>OX344720.1:136870240-137470240 GCA_947034835.1 Ballota nigra
ATAAGAATAAAGTATACATGCACCATTCACACGAGAGAATTTATAGTTTAGATGACATGCATCTTCTCCTTCCTACTAGAAACTAGTAGAATTTATCATAAGATTTAGTGGGTTTAAGAGCCAGATTCGTTTTCTAATTTCTAGCATTTCAGCAATTCCATCGACTCTTAAATAGGATTTTTTTAAGGATTTTCCAGCATAGACATGTGATCTTACAGAATAGGATATCAACAAGGAAAAATATATACCATCAAATTTAGCAGGCAAGAATGCATCCGTTGCAGGGTTCCAAATTCCAGTATCTATCCCATTCAAAATACCGAAGTACCTAAAAAATGTTTGTCACGGTGTCTATTCATTGATCACGAAGAGTTAATTATCTCGTGTAAAGCCAGATGTACTTAAAAGTTGAAGTCAAGGGTATAAATAGGTGAGCTCACTTGTCACGGTGTCTTATCAGCGTACCAGCAAGCCATCTCGAGCAAAGTGTTTCCTTGAGATATGTTGGAGAAACTGTGCTGGAGATTACACGAATTAGAAGCTTTATAAATTACTTGCCCAGAGAGATTTTGTATTGCAACAAGCAGATTGCACTAAAACGATAGGCTGACTTTCAAGAGTAAAATTTAAGAGCATTTTGACGCAAACTACAACTTACACTGTTGATTGCTGTAGACAATGCTTCCTTTCAGTAAACTTAATCTCTCAGGGTTATGCCCAATAGTTCCATCATCCATAATCTGAAAGTTTGACACAAAAGACATAAACTTATATAATTTGTTCAATACTGATTTGCATATGAGATGGTGGCAATAGAATAGTTAATAGTGACGACTAGTAGCACCATGCAATTCAAGTACATTTTTAATTGTATTAGTTGTGTTACTAAAAGATAATTACTAGTTATATGTTTATCATATGTATTTTCAGTAAGAAAATTTTGCCTTTCCTTTCTTCTGAATGATCACGGTTAAGACACACTGTTTCACTTCTTTTCAACGGGAAACACGGCATTGGGAGCAGCATAAGATAATCATTTACGACATTATTGCCTATAAAGTACTTCCTCTGCAGGCTTTTACTGAATTCAAGGAGCAGATGAAATACCACACATGTATAGCATGCAAGACATATTTAACGTTAACCTTCTCTTGAAACACCAAATGACATAAAAGACTGGCTATAAAGTTTCAATGCGAACATTCCAATGGCATGGATTTGGAAAAGTTAAGACAACTCTTCGAAACAAAGCCAACCTTTTCATGTAAAACATAACAAAAAACAGATGACCCTAATGAATTTCTTTCACTAATGTATTGCTCAGAAGTACAGCTGATGGAGACACAATAATAACTAATCACAACCACTTAGACTCTAATACAGTGGTTTTGAGAAGGATTATACATGACTTTGACAATTTCACTCTCAGTTGGTCTTTCAATGTTGAGAATTCTTATAGGCATTTTGACAAACACTTGGCGGGTCTAAGTATTATGCTGAAATTTGTTGATTTTGTTTGAATTAAACGAGCCAATACCAAGCAAGGTCATGTTTTGTGAAAACTCAATCCCTAAATCAGAAGTCCCAATATCATCCCATAGTTTCGTGAAACTCAATCCATAAATAAAAAATCTCAAGGAACAGAATTTGGGCAAAGAATAAGGACATGGATGTATCACACTACGAATTAAAAATACAACTTACAAGTGGAAGTGGACGGTCTGAATGTGGTGGCGGGTGGATAATGCTGCGGTGAGCGGCGGCGCATCCTGTTGGATTTCCTCTCTTTTATTTTCCGCAAGTGTTTCATTGCCAATGCGGGTGGGCAGATCTCTTTTCCTATTCAAAGCAGGTTCATTGCCTCTATTCGCCGCAGTGGAAGCGGCGCCGATGTGTAGGGGCCGGAGGCACCAAATCGTTGCCGGACGGTTTTCGCAAAATATTAGTTCATGGCCGTGAGTTTCAATTCTAGAGGTGGGAGAAATTGTGTCTGACCTATTTTATTTGAATTAAAAATGTTCCTAACTTTGATATATACATATTTTAATTAATTTTTGAATTAATATATATGAATAATTATAAAAATTTATGTAATTTATGTAAAAGGGTATAAAAGTAAATTCAAAATTAAAATTTAAAAAATTATTTTAAAATAATATATGAACTCAACAGGTAGCAGGTCAGTGCGATACAGTGCGATGACACATGGCATAATTATAGAGCATACATGATATCAGACAACTCGACAGGGTGCCTGATCTAAGAAAAACCCCAAAAACAATTGGCAATTTGTGAATAGTTAATTGGTATTCCGTGAAAATTGATATGAATCGATATTAATTGCTATTTTTTGATAGAATATGATTCTAATCTAGCATGTTGCCCGGGTAACTCAATTTGCAATATAACTTTTGACATATAATAGTTAGAGAGACAAAATTTAAATATGATATTCAATTATTCTAATTAATGGTTATTATTTTGATATTAATAAAATTCTTAAAAAGCTAAGTCAAAGTGTGATAAAATATTAGTGATTCTGATTTCACATCTATATTATCACTTTTTAAAAAAAAATTAATTGGTTTGTCTATGCATGTATGTCACATATTGAATGTCACTTAATAGAATTACATCACACATTCCGGAATATAGTATTTTGAATTTACCATGATTCTTACATAAACTTTTAAATTGGATGAAATTCTCAAAAGATATTAAAAAAATTACGTCCATGCATGACATGACTCTCGAGGTCATAACACAATATAATTTGCCAATCATAGATGAAATTTGTTTTTTTAGATGATGAATAAGACAACTATTCAAGTAATTATGGCATGTTCGTGTGTTTAAGTTTGATAGTTGTATTTGTGATAATTTTGGACTCTTTCAGGAATTACATGAAATAGCCTTGATGGGGCATTTTTATTAATTTTTTGTGCTTATTTTTTGAGGTGCATTCATTATAATTAACAAGTTCACATGTTGATGTACATTATATATAGTTCCCTTGATATATTTTTTTATTTGTCATTTCTTGATTCGTATCTACACTCTCAAAATGATTTATCCTTTATTTGTCCTATATATATCTGAAATGTGTTCTTTAATAATTCATGTAAAAAATTTGCAAACTTGAATTTCTGGTGATGGAAATATTATGAATATTATGATGATGGATTGTCGGGTTTGGCAAATCTCCTAATCTCTCGATCTTTTTAAGTTGCACTATTTGAATTTTACATATTATTTTTGTGGTATTTTATTCATATTTGAATTTTCTGTCCAATTTCATGACAGGGTACTAAAATTTATTGTTCAGTCCCTTATTTTTTGGTGGCAAGGTTTGCTGAATTTGTTGCTGAGGGTAGAGAGTGTTATATCAATTTCTTTGGTGTTGTTCCAAATGTTGTCTCTATTAGGTATACCTAGTATATTTATAAGCTGGAATTTACACCTCAAACTGAGGTTCAAGAGGTTTTTGGAGGAGGTATTACTAGATCGCCGTTCGAATTTATTAGTTTTGGTGAAATTATAAACCAACTAAATTCTGACGATTCAATTTTACGCGGTAGATAATTTTTTTTCGTGTTGTCGCATTACCTTGTCTCATTGTAATAAAAACGTCTAATTTTTTTTATATTTCAATTTTGATAGATGTCCATGGTCGATTGCTACATATTGGTCCAGTTCGTGTTATTGATTTACCTACATCTCGGTGTGTTAATTTTATCCATATTCTTTTGGAGGATGATAGGTGATTTTTTTTTCCTGTTTTTTTCCTGACTGTATGATCTATATGTATATATTTTTTTATTTTTTCGGCTGACTATTCTCGTATATTTGGCTATTATCTTAGCAACATCCAAATACTATGTGTCTTGGCGAATGAAACATGTGATAGATTTGTTGCTGCTATTACTGTGCCGGATTTGATATAATGTCCACCGCGAATGTGATAATGACACGTAAGCAAATTTAAATAGGGGTCCCACTATTATTTTAATTGATTACTTAAATTTGTTTACGTGTCATTATCACATTCGCGGTGGGCATATAAGTTATGCCCACCGGTGGGCATTATATCAAATCCGATTACTGTGCATCCTCTTCCTCCATTGACTATTGCATTGCAGAATGCCAGGGTATTTCTTTCCAATGGAAGTTTTTTTTTAATATTTTATTCTTGTATATTTATGTATGATTTTTTTTTTCTTATTCTTTTTTACCGTGTATTAATAATTCTTTAACTTTTTTTTTCCAGAGAAACGATTGAGTTTTGTTCCACATGCTACAAGAATTTTTTTTAATGATGAAGATCTTGCTGTGGATTTGGTTGATCGTTTCGGCGTAATTAGAATCTGATGTTGCTATCGTTATTATGTTTTAGAATAATGAGATATTTATATGAGTGCGGTTGATTTTAATTTTTTTTTTGTTGGGCGCATTTTTACTTTCATCATGTGCGTATTGAAATGAATAATGGACTATATTGTATTGAACATTTTTTACATATCCTTATTTTTCATATTCTTGATACATAATTTAAATGAATGCCTATTTTTTTCATGATATTATTAATATTATCCTAAATAAAATTAGGAAGTTTAAGTTGGTTATGTTAGTCCTTGAAAATATGAAATACGTATATATTTGGGAAATAATTAGTATATATTATTAATTTTAAACATCTTTAGTAAATATTCTATTTCTATTTACTTTTTCCATATATACGTATTAATATGTAATTATTATTATTAATTTCAAAACGTTAAATATATTATAATTATTATATAACATATATACTAACTTAAAGTGTATTCACATGTATACCATAATTAATAATAGGCATACAACGTTTATTTTATTTCGTTTTCAAACAAGAATTAAGATTCATTTTGTAATTCAACCTTTGTTTTAATTTATTTAACTGGGCTAGTATTTTAATTGCTTTCCTTGGGCCACATGACTTGCTGATGGTCTCAACTAAGTCTGATCGCAAAATTCAATCATGATAATATAGACAAATTCTTCCATATTTTAATTAATATCGACAAATTCTTCCATATAGACAAAATTCAATCATGACAATATTTTAATTCAATCATGATATATTTTTCAATATTCAGAATATAATAGAATAATTCTTCCATATTATTTGGTCAAAATAAATATATTTTTTCCTTGTGATGACCGAAATATTTGTGGATTTCGGCACAAGTATGTTAATTTTGATTATTTTAGATTTGGTGTTAAATCACCATTAAGAGTAGATCAGCTAGCATGCATGGAGTTTGACACATATTTTACTTGCAAAATGTAACGCCCCGAATCCAAAACATATTAAATATCTCAGATTCGAGGTGCCACTTGTAACTAAAATCCGAACTATAAAATTTTTGATATAAAAAGGGATAACAAAATGAGAGATGAGTTGTATGCAGCGAAAGAATGAGTAGAATAATATTTATAATATATCTCACACACATATATAAAGCTTAATATTAACAGTAACATTTTATTTAAGTGGGGAACTCCGTGTCGTCCATATTACTGTCCTTGCTCCATGAAGTCATAATCTGCAAGGGTTGTAAAAAGGGGGCGTGAGATTTGAATTCTCACGTATGGGTGACTTGCAACGTCATGGGATTGGTAAATCCGAAATATATTAAATTATATTTATTAATAAAGTATTTAATTCATTTAAGCAATTCATATTAATACGAACATCATATTTTATATAAATAACAAATTCACATAATAATCAGTTGGGCACGACAGGTCTCACATCATATAATTGAAATATCACAAGTTGGTTCACGTTAAGGGGCAAAGCCCACAATCATTTTCACATATAGTAAATCTCTTCCAAAATAATATAAACAATTCTCCGTGACCATGCACCTGATCTATTATCAAACATGGCCACATCCACTGCAAACAAATCCTGTGACCATGCACCTGATTTAATATCAAACATGGTCACACACAACTTTCACAAACGAATCCCGTGATCATGCACCTGATTTAATATCAAACATGGGCACACACAACTTTCTCTTCCTTACATAAACTGTCAATTCGAATAGCACACATAATTCATACTTAGATAAATTCATGCTCACAAAATGCCCTTATATCATGCAGTCATAAACGATTTATATAATTAGATAAACACAACAATCCATATAAGGTATATATATATAATAATAATATCATATAGTTCACACACTTATATAATAGGTTTACATTTACGTTGTATTAGTTGTTTTAGTTTGTTTTAGTCGAGTTCAGTGTATACCAGCACAACGTATTATAAGAAGATCAATCAATAAATCGTCACCCACCTCTTAACCTTATAGCTAAGTTACAACTGTCTTGAAATTCCTTTGGAAGGTAACTTGCGTTGTAGAGACGTCCCGAGATTGAATCAACAGACTGTCGGATCCCTCGTGCGTATTCAGATTAGCACAGAGTCCTAGTACGAAATCATTTGATTAAAAGTTGACCTTTGAATTATCAGGAAAACTTGAGAGTTTGTATTACGAGAATCGAGGAGATCGTTGTATTATAAATCTATTGAATGAACTCGTTTAAAGGTCACACTCTATTTTGGTAAATACACCACTTCTTAAAGGTTGGTGTATTGAGGGGGTGTATTTACTAGTATCCTTGTTGTACGACAATTTCGATTCTATAAAGACGAACTTTTGATATTTTTAGACTTTTAAAACTAAAAGCTTTTGGTAACTTAAAAGTATAACCATATAATATTTTTCTTGAAAATAATTAAAAGAATAAGAAATTTATTTAAGTAATATTAATATAATAAAAGTCTTAATTTAATATTTTACTTTATAAAATTTCCATTTCTTATTTAAAGGAACTTGAATATAATCTATATTTTATAAATAAAATTCTCATTAGTATTAATTATTTTATCTAAAGAATTTTATATAATAAATACTAAAAATAATATAATATATATATATATATATATATATTTGTTTTATTATTAGTATTACTAATCAAATTGATTTGTGTTACTCTCAAAACAAAAGAATAATACTTATTTTCCCAAATAGCTCTTTTCATTTGCCTACTATATTTTGGATATAAACGACCTGTCTATTTCAATCTTTTTCTAAATTCGACTAACGTATCTATTAGATTAATTTCATCAACCCAATCAGCTAAGTCAATACCACCAGTCCTCTAAACAACTAAGAATAAGGATTAAACGGTACAACCGCATAAACTTGAATCCACCAAGAAACTAATTCTCAAGAATTTAACCATAATCAAAAGACCATTTCTGTCCAAAAACAAAACAATTGTCTCAACTTAGACAAATTCTAGGGTGCATCCAAGTGCATAGTATGCACTTGGATTTTGCACCCAATTTGAAATTGATTTTAAAATCAATTTTGACTAAATTCGCGGGTCGGTTTGTGGGATCCAACAAAAAATTCGCGGGTCAGGCACAGCCGACCAAAATTCGCGGGTCTGGCAACAATCGGAGTCAAAAATGGGTCGCGCGCGCTTCGTACCAATACCCGAAGTTATATCACCAATACCCGAAGTTATAATCACCAATACCCGAAGTTATATCACCAATACCCGAAGTTATAATCACCAATACCCGAAGTTATAATCACCAATACCTGAAGTTATATCACCAATACCCGAAGTTATAATCACCAATACCCGAAGTTATAATCACCAATACCCGAAGTTATAATCACCAATACCCGAAGTTATATCACCAATACCCCAAGTTATAATTACCAATACCCTAAGTTATAATAACCAATACCCCAAGTTATAATCACTAATACCTCAAGTTATATCCCTAAAAAATTATTTACCAATATCTCGAGACTTAATCACCAATACCCCAAGTTATAATCACCAATACTATAAGTTATATTCTCCAATACCCTAAGTTATAATCACCAATACCCTAAGAATTACTCAATAATAATGTATCAAATAATTATTTAGGATTACCTCAAGAGTTAATTACCAATACCCCAAGTTATAATCAACAATACCCCAAGATTTGATCCACCAATACCCGAAGTTATAATAACCAATACCCCAAGTTGTAATAACCAATACCCCAAGTTATAATAACCAATACCCCAAGATATAATCACCAATACCCCAAGATTTGATCACCAATACCCGAAGTTATAATCACCAATACCCCAAGATATAATCACCAATACCCCAAGATTTGATCACCAATACCCGAAGTTATAATCACCAATACCCCAAGTTGTAATAATCAATTCCCCAAGATATAATAACCAATACCCCAAGATATAATCACCAATACCCCAAGATATAATCAACAATACCCCCAAATTGTAATCACCAATATCCCAAGATTTGATCACCAATACCCGAAGTTATAATCATCAATACCCCAAGTTGTAATAAGTCTCAAACAGAAAAAATAGGTCCAACACTGTCAAACGTTAGAATTTGGGCCCAGACTTGCGTACATCACCGTGCTTTGCGCTGTGAGTTCAACTCAAATCGTCGATCCACTTTCAAAAAGGTATCACAATAAAAATTCTGAGTCTGACTCCAAAATTATGTCTGTTTTGATTTCTACCGACGAGCACCAGGAACGGAGGTCAATTTGGTGCAATAAGAGATGAATTGTGATTTAGATCTGAGGAGAAAAACTCAGTCGCACCGAAAAGGAAAAGGCACCAGAGGGGAAAACACCAAGATGAATTATGTGGCGACCACCGCATCACCATTAATGGAGGAAGAAACAGAAGATCGTACGTGTTTTGCTGTGGGTTTTTTGTTTGAGTTTTTTTCTCTGGGTTTTGGACCTGAGACCCGCGAATTTAGTATTCGGATCGGCTGACCCGTGAGTTTTAGTCGGGTCGGCCGACCCACGAGATTCTATAATTGGTCAAAATCAATTTGAAATTAGGGTGCAAAATCCAAGTGCATAGTATGCACTTGGATGCACCCTAGAACTACTCCTCAACTTATATAAAGTCTCAACATCAGGGAATTTTAAACAATTAAATCCCTATCTAAAATGCTAATGAAGAACGAGACAGAAGGAGGATATCAAATTCTTACGAGCTCCGGTTTGAGGAGGTAATCGGGCGGCCTAACAGCGTCGTATACGGATTCGATTGCTCCTCGGATTAATTGGACAGCCTAACGGCGTCGTTCGGGGATTCGGGAAATAAATTGAACAACCTAACAACGTCCTTTGGTCATTCCAAAATTACGGCAGCAGCAATTTGATTCCAAGGCGTCATTTCGATCAGAAATTTAAACGGAAAAGGTTACGGGATGGAATCAAAATTAATCGTTTAAGGAAAGAAATTGAAAGGGGTTTTCTTCACTTACTGGAAGAGGAAAGCAAGAGGCGTCGGTGCTGGTTTTGTTTCGAAACAGCGGAGGCGAAGGCTTCGACGCTTGAGACGAGCGGGCAGCGGTGGAGCTTCGTGGCGGAGAGAGGCAGAGGCATGGTAGCGATGCGGATCAGGGCGCTGTCTAGAGAGAAGAGAGAGGAGGATGGTGGCGGCGCGACGGCGGTTGTTGCGACGGCGGCGTTCGCGAGGGCTGGAAAAGGGGCGGCGGCCGGAGCTCTGCAACGGCGCTGGAGGCGACAGCCGTGAGGAGAGGCGTCGCGACGGCCCTGGGCGATGTCGGCGGCTTCGCGGTCGGTGGTTTGGCGCCGGCGAAGGGCTGAGAGGGGAGAAGATGGGTGGCGATGGTGGCTTTGCGTCTTCGAAGAGAGAGAGATAGAGAGAGTTAGGCTGAGAGGAAAGGGAATTTTGGGGAAACTGATATGCAATATTTGTGAAATGAGGGAGAGAGACGGGTCCTTATTTATAGAAGATAAAATTTAAATTAATTAATTAATTTTTAAGAGGAGGAATTAATGTGTGGATGAGATAAATCTCTAATTAATTTAATTAAAAAAAAGTATACTAATTCATGTGGGTAGGGATTAACCCTTTTAATTCGGATATTTTCGTTCCCACTTAATACGGTTTAGGGATCGTTTGGTTCACGAGTTTAACCCCGATTCGGAATTTAATACAGTTTTAAAACTCAATTAATATTTTAACGTATTTTAATTACTCTCAATAAATTATACGAAACGAACACATAATTTTAAACCTTAAATAATTAATTTCTCTTAGTCCTTTATTCGTTTGAAATATTCGATTTCTTTCTTCGAACTTAGGAATTTGAAATAGGGTATATATTTAAATTACACGATAGCACACAAAATTAATAAAATTAAAAGAAACAAGGAAAATAATATAAAATTATATAATTAAGGTTTCTTAGGAAAAAATAAAAGGTACAAAACGGGACGGGGTATTACACAAAAAAAAATATCTACTTGGTAATGGAATATGATTTTTTTATTTGGATTGCTAAAATGTGATATTTTTTTGTTAGATAAGCAATAATGAAAGGATTATTATCACTAAAGTCCAATTCTTTTTTAGTGAGTCTTTAGGAATGCTAATCATCGTTTGATCTTGAAAGAATGTGTTTCAATATAGTTCTTCTAAGTAATATTGACCATAAGTTCGGTGTGTGTAGTGTCTCAAAATCTGAATCTTTTTTTCGGGAAAATATAAAAAGTGGTCCTATAACTTTTTTCGAGACCAGATTTAGTCATTTATCTTCTTGATTTCTCAATTATGGTCCTTTTGTAATCAGAAAAGGTCATTTTCGGTGGATTTATTTTTAAAAACACCTGAAATTCTCATGTGTTTCGACTTTTGTGCCTGCGTGATTCTCTAAGTCAATATATAATGTTCACTTCACACTCCATTTGAATTAAAATGGCTGAAATCAGAATTTCTCCCTATTAACATTAACCTAATTTAGTCCAAATGGAGTGAGGTGTGGATCTAATTTATTAACTTGGAACACGACATAAGCGGTACCACTGGAGCACATATAAATTTCGGGTGATTTTTTAAAATTGTCAATGACCTTTTCTGATAACAAAAGGACCATAATTTTAGAAATTAAGAAGATAAAAGACCTAATATGGACCTAGACTAAGTTACAGGACCGTTTATGATATTTTCTCTCTTTTTTCCTCTATTATAGAAAACCTTGAGCATTCCAGGTTTCGACTCTTATATGCTTTTCAAGATCTACAAGTATATTACAATACCTTTATTTTAAATCAAATGATATATTTTTTTTAAATTTTATTTGGTTGCACGGAATAATGACTATTTAAGTTTACTTTATGCGGATAATAGTCAAGTTATAATGGAAGTATATGTACAAATATGTAATAATTTTGCTCCATGTTCTTTTATGGTCCTTTTTTTCTTGCAAAATTGTAGACATTGGTAAAAAAAAATCACTGAAGATACAATTATATTGGACACAAATATGCATTCTTTTGGGACTTATCTGTAATTATTTATGGGACCAAATTTAGAAAAAAACTACGGGACATGAAATATAAAAAAAAAAAAAGCAAATTGTTGCAAACCGGTTATTCTCATAGGACCAAAAATTTAAATTTTCGGGCTTTTGTGTATATCTGACTCTATTTATATATTTATTCATTTATATTTTTTTAATTCACGTGATGTGGTTTAAGTTAAGTATTGTCTATACTTTGTTTATGATTTTTTGATATGATGTCAGTCTGTAAGAATATTATTCGAGTTACAATAGAGTATATTGATTGTTAATTTCGTTAAAGCACAAAACCGAACTACTCGCAAGTGTACGAGATCGTTGTTATAGTTAGGCAATTGACCAAGTAATAAAAATATCGAACCCAAAGGAAGCAAGTGGCTAGCTAAATCGATTCACGTGTGCATGCTATGAAATGGAAAGTACAAGTTCGGGATAGTTACTCTACTAAACAAGAAAATCAAAACAAACGAGAAATGAAAATCTACCTAACGCCGTAGAACGAAGTGCAAGGGGAGATATGCTTCGGATGACGTTGATGTTGGGAAAATATAGGGGTGCCCGGAATCTATTCGGGATTAATTTTAAATACGAATTTAAATACAATTATTACTATCATGAATTAATCCTAATTAATTCAAATAATAATTCCAACAACTAATTATCATCATGCATGCTAAATTAATTTCACATATTAACTATGGCGGAATAAACAAGTAAATATGTGATTAACGTACCTCTTGTAGAACTTGGCCTTTGAATAAAACGGGACTCTCGTACACGCTTTATCAACCCAAAAACCTTCTCAAGTATTTCCCTTTCGCCTTACTTGATCGCCGGTGGGAGACGCTTTCAAGCAATTTAATAACTAAGGAAAAAGAAAAATATCTATGCTTCTTGATTTTTCCAACACATGGAATTATGTACTTGGGGATGAAATAATCATCCCCTATTTATAATAGTGAAGTGGCCGAATTTTGGGCTTATTTTAGGCTTGGAAAAAATCTTTTCTTAGACTCTAAGAAATCTTGAATATATCTCATATATTCTTTTCTCCACAATAAAATATTCCACAAAAATCTCACTCTCCTATTAAAGGGATAATTTTCGAAAATTCATGAAGAAGAGAATCCAAGATTTGGATCTTCTTGAATATATGAGATAATCTTGTATTCCAAGAATACTTATCCTCCATAATATCTTTCCAAGAAAATCAACAAAATCTTTTCTCTCCTAACAAGGTACAATTTTCGAAAATCATAGAAAAAATCAACATGATATTATCTTTTTATTTTAATCACCTTATCATTATTGGGCTACTTAATGGGCTACTTGAGGGGCCTTAAGGAGAATTAAGATTGGACCTCCTAATGGACTTCTGAATTTCAATATTGAGCCCCAATATAATTCAGCCCATTAATATTAATTATTACCACTAATAAATTAATATTGCACTATCCATCTTAATCCATATTACGATAATATGGGCTCCCGGTTATTATTTCCCGCGTTTAAGATTATCAAGTCCATTAATTAATTGAGCTTCTGAATAGCTCTAAATTAATTAATATATTTCACCTTGGAGTAAAGACAGTTCAACATTATTATTCGTACCGAAGAAACTAATTCTTCACTTGCAAGATTTGGTACAATAAAACTTCTGAGCCCACCAAGGGGACTAATCACACGAGCCGTACTCGCACGCGTTTCTCCGTATTAAATCTTAGCAACCGTCGTATGATTAATATTACTGCCCAAGACACAAAGTTCGAAGTCACAATGATTCTCACCCAACATGAATCAAAGCAGTAACTACTAAGCACACACGGTCCTATTTAAGTGACGGAGATTAAGAAATCAACAACCACTAAGGTCTAATTCTTCACCTTTCAGAACAGAAGAATTTATCCTCGCTGTAGGACCTCTTCAACACATACTAAATGTGCTAGTGCAATCTCTTAGTCAAGACAGACCAATCTGAGCCTTACACATCGACCTTTCACGGCGGATTGTTCAATTCCACCTAGGTCGTGAAAATGTTTGGGCTGATTCTTGCATTCGGTTTTCACTTTTATGCTTTTGTTTAGATCATTTGGAGATTCAGTGCAAGTCACTGATTTTTTTCCCCTGCAGTTATCTTTGAATGCAGTAATTTATATTGACGTTTTTAGCAGGAATTGTAAATATGGATTGTAAAGTGAAATTATAATCGGACCATTTTGTGTTTAGGCCATTACTGCCCTTAAGAAGGGGGCTCACTTACTGAAGTATGGGCGGAGAGGGAAGCCAAAGTTTTGTCCATTTCGACTTTCTGCAGTAAGTTTTTTAATCTATACGTTTACTCTTAATAGGACACATTAATGTTGTCCACTAAGCTATTACTCATTACAAATTTAACAAATAAGGAAGTAAGTTGTATGTGATTATCCGAGTTAGGACTTAGAGGGTATCTTGATGACTTGATTGGCATCTGTCTTCCTTCATTCAATAACCGACAAGTTTAGTATCATTGTTGTATTTAGCTAAGGATTCTAGCTAAATGGCATCTGTGCCTAAATTTCAGGATGAATCTACCTTGATATGGTACTACGGAAAAGACGAGAAACAGCTCGAGTTACGCCAAGTTTCCAGGATAATTCCTGGACAGAGGACTGTGAGTATGATCAATGATTTTCTCCGTACTGCTTCCATCTCTTTTCCATTATTTCGAGTTTAGAGAGATTATCAGTTTAATCGAATCACAATTATGTTGAAATTTCGTGACACTTGTCACTTGTTCGAGGAAATTTATTGTTTCTTGCATTTATTCTTTAATATTTGGATTTGGTTTTGATCAACCCTGCTAAATAGGAATGATATTTGTCCAATAAAAAGAGATCCTCTTCTTCAGAGAAAAGGACTTGCATGTTCTATTTAATGGGTTAATTAATCTTTAATATATTCAGGCTTCAGCCATAACAAATACACAGGAATTTGTATTAAAAATACCCTATATCTGCAATTATCTTTGAATGCAGTCATTTATATCTTCATCTTTTTCAGTTTAAATTTTGGTTGTTCACTTTGAGGCTCTTCTTCATCTTGTTTAAAAAGTGAGTAATTCCAGCTTCATTTTTATCTCTTAAAAAAATTATCCTAATGCCTTTATATGCATTTATGCTCTTAGAATAGTTTAGTATATTCCACCTTCCATGGCCCTATGTTTATGGTTTTGCAATAATTTTATTGAACATACATGTCAAGGCAACCACTTTTCCTTTGACAAAGAAATAGGTTATTTTTGCAGTTAATCTTATCTTATAGTTTGAAGCAATTTCATTTGCATTTAGTTATTTTTTCTATAATAGTTATCCATTTAACTTAAGCATATGTGTATAGTTTGGAGTTTTCTAAGTAGTCTTGATGATTTGAGTGTGTGTGTAATTATGTACATGTGCATGTACGCATATTTTGAGCAAAAACACTAGTAAGTACCATGGGCAGCATTTCTATAATTCACTCTTTGGTTGAATATATACTCTGAATAAATACTAGTAATTGGTACCATGAGTTGAAATAGCCATCAAGTAGGTGTATGCTCTGCCTAAATTGATTGTTTTTTTTTTCTTATAATAATTAGAAGGTAAATAAAGCATGATGACCGAGTGATATGAAGAGTTTGCTGCAATAACTTTTCCTAGTATATAATTACTTTTTGGAAATTTTCTTCTGGAATCAGAAGTCAAACACATAAAACTAACCTATGTATCTAAGTGACCTGATATTTAATGGGCTCTACTTCTGTATTATGCAGCTTATTATAACTATGGTGTTATTTTTTTCTATCTACTTTTGTTGACATTATTTCATTTCTTTGTTTGTATTGTAGAGAGTATACTCAGGTTTTTGTCCCAATCCAATTAGAAGACATTTGATTTTCATAGCTCTGAATTCTTAATTTACCAGGTGGTTATATTTTATTTTTAATTTGCACTTATCACTACAATATTCTTTGTTTTAAATATTGCTAATTTTTATGTGATCAATTAATTTTTGAATTTTTTTTGTAGGAATGACTTCACTTGGGATAGAAGACGAAACATGGAAGGAGTGTATATTAGCACTTGTGTCTAGGTTCTTGTATTATATTATAATATGTTCATAAGTTACATTGTCGAATTCTAAGTTGTTATATTTTCACGAATTTGGATGTTGATGTATTATAAAGTTTAATAATGTATTGAATGTCATTTTAATTAGAATTTTATAATATATTGTTTACTATTAGCAACTAAAATTATGTAAAATTTGATATTGCAAAAAAAAAAAAAAGTGCAGAACACCTACAACAACGGGTAATACCCGTTGTCGTAGGGTTATTACAACAATGATTTAATTTAAAAAGGCTACGTCAACGGTTAAAATTGAAATGACAACGGTTTTCCACCGTTGTCTTAGAGATTTATGACAATGGGGATTCCCCGTTGTCTTTGGTGGTTTTCCATCAAAGGAGAGAGACTCGACCTCATCCTTCCTCTCAACGAATTCCGACCACAAACGAAAGGCCTGTCTGACCTGGTCTCGCCGATCTTGGCTAACACTCCGACCAGCTGCGGCCGGCCTCTTAACCTCCTCGGAATCGGATCCCGAGGCCTCCCCCGTGCTCCCAAGCCTTTCTTTAATCATCTCGGCCGCGAGATTTTTGAGGAGCTGGTTAGTGGCCCGGTCGTCGCCCTCGCCGCGACCGCTTTCTTCTTCATCTTCCTCCAAGAGGTCGTCCAATGGATCCCTCTCCTCCACCGGTCGGGCCACCTCCTCGTCCCGGGATCTCTCCGTAGCCAAAGGAACTCCCTCCCGGGCACCTTCACCCAATAATGATCGTCCCGGGCGCGGGAATAGGGCATCCAAACCGTCGTCGTCATGGGCCCAGATCGAGCCCGCTAGACGAGATGGAGAGGCACCACTCCCCCCGCGGGAACTTCCCCCCTCTTCGAACAAACGGCGATTAGCTCCGCCACCGCCGCCGCCACTGGAGGAAGCGCCGCCCCTTTGCCCAGGCGGAGGACCAGCCCACCGTCGCACCATTGTATAAATAAAACGAGTTTTGAGATACGGAAAGTTGGAAATTACCTTCGAGACGCCGATCGCCGCCGTGCAAAGTTCGTCGCCGCCGTGAGAAGCTTGCCGGAAATCGCCTAAGGGACTGTAGCAAAATCGCAAAGAGTGAAAACCTTTGGAAATGAGGTAACACCCCTATTTATAGGAAATGGGCAGGGACCTACGGCGAAATAAGTTTCTAGGCATAGGGGCCTAGAAGCAAGAATTTGAAACGACGGTTTCAGCGCCAGACGCCTCGTACTAGGCGCGCATTAAATGGACGGGATTCGAGGAGTCGCATCACGTCACGTCAGGCTAGTGCGCGAAACCCGAAGCATCGCCTGACAACATACGTCACCTCAACCATCTCCTAACCGTTGGCCGATCTCCGATCACCCCGGGCGGATCCAGGCCGGCACCAATAAGAAACGATAAACGACCACCTCGCCCCTCAAATTGAGAAACGAGCTGGGGGGCAATTGTTGTGACCGTTTCGGACCGCGCATTGGATCCGGCCGGAAGAAAGTCTGATAAGGCAATAAGATACCCCGAGGTCGGGACCGAACTGGCCGGCCTGAATCCGACCTCAGCGGGCTCCGAACACGAGATTCTGGCCGCGAAAGCAAGGCCGGAAACCTGCTTGGGACGTCCGTCCACGTCGATCACAGCTACATCAAAGCCCTGCCGTGGCCGGTCCGGCCCGGCCATGATCAGTGAGGTCTGGCAGAAGACGCCCGGACGCGACCGACTGGCTGGAGCATTTTCCGACCTCGGTGTCCGCCAGGAGACCGGCATCCGATCACTTAAGGCCCCCGGCCGGCAAGAGGGATCTCGAGCACGTGACAGAATCAGGCAAGATCCTCTCCCAAGGAAGAAAAAGGCCGCCTCCGTACCCTGCAACGGAGAATATTCCATCCAAATGAGGAAATCCTTCAGAGAATCGTCCTTTTTGGACACGCGTCAACACACTAGTGGCCGGCCACCTGCAGGCCCTGACACTTCAGAGCCCGCGCGTCCTCAGAGGCAGGAGGCATTTAATGTACCTGTCCCCCGAGAGGCCGGAAATGACCAACATACCCCTATAGTGAGAAAACTATAAATACCCCAACACTTGTAATGTAAAAAAAGGATCAATCATTCTCAGTAGAATCAATACACATACTCATTCAAGTCCAGGGATTAAAAACCCCTGGCAATTCTTGGTGTTCTTAGTGTTCTTAAGTATTTAAAGCCTTTCTACATCCAAACATTCATTTTAGCATTTAAGAACCCCATCATTTGATGTTTTTACCAAAAGCATTTACAAATAGCCATCCAATCCCAGCAAGACATATTTGGTAAACAACAATCACTGCGCATTTGCACTCATTTGTTCTTATTTACTCATCCAACTCGTAAGGAGTTTATATACTCAACCTGCTCATCTTGTTAGATAAGGTTGGAGTAAGTCAGTCTTTAGATCGGAGTTAGATCTAAAGAGATTGTAAGAAGGTGCTGGTACTTCGGAAATTCCAGTAAGATAGTGAGTTTGTTGGTTGATAGTAAGACCCCTTTGATTAAGGGAGAGTGGACGTAGGATATTCAGATCCGAACCACTATATATACGGTCTTATTTATTGCTTTACTTAATACTTGCTTGTTTATAATTTGTGCTCTTAAAAAAGGATTTCTTCTAAAGACATATCGGTTAAAAAGGCTTCCGCAATTAATCTATCTAGTGGGACCAACACTCCTCCAGATAAAGGTGAGAAGGAGTTGAGACCCATACCACTTGGGGATGAGAAGGAAGCAAAGGAGCTCATGAAGGAGGGGCATCAAGGAAAGGAATGCAACCACCACTCTTATGAGAGTAAGGGAGGTAATTTTGAGTATCATGTCCCATAAGCTCCTTTGAGCTTGGTCCGACATTAGGACCTTAAAAATAGCGCTGAATGGGAGGAAACCCATTTTTATTTGTTTTTCATTGTTTTTATGTTATTAGGGTGTTATTGAATCGTACGTTTAACCTCGTACTTGAGAGTTTCCTTTGTAGGCTTGTCTCGAAGGTGTGCCAAATAAGTGGAGATTGAAGGAACTCAAGCAAGGGAGTGTGCAACGTTGTTGAAAGAAACTAAATTGTTTGGTTGAGGTAACCCACAACCCCAAACTTAGACCTCTTCAAAAAGTCGAAGTTTGGGGGGTGGAGTTTTTATTTGTTTTATGGTGACATTGCACAAGTGCACACCCTCTCTTGAGTGAGTTTGGTTATTTGGTATCTTGAGATGCTCCTTGAGCTGTTATTGATTTGATTTGCTACTACATATTTCATTCCTATCAATCATCTTATGCTTGTTGATTGCTATCTTTAGGTATGACTTGATGAGTAGGGTGAATTGTGAGGTAGAGTTAAGAATTATTTTGTGTGAGTGTTTGAGTTAGAGTGGATTTGAGAGAGAACTAGTATGCTTGCAAGTTTTTCTTTGGAGTGCTTGTGTGATGAGAATGAGAATTCACTAGGACTAGCATGGATGTGAAAACCGTGAGATTTGAGCCTTATGAGATTTTGATGCATGAATTAATCTCTTAGTTTGTGAGTGGATCGTCACCCTAGAGGATGCTAGAACTTGTGTGTGCTCTTACTTCTTGATTGTGTCTAGTTTGATATACCGAATGTGATCTTAGGCCATCTTTGATTTGATTGAGTCACTTAGCCAAATTTTCTCTACCAATGACATTGAGTCCCTTGTTAGCCTGTTTGAGCCTTAGCCTATTTTATTTGCTAGCACGTTTTGAACACTATTCCAGTTCTTAAGCCTTTTTGTCACAATTTGAGTGGAGAATAGGAAAAGTGTGAATGTGAAGAGATTGAATTGAGTTGAAAAAGGAAAATGTTGTTAATTGAGTAAGTATGAGAAGAAGGTGTGATGGAGTTTTTGAGTTGTGGGAAAGAACAAAAAAAAAATTTGATAATGAGCAAAAGAAGAAAAAAAATGATAATGAGCTCATGTGTTTGAGAAAAAAAAAAGAAGTGAAGTGATTGAGAAAAGTGAAAAAAAAAATGAGAAAGAAAAAAATTGAAGTGTTGAGAGCGTTGGAATTGAAAGTGTGTTGATGGAAAATGTTTGAAATAGTCTGTTTCTAATCTCGAAGTACTAAAGTTTGAGTTTCTATTCTCCATTCACTTGAGTCACTTATCCTAGATTGTTATCCCACTTGTCCAAAGAGCCTACATTACAACCTTGAGAAAAGTCCTTTTTTATTCGGCATTGATTTCTAGAGTATGGTCGAAGTTAAGAGTGCTTACAAGCTTATGGCTGCCAATATGTGTGATTGATTGTTTGAGTGAGTCCCTTTATCATTGATATACACTTGTGAGGGAGCGAAACACATCGTTGAGTGCACATCCATGTTTGATTTTGGTGATTCTCGCTATTGTTGCATGCGTATGATGAGGGAAGATGAGTGAGTATACTTGCGATTGATCTTTGAAGCTCGAATTCATTTGCTTGCATGATTTGATTCGTAGACTCATTCCTAACAATTTCACTTGACTTATTATTTCGTTGCTTGAGGACAAGCAACATGGTAAGTTTGGGGGGGGGGGGGGGGTTGATTAGGCGTGAAATTGTCATGATTCGTCGCTCGAAATGCCCTAGTTTTGGTTGATTTTGTTGAGTATTTAGATTCATTTGCGTATCATTTTCATAAACTAATGAATTTATCTCTTAGATGCTCATAGATGAATAGAGGGCGAAAAGAGGAGTTCGTAGGACTTTGAATCGACTCAAACGGATGCCCGGATGAGAAGATATCGAAGAAATACGAAAAGTGCTAGTTCGGGGGAGCAAAAGTATCATTGGAGTGCACAAGATAGAAGAGCTCGAGCACAAGTGCTCGAGTGCTCGTGCACTGCGCTCGAGTTGACACCGGTCGTGCACTCCTGCACGAGTGCTCGTGCAGTGCGCTCGAGCTAGGCAGGTGCTCGTGCACTAGTGCACGAGCTAGGCTGGTCGTGCAGTTTTGGCTCTCTGGATGATTTAAGGTGCTCGAGTTGAAGGTGCTCGTGCACTAGGGCACGAGCAGTGCACGAGCAAGCGCATTTTTTGGCCCATACATTCCCGATTCGGCCCGATG
The DNA here is from genome assembly GCA_947034835.1 of Ballota nigra. Lineage (NCBI taxonomy): Eukaryota > Viridiplantae > Streptophyta > Magnoliopsida > Lamiales > Lamiaceae > Ballota > Ballota nigra. Next base: position 136,890,881 of record OX344720.1, read on the forward strand.
CTTATATATATTCGTCCCGAGCATGTTTTGGAGGATTACCACTTACACCCACTAGATTTTAACGTTTAGAGAGTTTATTTTTGGAGAGGAAGGAGAGGAGCAAGTTTACTTTACGTTTTTTAGGTTTTCTTACGAATTCACGTTACGATTTTACTTTTTAGTTTCATTTCTTCAAATCTTTGTTCTTGAACACGTTGAGACTCGTTTTATTGATTTAATTTCAGTTTATTCTTTTATTTCTTTAAACCCTAGTTTATGTTTTATCTCTTCTTCGTTCTAATTATCATGTTCATGTTCGTTACTTATTCAATTGTTATTGTTTACGTTAAATCCATGTCTAGCTAAAACCCTTGCATGCTTGGGGTAGGATGAACTCGTAGAAGTAGGTTGTGGGTACGTAATTAGGGTAACTTGTGACGTTAGGATTTAATTCTCTTAATTAATGAATTCTTAAAATTAACCTTAACTTTACTTTTGAATTTCGTTCGAAAAGTGTTAGAGAGAGGACGACTGTATCACTCTTTAACAACGAGTAGACTTAACGAGAGGGTTTAGAAATGGCTAATTCATGTACCAGTTTAGTGAAGGAGGATGACCGCATCACCTTAATTAAATTAGGGTCTCATTAATTAAGCACAGTCTATTAACTTGTTAGTGGATTAGTGAAGTCGAGTGTTAGGGTAAAGTATTAGGGTTTAGAATCTTGAGCTTTCACCTTGCATTCTTTTACTTAGGTTATTTCTTGCGCGTCACAGTTATTTTGATTATGTACCTGCTCCGTTAGTATACGTAGGGATTCCTATCCTGAGCATCACCATCTCTTACTTGAACACAAACCTTAGCTAATTTGTCTTCTTTAGTATTTTAGTTTACTTAGTTTATTTTAGTTTTAATTAATCTTTCCAAAAAATCCAAAAACATTTCACTCATATTAATTACGACGCGTAGATCTTCAGGGATCTATTCACATACACTCCATCTCGTGGGTTCGATTTACTTGGTCATTTTACTTACTCATACTGCAGTGAACTCGTACGCTTGCGAGGAATCTACTAGTAGAAGTTAGTATTTTCGATTCAAGTCAGTTACCGATGTTGTAGTGGCAGGTCTGTGGAAATTTTATTGTGCGAGGATATGGGATAGGTCAGATGGTTGGGATTGAGGTTCATAGATAGTTTGTGTAGTTGATGAGACAACATGCATGGAGGTAAGGGTAGCTTGGGTATTGACACTTGGTGCATGGGTAGAGGATTTGGGTGAAACCATTACCACCTGAAGAAATGCATGGAGGTAGGGGTACTTTGAATTTTTCTGGGCCAAACTCCAGTTCCTCCAAATTCTCATCAGAGTCTCTATCAAAGAATTTGCAAGCCCTGAAAAAAAATGACCCAGAATCCCGCAATAGCAACAATAATATGGTAACACCTCATATCTTAAAGAGACCCAAACAAGATCTCCACCAAATCGACAATACAAGCCTTTCATGAAAGATTTTGTGATATCAACCTGAACCTTGAAGCTCAAGAAAGAACTCGGCTCATGTGTAGATGGTTTATTGTAAAATTCCAACATACCCACTTGAGATGCTATAGATCGTATCACCCCCTCCGTATGATAAAATAATGGGAGATCGTATGCATGGACCCAGAAAGAAGTCGTCGAGAAGCAAACAAAATAGGGTTGTTCGTAACATGTTAGCTCCTTAATAGCGAATAAGGATCCGTCAAAATGCCAGGGTTGGTTACGCATGACTCAATCCCTGTCCTCAACAATCTCAAATGTGAACAACAAAATTCCATTTCCCGAATCATGCAGAGACAGCCCTCCCTTAGGACCAAATGACTTCTTCATCATTAACTCGAACACATTGGGTGGTTTTTGTATAACCACATTTCCTATAAGGCATGCAGTTCTTGCTAAATCATTTTAATTCCCCAAACCCATCGCATCACCCAAATCGAGGATGTCATCAACATCTGTTCGAGAACTGCTTGCAGTCATTCTCACAGAAAGAGTACCCCCTAAGTATAGAGAAATGATTTGAAGCCTGCACAGAAAAAACAAGACATCGAGAAAGTAAAAACAACACGTTAATCACCTATAAACAAAGTCCGGAATAATAAATCCCTAAAACACAAACACGACACAAAGAAAAGAAATATAACAAAAGGAGTAAAAAAGGAAAATACTGGTGTTACAATCGGAATTGGATTTTATAATTTTGGTATTTTTTGTATTTTTTTGTATTTCTACAAAACTGTAAGTACGGAAACTTTGGGAAAAAGAGAGAATTTAAGAGAGAGAGAGAGAGAGAGAAATTGGGGTTAATGTTCTAGTACTATTTCTCAGCCACGAAAGGTATTTTGTAACAGTAGTGGGGACCACCCAAATAACTGCAATTTTAGTAAACTAAAGGACTGAAACATAACATTTAAAAAGACTCGGACTTAATTGTAATTAAAAGATAAATGTCACTTGTTCTGATAAGATTTCCATGTGTGCAGCCAAGATCACTACTCACCCTTTAATCCTTTATCCAGATTTGCAACATGTTTCCCCATCAATTCCTTCAGATCAAAACCAGTCCAAGTACCCCCAGTTTTACTTCGTGACTCTCAAAAGATAACCATACCCTCACTGCCTTCACTTATCCCTCCATCAAGACCGCCATCGACGACCACTTCTTTCCGACCATCGTCAACATCTTTTATTCCAGTAATTGAACCCTCCTCACAATCGGTCATTCCCATGACAACTGGTTGCAGGAGAAGAAGACATGAATAAAGAGGAAGAAAAATAGTTGAAATTGCTGAAAACCATGAAGAAAACCGCTGTAAAAAGACGAAAGACCGAGTCTAAAACCCTAACTGAATATCCCTGACGAGAAACCCAAAACTCCATAACTTGCGGAAAACATGCAATCATTGCATTTGAATTAAAAGTGAGAAATCGAAAAAATAGATTATTTAAATTAATATCTAGATACTAACTATTGTAGTGAAAAATATATAGACATAAAAGCAAAATGAGAAAATAAGATAAAATTTTAGTATTTAACTAACTATAATAAATTTATTTTATAATGTGCGTGAGAAAATTTATAAGTCTATCTTTTTAGCAAGGAAATTTTGAAATTCCCTTAATCCATACCATTGACCCCTAGTAGGGTACGATATAAATCGAGGAATATGCCTAAGTTGGCAAAATATGTGAGAGATAGCTAACATGATTTAAATTTCAGAACAAATCTCCATAATATTTCCGTAAAAATTTATTCCATCCGAAATTCGAACATACGTCAATCAGAGAACTTATGCTCATAAGTCTTACTATGCATAATACAAGTTATATTCGCTGGACGGTAGCACTCCCAATAACGGTCTGTCTCACCAATCTAGACTCTCATTTTTTGGCTATTTTTTACATTATTTTGTTATGAAATAATTTTAGAATCTGTATTGGAATAGTAATTTTATGGTATGGATACTTAATTCAGAATCTTATTTTTGGGTTCTCAGCGAATTTGTATGTATCCTATGTTAATCCATAAAATTAAAAAAAATAAGTAGAAACCATTGCTTCAAAACATTGGCTTTTTTAAAGTTTTTTTTTTTTTGCAGAAGTCATTGTTAGCAATTATAGTGATAGGGATTACCTTATTGGCAGTTGTTAAACACCATACTTTTTAAACAACAGAATAAAGTTTTTCTAACTTTTGTTGAGTTGTTTCTCAAAAGACCTTTTGAGGTTGTGGCTGAAATTGACCCATCAACAATGAGTGGTGAGTGCTCTTTGAAAGTTGAAAAGGCTGACTATGTTAATGGAGGGTACACTTCAAAGGTTGGGGTTGCATGATACACTTTTGAGTTTGGGGCTGCAGGGCGCTGTTGGTATGATAAACCTAAAATTGTCAACTCATGACTAAAGGAACGATTAGATCAAAATTGTGGCAGACTCGATAATGCCTATTGTCGATGATATTCGCTGGACGGTAGCACTCCCAATAACGGTCTGTCTCACCACTCCAGACTCTCATTTTTTTGCTATTTTTTTCACATTTTTTTGCTATGGAATAATTTTAGAATTTGTATTGGGATAGTAACTTTATGGTATGGATACTTAATTCAGAATCTTATTTTTGGGTTCTCAGCAAATTTGTATGTATCTTTTGTTAATCCATAAAATTCAAAAATATGTAGAAACCAATGTTTCAAAACAGAGGTTTTTTTAGAGATTTTTTTTTGCATAAGTCATTGTTAGAAATGTAAGTCATAGGGATTATCTTATTGGTAGTTGTTAAACACCATACTTTTTAAACAAGATAAAGTTTCTCTAATTTTTGTTGAGTTGTTTCTTAAGAGACCACTTTTGAGGTTGTGGCTGAGAATGACCCATCATCAATGAGTGATGAGTGCTCTTTGAAGGTTGAAAAGATTGACTGTGTTGCTGGAGGGTCCACTTCTAAGATTGGGGCTGCATGGTACACTTCCAAATTTGGGGCTGCAGGGTGCACTTCCGAGGTTGAGGGCTGCAGGTGACACTTGGTATGGTGAACCTGAAATTGTTTACGCATGGCTAAAGAAATGGTAAGATCAAAATGGTGGCAGACTCGACAGTGCATATTGTTGATGATATTCGATGGACGGTAGCACTCCTAATAACGGTGTATCTCAGTACTCCAGACTTTCATTTTTTGGCAATTCCCCATTATTCTATTATAAAATAATTTTAGATTTTGTATTGGGATAGTCATTTTATAGTATGGATACTTAATTCAGAATCTTATTTTTGGTTTTCAGTGATTTTGTATGTATCCTATGTTAATTCATAAAATTAAAAAATATGTAGAAACCGTTGTTTCAAAACAGAGACTTTTTTAGAGATTTTTTTTTTTTTTTTTTTTTGCAGAAGTCATTGTTAGAAATAGAAGTCAAAGGGATTACCTTATTAGTAGTTGTTAAACATCATACTTTTTAAACAACATAATAAAGTTTTTCCAACTTTTGTTGAGATGTTTCTTAAAAGACGACTTTTAAGGTTGTGGCTGAAAATATATACCATCAGCAATGATTCGTGAGTGCTATTTGAAGGTTGAAAAGACTGAATGTGTTGTTGAAGGGTACAATTTCAAGGTTTGGGCTGCATGGTATACTTCTGAGTTTGGGGACAGGGTGCACTTCTGAGTATGGGGCTGCAGGGCGCACTTTGTATGATGAACATGAAATTGTCAACTCATGGCTAAAGGAATAGTTAGATCAAAATTGCGGCAGGCTTGACAGTGCCTATTGTTGATGATATTCGCTGGACTGTAGCACTCCCAATAACGATCTATTTCACCACTCCAGACTCTCAGTTTTGGCTATTTTTTTCACATTATTTTGCTATGGAATAATTTTAGAATTTGTATTGGAATAGTAATTTTATAGTATGGATACTTAATTCATAATCTTATTTTTGGGTTCTTAGTAAATTTTTATGTATCTTATGTTAATCCATAAAATTAAAAAATATGTAGAAACTATTGTTTCAAAACAGAGGGATTATTAAAGATTTTTTTTTTTTTTGCAGAAGTTATTGTTAGAAATGGAAGTTATAGGTATTATCTTATGGGTAGTTGTTAAACACATACTTTTTAAACAACAGGATAAAGTTTCTCTAACTTTTGATGTGTTGTTTCTTAAGAGACCACTTTTGAGGTTGTGGCTGAGAATGACCCATCATCAATGTGTGGTGAGTGTTTTTTTAAGGTTGAAAAATTGATTGTGTTATTGGAGGGTACACTTCCAAGGTTGGGACTGCAGGGTGCACTTCCGAGGTTGAGGGTTGCAGGTGACAATTGATATGATGAATCTGATATTATCTACTCATGGCTAAAGGAATGGTTAGATCAAAATGTTTGCAGACTCGACAATGCCTATTGTTGATGATATTCGCTGGACGGAACACTCCTAATAACGGTCTGTCTCACCACTCCAGACTCTCATTTTTTGGCTATTTTTACGGATTATTCTGCTATGAAATAATTTTAGAATCTGTATTAGAATAATAATTTTATGGTATGAATACTTATTTCAGAATCTTATTTTTGGGTTCTTAGTGAATTTGTATGTATCCTATGTTAATCCATAAAATTCAAAAATATGTAGAAACCATTGTTTCAAAATAGAGGTTATTTTAGAGATTTTTACTTTTTTTTTTTTTTTTTGCAGAAGTCATTGTTAGAAATAGAAGTCATAGGGATTACCTTATTGGTAGTTGGTAAACAATATAGTTTTTAAACAATAGAATAAAGTTTTTCTAACTTTTGTTGAGTTGTTTCTTAAGAGACCATTTTTGAGGTTGTAGCTGAGAATGACCCATCAACAATTAATGGTGAGTGCTCTTTGAAGGTTGAAAAGATTGACTGTGTTGCTGGAGGGTACACTTCTAAGGTTGGGTCTGCATGGTACACTTTCGAGTTTGGGGCTATAGGGTGCACTTCCGAGGTTGGGGTTGTAGGGCACACTTGATATGATGAACCTGAAATTGTCAACTCATGGCTAAAGGAATGATTAAATTAAAATTGTGCAAGCTTGACAATGCTTATTGTTGATGATATTCGCTAGACGGTAGCACTCACAATAATGGTTTGTCTCACCACTCCGGACTCTCATTTTTTGGCCATTTTTTTTTTCACATTATTTTGCTATAGAATAATTTTAGAATCTGTATTGGGATAGTAATTTTATGGTATGAATACTTAATTCAGAATTTTATTTTTGGGTTCTCAGTGAATTTGTATGTATCTTATGTTAATTCATAAAATTCATAAATATGTAGAAACCATTGTTTCAAACAGAAGGTTTTTTAAAGATTTTATTTTTTGCAGAAGTCATTGTTAGAAATGGAAGTCATAGGGATTATCTTATTGGTAGTTGTTAAACACCATACTTTTTAAAAAACAAGATAAAGTTTTTCTAACTTTTTTTTAGTTTTTCCTTAAGAGACCATTCTTGAGGTTGTGGCTAAGAATGACCCATCAACAATTAGTGGTGAGTGCTCTTTGAAGGTTGAAAAGACTGAATGTGTTTCTGGAGGGTACACTTCCAAGCAGAGCCGGTCCAAAGAATTTGGGGCCCAGCGCAAATTTTTTTTTTTATTAGTATGCATTAGAAAAAAAATTGATATTAGGAAGATAATTTTATCATATAAATAAATATGATAATATTTAAAAAATAAAAATTCTCAATCAACTATTAAATATGTATACAAATTCTAGCATGCAAGTTGAGGTATTACGGGTTTCTTTTTGGAGTATTACTGATCACTTCTTAGGGTGTCACTGCTTGCTTTTTGAGATATTATTGATTTATGCTTGAGGTATCTTTTTCAAAATTTAAGTGTATATCATGCACTTAAGTGCACACATAAACTACTCTAAATATATATACATATACATATATATATATACACACACTAGAAGAAAATAAAAATCAATTCAAAAAAATAATAAAGTAAAATTTTAAACGAAATTTATCTTATATATTATTCAAGTAACCTTATTGACGAAGTGATCTAAAAGAGTATTTGTAAAAAAAGACACAGTCCATTTTTTGAACAATAAGACCTCAGAAGAAGAAAATATAAAATAAAACAATGGAGAAAATAAAAAATATAAAAAATGGCACGAGGGGAGGCTCGATCTTGGGTATTGGGAATATACATGACCTTTCAGGAAACAAATGGGCCAATCTGGCAAAACAAGTAATAAGGCAATAATGCAACTTTTTATCATATGTATAAATATAGAACAATATATTTTTCATGGGGCCCTTGCCCGTGGGGGAGCCCTGTGCAACTGCACCAGGTGCACCGCCCAAGGGCCGGTACTGCTTCCAAGGTTGGGGCTGCATGGTACACTTTCGAGTTTGGGGCTGCAGGGTGCACTTTCGAGGTTGAGGGTTGCAGGTAGGGGTGGCAAATGGGCCGGGTCGGCCCGGCACTGGCCCACCGGGCTGCCCTCTTTTTACGGGCCAGGCCCGACCCGGTGTCAATCGGACCTCTATTTTAAAGGCCCAGCTTGGCCCTATGTGGGTCATCGGGCCGTCGGGCCAAAATGACTCGGTTTTAAAAATTAAAACTTTATTAAGCTTAAATACCTGAAACAAGACTCCATCCCTCATATTCCGACGCAAAATTACCATTGAAGTTAACTCTATTAAATATTCAGAACCCAAATTCATTAGCCTTTTCGCAGCTAAATTCCATCACAATATTAATCAAGCTAAATCACCAAGAAATCATGAAAAAATTCAATCCCTAAACCCAAATCTCAATTCGATCACCAAGAAATTAAGTTAAATCAAAGAGATAAAGACAAATCCCAATTCAATCCCTAAATGCAGAAAAATTTCAAAAAGAGTGAGAAGTGAGAGTGACTGTCGACCACCGAAGATGGAGGTTGCGGCATCGTGCGTGGCTCAAATCGGCAAAGAGATGGAGAGAGTGACAATGTCTACTGTAGGTGGAGAGGCGGCTGGTGGCGGCGCTCGCGACGGAGACAGAGCGGTGGTGTGCGGGCTAGAGGCGTGGAGGCACCGGCAGTGTGATGTTCACTGCTGTGATTCGTTCGTGTTGCGTGGACGGAGCGGGCAACAACCGCTGCTATGGTCTGAGTTTCTGTAATTTTTCTTTATTTTTGCCTCTTAGTCCATTTTCTTGAATTAGGGCAGCAAGAGTGTGTGTGGCCCATGTGCGTGGCCCATACATTCATAAATTATATTAAAAAAAAAGACCATCGGGCCAGCCGAAAGTTTCGGGCCAGCCCGGCTCGAGCCCAATCAGCCCAACGAGCCTATTGGGCCGGGCCAAATCGGTCCGATTCTTTTCGGGCCTACTTTTTTCAGGCCCAGTCTGTCCTGAAATACCGGGCCAACTGGGCCGGCCCATCGGGTCGGACCCATTTTGCCACCCCTAGTTGCAGGTGGCACTTGGTATGATGAACCTGAAATTGTCTACACATGGCTAAAGGAATGGTTAGATCAAAATGGTTGCAGACTCGACATTGCCTATTGTTGATGATATTCGCTGGACGGTAGCATTCCTAATAACGGTCTTTCTCACCACTCCAGACTCTCATTTTTTGGTTATTTTTTTCATTATTCTGCTATGAAATATTTTTAGAATCTGTATTGGGATAGTAATTTTATGGTATGGATACTTAAATTAGATTCTTATTTTTAGGTTCGCAGTGAACATATATATATATATATTATGCATAAAATTAAAAAAATATGTAGAAACCATTGTTTCAAAACAGAGGTTTTCTTAGAGATCTTTTTTTTTTTTTTGCAGAATTTATTGTTAGAAATAGAAGTCATAGAGATTATCTTATTGGTAGTTGTTAAACACCGTATTTTTTATGCAACAGGATAAAAAAATTCTAACTTTTGTTGAGATGTTTGTTAAGAGACCACTTTTGAGGTTGTGGCTGGAAATATAGCTCATCAGCAATGAATGGTGAGTGATCTTTGAAGGTTGAAAAGATTGACTGTGTTGATGGAGGGTACACTTCTAAGGTTGGGGTTGCATGGTACACTTCTGAGATTGGGGCTACAGTGTGCTCTTCTGAGATTGGGGCTACAGGGTGCTCTTCCGAGATTGGGGCTCTAAAACTCACGGGTTTGTCTAATCATTAATCGAGCATAAAATCAAGTATAATTGTCACATAAACAAATAAATAAGCAACTCTCAATCAATACCATCAAGCTCAACTATACCTAATAAACCAAAGAATCACCATCAATTAATTCTCAAACATCAAACCACATTATCTTAACTCCCAAGAATGTACTCGACGATATATAATGGACCACAATTAAGCACAAATTTTTCAAAATTGAGAAAGGTAAGTTGGTGCAAATAGAATTGTAAAACAAACATACCGCCCCCAAACCTTTTCATTTCTAATCAATTAAAAGTTTGAAAAAATAGTGCTATAATGAGATTTGCAACCAATTAACCAAGTAATTCACCACATTAAGCAAGCAACTCAAAAATTCAACAATTAAGCTTACAAAACCTCTTACAAAGCATCTCACCCTCGAATTCTCAACACATATATCAAGACAAAACTCATGTACAAGTATGTATTATCAATTAAATCCAAAATTTCCAATAAAAATGATTATCAATAAGCTCTAGAAAAATGGGGGTGCATCGGTGCAATTCAAAAATCATGCATAAAAAACGAACACGCTCAAACTTAGACTTTGTATAACACGTCTAAGTTTAGGAAGAGGTGTTTGTACCTAAAGTTTCTCTCAAGCACGTATCCTTCCATAGAACTCAAAATCCTACACACAACCCCAACACCTATACGAAACAAAAATAAACTAATTAAACTAAACAACACAAAAACTAAAGAAAGCGAGTAAAAATGATGGGTTGCCTCCCATTAAGTGATAGGTTTAACGTCATATGCCAGATGAAACTTTACGAGTTCAAACCCCATTTGTTGGCTCAATATTAGGGACCTCCTTAGGAACAGGAGGATCAAAGTACTTCACTCGAGTTCCATCGGTGATGAAGATATCACCTTCTCTATCTTGTAACTCAAGGCTCCCTCTAAAGCTCACTTTCTTCTCAATAAAAAAAATTGGCTCTGTTGAGCATCACCTTCCCAAGGATAACTTTCAACTTTGAGTTGCACCATACCACTTCATCTCCTATTTCAAAACTTTTTTCCTTTTTTTTAGCTCCCTTTAGCTTTTTGTCCTTTTTTCCTCATCTTCTCTTGACTCGAGCAACTCAATAAAAAAAACTTATCAACCCCCCCCCCCCCCCCCCCCCAAACTTGTATTTTGCTCAAGTTTGGTTGTTTCTTTCTTCCCTTCTTTTCCATCTTCGGGATCTTTCAAAGGTACTCTTGGAGAATTCTCTTGCTTTATACCATCACGTTCTTCCATACAAAGCTTAAGTGTTTGAATTGAACGATACTCTTCATTGATCGAAGAATCTTTCATGGAGTCGTATATGGAAAAAGTCACCTCCTCACCATTGAATTTCAACTTAAGCTCTCCATTCTCAACATTTATCATTGTTTCTTCGGTTACAAAGAACGGTCTTCCAAGAATTAAAGGCACATTGAAATCTTTTTCCATGTCGAGCACAACAAAGTCGGCCGGAAAGATGAACTTATCCACCTTTATAAACGCATCTTCAATGATCTCCTTATGATAGGTGAAAGATCGATCTACCAATTGAAGATTGATGGATGCGGGCTTCACCTTGCCAAATCCCAATTGCTTGAAGATAGAGAGTGGCATCAAATTTATGCTTGCCCCAAGAACACAAAGAGCTTTCATCATTGAGCTCTCACCAATTTCACATGGGATAGTAAAGGCCTCGGGGTCCTTGAGCTTTTTAGGGAAATTTTGAAGAATTGCACTACACTTCTCGGTCAAATTGACCGTCCCTTTGTCAACTAGTTTCTTCTTCTTTGACATGGCATCCTTAAAAAACTTCATATAATATGGCATTTGCTCAAGAGCATCCACTAATTGAATGTTGATATGAAGTTTATTGAAGCTCTCAAGAAACTTTGCAAAATTTTCCTCAAACATTTGCTTCATGTACCTCTTAGGAAATGATGGGAGAATTGGAGTCATGGGAACCCCCATTTATCACGATGGATGTCTTCCCCCTTCTTCTCTCTCAACTCTTTAGCGATCTTCCATTTAGATACCCACTTTGAGCTCTCCACCTTTCAAAAAAAAAATTCTTGTTTTTCCTCTTTGGCTTTGTCTAGCTCTCCTTTATCTTCTTGTAATGCCTTCTTCATCCTCATCTCCTCGATCAAATTCATTCTCCACTTCCAAGTCTTCTTCCTCTTTACATTCACCATCCACATCTTCTTCTATTCTTTCCTCTTCACCCTCTTCCTCCAAATCTTTAGGTATTTGAGGACCATCATATCTCGTTTCATTTATCAATTGAATTGCATTACAATATTCTCTCGGGCTCACTTTGATTGTAGAAGGAAATTTCCTTTTGTTTTGCATTCCACTAACCGTAGTGGATAGTTGCCCCATTTGAAATTCTAGGTTCTTAACTTGAGCACCATATTGAGCAAATTGTTCATTCACGTGAGCATTTTGTTGAGCGGATTGAGAATTCACTTGTTTAGTCATGAGTTCTTCCATTTTCTTCACCAACATTTGGAGTGTCTCACCTGAGGTCAACCTTCCTTCTCCACTTGGCAATTTGGACCCCGGATCCACTCTGGGTAGAAGTTGAATTGCTCATTTTTTATTAGCATAAGAGAAGTTCTTTTGCTTTCGATTATTTGGATAGTATCCTCAATTTCCTTGAAGATTAGCTTGGAATGAGGAAGATTGCCCCCATTGATTTCCATGAAATGATCCCTAGGATTGAGTTGAACTTCCCCCTTAATACCCTTAGCTCGGACTTTGTTGGAATTGAGGCCTTGGATAGTTTTGACCTTGATACCCTTGATAGTTTTACCCTTGTCTTCCTCCTTGATTACCTCTTTGATTTCCCACTTGTGGTTGCCTCCCCATGAAATTCACATCCTCATAGGGTAGTTGACCTTGGAAATTATTTTCAGGCTCTATAGGTGGAGGAATATCTCTTGGTTGACCATTCGAAAGGGCATTCACCTTTCGTAAGGTTCATCATAGCTTGAACTATAAAATCCCGATCATCAAACTTGGTTTACTCGAGTCCTTTGCCCCATATCCACATTCCATTGGGATGAATTTCTTGCCACAACATCTAAAATTTGCATGGCCCTTCCCGCTGGTAGATCTAAGAATCCTCTTCCCGTACAAGAGTTTAAGAACTTTTGTGCTTCGATGTCCATCCCACAAAAGAAAAAATCTAGAATCTCTTCATCGGGATACCCATGTTGTGGGCAAGAAATCAACATATTATTCATTATCTCACGTGCATCTTTAAGACTTTCATTGGGCTTTGTTTGGAACTTTGAAATCTCGTGCTTGGCTTTGACAGTTCTTGAGAGAGGATAAAATTTGAGTAGGAAGTGCTTGTTAATCTCATCCCACGTACTTACACTACCCGGAGCAAGAACCTTGTTTAACCATGTCTTAGCTTTCCCGATTAGAGTAAATGAGAACATCTTCAATCTTTTGGCATCTTCGGGTACCCCGTTCCTCTTAAGTGCATGTGAGGGTCTTCTTTCTCAACTCCCTCAAATTGATTCAACATTAAAAACTTGAGCATAACTGGTGGTATCTCAAAGTTGTTTGCCTCAATGTTTGGTCTTACAATCCCATCATAGTACTCTCTTTGTCTTGGCTCAAAATGCTCTCGAATAGGATAAGGGTAATGTGGTGGGTATTAGTTTTGTTGAGGTAGTTGACCTTGTGGTGGTTGGTTTTGTGGAAGGTTTTGGTAGTAACCATAGTAAGGGTATGGATAAGGATTCAGATATGGATTTTGTGGAGCACCAACTTCAACTTGTTGATTCACCGGTTGAAGGGCTTCTCCCTAAACAGCCTGTGCTCCTTGCACATTCTCTCCATTCCTTCCATTTCCTTCAAGAGCTTCGTCTCCTTGATTCGGGTGATCAATTTCTGGATTGTTCCCTTCCATATCTTGGTTCCTTGCTTTTCTACGGTTCTTTTCTCGATTTCTCCTTCTTGCGTGTGCTTCAATCTCGTGATCAATGGGTACAATTTGTCCACCTCTTGCTCGCGTGATCATAAACCTAAAAAAGCCATCAAGTATCAAATTCAAACAAAAAAAAAGCAAAAATAATAAGAATAAATGCAACTACTAACACTACTCAACAAATTCTAAGTTCCACCTAAGGTAATCTCAACTAGCTCCCTGGCAACAACGCCATTGATTTTTTCGTATTTTTGCCCTTTTAAAACTAGCAATGAAAATGACACAAAAGCGGATGAAATCGATGTATATGCAAGCAACAACCAAGTATATATCGAACCAAAGACCTAGGAGACCGGTGAATCTCTAGAATTACGAGTTGACATAGAGTTATAGCTACGTGTTTTGGTTTTTAAGACTATGTAAAATTAAAAGACAATAATCAAACTATAAATTAACGTGCAAGAAAATTAAACTAGAAAGTGATTTAAAACTTCGTTTAGAAGTGCAAGTGGAGAGTAATGCTTCGGGTGTTTTCCTTATGACTCGATCAATGCTACGTATATTGGTTTCACTTTTCATATGATATTTCATTGATTTTAACTAAAAGTTATCACTATTATATTGAATACTGATCCCTTTTGAGGCTTGGGTGATCGCTTGAGCTAACTAGGACCTAATTAGCTACCAAAAACACCTAAGATAGTGAATAACTTGAAGCACGCGATTGCACTCCAAGAATTCTCCCTTCACTAAGCACCTAAACCCTAAAATCGAGGTACCTAATGTCTATTGATGATAATCTAAGCCGTTTACCCTCTCTCGGTTAAGTAAACTACTATGTGAATCCAATTAACTAATCAAATTCCTCACTACAAGGTCAATCAAACTCACACCTAACTCTCGTTGTAGCACGAATCAATCTAACAAGAGTTATTAAACTCAATCAATTATTCTAATCAAGAATAACACATCAATAGAAGCAATCAAACCAATTGAATAGCACAATGCAAGCTAATTAAACTAACATAATAACACCAAATTCCTCATAATTCCAACACCCAAAGCATTTGGAGATTAGCTCATGGCTAATAACACAAAACCCATGAATAAACACATCAATTGAATTAAAAACATAATGTAATTAACTTGAAATTGAAAAGATAGAATTAATATCGCCTCTTGGTTGTTTACACAATGGAATAAAAAGCATAAACTCATTACTCCTTAATTAAAACTCAAATTACGAAAGTGAAAGCAATCTAATAACAAAACTAAGCTAAGTGCAACAATTTCATGAAACTCGAAGGAAAAATAGGGAGAATTCTCTAAGAAAATTGAAGGAAAAATTGGGGAGCTAAAACTGATTGGGAACCCTCTATTTTCAAGGGGAAAAAGGCTTTTATATGTGCAATTAAGTTCTCAAGGTAAAAACTGTAAAATTGCTCTTAAATTCCAGAAAATTTGCAAAAAATAAACAGGGGACGAGGCTGATACAACCCGTGCCCGATGGCACAATCGTGTCCACATTTTTGGACACGAGTCGTAGCCAACAGGCACGTTCGTGTCGGTCATTGTGCCTGGCATGGTCGTGTCACCTCTAATTTTGACCTTTTAGTGCACTTTTCGACTTCCTATATCTCATTTTTGCGCCTTTAAACTCGTCTCTTGCTTACTTAACATTCTTTTCCTCACGGTGGATCAATCAAATGAATGCTCGACTTTCCCAACTTAGCTTGATATGCTCCATGAATTCACAATTTCCTACAAAAAAAAAAAAAAGCAAAACAATACCTTTCTCCCTATCAAGTGCAAAAATGATCAAATTATTGTAATTAAAAGTATGAATTCAGCAAAAATAACTGCACGAATTTCAAGCAATTTCCACACTAATCAGTGCTATAGTAGGTTTATTGATAACAATATGTTTGAATTTTAGTGTTAATAATTATTATTTGTTTGTCTTAAATTTTGTTATATGATGTACAAAGTTTAATTTAAATAGAGTGAAATAAACAAATGTAATTATATACAATTCAAAACTTAATTATTTTTAAGAAAAAAAAGGAAAAATAAAATGGTATATACAATATTGCATCAAAACAGAATGCTATGTACCCTGACTCAAACAGTCGAAGTCGCGCGCCCTCAAATCATCCATAGGTCTTGAGCTCGAATCCAGGCAAGGGCATAAATTTTGCCTCGGCCCGTACATAGACCAAAAATTCTCGGTGGCACAGTAGTTGGCTTGACCAGAGCTCTCATTTGGTGAGGGATATAAAAAAACTCTCGCCTCAATTTATTTTCTCGCAAAGCCCTCGTCAACAAGGTTTTGCAAGAAAATGTCCTCACCAAAACTCTAGCTAGCATATGTTTTTTTTTTTTTATGTTTATTCAAAGATGATGGAAATGTTTGGATACCTAACTTTTAGGTCTCATAATAAAAGATAGTTATTGTGATGCTAAGTATTACATTAATATGTGTCATGCATTAAAAATACGAGATAAAACACAGGTAGAGCCGACAATCCGACCTCAATAGGAGTGGATCTAAAACTCAATGATTAGGATTATAGAAAAATAAATTCCATAAATTTTAATTTTAATTAAAATTGCGCCTCATAAGACTTCAGAAAAGAAGTACACAATTAATTACACATATCATTAACCGGAGAAAATTAATGAAATTAAGAAAAAATATAAAATATCACGTATTGCAGACTTTAAATTATAAATGGTCCAATAACTTTTAGACAAAATAGATTTAGTTCCAAAAGCAACTTCTTATCAGATTTAGTCTCAAATTATCTTACATATACTATTCAATTTTGGTCTATAATTGTTGGGAAAAGTCAATACGACGTCGTTTTGATGTCCCAAATCGATAATTTATGGCAAGGGTGTTGATGTAGCATCCATACCTATTAATTATATTTGATTTTTCTTTACATTTAGAATTTTTAAATATATATATATATATATAATATGTAATAAAATTGTAAAAGAAAAAAAATATAAGTAACAAGCGTAAATACCATATTAACACTCTTGCCTGAAATCACCAATTTCAAATTTTAAAGTAACGTCGTTTAATTTGTTATCGTCGATTTTAGGATCAAAATTGAACCTGACAAGGAAACTGGGATAAACTTGCCCGACTCTAGTAATTAAATTTAGTCACCATAATGTGGTGATAATAATTTCACTCTCATACATGTGACTCAATAAATTAATTCAATGCAAATAAAATTAGTCGGAATTCTAAGATATTGCAGATGGCTGGCAACCGCCATGCATAAACTCTCTCTTTTCTCTCAAATAATTGCATAAAATAAATAAGAAGAGACAAAATCTTTCATAATACACGTAATGTTATTAAAATACGTGTAAACTTTATAAGAAAAAAGAAAAAAAGTGTTGTCTCGTGCACTTTTGCGACACGTTATAATAATAAAATACACAATATCCAAGAACAGTGTTACAGATCATTATTAATACGATGACTCAATAAACCTAGGAAAATGTTTTGTTCCGGAACTTACTAAAACTAGTACTGAATCATCAACCTGGGGCTGGAGGATCCAAGGGCATCGGCTTGGTTTGCTCGCATAATTTAGTTGGAGAGATTATCATACTAATATTTATTCATTAAATTTAAATTCATAATATTTTGACATTAAATGTACTAATTCTTGATAATGTCGATGTAGTTGATAGTTAGTTGCATATCAATAATATTCAAGCATACAGTAATTATAATAATAATAATAATTCTTATACATATAATTCAATTGAATACAATAAGTACTACGACTGAAAGTTCAAATAAAAAAAAAATTATATATATTATATCAAAATAGTTCATAATAAGCTTATTATGAAACTATACTAAAATATTGAATATCTGATCAAGAGTGTCGATAATCTCACAAGGAGTATTATTAGTCTGGATTGGTGATATTATATTGAAATTGTTGTAAATTTTATTGAACCCATATTAATGATACTGCTGGTGAAATTATCGATTATTCGGATCAAATATTCGATACTTTAAAACAGTTTTATGATAAGCTTATCATAAATTATTTTTATACAAAACTTATTCCCCCCCCCCCCCCCCCCCCTATTTTTTGGGGGCAGCTACCCCCACTTATCCTTCCTTATATCCGCCCTTGGTGTCGTGTTTATAGGAATTGTACGTATACAATTCCATTGCATTTCAATTAAAAAATAATTAAACGCACACACACATAATTCCAATCCATTAATTCATGGCCAATGCAAAAAGCTTATCATTTGATGAAGACGTTGTCTTTTGTGATATCGTCTTACTCGAGATTACCATAATTATTAATCTAAAATGAAAAATACAAATCAAGTAACTTAGTAAAACATAAGTAATTTGGATCGATATATCATATATCTCCCAATATGTCGGCTATTGCATCTTATAAAGAACATGGTTGTGTTGATTTGACAAATGACATGAAAAATATAAAAAATATTGTGTGGTATTGTCACAAGCTTTTATCAAAAAGTTGATAAAAATCTTTATAAAGTGATTGAAACTTGACGTGAGTAACCCTAATAATTTTGTACGCACTTTCTTACATGGTTTAGTTGCATTCAATCAAGGAATTTGTCTTGAATGGCCTTCAACTCTGCAGAAGATGTTGGAGTGAAATTTGCCAATTTGTCAATTCAAATATAATTATTTCTTTAAAATATTCTATATTTGAGCATAACTTATTTCCTTTTAAATATATTAAAACATGTTGAATATTATTTGTATAGTTTAATTTATAGCAAGTTTATTCCACACATAAATTAAAGATGTATGTTTAATTTGAAGAGATGTACTATCCATTCCAATAATTATAAGGAATAAATGCACCCTACTACAATCCTCAAGCCTTAAATGCTAATTAAAACATGAGAAATTCTAAAAATTCAATTTCATACAATTGTATCCTAATTTGTATTTAAAAAAGATGGACCCCACTTAATTCCCCCCTCTTACCTAAAATATCAAACCCCAACTCATCACTCTCTCTCATCTCCTTTCTACCTCAACCCATACATATTCCCTCTCTCTAATAATTCAAAAACCACTATATCCCACCTCTATACATTCCCACCATATTCAGATTTAAGACGAAGCGGCGGGGCGCTATTACAGTGGGCCAGAATGCGGATTAGTCCTCTCCAAGTGCTATCACGGCGGCTGCGGCGCTATCACCTTCCGACGATGCGGTGTTGGTACACTGAAGTTCCGATGCCATGGTTGACGGAAGCCCAAAAAATTTCAGATGAAATCCTTTCCGATCTGTGTACCAACGCCTCCGATCTGTGCACCAGGGTGTTGGAGCCCCAGGACCGAGGCGATCTTTCACTGCTGGAAGCTTTATGGCCTCAGATCGGAGAAAATAGAAAGACGATAGGAGGAAATAATGTATTAATAATCATTTATTAATTACCGTCATTTTTTTATAAGTGATTGTGGTGGTTTTGTTGGTGCGTATAAGTGTGAGGGAGAGGGGGAGCGTGTGTTGTGACTTGTGTGTGCAAGAGGGAAGGGGGGGGGGGGGGGGGGTTGGGATTGTGCTTGGTTGTATGTGCAGGGGGGAGGCGTGAGTAAGTGCGTGTATGTGCAGAAGTGGGGAGAGTGAAGGAGGGGGGGGGGGGGGGGGAGCTGTGCGGGTAGGTAGATGTAAATTTTGATTGCAGAATTAAAAAAATTGATAGGTAGTCTGTGTGGGTTGGGTATATTTTTATTTTTGGAATTTTGATTGCATAATTAAATTTTTCTCATTTGTTAAAGATTTATTTTGTGATTTGTAAATGCGGTGACATTTGTTTTGGAATTTTTTGATGGACTTTGTGATTTATAAATGTGGCTCTATTAATTTGTTGATGAATTTTCCTCTTAAACTGATTCAATTGCTCTATTTTTCATTTGTTGTTGATTTAAGGTATAACATATGAAAGGAATTGAAAGTTTCTGGAGAAAAACATGACAATGTCTTCTGTTCACAAATTTAGCGGCATTTGTTCATAATTTTAGATCGTTTATTCATTGATTTTTGCGCGTTTGTGCACATCTTTTTAGCAGCCTGTTCATAATTTTGTTGGTTGTACATGCTTAATTTTGCATATGTAATACTTTTAGAATTTTTTATATGTAACTCTCCAATTTATAATGAAACAAATAATTTTGAATTTGAATTTGCTTGATTCTCAAATATTTATATCTATAATTTAAAATTATTTTATACTTGTGTTCATAAAATTTATGCTTATGTTCAAAATTAACAAATACCCGAAAATAACATATATTACTGGTCAAAATTTTACCTTGGGAACTGTGCAAAAGGTGTCAATCAATTAAAAATGTATCAGATTTTGTAAGAATCAAAATTGAACACGGGCCCACCAAATTGTATGAAATTGTAGTTTTGGTGAATGGTGGGGACCACCAAATTGTATGAATTTGGGTTTTGAAATATCTTGCCCTCCATTTTGCAATTTAGGCTTTAGGATTGTATCAAATATTAACCACCCCTAATTATAAGTGTAATTAATTTCTCTAATTAAATATTTAAGTAGATATAAAAAAAGTTTCATCTTTATTTAGTCAATTTTTTTAAATAGAATGCATATATTTTTGTTAATTTTTTATTCCAAAACCATCATGTATATCGTACTCAATAAATTATATTGAAATAATACGAATGAGAATATAATAAATACAAAGGGCATATAGAATTTAAAATATTTTTAAAAAATTTACACTTGATTTATTGATTTTTTTAAAAACATTTACATATATAATAATAAAGAACTTATAATTTTTTTATTATATCTAATCGATTTTAATAATATTTAAATGATCTAAAATATGCATAGTCAATTAACCTATTACAATTAAAATAATATATATTACATATCAATTTCAATTAATAGTTTTTTAAATTACTTAAAATATAAATGATTAATCAATCAGTTGCAATAAAAAAAATAAAAAATTAATTCGCAACTATAATGAACACTATAAATAATCCAAACTCATACAAATTAAAAAAAAATGGTTTATACTCCCTCCGATTCAAAATGTTTGATGTTTTAGGATTTATTGTGAGAATTAAGAAGTGGTATATAGTGACTATTATACCCTTATAATATATTGATTGAAAAAGAGATTTATGGAAGGTCAAGCAGTTTATTTATGGTGTAACATTATTAAAAGGTAAGAAAAATTATAAGTGATATTTTAGGGGGATTTAAATAGGGGCATAATAGGAAAATAAAGTGCAAAATACTCTAAAACATCAAATATTTTGAAAAAAAAAACACCCTAAAACATCAAACATTTTGAATCGGAGGGAGTAGTAATTAATAAATAAAAAGGTAATATATAATTATATAAAATAGATTGAATATATATAGAAGTTACCATAAATCTATAATATATATAAAAGTGCCTAGCACTTGTAAATCATTTCTGGATGTTTTTGCCCCCCTATTCTTTTTTTGTTTCCGTTTCATCCTCACATTTAAACAACAACCTTTTCAGATTCTTTTTTTCATTTCTCCAAACCATGAAACTAACTTCCCCCTCTTTTCGTCGTCTATTCTCTCCCCCTATCTTTCCAAATTCCATAGTATGTCGCCTTCACGCCTCCCTCCATCACGATTCCTCCATTCTCTCTGCCTACGTTGTCGCGTTCACTCTCCCCTATCTTTCCAAATTACTTGATGGCTCTCTCACTGATTCGTAAGTTTTTGGTTATCATTTATCCTCATTTTTCTGGATTTGATGTGATTAGGAAAATACATTCGTGATATTTGTATACTTTCTAAATTCCAATAGTACCGTCGGATTTGGGACTGTTTTGTTCTTAAAAATCTGATTTAGTTTCTTTCACTGTCTTTCAATTTCAGAGTCATCGTCGTTCGATTTTCTCATATTCAATTGGATTCACCCTTTTTTTAGAAACCCTCTATTGTCGTTCCAGAATTGGATTTCATTGAGTCTGAAAGACATAAGAAGTAGGTGAGCGGCTATTATGGTACTTGATTTTTGGTAGTTTTCTTTGTTTGTTTGTAATTGTTTTCCTTTGATTTAATTGAGTCGGATTTGGATTCAAGTTCGTCTACGCTATTTTTGCCCGGTGCCGCTTTCCCCGTTCTTTCCGGCGAGGCCGGAGGCTGATGCGGCCGGGGCGATTGGTTCGTGGTTGGAGATTTTTAATCCAAAAGTGAATGGTTTGATGCACTTTTATGTAGCATGTATACTAATTCAAAGGTGTTTTCAATTTTTCCTCCGTCACGTTCACCGCCATTCTGGTGGCGTTTTTGTTCTTCCGGCGGCGGAGGAGGAAATTGATGGGCAGAGAAAGGAACAAGGCCAGTTCATTGGCATCATTAAAGAGAAAGATGAGGTCAGGAGCTAGAGTAGTTTCATGTGCCTATTGTTTGCGAATATGCTATTAAGAGTGTGAAAATGCTTATGTAATTTTTGTTTACTTGTTTTTTAACAAAGTATCACTTATGAAGATTGATTTGATTACAAATTGTTTTGCAGAAAATCAATCAATTAACTATTAAGTGTTTGTGAAAATGCCTGTGCTAAAATAAGTTTTCACATGTAGAGGTATTCATTTTGTGCATAATAGAAATTATATCACCTAACCACGATGACCATAATTAACATAAATTGTTGAGAAAAGACTCATAAATTTATTTTGTTTACACATGAGTTGGATGGTTCATTTCTCAAATAGAATAATTTATATAACACTACAAGGTATTGGCTTTATTTATTCGTCCAATTCAAATGGGCCAATAGGATTAACGATCTATAAGTGCTCTTGTGTCCTCTCTTCTAATGTTTGGAATCATCCATATAGTTTTAATCAATAGAAATTAAAACCTCTTTTTGTTCGAAGTTTGTAGAGTGCAGATTGATGCAGAGGTTCTTCAGGAAGTGATTAAGATGAGATTTGACAGGACTGCACTTACTGAATCCCATCAAAATAGGGTTTAAAATGAGGTAACTTTTGTTAATTTTTCTTCTTTTTTGCATTTCGTCACTAATTTGCACAACTATGTTCTTTCAGTTCTTTTGTTACAGGTAAGAAACCACTTATCTGTTTGTATATTGTGTTTCCTTCTGTCAGTCATTACATCTTTGTTATATTATATATAATTATGTTACTATGTCATTTTATATATAGCTAATTGCGATGGTATGTGTGACATTCTCGGTATATCGATTAATGAATACCACAGTACTGAAAATGTATTTAGTCTTTTACAGTTTTACTATGTAAGTCTTTGTGAAGATGGGGCTTTCATAGCGCAAGGGCTTCCATGGGAGTAATTTAGCAGCAATGATTAATATTTGATAGTTCTAACTATGATTTTATTTCAGGGGAAGAAGAAACAGCATGAGACTAATAAGTTTGGAAGAGGTGCAGCAGTGCTTATGGCGAAAATGGGGTTCTCTCCTTAGGCTGAGCCTTTCACACGTTATTTTTTATGCCCAGCTCCACAAATCTGGTTTTTTCATTCTTGCACTCAATTTTTCTCCTTTCCTTGACCAGAGTTTTCTACAGGTATAACTTCCACTGAACTTACCAAACCTTTTATTTCATGAGTTCATATGGTTTTTTTATGGTTGTTCAGTTGCCTATTTATTGTGCAAGTGAAATTTGCTTAAGGTTCTTGTTTAGTTAAAATAAACCTAGAAGTTTCTTATTTTTTTTAAAAAATATTTGTTTGTTTTCTGGTTAGTATTCTTATTATTGCAAGTTGATCTGTATATATGATTTTATTTGTATAGAGACTTTTAGTATCAGATTTGTGTTGGAATTTCTATTGGTGTTTGTGTTGGGATCCGTGTATCAAAATTTTCTCCCATGATTCCTACAGGTATGTCTAAGCTCATTTTCTGCTTTTGTGGATATTGCTTTTATATTCTTCTGGATTAAGTGTGCATTGTTGACAACGATTTATAATGGATCTCGCTGCCGGGTTCCTAGCGGGTAGGATTTGATATTAATGATAACAAGAAGCAATTAATGTGTGAGTAAATGAGCTCTCAAGAATGTATTTGCAATAAATGTCATGTGTGTTACAAATGGGCATTCAAAGCCCTATTTATAGTGTACAAGGTGGGGGTTCCCCATGCTTGGTAGGTGGATTTGCGGGTCCCCCTACTCCTAGCTGGAAGGTAATGAGTGGCTACAGCCTCCCCTACGAGCCAATGAGGAGACGCCACGTGGCTCTGTCACCCCTGTGGTGATTGGACTTGGCCCCAACTGCCCTCTTTGACCCTGTCACATCCTCTGGACTGATGGCACCCGACGTCCTCTCACAGCTGGCGCGGCCTGGGGTCGGGCAGACGGGTACTCGGGTACCGGAAAACGAGTCCCGACAAGAGTACCCTGGTTGTTCATATGCGGGTAGGCGGGTAGAGCACTGCCCCGGAGCTCGCCGCTGACCGACCGATACCCGGGCCTGTGAGTAACTAAGAATCCTGCCCGACAGCTCCCAGAGGCTCGCGTCGGGTAGCCTCTACGTCCCCGCCCGTCTGTCTGACTGGTCGGTGGACCATTCTTACCCGAGCCCGCTACAGTAGTAGGTCCATGTCTGATACCCGATGGGTCGGGTAGTAAATATCGGGTGTAACATGCATGTTTCACACTTTTAATCCACATATCATTAAATCATTTAGTTGTTGGTATTTGGGCTACAAATTAGAAGTTAGGATTTTGTTAGGGATTTTTAACGCCTTCCGAGTTGCGAAATAGGGAGATCATATTCTTCTGACGGTTAATTATTTAACATCCAAAAGCTCTTTTAAACAATATTTCGATTAATCATAATCGACTTTTATTTCCAAGTGTTGAAAGTGCGGATATGCAGTCCGATGCCAAATTGTGAACCTTATTCAGGTAAGTAAGTGTATACCCTATAGTTGATAGAGAGTGTAGTAGTATGGAAATGTTAAGGTCCTTGACATGAATGCATGTTATGATAATTTTTTTAATTTGTGACGATTAATGTGTAATTAATGTATGTGTTATTTGGATAGAGATTTTTGCTGAGTTTGGAACAGATCCGACAAGAATGGTAAATACAAGGAAACTGGTGATGAGAAATGACATTGAGGAAGCTGGAATTCCGTTCACATAAGTTTGTGCCAACTGTTTTGCAGGTTATTTTCTATGAGGTCTCTGTCAATTTGGAAAAAAACCTTCCTTCAAGGGATTCTGTGGTAGTTCATGGAGATGGCAAAAAAAAAAAGAGTTATCTTATATTGATTAATATCATACAACATTTCGATTCTAGAAAAAAACCGCAAGACCATTATCATTTTTCAATAGAAATAATATAACTTTTTAATGTAATAGATTACTTTTTAAAATTTTCTCTTAATTTTTTCATGGAAAAGTGATGCAATTTATTTAATGTGAAGTGTGTATTCACTTTTCAAATTTTTGTCTTGATATACTTTACTTTCAATTTTTAAAAAGTGATACAATTTACCTTAAAAATGATAACATTTTTGTTGAAAAGTTGATACTATTCTCTCAATTAGTCAATACCTCACATGACTTGCTCTTAATTATATCTTGCATTTTAAAGACAGATTTTTTTTTTCTTTCAATAAAATATTAATAAGTGCATGTTGTAAAGTTTATAGAGTTAGTTGCTAATTTTTTTTAATGCTAAACTAAGATGATAGATTATCAGATGTAAAAAATCCTACTTTCACTGGTAAAATAAAAATTTAAAGATTTTGATTTATTGATACAACTTTTTCTAAGGATTTGAAATTCTTGATTTGTATAGTGAAATGGGTGTCTCGTAATATCTGACCATTTAAATTCGTTGAGATTGTGCAGCAATACATAGTTGTGTACTCCATAAAGAGCATAGATGATGCAAGAATAGTGAACACGATACTCTACCCAGGCCTCCCAAATATATTCTTTGTCAAAGAGAGGTTGTGCGTGCATGAGAGAAGCTCATCGGCCACCATTAGATTACCCTATCCAACCAAGAATTCTTAGCTTCAATGAAAGACAATTATATTGATGATACAAATAATAATTCCAGTAAGACAATTTATTTTATTTAAAAAAAAAAAATCTACCCAGCATGTTCAAGAATGCATTATGATTGAAATGCATTTAGTGTATAACATCAAGGTAATTGGTCAAACTTTTTTGCTGAATTAATGTTCTCTTTATTGCTTCTGTGAAAAAAAAAAGAAAAAAGTTATGATGATGAAGCAAATTTGAAGGGGGACATATTTATTCCAATATTTTTAAAAAAAAAGGGGTTGACAGTGAGGTTTTTTCTGGGTAATTAATTATTTTTCTCCTACAAATTACGTTGAGACTTTTTTTTGAAGGGGTGTTGCATTTTGGGGTTTTCTTTTACATTATCTCGTGGAGTTTAATCGTGTGTCAAGATTTACGGTCATTTTAACATTTTTTTAGACGATAGCAAGGTGATTCATTCTATGAAACTTTAGGTTTATAAGTTCATGAATAGCTTTTAGGTTAAAGTTTACAATGTGGCCTAGAACTTTAAGAATGCTAATCATTATTACAAAAAATTAACTTACGATAAAGACTTTTGATGTTTCTTACTAACAACTTATGAAAATCGTGCAACACACGTGTTATCGACTAGTACCATAAAAATGTAAGTATTAGTAATAAATCACAGATTTTGAGAAAATCTGATTCAAAATTGAAACACTCATTATAAAAAAAAAAATCAATTAGTAAAAATTACGTACCAAGCTAAATTAATGAAGCATGAAGGAGGAATAAATGAATCGGTGGTGTTGTTCAGCAATATGGAAGGAAGCATGAATGAGGAATGGATGAAATGAATTGTTCGAATCCGAGGAATGATTAAAATGACTTTTAGCATCTCTTATAAAAAGAAATGGAAGATGAGGATTAGAGATCAAATATTGGACGGTAGAGATTAAAAATTAGAATGAGAATGCATAGAATTTGAGTATTTTGAAATAGTGGCTTTTGGAGAGGTTGGGGGTGGTTGCAAATTAGTAGATATAATATAAGATTTGCAAACTCACTGAGGGACGATTTAAAAAAAAAAAAAAAAGTATCTCTTTACACTAGAATTTGCAAACACTCCCTAATACTCCATTTTGTAAAAAATAAAGCTTAATAAGGAAATAGAAGAGTATATTTTAATAAAATAATAAATAATATTAAAAGTGAATATAAAATACATTAACTGATTGGAATTTTAATAATTAGCTTTTAAAATATCACCCAAATTACTTTCAAATGCGTTCGAAACTATTAATGAGGTAATCCAATTTTAAGTATTGAAATAGATATTTAAATAAACTGCACTAAAATGAAAAAAAGCTTTTTTGAGCTCAAATTCATGTTCCCCGAGTGCTTTTTTCTTTCTACGTTGTCTTTTGCATTCATTAAATATATCATGTCTTTGCCTTTAATAAAGCGGGAGATATAAAGTTTTACTTTAAAAAAAAAAGTCACAAAAAAGACGCTAATTGCTAATAAAATACTCCCTCCGTCCATGAGTAAACTTCCCATTTTCCTTTTCGGGCCGTCCACAAGTAAGTTTCTCATTCCATAAATGGAAAAAGCAACACTCTACTATTTATAAACTTTAACCTTCAAACTCACACAATATTACAAAAAATGTCACTCATTCAATTTACTTTTCAACACTATTCATTACTTTATCCCAAAAGTCAACATGTGACCCACCATATATTAATAAACAAATACACTTTTTTAAACCATTCAACAAAAAGAAGTGGGAAACTTACTCGTGGACGGAGGGAGTAACATCTAAAATATAGGAAACTGAAAAAAATAAAATGCTAATTATTCTATTTTGATATCTATTAGAAGTCTCAAAAGATTTTAAAAATAAATAAACAAATAAAATAAATTGATTCGTAATTGGAGGTAAATGACTTTATTGCATTTTGACAGAAAATAAATTACAGAAATATAGGCATTTTGGGAAATTTCACCAATTTCCTCACCAAATGTTCTACTCTGAGTCCGACTCCATATTTCCCATTGCCTTCAATCCTCTTGGTCTCTGATAAATAAACACCCTTTATTAAAAAGATAATGAACATACTTATTTTTTTTTTTCAAAATTTGATTTTTTTTTATAGCAAAAGAATATGAATAATATTTGAAAAAGAAAGAGCTAACTGTCAAAATTGTAAAATTGAGAGTATAGTTAAAAATAAAAAATTTGATTTATGACTTCTTCTTAAGATTTTTTAATTTTTTAATCAAATAAAAATAATATTTAAAAAAATTTATATTATTTGTTGGTTTAGTTGAAATTTAAATTCTTAGTACCTTTTTGGAAACCTTCTTTTCTCTGACCTCATACCGTTCAAGTGTCAAATCGCATAGCCATCCACCTGGACTTACCAACTGCAAATGTAGAGGAATAATTAATTACGAAATTAATAATATACGTTACATATAAATCTATTTTGATTTTATTATCCCATATAATAAATACAACCTACCCGACCCATATCACATTTGAACCCAACACAAATACAAAACCAAAACAAAAAGCATTTGTCCTGTATTGTATTAAGACACGTCTCACTCTTCTCTCCTCCCACTAAAACAAAACAATTAACATTAAAAATATGCCCTTACATAAATATATATATATATGTCCCACCATGTCACTAACATTATTATTTTATCAATTTCTATATTCTTGTATTCCTCCACATTAATTAATTAATTAAAATTTCAAAACATGATAAAATTATTCCTTATATTCAGCTCAAACTTCCAAGATATTAATAA
Organism: Ballota nigra; assembly: GCA_947034835.1. Classification (NCBI taxonomy): domain Eukaryota; kingdom Viridiplantae; phylum Streptophyta; class Magnoliopsida; order Lamiales; family Lamiaceae; genus Ballota; species Ballota nigra. Next base: position 136,919,389 of record OX344720.1, read on the forward strand.
AACTTCTAAGAGTAGATTATCTTTTTGAGTGTTCACGCGGATTTTTTTTAAAGTAATAAGTACATTATGAAATGTCATATTTAAAAAAAAAAAAATTATGCTATTTTTTAAACCATAACGTATGATACTTTCGCAAGTTAAAACATTTTTCATGAGTTCACTGTAAAACTTACACGGACTAACTAAGTTCATTGTAATTCAAAGGTTCAGACATATTAAATAGTGTTTCTTTAAAAAAAAAAAAAGGTGTCTATTGTTTAAACTTTTAAGCAAGATAAAGATAAAAGATATGGCCAAACAACAATTTCACTTTATTTATTAAAAAAATAAAATTCTTAAATTCTCAAATAGTAATAAGGATATATGCAAGTTGCCAAATCTCCTCTACATTTCATCTGTGTAATTCCCCCCCCCCCCCCCCCCCCCCCCCCCTTTTTTTTTTTTTGGAAAGATAGATACACAATATATGGGTCCCACTCTTTTATATTAAATAATTTGTGAAAATACAAATAAGTGGAACTCGTCGCTTTCTTCGAAATTTACAAAAAAAAAAATGGAGAGAATCCGTGTCCTTATTCTACTTAGTCACAACTAACAAGTTAAATAATAAAATTGTTGAAAGTTGCATCACGTGAATTTTTAGCTAAAGTTGAAACCGAAAATCCCCTTTAACCTTAATAATGTTTTATTTTTTTATTACAATCTATGAATACATTATGACTAAAAATATTTAATGTATTAATGCAGTATTGTTTTATATTTTTTATGTGGATGAATAAAAAAATTATTTAAAATTGAGAATCTGTACCGAATTCTACAACTAGCCAGCCTCATGTGACTCCACGTTGGTAAAAAACTTTCACCACGTTTAGTTAATGTGACAACCCACATGGGCTATCAAATAAAAATATTAAGGTTTTTTTTTTAAATAAATTCTAAAACGATGTGAAATTTCTAAACAAAACACTAAACTCTGTTTTCTTCACGCTTTTTCATAATGCACTTTATTCCTTAGTGCAAACTTTCCGAGACACAATATATTGTGATAATCGAAAATGTAATTTTTTTTTTTAAATGTTAGGTAAGGTAAAGTCCCGTTCATATTAAAGAAAATAGATTGATATTAGTTGGTAAAATTAAAGTGTTGTGGAATTTAAAATTTCTAATATTAAATCCCCAACAAACATGATTAAAAACCGAAACCTCATACATAAAAGTCTTCCCTATATGCTTTCCGGATATACTTTTTCCTTCTATTCCCATAACCTTAAATAAAATCCCTTATCTTTTTCCTATATAAATCAATATTAAATTTCAATAAAGTAGGTCATGCTTGAGCATATTGAACTTGAAGCATTAGCACTTAGAAAAACAATAAAAAAAGGCATTCACAATAGGGTAGAATACCACACTACTATTTACAACATAGTACAAAGTTAAAAAAATATATAGCAATGATTCCAAAAAAAAACTCTATTTACCCATTGGTTCAAAATATTTGCACAGACACATATGCAAATGTTTTTTATGCATCTGCAAATATTTTAGAGTGTCTTTTTTGCACCAATATGTAAACGACACAAATATATATTTATTTTCAATTTTGTATGTGTATATGTTCAATTATTTTGTACCAATTTATAAATAGTGGTTTGGTATTGTATTATTCGGTGTATTTCTCAATAAATAAATAAAAAACTAAAATTTCATGCTTGAAAATAAAACCCAGAATCATCAAAGGAAACTTACATTGAGAGTCCGCTGAATTAACTTGGCTCTTTTCTTGGGTCTTTGAGGAAGCTTTGACCCTTTAATTGCCAAAAAGTCCTCTTCTTTCTCCTTATTTGTCAAACCGATCACAAACTTGGGCGGCCACACGGCGGCGATTGTGTCGCCGGAGGATGAACCACCTTTCTTCCCGTCGTGGGCCGTCTCCGAAGACCCAGAACCGCCGCCGTGTTGGTGGTGGTTGTCATTATGATGGCTAGTATTATTATTAATATTGTTCTTGTTATTATGGTGGTGGTTATTGCCGGCGGCGCCGCCACCCCTCTTCTCTCTCTCTCCTCTGTCCGGCGATGTCAATTTCCTCACTCCGTTGCTGTGCCCTCTCATACCAACCGAACTATCTGAATTCCTGAAAGATTATTGAATGAAAAAAAACCCACTGATATATAATAACATCAAATCAAATCTCATGTATATAACATAGATCATACAATATATAAATAGTCAAATAAATAAGTACTGCCATGACTTTATGAAATGAACCACCCAAAAAAGGGTTATTTTACTAAAAAAATTAAATTGAACAAAGTAAAAAAGGAAAATTACAGGAATAGCCTTGTGGGGTAGTGCTTTTGGATCTGGAGAGATGGGCTTGATAAAGGGTATGTGTGGTTATTTTTGCAGTGGGTGAAAATTGATAATAATAGTAGAGACAAACCCTACCTATAGAGAGGAAATTAGAATAAAAACAAGTACGGTTGGATTGGAATTAATATCAGCCGCTTGATTGAAAATCGTTACCACAATAATAGGTGGTTTACGTGTCCTAATCTTGAACAAAATGTGGCGTGGATCTAACAATTCAAGCAAATAAGAGTGTGGACTGTGGAGTTGAGAGGGGAGTGGGACCCACATGATGCCAACCAATTTTGAGTACTTTTTATTTTATTTTAGTAAAGTTGGAAAGAAATCAGGTAGCGGTGCAGCACCCACAATAAATACAGGATCATAAATTTTCATCCAAATATTAGAAAAATAAATAAAGATGTTACTCCATAAATTGAAAATAAGAAATTTCTCATTAATTGGCACCAAGAAAAAGAATAAATTTATATCCAATATTAGAAAAATAAATAAAGATGCTACTCTATAAATTGAAAGTAAGAAATTTCTCATTAATTGGCACCAAGAAAAGGAAAAACATTTTAGATCTCATAGTATATTAAAAGCTGAGAAAACATTAAAATAAAATAAGGGATCCACTATGAAAGAAAAGGGCTTTTGAAGAATGTGCCCATAAGTCATCAATGACGTGGTATTGAGATAAGATTAAAACAAGACAAGGAATAAAATAGCAAATAATTTAACACACAATTCAAGTTTAATTGCACTAATTTCTTTTTAATAGTCCTTTTCATTCCCTTATCTGAGGGTTCCAATCAAAATTATCAAATTCAAACGTTATCTCTACAATTTATAGTAATAAACAAATTCGAACGTTTGTACATTTAAATCTCTCAAGTCACAACGCAAAAGAATAAAATGAAACTTTTTCCAAAAAAAAAAAAAAGGGAACAAAAAGAAAATGGGAAATATAGAAAATATCACCCTCAAATTTTCATTTTTTTAAATATCACCAAACAATTTTTTTTTTTTTAAATACCACAAAAAAGGATTGGACCGAAAAATGCGCGGTAATTTTTGTATTGTTAGATCTTGAAAGTGACATTTATCCATATTTTCAAATAAAATGAATAGGACTTTTGTAAAATTATGTCTTCAAAAATGCCATTTAACAATATAATTTTTTTTATACTAAATATGTCATTAATACTATTTAAAAATGCATTTAAATGATATACAAATAGGCCAATTTGTCAAATAAAATATTTTGGATGCATTTGACAATTGTTTTGGGGAGTACTAAAATAAATTCAATAAATTAATCCCCGTCAGTAAAAATTAAAAAAAAAAAAATTGTTTGAAATAAATACACAAAACAAACTCGACCTCAAAGTTAGTTTCAAAATCAAAACCCATCCAAATTTTGCAACTTCATCCTCACGTGACACTCACGTGAGACCACACAAAACTTAATCTTAATCCAAAATTACCTCAAAATTCGCTGAGACGGAGATGCCGGCCGCTGACGGAGGTTCAAATATCCGTTACCCCCGCCGTTACTCTTACCAGCATTATTACTATTGTTCAACTGATTTGAATTCGGATCCTTACCACCACCATTGTTGAGATCCGACCTGACGACCCGGCGGTCGACCCGGACCGTGGACCGCTGGACCTGGCCCGAACCCGACGAATTGTTGATGTTAGGGCTATGGTCCTTGGGTTGGAACTTCATGCAGCGTAGCCTTTTCTTGTTCCCCCACTGCAAAACGAAGTCGGACGACGTCGTAGCGGCTGATCTGGATTCGGATCTCAATGAGAGGCCTTCTCTATTGGTGGTTGAGTGAGTATTGTTCCTCTCCATCTCCGTCTTTTGTACACCTGCCAACCGTTAAATCACGGACGCTTTTTCGTTATTAACGGAGTTAATGATTCTGTTAGCGTAACTCGGTTGAATTATATGCCGTTTTACTGTGTTTTTTTGACATTTTCAATTGCCAATCAATTTATCCAATGGAAAGGTGAAATCAATTGTTGGATCGAAGTTTCTAGGAATTTTAATTTTCTGCCAAAAAAATTGGCCAATAAGGAAGAAGAAAATAAAAAATAAAAAAAATCCAGAATTTTGCATTTTAGAGGCTGGGAAATGAATGAGGATGAATTTGTGGTTTCATCACTGTTGAGTGAAGAGATTTGGTTTTCTGGAAAACGAAAATGTAAGAATGTGTAGATAACGCAGCTCTGTTCATGTTTTCTGGGATAATTTGCTCGATTTGGAGTGGAAAATTGAACAAATGGTTGATATCTGAAATTGAAGAAAGGAGAAAAGATAGATTGGAATTTTCAGCTCTTGTTTTATAGGTCAACAAATGAACTAGAACTATAAAGTTGAGGAAAAAACTGCAAAGAGAAGAGATGAACCCAGAATGTTCAAGGGAGAATTTCACCATATATATTCCAGCAAAACTTCGAGAAACAACACTTGAATCAAACATTAGGAAATTCTGGGTAGAGATTGTTTAGAGAAGAGCTGAAACATTTGAAAGAGGTTCAGATTTTATCGAATTAAAAAAAAAAAGAAAAGCCATCATATTACCTGAAAACTTGTATTATCCTCCACTGCAATCTGATAAAAATAACTGAAAACAGGGTCCCTCCGAATCTGAAACAACAGGCACAAAGGATTTTCGTCATTCAAAATGCAAAGCATATGTCAATTTTCTGATCTTATCGAAATTTTATGAGATAGTAGGGATTCTGGTGTAGAACAGGAATATTAACCTCTCAGAATGACTTCAAGGAGAGACGAATAGATTACATATACATACGCCTAGAAAGCTCAGAATTCACAGCAATTTCAGCTGATTTACTCTTATATGCGTCGCATCCGAAAATAAACCAGAAGAAATCTAAGGTTTCGAAAATCAATTCCGATCTTCTCAACTAGGAAACCGATCTAAAATCTCCCAAAAAAATAGACCTGTCAAGCAGATATTAGCACAAAATCACAAGACAAACAAATAAATTCGGATATACAACGACGATTACAAACCTTTAGATTCAATTATCCTTCCAAAAATCAAATCAAAATGCATCAAATCCTTCACTAACTTCAATACCTTCTCAGCACCAACACAATAATAATGCACCTGCAGTCAAATAGAATCAACAACAAATTCAGTCACAGATTACACATAACAAAAAGAATCCAGAGCTGTACTCGTAAAACTGAAGAATCTCATTATCAGATGAAAAAAGAGGTTAGATCCTTCGATCATCACAAATTCACTACATTATAACTCACCTAATAGCAGCGCAAAAACAAAATATCTCTCGACTTCTCAAAAATTATGAGAGAGAATTTCCACAGAGAGCGAGAGAGAGAGAGATGTTTCTTCTCCTTCTACTTCTTGTGAATGAAGAAAGAAGAGAAAATTCACGAAATGCCCTCTTTCACCCTTCAGGCCACCATTTTTATACCGCCCCGTTCTCCATTTTCGATCTGTAACCGTTGATTTAATATCGACGGTGTAAATCGTTTTGCTTCAGCTGTTAATTGACGGAGTTGACGGCATATTTTACGCCGTTAGTTTATTTAGGTTGGTTTTATATTTGCAATTGTTTAATTATGGAGCCTTCTCGCTAACTAGCACTCTGGCACAAAGCATGTGATAAACTTAACCTCGGTTAATTAATCAACTATGATTAGGTTGAATTAATTAATCTTTTTTATCTCCTTAACTTGAACTCGCTGGACTTTGGAGTTTGAATGAGTCAATAATAAATTCATATTATGATTGTAAGATGAATTTATTTGATATAATCGGATCGTATGAGTTGCAGGATAAATTCAATTATGATATTTTAAATTAAGATAATTTCTCGTGTATATTTTATTTATTTATATAATAATAAGGTTTCAACACGAATATTATTCATACCTATAAAAAAACCTTTGGTTAGATTAGGTTGATTTGTTGATATATAATTCAAGATGAGACTATGCATATAATAAGTATTTAATTCAAAACATGATACTTGATATCAAAATTGAATGAATAAATATATAACTGACGATGTGTTTATATATATTTGATCAATAGTTAATTATTCTTTCTATTCAATTTTATTAGACATATATTTGAAAGTATGTTATTTTTTTTATGATATGAAGGTTATATGAAATATTGTAAGATTCGTTTATAAATAAAGTGATTAGTTTCACAACTTCATAAGTTCGTCCCAAAAAAATTTATAAACTCAATTTTTTTAATGAGAATGAAACTTTCTCCTTTTCGTGTGTTCATCATATATGGGATGAATAATTATCTTTATGGTTGTTATATCACTAGTGTTGTACTATAATTTAAAAAAAAATAGACAAAAAAAAAGTAGTTAATTGTAGCGTTGGAGAATGATTTAGGAGAAAAAATAATATTGTTGATCTTCTTTTAATCTCATTAATTACCATATAATCATTTTTATTTACATAGGAACTTCCATGTTCTATTTCACTCGATCACGAGCAGAATTTTAACTTGAACCTACCTTTACACACACCTCTATTATTTTTAAGGAGACTGTCTTTCCGTGGAAAATTTCAAACCAATCACCACTTTTAGGGCAATTCTGTTGCGCCCCTGGGGTATACATACCTCATTTCACTTTTTACCTTTTAAGCAGGTACAGTAAAACCTCTCTATAATCATATCCTTGTGATCACAAAAAAATATTCCTAAATGGGGGTTATTCCTAAATAGAGTTATAAGGTTTTTTTTTTAAATGCATGTATATTATATAATGGTATAATTAGTAGATACATGTACATGTAATGTGTTGAACTTAATGCGCACACGCAAGTTGAAGGATAAGGTTACAACACAAAAGATTAAATCATTGTCACAATCAACCTTGAACAAGTATTTTAAATCAACTTAAATCTATTGTAAAATTATATATATTATTATGATTTATTCCTAAATGGAGGTGTATTTCTTTATGTTGGGACTTGAAAAAATATGAATTATTCCAAATTATAACTGGTCTCAGGTTGGGACCATGAATTTTTATTCCTAAAGAGAGTTTATTCCTTAATAGAGTATTCTTTTTTAGAGGTTTTATTGTACTAGGTTTGGAAAATCTCGATTGCCGGTATTAAAAGGAAAATCTCGATGGAAGCTATTGTCGCTATTAACGATGTTCATCGCCATGAATATCAAATAGAGTTTGAACGCCGCCGAAAATTGAAAGCTTCAACACCATTGCATGGCCGAAAAAAAGAGACAAGCCGAAGTTGTCATAAATAGAAAGCTCATCGCACCTTGAATCTCACGCTATGGCCGCCGAAGAGAGCCGATGCCTGGAACCTGTATCGCCGGAATGCACCTAGGGAATTGTAGAGTGCCATTAATGGTGAAAATGGAAGCAAGGACACGCCGGATCACACCTGGAAGCTCAAGCCATGGCCGCCAAAGAGAGTCGAAGCTTGGAACCTGTGTCACCAGAATTCACCTCGGGAATTGCAGAGCACCATTAATGGTGGAAATGGAAGCCTCCCACCTGTATTCGCGTCAGGTATACAGAAAAATATCGCCGAACTGCTGTGGAGAGAGGGAATAAAAAAGACGAAGAGAACCGGTTAAATAGGTAGTGAACAATTTACTTTTAATCTAATGGCTCATATTTAAAGTGATTTTGATCCAATGTCTAATATTGATTGGGGTATAGATACCCTTGGGGCGCAGTATTAAGTCTTCCACTTTTATTATTTAAATATCGATATTTTACCAAAATTTTAACCTGTAGATTGGGTAATTTACCACTAGACGTAATCGTGGGACAAATTGGATGAACAAATTTCGTATTCTTTTGTCTTTTGTGATTGCATGGGTGCATTTTTCCTAACATTTACCACCCTTTCTATTCCAAAACTAAGTTCCCGGATAGATTTGATGTTGTAATCAACCTGTCGCATGGTTAATTTGGACAATGGCTCGTTTCTAGCCTTGTTCTTTTGAGATTCTGCCGTCCATTTTTGTTAATAAGTAAATAAATATTTTAAAACTTGATTTATTTTACTATAAGTAAGTAGACAAAGTATTATATAAAAATAGTTTATGATAAATTTAACATGAAACTATATTAAAATATTAAATATTTGACCAGGAGTATCATTAATTTGAGTTGATGATATTATATTGTAATTGTTGTAAATTTTCTCGAATCTAAATTAATGATAATTCTAATGAAATTATCGATACTCCTGATCAAATATTCGATACTTTAAAAGAGTTTCGTAACAAGTGAGAATTTTCAGTAAGTATATATATGAATATGAAATTATCAAGTTCAAGTTCAAGTTCGAATCGAGTTTCATATTTGAATCATACATGTTATATTCAAATATATTTAAGTGGGTCCCAATAAATTGTGGGAAGCACAAAACTAATAATATAGAAATAAGATGGAAAAAGAGAGTCCATATATCAGTTTATTGGCCCCAAGACAGAGATGCTCGGCCCACCTTCAACCTATATTAAGGCCTTCAATTTTGGTCTGGAAAGATTAAATATAGTCTATGTTTTGCTAATACACTCCCCCTATAAATGTTCAGTATTTCTTTTTTTCGAGAAACATGATAATTTTCTATGTTTGGTTTTTCTTTTTGAGAAAAAATTCCAAAAATTATTTAGTTTTTCAGATGTGTACAACTCTATAATTTTATAAAATCATATTTCCCCCAATCCAAATTTAATTGGTACTTATAGAAATTACCCTTCCATTTGCTCAATTGATATTTCAATAAATGATATTATATAATATTATTTTAGAATTAAATTTTACCTACACTAATATATATGCATCTCATGTTATTATTTTACACATACTAATTCACATTTATTGATTAAAGTCAATTTAATTTAAAATGACAAACATCAAAGTAGAAGTTAAATTTTGGACCGAGGGAGTATATCATGTGTGGTAGAACCAGAATTTAAGAATGAGAATGCAAAAGAAAATTAATAAACCATTAGTGCTAATTTTATAAGCAAACAGAGTTACAATTTTTATTTTTTTACGTTGGCTATTCATAGAAAAAATTAAATTTTAAGAAATTGGAACCTGAATTACCCCCGCTATGTTGCATGAATTCTTCAAAAAATGGTAGTATGCAGCATCGGATACGTGGGGGATACGAGTGCGAGTGCGATTCACGTCGAATTCGCACCCGATACGCCACGTGACGTATTCCACAATTTTTTTATTTTTTAAAATTCGGATACGCGTATCCCCCTCCAAGGATACGCGGGGATATGCGAATCGGATAAATATTACAAAATTTATTATTTTTGTGCTTTTTTTTTTTTGTAATATTTTAAAATTTAATATTAAAATGTAAATAATTAAATATATTAGTCCATAAACAAATCAAATAATACATCATCCAACCAGATATTTCAATTTCTTAATTCTTATATAACAAAATAATTTGGAGAAATTTCTAGAATATATAAGCTTTCTAATTTTTTTATTAATTATTCAATTTTTCTATAGATAATGGTTATGATGTGGCCGACAAGTGATAATGATAATGATGTTAATGTGAGTTGACCTTTGTATAAATATGTAGATTGAAACTTTTATTATGACTTGTGTAAGTTAATGATATTTAATTTTTAATTGTTGCATATTTAGATAAAATTTCCTTATATTTTTAGTTTATTATACATTATATAATAAAATAAATTTAAATAGATGTATCCTTGTCGAATCGTATCCAATTTTTTTTTTTTTAAATTCTGTATCCCCACACCCGTATCGTATCGCTCCCTAGCCCCCTGCATACGTCCTGCTGCTCCTGCATATCAGTGAGGGTTATTTTGGGGAATTTTGACTATCGAGGTATGTTTCTCCATTGCTAATTTGCTAGTGAGGACAGGAATTGAAATAAGAGATTTCAAACAGTAGAAAATACAATACGTACTCTCTTCCTTTATTCCATAATTATTCGCACATTTGCATATTTTATTCATCGCGAAGAAAATTATATTTATACATTTTGTCCATCACAAAGAGTGTTGTATAATTTTTAATACAAAATATGCATATTTTATTCATCGCGAAGAAAATTATATTTATACATTTTGGGGGGATTACAAATAGGTTCATTTCTATAGCATTAATTAAGTTTTGGTTCTCTACTTCCCAATAAATACAATTAGGTTCTTTTTTGTGGTCCCCATCCACATATTCAAAGTCAACCTAACCTCCCACCACCCATTCCCCACGCCCCCCCCCCCCCCCCCCTCCCCTCCATTCTGGTTCGAATTCCCCACCCCCCTCCTGACATTAATTATTTCTTATTCCATTTTATTATGAATTTTTTTTCTATTAATTATACAATTTTATATATTTTGAATATTTTTTTGGCATAAAAATTTTGAACAACTATTTTACACCCATATACTTAACTATTTTGCAACCATATACTTAAATATTTTCGAACAACTATTTTGAACAAATATTTTGCATTATTTATTAATTGTGCATTTTTCTGTATTTTTATTTTTTATCATATATTTTGCACAAAATCTTTACACATAAATACTTTGAACATATATTTTGCATCATCTCATGTTTCATTTCACCAATTACATATTTTAATTTCAAAAATTAAATTTTTGAATTTAAAATTGACAAATTCATAACAAAAAAACGCAATTTGCTTAAAATGCAAAAAAAAAGTGCAAAAAATAAAAAAATTGAACACTGTCTTCATCTTCAATAACTGGTCTTCATCGTTTTTCTTCTCCGATCTCCCTATTATTAAAAAAAATTACAATTAAATTGAGACAACAATAAATCCACCAATAAATCACAAAATCAAAACACAACCCCAGCAACACAAATGATTCTATAGAATACAAATCTCTAAAAAAACAGAGCATCAATTGAAAAATTAAGTATAAAGAAGGTCTTCTCCTAAAAAATATCATCAAGGCTTTCTACTAAAAATATATCACCCATTTGCACAAAAATCACACACGAACTTAACCCAACCGTTGTTCATTGATGTTTTCAAAATCGAAATTAGACAACCTGGTTCGTCTGATGTGGTCGAAACCTGGGTTTGTTGGCCTCCAGATCCAGAGTTGAGACAGTGAGATTAAGGCGTGGGGCGGCGGACGGATCTGACGACCCTTCTCGCTCAGATCGGCGTCGCAAATTGCAGATCAACAACTCTTCTCGCTTGGATCTGAGTGTCGCCCCCTTTGGAGAGAAGAGGCGTCGCCGGCGCATTTGAGTGAGAGAGGGGGTCGCCGCGTGGTGTCGGTGGTGGTGGTGGGGTGTTGCTGTGTGTGATAGAGGGTCGGCGGCGCACGCGTAGCCGGAGCGTGGGAGAGGGAGGCGGCGCTGCTGCGTGTGAGAGGGGGCGGCTCCGCTGCGTGTGGGAGAGGGACGGCGGCACTTCGCATAGCCGTGCGTGGGAGAGGGGAGCGCCGCCGCTGCGTGTGAGACGGGAGCCGCGACCGTACCCTTCTCCCTGCATCGATTCCAGTGGCATCGATTCCGGCGGCGGCGACGAAGCCACGATTCGAGAGAGAGAGAGAGAGAGAGAGAGAGAATATTGTGGTGGGTTGGGGGTGGATTATAATATCCGAATTTGATTATTGATGGGGGTGGGGGGTGTGGGCGGTGGGTGGGTGGCAGGGGTTGAGGTTTTTTTTAATTTTTTGAGTGAGACCCAATTTAGAACCTATTTGTTATTTACAAAAAGGGGAGAACCAAAGTGTAGTATAACACTTAAGGGGGAACCAATTTGTAATAATCTCTACATTTTGTCCATCACAAAGAGTGTTGTATAATTTTCAATACAAAATATGCATATTTTATTCATCGCGAAGAAAATTATATTTATACATTTTGTCCATCACAAAGAGTGTTGTATCATTTTTAATACAAAATATACTATATGATATGTTAATCTTCACCGTTACAAGTAGTACATTTTATATAAAAAAAAAATGCATAAATACAACCCTATTTGTAACATGCATTTTGTAACAGACAAAAAATGCAGAATAATCGCGAGAAAGTACCATTTATGCACAACGATCAATTCGAATCAAGAACTGCACGTACCCATTCAATGCTTCTGAGATATATATGTACAACAAATCCACCACACTATTAAGATTTGTACTCTTATCTACACCGGTGAAATATACTGTGTGTGATATTCACCTTTAATTGAACGCAAATCCCACCTAGTGTGTGTAGTGCACGATCAACACCACTATGTACTATCTATTGCACCATTGTGTTTCATACATGTCACGTGTATTAAATGACATCATTTAACGCGTTATGCATATTAAAAATAATATAACACAAATGCTGAAGCCCTGTACACGATACTGGTGGAATCAAGCACTGAAGCCCTTGCCGAGAGAGCTCCAAGTACTGGAAGGAAAGCTAGTACATGCTTGGGCCGAGGCCTCGGCCATCTGCTCTCGGCTCACGCCAGCATTGCACATGTTGGCGATGGATCGCATGTGTTTCATCCCGTACTGTGATAGCGATCCACATTGAATCTCGAATGTTCTAACCTGCATATCAGATACGACGAGCAATTTGTTATTCCGACTCATGGATGGATGGACATAATATGGTAAATAAGCAATTCAATTTGTTACCAGAGATTTTAGGCAAATCCAATCATCAACAAGAGGCTGGCCACTAGGTCGAACGGAGTTTATCACTTGGGGACCAGTTTCGAGTCCAAAAAGAAGTTTCCCGATGAGCTTGATGCTGTTATCTATGTGTGTTCTGTGTGCCATAGCTTCAGCAAGTTGCTTTTGAGCTTCGGATTTTCTGGCAGAACCTTCAGGAGCCCTGCGGAACTGTAAGTGAAGGAAGGTAGAAAGGAAAACGTCAATCAAGAATCCTGGTGAACAAACTCGGCCATTAACTTGCAATACAATCATAGAGGAATAAGTAGTTGATTTTGTTTTACGACCTTATGCCAAAAATGTAAGAGATCAGCATCACGCTGGTTAACAGGTTTTGAAGATGGCTGCAGAGAATTGTCATCCACGTAAGTAATGTTATCGTTTGCAGGATTAGTGCCCATATACATGAAAAGAGTCTCCCCACTTAGCTTCACGTCGCCATATTGCATCACATGGGAACCATAATAAGAGTTTTCATTCATCGTTCGCTTCTTCACCTGCAAATGCCAGTTATTCATAATGTTAGTATCTGAAGATATGGGGAATACTTAAAATAATGATAAGCCTGCATCAATGGACGCATAAACTTTACAATATCTTACCAGTTCGTACTGCTGTCTCAATGTTTCAGATCGAAGATTGTGCAAGTCACTGTTGATATTGTCACAAATTAAGTCAATGTCAACCAATCACTGAGAATTCTGTGGTGCCGGGTGTAGGACAGAAGGGGTTGTTTGGAAAAGCAACTATTGAAATCAGAAAAAATAAGACATATGTTATACCTGTCTTCCAACCAGGCAACACTATAGAGGTCACCCAAACAGGTTTCATATTCAGGGGGGGGACTAGGGTAGTCTCCAGGACAGTAGGTTCCCCAGCTACTCTCGTCCGCATTGGATGCAGTCGTTGCATATACATTTAGGCCTTCAGGAAGAAGGCCTTCAAATATACTTCCAGCTTCACAAGCTTCCAGATAAAATACCTAAGAAATTGATGGAGTGTTTTAGGTCTTGTTTCTGAGATAAATGATCATGCAGAACAAACTAATCCCATAATTCAATTACCAAGCTTTTATATGTTCCAGAAGCGTGCTTCTTTTTCAAGACATCATTTAGGTCATTCGCATATATATAAGGACCAGCAGGTGTTCCTGATAATATATAGCAACATCATTAATAATCAGTCAATGTATCACACAAAATGTAGCTAATATTGTGCATTAATTATCATGTTAGGTCAAACCAAATAATGAAAATAAGTAACCAACAGAAGGTTATACAAAACGAAGATACTAACCAAGCACTCCAGGACCACCATGATCTGAATAATATATGAAGATATGATCATTTGGACCACTGTTTACAACCTTTCCACTACCTCCTGTAAGTGCAGTTTTGTTGCCAAGAAGCACGGCGTATAAGTTATGGGCAGTTACATCACTTCCAACATAATCCTGTGTCAACTCACTGAGTAAGAAAAAACAAACATGGTTTTCGACAATCAACAAGCACCCAAGGAACTTAAAGTCAACACAAACCTTTGGAACTCCCTTGTAGACATCCTCACCATGAGGGCTGTTTATGAGGACACCAGGCCTAGGGTTCTCGACATTATAGGCAATGTCATCATACATAAACACGATAATATTTTCATCCTTCAGACCACCAGTCTTTAAGACTTGATACGCGTGGCATACATCAGCCTAGTAGAAAGCAGAAGGGTCTTGTATCAGTATCATTGATCAGACAAAAATAACATGAGAAACATATAATTTATAGGATTAGGCGATGATATATCATTGAAGATTTCCACAGAGGCCTTATCTGCTCACTATCCTGTAACCAAGTTATTGGTTTACTTATGTACATGTTATAGTTTGCAGTTCCATTCTTTTCTCTTTTCACTTTTCACTCAGTAGAATCAGCTATTGGATATTTTCCCCTTATAAAATGATTAGTCCTAATGTTCATACCAAGTTCCTGAATGTTACTAATCACTAGTTAATATAATCATATCAGTAGTTTATACAGAAATTGTTGGCCACTAAACTTTATAAATTAAAATCAATTGCTCATTATTAAAGGTAAAAGCAACTTGCAAATGGTAGTGCAATAAGGCCCACTTTAAACATACTTAAGTGTAATAGATATTAAAAGAATTTATGAAATAATCACTTAGCCAGTATCAGAAATCTAAGTAATTAGGTAGTTAGTTGATCCCACCACTATTACTTGTCAAAATCAAAGTATAATACTTCTAAAACTTGAGGGCCCCCCTAATTCCTATCATCGCAACACACACGAAAGACATCTTGCTATCTGGAATAGAGTCATATTTGACATCTTTCCTTAACATCATAATTTTTTCTTTAATTGAAGTAGACTGTTCCCTAAGCTTGTTACTGTACCAAAAGCAAGTTTTTCAAATCAATTTCAAAAATCAAAAGCATTAATTAAAATATGCAAGCAAGATAATGAATGAAAGCGACTTCCTTACCATGCTATGCTATATTGCTATGGTGGTCCAGGTAGCCAATTCAAGCGGTGGTTAAGGCTATTCCAGATAAAGATAGCTTGACTTCTCATTTAAGCAAAAATTCATATTGTTCGCTAGCGTATAAAAATATTTGCCACAATTTCGAAGAATTTTAGATTTCACAACAGATGATACTTTCAGTAATAACCTATACTCTCTTTGTCCGGTGAAGATAAATAAAGCGATTATTGACATTTATAGTGTAGGCACACTTTTGGTGGTAGATTTCATTTTATATTAATACTACTAATCTGTGTGCAATTTTTCCAGGGAAAATTTATTGAAGGAAGGTGGGAGTTACTACGTATATTTTGCGCCTAACCTAATTCTTAAGAATAAAATCAACCATGCGCTCTGTTTCAAAATCTCACTCGATTAAATTCAGAAATTAAATCATCATAACCAGATAATCAGAAGACTGTGCTCTATTTCAAAAACGAGATCCGATGACAAAATTTTCAGAACACGAAATTTCTAGCGTTAAATCCGGAGCGTCCATACACATAGTAATCCTACTCCAAGTGTAAACAGCAAATTCAGAAAAATTAACAAACTAATTTTGACAATTTTAGGAGTGCGCGATCACCTGGTGCCGGTAATTCCAGTAACCAGAGGAACCTGCGAAGAGGATAGCCCACCGCGTACCTACAGAATCGTCCTCTTCGCCGGCGTTGCTCCCGGCGGCGGCTTCACCGAAGAAACGCCGAGCTTCAGTAGGCATCTTGATGAAATCGTTCCGGCCATGGGAAACGGTCAGGATTGAGAGTGCAAGGAGAAACAGTGCACCGGCGGCGTAGCGTATCATCATCGGAGAAGGAAATTATATTATTTTATTGGAAATAATTGTGAGCAATTGGGTGATAAAGTAGAGGAATATATACAGGAAGAAAAACTAGTGCAGTGACGTGTTTTTGAAGTATCTGCGGGTTGAGATTCTCTGCTTTGCACTCGTAGTATTGCGGAATCTTTTAGGTGACAGGAATTAATTTTATGTTAATAATTAATGACAAAATATTATATAAAAATAGTTTATTATAAGTTTATCATGAAACCAGTGTGTATCTCGCGGATGGGAAGAAAATGTTATTTTTATTTTTAAATTATAAATATAATTTTTTTATTTTAAATATTTTGTAATTTCGATATAAAATTAAACGTCAATTTGAATTATTTAAAAAAATTTAATTCCATCATAAACATTTCATGTATACATGTATTTTGAAAAGAAAAATTAAAAAAAATTGCTAACTTTCAGTATCATAGTATTAATGTATTATACATGGTAAGATATTGTATATCATGACAATTTTTTTTGAAATAATGTGTTATTTCAGTGACAATATCTTTGGTTAGTAAAGAAATTTGTCCAAAAAAAAAAATTAATGTTATAATTGATCATCCATGGTAAGATATGGTATTGGATGACAAGATTATTTGGGAATCTTACCATCTTTTACGTGGCAATATCTTTTGTAAAATATTTCAATATCCCCTTTGAAAATTAGCATATATAAATTATTACAAAAATATATGTTATTGTATTGTACATGGTAAGATATTACATTTCATGACAAGATTTTTTTGGAATAATATGTTATTTCAGCGACAGTGTCTTTTAGATAGTAAAATTTTGTCCAAAAAAAATAATATTACAATCTATTATCCATGGTAAGATATGGTATTGGATGACAAGATTCTTTGGGAATATTGTCATCTTTACGTGGCAATATGCAAAATATTTCAATATTCTCCTATAAAAATTAGCATTTATAAATATTTTGCAAAAATAAATTCAAAAAATATCTAAGTAAGAAAATCATTGAACTGTGGAAAAAATATTTGTTTTACATCTTAGAGGACATGGCGGCGGCGGCGAGACTGTTCAATGGAGCACGACAAAAACTAAAAAAGAAGGCGGGAAGAAAAAAACCTAAGACAAAAAAAAATAGAGATTATTACTAAATTGTATGTTAGTGTTAGTGTCCTATAGACAATCCATCGAAATGACATAATACTAAGATAATATTCAGATTTAGTTTAATATTATTATTGGTTTAATATTAAATGTATGGCGTTACACTTATCTGAATATGATGTTTGATTGTTTGCATATATTCTTATTTGTGTTCCCATGAATCACTATTGTCATTGAGTAGGTGAGAATTCAAATGACTTAAGTATGATTCTCAAATAGCCCCGATCAAGGATCATCAAGAATGGGATATTGATGATGCAATTAAAATTGGTGTGCGATCTGCATCATACTCTTAGAGAGTGTAGTAAGATCTCACTTACTAGAAGATATCGGGTATCTCGTGATGGATGCACAGATACCTTTGTTGGGAAAATAGGGGTCCCCGGAATCTATTCGGGATGAACTTTAAATACGAATTTAAATACAATTATTACTAGCATGAATTAATCCTAATTAATTCAAATAATAATTCCAACAACTAATTATCATCATGCATGTTAAATTAATTTCACATATTTAACTAGGCGGAATTAAACAAGTAAATATGCGATTAACGTACCTCTCGTAGTAATGGCCTTTGGATATACGGGACACTTGTAATCTCGTTCTATCAACCCAAAGCCTTCTCAAGTATTTCCCTTTTCACCTCACTTGATCGCCGGTGGGAGACGCTTTCAAGTAATTTAATAACTAAGGAAAAAAAAAAATATCTATGCTTCTTGATTTTTCCAACACATGGAATTATGTACTTGGGGATGAAATAATCATCCCCTATTTATAAACATAGTGGCCGAAAATTATGAAGAATATGGGCCTTGGAGAAAATCTTTTCTTAATCTCTAAGAAATCTTGAATATATCTCATATATTATTTTCTCCAAAATAAAATATTCCACAAAAATCTCACTTAGCTTATAAGGTTATTATTTTCGAAAAATATGAGGATAAAATCCAAGTTTTGGATCTTCTTGAATATATGAGATATTCTTGTATTCCTAGAATACATATCTTCCATAATATCTTTTCAAAAAAATCAACAAAATCTAATTTCTCCTACACATGCATTTTTTCGAAAATTTCATGAAAAATCAGCATAATATTTTCTTTTTATTTTAATCACCTTATCATTATTGGGCTACTTGAGGGGCCTTAAGGAGAATTAAGATTGGACCTCCTAATGGACTTCTGAATTTCAATATTGAGCCCCAATATAATTCAGCCCATTAATATTAATTATTACCACTAATAAATTAATATTGCACTATCCATCTTAATCCATATTACGATAATATGGGCTCCCGGTTATTATTTCCCGCGTTTAAGATTATCAAGTCCATTAATTAATTAAGCTTCTGAATAGCTCTAAATTAATTAACATCTTTCACCTTGGAGTAAAGACAGCTCAACATTATTATTCGTACCGAAGAAACTAATTCTTCACTTGCAAGATTTGGTACAATAAAACTTTTGAGCCCACCAAGGGGACTAATCACACGAGCCGTACTCGCACGCGTTTCTCCGTATTAAATCTTAGCAACCGTCGTATGATTAATATTACTGCCCAAGACACAAAGTTCGAAGTCACAATGATTCTCACCCGACATGAATCAAAGCAGTAACTACTAAGCACTCACGGTCCTATTTAAGTGACGGAGATTAAGAAATCAACAACCACTGAGGTCTAATTCTTCACCTTTCAGAACAGAAGAATTTATCCTCGCTGTAGGACCTCTTCAACACATACTAAATGTGCTAGTGCAATCTCTTAGTCAAGACAGACCAATCTGAGCCTTACACATCGACCTTTCACGGCGGATTGTTCAATTCCACCTAGGTCGTGAAAATGTACGTTTAGTTACAAGTAAACTGTCAATGTCGTCTTCCGTGATCGGGTATCACCACATTAACTACTATGTAACACGTACTATATATTGAACGGCTTGCAATAGAAATTCAACATTCATCATAACTAAAGCAGATGCGATAAAAGAATTATTCTCATAAAACGAGTGTTTGATACACGAGTTATACAAAGTAAAAGCATACTTTCACGTATAACTCCAACAATCTCCCACTTATACTTAAAGTCTGCTTTTAGTATACATCACACATGTCTTAGTGTAGTAGCTCTCCGTGACATCTCATGTCAACCTACACTAACCTAATAATTCCTCCCACTTATACTTAAAGCAGATTGGCAATAGTCTTGACTCCCATTCCATCCACATGTCTCTCGAATGTATTCAGAGGCAGACCCTTTGTGAATGGATTTACTAGGTTGTCCCCGACGCATATCTTTACCACCTCTTTATCTCCTCTCTTAACGATTTCTCGTATAAGATGGTGTTTTCTTTCAATGTGTTTGCTGGCCTTGTGGGCTCTCGGTTCCCTTGAATTTGCAACTGCTCCGGCATTGTCACAAAAGACAGTTATCTTGTCGGGCAAATTCGGAACAACGTCCAAGTCCACTAAGAAGTGCTTGAGTCAAACCGCTTCTTTCGCTACTTCACAAGCAACTACTTATTCGGTTTCCATGGTCGAATCTGCGATGCATTTCTGCAAATCGCTTCTCCATGTCATGGCTCCTTCTCCCATGCAAAACACACTACCCGAGGTAGGTATTTTGGAGTCTATGTCTGATTGGAAATTTGAGTCCGTGTATCCCATGTGAATTAGATTGTCTGATTGTTAAATCAGCATTCCATACTAAGTTCTTTTCAGAAACTAAAGAACGCATTTAATTGCAATCTAATGTGCTTTCCCGGGGTTACTTTGATATCTTGCCATCATGCCCACGGCAAAGCAGATATCCGGTCTCGTACACAACGTTGCATACATAAGACTTCCTACGTCCGAAACGTACGGAACGTCTTTCATGTCATCTATCTGCACTTGGTCTTAGGGCATATTTCTTTAGATAGATGGATTCCGTGCCTAAAAGGTACAAAACCTTTCTTGGAATCTTGCATGCTGAAATGCTTCAAAACAGTGGCTTTGTATGAAACTTGCGATAAACCCAACATCCTCCTCTTGGATCTCGAGTGAACTTGATCCCAAGGATGTGACCGGCTTTCCCTAAGTCCTTCATATCAAACTGATTTGACAGCCATACCCTTACGTCTGACAATACCTTTACATTGTTTCCAATGAGCAGAATATCGTCTACGTATAATACTAAGAATACCACCGCAGTTCCGTCACACCTTTTACACCCACAACTTTCGAACTTGTTTTGATCACAAACCCGTAAGACTTAATAACTTGATCAAAACACTGGTTCCAAGTACGCGACGCTTGCTTAAGTCCATAAATGGATCTCTTAAACTTGCATACGAGGTGCTCTTGGCCTTTTTCAACGAAACCTTTGGGCTGTTGCATATAGATCCCATCAAGACTTCCGTTAAGGAAATCTGCCTTGACATCCATTTGCCAGATCTCGTAATCTAAGTGCGCAGCGATCGACAAGAGAATACGGATGGACTCAAGCATAGCTACAGGCCACAGACCACAAGCCTTGCTTTGAAGGTCTCTACCCTTCCGTCCGGTCCTCTTTTCCTCTTGTACACCCACTTGCATCCAATGGGCTCTACCCCATTAGGTGGATCAACCAACTCCCACACTTGATTATAATCCATCGAACCTACCTCGGTTTCCATTGCGGTTTGCCACACTTCCGCGTCTTTGTCTTGGATTGCCTCGTCGTACGTTCATGGGTCTGATTCATCGCCGGGAATCAAATTCAAAGATTCTCCAATTCCCATGAATCTCTCGGGTTGCCTTGCAATCCTCCCACTACGACGGGGTTCCGGTTGTGAAGGTATGACGTGTGGTATATCATCTTGTATACTTGGTATAGGAGTTTGCCCTCTAAACTCGTCTAAGGTAATCTCACTTCTGGGCTTTCTTTTGTTCATATAGTCTTCCTCCAAGAATTTAAAGTGCGAACTAATCACGGTCTTTTAATCCTTGAGACTATAGAACATATACCCTTTCGTTCCCATGGGATATCCTATAAACAACCTTAATTCTGAACGTGGATCCAACTTACCGGCTTCCTTGTCTAGCACGTATGCCGGACAACCCCAAATCCGCAAGTGTCTTAGACTGGGCTTGCGCCCGGTCCACAATTCCATTGGTGTTTTAGGAACCGATTTGGATGGCACCAAGTTTAGAATGTAAGTCGTTGTTTCCAAGGCATTACCCCAAAACGACTTGGGTAAATCCGAATAACTCATCATGGGTCTGATTATTTCTAAAAGAGTCTGGCTCCTTCGTTCCGCCACACCGTTCTATTGAGGGGTTCCCGATGTGGTCAACAGGGATACAATCCCTTCTTCCGATAGGTAGTTCAAGAATTCATTGCTAAGGTATTCGCCTCCACGAACAAATCGTAGAGACTTGATACTTCTTTCCCTATGCATCATAAGGTAGATGTATCCGTATCTTGAGTAATCATCAAATTACTCATACCTCTTCTTGCTATGATCGTCATTGAACCACACATATCGGTATGAACGAGTTCTAACACTTCCGTAGTTCTATTCCCCTTGGCTCCAAATGCCCTCTTGGTCATTTTACCCTCTAAACAGGATTCACAAGTTGGAAACGGTTCGACTTGGAATGATTCCAAGGATCCGTCTTTCATCAATCTCTCTATCCACTTTAGATTAATATGACCTAGTCTAAGATGCCATAGAAGTGTTTCGTTCATCTCCGAAGAACGCTTTCTTTTATTACTCGAAATAATCGATGTGTTATTAGATTCAATTTTGTGAGTGGTGTGCCCAAATAATGGTATAAAGATCATCCATTAAAGTTCCGGAACGGATAAACTCATCGTTTCAAGCAATAATAACATCCTTATTAAAAGAAACTGAGTATCTATTCAAACAGTTTAGAAACTGAAGGTTGAGTTCTTTCTAAACTAGGAACATGAGGAACGTCTCTCAAGACCATAACTCTATCTTCACAAGATAGGCGCACTTCTCCCACTGCTTCAGCTGCCACTCTCGTAGCATTGCCCGATGTGATGGGGATCTCACTTCCGTTAAGTCGTCGGGTTAGCTTAAACCCATGAAACAAATGTGATCAGTAGCTCTCGTATCCACTATCCACGTATAGACAGCATACGCCACTTCACAAGTTTCGACGACTAAGGTGTGTGAATTACCTAACTTTCCTAGCCTCTTAGGCTTGGAACAGGCAGACCTCCATTGTCCTCTCTCACCGCAACTAAAACACTTCCCCTTCGATGCTTGCCTTTGCATTTGCCTTTCGCAACAATTGGATTTGCTTGGATCCGGCCTTTGGTTCTCTTCCTCTTTTTCCCTCCCTTGGGACCAAAAGAGGTAGACGAACCATTAGCCACAATAGCACTAGACTGGTGCTCCATTATCACCTCCACCAAAACTAAAGCTTGCAAGAGCTCGGGCAAACGACTTGTCCGTTCATTCATCTGACAGTTCAGATAAAACTACTCAAAGCTTCTCGGTAGGGAATGGTATATGAAATCAATCAAAATCCGTACCAAGTACTTCCAACTTGTTAAGGTATGCCATTATCTCGAGAACGTGCTCCCTCACGGGCGTTCCTTCCACCATTTCCAACTTGACCGAGTCATGTTTGGTGAACTGATTAGTCATGAGATTCTGATGTAAAAACATCTCTTCAAGGTGTTCCATGATTTCAACAGCGGATACAATGTCTTCATGAACGCGCCTCAAATCCTCAAACAGAAATGTCAAGATGATGCACTTCATTCATTGTCACACTTCCGATCATAAACTGCCTCTTCCCATTGCTTGACTTATCATTAGGCTTGCCGGGTATATTAACATAAATAACCCAATTGTGTTTTCGTGCAGTAAGGACAAATTTTAAAAAAACGTTTCCAATTGATATAATTCTCTCCAAAAATTTTATTAACTTTAAGTATATTAAACAGTGGATTAAAAGGTTGCGACATGATGAAATGAGAATAAAACATACATTCATATCAATATCTAGAAAAATATGAAATTATCACATAATTCGATCACATCAATTATATTGAAACCTTAAAACAATATAATCATGCATCAGCCAACATCTCGAAACAATTTAAATGCGCCACGAGGGGTGGTCTATACATTTAAATACATTCAAGCGGATCACAAACTTAAAAGTTACAAATCCTTAATTCAAAATTAATAGTTGGCTCCCACTTTGACCACATAGAAATTGACAGGGACTCCGAGGGGAGTAAGTTAATATCAATTTCCTATGCCTAAGTAATAACCATAATTAAATACAGGATTATTATTTCGCTTTGAGCAAGCCACTCGTGGTGAGGGTCAATACCGCCACTAGTAATAATCCACAATCATCCTTTCGGAATTTATTCATGTGAAATCCGTTCTTTTGGCCGATCCGAGGGGGAAATGTATTCCAAAAGAACTTCACAAATAAATAAATTATGGAGGCCAAAATAATCCAATTTTAATATCCGGAATAAAATTGCGATTATAAAAACATACTTAGTAATTTTCGAAAGTAAGGTTTTTCTTGGACAATTAAATTCATGCAAACACATATTAAAAATTGCACGAAATAAAACATCCATCAAAACAAAATTAAACACATTGGAGCACTCAATTCCAATTGTCACGGTTTAATTTCTTCACGTCTTGATGCGAAAAATCGTCCTTGTTGCTTTCCGACGTTCGTCTCGACGTGCTCCCACTCGAACAGCAACACTTCTTCAAAAACAGCATCGTTTGGGGTTCGGGACGACGTTAAAAATCACACGGAAAAAAACCACGAACCGAAAAAATTCCACGGCCTGAGATACAGCGTGCGTCGGCCCACGAAGTGGGCCCGCGTGCTTCCCGGCCCGAGAAGCGCTGGAAAACAGCCCGAGGCGCGCCGAAGCGCAGACCCGAGGCGCGCCCGAGGCGCAGCACAGAAGCGCGCCGAGGCGCTGCCCGGGGCGCCCGAGGCGCTGCAGCTGCCTGCCGAGGCGCGCGCGGCGCCGTGCGCCCGTTGCGCACGGTGTGCACCGTGCACCCCCGTGCGCCGTTTTTTCGCCGTTCGTCCTCGTTTTCTTCACCCCTTGCATGATTTTACCTCCATACACGCTCCACGCTTGTATGCGTCGTCCGGGTATGCCGTTTTTAATTCTTCGTTCTTCGTCACGATCCGGTTACAATTTATTTTTACAAAAAAAATAAATACTAGATCTAGACTAGTCTATTACAATGATCGAATCAAAATAAAAACAACTAATCTACTCGTGGATTTTCTCACGAGAAAAACGAATTCGAACGAATCGAATTAAAAACCAAATTAATTCATACGCATGAAATTAACAACATTAAAAACCACGACAATTGGATACCTGCAAAAAAGATCTAACAATTCTACTATCCAATTTCAAATTTAATGTTCAACAATTTAAATTTCAATTCAAAATTCAGAGCCCGAAACCGTGGCTCTGATACCAGTTGTTGGGAAAATAGGGGTCCCCGGAATCTATTCGGGATGAACTTTAAATACGAATTTAAATACAATTATTACTAGCATGAATTAATCCTAATTAATTCAAATAATAATTCCAACAACTAATTATCATCATGCATGTTAAATTAATTTCACATATTTAACTAGGCGGAATTAAACAAGTAAATATGCGATTAACGTACCTCTCGTAGTAATGGCCTTTGGATATACGGGACACTTGTAATCTCGTTCTATCAACCCAAAGCCTTCTCAAGTATTTCCCTTTTCACCTCACTTGATCGCCGGTGGGAGACGCTTTCAAGTAATTTAATAACTAAGGAAAAAGAAAAATATCTATGCTTCTTGATTTTTCCAACACATGGAGTTATGTACTTGGGGATGAAATAATCATCCCCTATTTATAAACATAGTGGCCGAAAATTATGAAGAATATGGGCCTTGGAGAAAATCTTTTCTTAATCTCTAAGAAATCTTGAATATATCTCATATATTCTTTTCTCCAAAATAAAATATTCCACAAAAATCTCACTTAGCTTATAAGGTTATTATTTTCGAAAAATATGAGGATAAAATCCAAGATTTGGATCTTCTTGAATATATGAGATATTCTTGTATTCCTAGAATACATATCTTCCATAATATCTTTTCAAGAAAATCAACAAAATCTAATTTCTCCTACACATGCATTTTTTCGAAAATTTCATGAAAAATCAGCATAATATTTTCTTTTTATTTTAATCACCTTATCATTATTGGGCTACTTGAGGGGCCTTAAGGAGAATTAAGATTGGACCTCCTAATGGACTTCTGAATTTCAATATTGAGCCCCAATATAATTCAACCCATTAATATTAATTATTACCACTAATAAATTAATATTGCACTATCCATCTTAATCCATATTACGATAATATGGGCTCCCGGTTATTATTTCCCGCGTTTAAGATTATCAAGTCCATTAATTAATTAAGCTTTTGAATAGCTCTAAATTAATTAACATCTTTCACCTTGGAGTAAAGACAGCTCAACATTATTATTCGTACCGAATAAACTAATTCTTCACTTGCAAGATTTGGTACAATAAAACTTCTGAGCCCACCAAGGGGACTAATCACACGAGCCGTACTCGCACGCGTTTCTCCGTATTAAATCTTAGCAACCGTCGTATGATTAATATTACTGCCCAAGACACAAAGTTCGAAGTCACAATGATTCTCACCCGACATGAATCAAAGCAGTAACTACTAAGCACTCACGGTCCTATTTAAGTGACGGAGATTAAGAAATCAACAACCACTGAGGTCTAATTCTTCACCTTTCAGAACAGAAGAATTTATCCTCGCTGTAGGACCTCTTCAACACATACTAAATGTGCTAGTGCAATCTCTTAGTCAAGACAGACCAATCTGAGCCTTACACATCGACCTTTCACGGCGGATTGTTCAATTCCACCTAGGTCGTGAAAATGTACGTTTAGTTACAAGTAAACTGTCAATGTCGTCTTCCGTGATCGGGTATCACCACATTAACTACTATGTAACACGTACTATATATTGAACGGTTTGCAATAGAAATTCAACATTCATCATAACTAAAGCAGATGCGATAAAAGAATTATTCTCATAAAACGAGTGTTTGATACACGAGTTATACAAAGTAAAAGCATACTTTCACGTATAACTCCAACAACCTTAGAGGGTATTGGTATACACATCCGAGAAATTGTTTGATGTAATTCCACATAATGTGTCTACGGGTGTCTCGGTTAGTGGGAGCGATGTGATACTCCTCTGATTTGAGGTCAATACGCACGACATGTGTGGAGTGGTGAACTTTAACCATAACCGACGCTTGCACCCTTCCACGGGTAGATATGACATGGATTGAGTTCATCACGAAATACATGTGCGTAGTAGTTGAGCCAAGAATATGATTCATTCCTCAATGTGGATTTAGAGAGAATACTCGTCTTCTCATCATAATTGGATCTAAGTCGTCGGCCGACGCACATCAACTTAGACTTTGTGGCTAAATGTGATATACTTGATCAATTAGTGATTGGAGATAATAATAGACATTTCATCATGTTCAAGGCTTAATCGAGTATTCGTGAATGAAAAGAAGATATCGCAATAGCATACAATATTACAAGTAGTTGCAGGTTTCCTTGCAAAGTACCTCGTATATTGAGAATGTCTGATTTATTGTCTAGGGTTCAATTAAGACCGTTAATTTGACTAATCGCTCGATATACGAGGGCCTATGGGTCACACAACAAGTAATGACAATTTACCAATTATAGTTGGTTGATTGAATATTATATTTGATATAATATTTAATTTATGGAGAATATAATAATAATTATATTTGGAATTAATTATTATTATTATTTAATTAAATTGGATTTAATTAAACATGAAATCCTAATAATAATATTTGGAATATTATTATACAAGAATAATAGATATGGTAAAGATATTATTCGTAGGAACATATCTAGGAAAATATAATCCGTAGAGATTATATTACGGGCTAGACCCGATTTCTTGCTTTGGAATTAAGCCAAGTTAATTTCTATAAATATGTGTCCTATGGGAATTTCAAAATACACAGAACATAAGAAATATAATTTCTCCATAAAATCTCAAGTCAGAATTTTCCTAGCAAATTCGTCTCGAGATTCAACGATGGCATATCGGTGCGGGTTAGTAGAAAGTCGTTACGTTGATACCGTAGTTGAGGATTCCGCGTACAAATCGTTGTAAGGATTTATATATCGTTATTTATCCTTTAATTGTTATGTTATACAACCATGTTTGAGATTCGTTGTTGGTGAATCTTAATCTTCCGCTGCGCCGAACATGGTGTTTGTGCCTCTAAAATCCAACATGGTATACCCTTAAGTGTTAAAATACCCTTAAATGGTAATGATAGTTATTTTAAACAAAATCGTATTTTTTTATAAAATTAGCACATAAAAGTTGAACGGGGGGCAACAAAAGTTATGCTGTCACATCGATGTCAGCAATCAGGGGAGAGAGTGGTGGATAAATTGGCTGAAAAAGTGGATTGAGGGTCCCACATTTTGAACCAAAATGCATTTCTTAAAAAATATATAACTAAAATGCAAATAAGGGTACCCAAAAGCACCAAAATGTTACTACCCCAAAAATATACTATAAAAAATCAGTATCATACATTTGGTTCAAGACCGCGGTATTCGATGCGGTTTGAGGCGGCGGGAGTAGAGCAGCGAGGCGGCACCGGTTTGTAAAAAATCTGACAAGAAATGGATGACGGAGTGAGAAAAGAGTAAAGGAGAGGCGGTGACGGTTCGGAATCTACATACCGTGAATCTATCCATATTTTGCATATCTGCTTTCGACGCGCTTGTTGAAGTCCACAAAGATGCCGCCACTTGAATCATTGGGCTAGACGGAGAAGTCGTCTGAGATGGGTTAGGATGTAGGCACAATGATCGATCAAGTCGGAGCAATGACGACGCATAAGCAGTATTGGTGACGACAATGCCAACAGTAATAGTGGAGGCAATGTCGATGATGGCTGCAACGGGAGAGAGAAACAGGCGGCGTATTTGAGAGATAGGGGACGGTGTGTGCGATACTCTCAATAAGAGATTAATAAAACCTAAATATAAAATGAATGGTTTGGATTTAATTTTTCGAGATAAATGGTCGAGATCAAAACTTAAATCAACTTTTAATGAGAACGTAATATTTTGAAATGAGGAGATTTGAGACATGCCACATTAGTATAAAAATAAGGTGGTGTTGACACATCATCTATGAAAGGTTTGAAAATATATTATAATAAAATTATATTAAAGTATCAAATATTTAATTAGAATTAATGATAATTTCACCAGAAATATCATGGTCAGTGATATTATATTGTAGTAATTGTTGCAAATTTTCTTGAACCCAGATTAATGATACTCATGGTGACATTATCGATATTCCTGGTAAAAAATTAAATATTTTAAAACAATTTCATGATAAGTTTATCATGAACCATTTTCATATAAAATTTAGTCGTAATTAATTCCATTTTATAATATATCACATGTTCGTAAAAATAATTCATGTTGTCTTATTAATCATCTTATAAAAAATAATTTTGTTTTTTAAAATACTTATTATTGAACTTCACATACAATATTTTTAAAATTGTTTATTTTGTATTTTATTTAGTTATAATATTTTTACATTTCACACATAATATCTATTTTTATTAAAACCCGTGCAAAAACCTACACGATCATTTTTTTGTGGACGAATGAAGTATTTTACTATGATAATTAATATTTTCTTTGCCCCAATAAAATTTGCACCTCTAATTCTAAGGCTACGTTTGTTTCAGAATTTAGGTGTGCGTATGCCGTGTGAAGTCATAACTTTAAAATTATTAGATGTAAAAATAAAAAATTATGAATAGTAAAAGTATGTATTTGTTTTGAGTGTTTGGTAGAGTAATGTGTTGTTTTATGTCAAATCAAAGTTTAATAATGATTGATTTTGTATTATCTTAGTGTATTATGTAAAGAGAGAAATGTATTATGTAAGAGTAAGATGAATTATATTGGAAATAATAATAACATGTTTATAAGTATTTTAGGGGTGAATATAGTATGAGATGTGAAAATTAGATTTTAAATAACTCAAATGGAACGAAGGTCGTAAAGTTCTTAACTCATCCCGGTAAATTTCAAAGCAAACGCAGCCTAAGTGTGTATACAAAATAAATAAATAAAAAATACATTTTATATTTGATTGGATTGAATTGGATTGGATTGTGCGGAGCAATTTTGTCAAAAATATACACTTTATGCTATATCGAATTGTTTTATGATGATTCTTTTGTGTGTAAATATGGAGATATTATAAAGGTGGAATTCGTGAGCAATACTTCATAAATGAAATATGCAAATTCATATGAATCGTCCTAGGTATGTAAATTTTTATGGGATGGGAAAAATATATGTTTCAATAATGTTTTAAAATACACGTAAAAATACAAATAAATTGTATGATCGAAATCGATTTATGAGTATGCGATCCTTTATTAGTCGTTTATAATGGATTAACAATTGTTTTAAGTTAACTATTAATTATTCAATCCTGCAGGCGAAACCATGTTTATTGGGAATTTGGGAGGATAACGATTTTTTTTTTCCAAGGGCTTATTTAAGGAATAATTTAAGTTTAGGGAAAATGACAGGCTAATTTTTTTAATTATTGTAATTTTTAAAACAGTTTATGAAATTATGGTGGTTTTGAAAACTACTTTCAAATTAAGTGCAAACACCACTGGAAGTGGAGACTAGTGAAAAAGCTGACATTTTTTGCAGTCTGCCGTTCTTTTTTCTTTTTTTTAACGAAATCCATCACTCAAAATTAATTATGCAGGTGATGCAAATCATTTATCATAATTATAAAATAATGATGCTTTCAATAATAAAATGATTGGTTTTAATAATGAGATAATAATTTAATAATATTTAAATATATTGCATTTGGTTATAAAGATATTTTATTGATACATTTTGAATATATAATTTTTTAAAATATTTTTTAAATTTCAAGTTTAATTGATTTTCATACATTTAAAAATTAAAAATTACATGCACAAAATAAACTACCAACTAAAATTAATAGATTAGTTCGTTATTTTATACAATAACTATTTATAACCTCCTGTGTCACACTGTGGCTGATGTCTACTTCTAATACTACGACGAGGCATATTATTTTGAGTTTGGCATATCAAGATTCATCTTGCTATATTATACTACCTCCGCCCCGAAGGAACTTGCACACCTCCGGAGACATACTTTTTCTTAAAAAGTCACTTTTTGAATAAAGTAGTGACATACAGATAAATATTTATATATTTTTGTGAGTGTGCACACAAATCAATATTTCCTTTTAAATAATGTGCAAATTCCTTTGAAACGAACTAAAAATGAAATTGTGCAAGTTCATCTGGGACGGAGGGAATATATGATTATTTCATCTTGATATGTCACATTCAAATTAATATGTCTCGTCGAAGTATTAGAAGTAGACATCCGCCACAGTGTGACACGGGAGGTCATAAATAGTGATTGTATAAAATAATGCACTAATCTATATTTTTAGTTTGTAGTTTATTTTGTGCATTCAATTTTAAATTTTTACATGTATGAAAATCGATTAAACTTGAAATTAAAAAAATTATTTAAGAAAAATTATATTTTCAAAATGTATCCATAAAATATTATTATAACCAAATGCAATATATTACAAATTATTAAATTATTATTTAATAATCTCATTATTAAAACCAATCATTTTATTATTGAAAACATCATTATTTTATAATTATGATAAATAATCTGCACCACCCGCATAATTAATTTTAAGTGACGGATTCTGTTAAAAAATAAATAAAAAATCGGGTAGTCTCCACTAAAAGTGGAGACTGCAAAAGATGTCAGTTTTTCCACTAGTCTCCACTTAGTGGAGACTAGTTTGCAGTCTCCACTAAGGAGACTAGTTTGCAGTCTCCACTTAGTGGAGACTAGTTTGCAGTCTCCAGTGGTGTTTGCACTTAATTTGAAAATAATTTTCTAAACTACCATAATTTCATAAGTTGTTTTAGAAATTATAATATTTTAAAAAATTAGCCGAAAACGACATGACGTTCTTATGGTTTTAATTTTAAATGTCATTCTGTAAAAATAAATATATTATCTCTATTTAATTTTTTGGGATTAGTAAATAAAAATTAAGGAAATGTTTACAGTTCAAAAACATCTTGATTGAAACAAGTAGGAAAGTGCACACTTGGCTTCCAACTTATAAACATTAAACAGTTATATTTATATTTAAATTTATAAAACAATAGATATAAAACTACTCTTTTTTTTTCAAATTTATTTGTTATTTTATTGTTTGTCTTTCTAAACTAAATAAAATTTAATTAATAAATATAAATTAATATTTATAAAATCTTAATATTAAATATATATAATGTGATAGAAGTAAGATTTTTTTTTTTTTTACAATGCCATTACAAAAAAAAAAAAAACGAATATATATATTCATCACCCACTTTTGAGACAAATATACTCTTAAAAGTGGATACCCATTTTTTTGTTAATTTTTTTTGTTGTTGAATATTATGGTCGTACTAGTTGGTTGTTCCAAAAATTAGTTGTTTCGACTAATCGTTCCGGAATCCAAATAGAAATAGTGAGTGAGGGGTGTGAGTCATGTAAATAAAAAAGAGTTGTAGCAAAGATATATATGAGTGGGAAATGATGGATCTAGAATTTTAAATTTAGGGATACAATAATTAATTTGAATTATTTGTTAGAGACATGTCAATAAGATTTAAGGATACAATTTTTAACTTTACTTAAGAAAATACTTAGAAAAAAAAAAATCATTTTGGGGTATATTTGTACCCTTTATTCCTAATTGCATCCGCCATTATATACGAGTCATTTAACTACAAAATGAATATACAACCTTTTTATCAATGGAAATAGATCAAAAAAAATGTTTCAAAATAGGTGTTTTCATTTTTCTCCCCAAAAATAATTGCACCACATAGAAAACAACGAAAATGGCCCATTTTAGTCGAATTAAAAGAATACGCAGCCTTTTTTTTGGTACTATTGTCACAGAGTTTGAAAGTGTGAAAACGCCATACTTGACAAGATTATAACAGCTCGTCCAATATAGTATTAGATGGCGTATCGAAACACTCTTATCAGTATCTTTGAAATAAAACACCCCTTTCGTCAAAAAAATAAAATAAAAATAAAAATACCCTTTTCAAGTTGATGGGCTCATTGATATTTTTATACGTATTACACATTTCTAATTAATAGAGTTATATTGAAAATATAAAATTTCACACTAAAAGAATTTAAAAAAATTGAATATGTTAAGACCATCTTTATCGGTGTTTTGATGCCCAGGGCATTCGAAGGAAAAAAAAAAAAATTAAATTAAAATCCATGACTATGGGCATGGTATGACCAAGAACAACCAAGTGGAGGAAGGATTTTTATATCTCAAAAAATATATAAATGTCACGTGTCAAATTGTTATTGGTCGATCATATTTTATTTGGATAATTTTCGATTTTCACTTATCTACTTAAAAATAAAAATAAAAAAAATACCAAAATTCATGAAATTAAATTCTCTATAAATAGAGACCAATCTTGATATGTTTTGGATCACAATTTCATACACTCCCTTTTCTCTTCTCCTAATTTTTTTCTCTTCTAAATTGTGTTAATTATCCTCATTTTCTCTTCTAACATGGATCCAAATGATCTTAATTATCATCACTACTCCCAAAACCAGTCAAGTTCACAAAATTTTCAATCGTTACTTAATACTGATAATTCTCAATTTACTTATTGAATGTTGTATTTTTTTTTAAGTGTATGGTAATTTTTTATTAATAGTTATTAATTTTTTTAATATTGTATAAATATTATAAAAAATTAATAATAGATATAATTATTGAATTATAAAAGAAATAATTTATTAAATGTTGGTTGTGGTGGTTATGGATAAAGTATGAAAAAATATGAGTTTGAATTGTAGTGTAAAATGTATAGGTGGAGAAGTGAGAAATAAATTTTATATTTGATGACCCGATTGTGGTCGGGCATGGATAAAGATGGTCTAAAGTAACGTTTTGTCTTTGCCTGCACTAAAGGAAAAAAATGAATGAAAATGAAATCTTTTAAATTGGGAGGCGAAGTATTTCCCAGGATAATGAAAAGAGCTTGTTTGTTTGAGTTTATAAAATGT
Source organism: Ballota nigra (assembly GCA_947034835.1). NCBI lineage: Eukaryota > Viridiplantae > Streptophyta > Magnoliopsida > Lamiales > Lamiaceae > Ballota > Ballota nigra. The sequence continues at coordinate 136,953,316 of OX344720.1, forward strand.
CTAGAACTTAGAAGCTTATAAACTTTATGTTGATAGGCGACCAGGCGAGCAACAGTGATTAAGAATTAAGGAGCTAATAAGCCGCGGTTAGAAGACAGGCGACCATCAGAGTTAAAGAGAGTCAACCCCTCTGGCGACCAGGATCGCGATCAGGTACATTTGACGCGACCAGAAGAGCAAAGAACAAAAGAAATGAATAATCAAAGCAAAAGGTAAAGACAAAAGGCGAACAACTTTGCAAACACACGAACAACCGTGCATCAAGCCCAAACACGAGGCGAGCAAGAGGTCCATGACGCCCAACATAGATATACTAGCGAGCAACAAGTCACCAAGAAGAGCAACAAAGTGGTTTGGAAGACCAAGTACAACATTGGGAATCCCAAGAGTCATTAGTTTAGATGTAATACAAGTGTCTTAACACTTGATACTCATCTAAAGGATAATAGTTTAGATGTTGTACAAGTGTCCCAACACTTGACATAAATCCAATGGTTAAACCACCAAAATGGTGACACATGGCCTCCTTGTACATCTATAAATACCCCTTCATGTGCATGAAGAGAGGGGGATTTCTTCCATAATTCAAAAAATAACAAAAACTCTTACAAATTTCTTTCTTGTATATTACTTGACCAAATTTCATGATTTCTTAGTTTTGTTTGATGATCTTAACTTGAGAAAACAGCCACTAATCACTTTGATTAGAAAAGATCATCAACAATTGGCGCTAGAGGAAGGGTGTTTTCGAACCTTCGATTTGCAAAAAATCGAAGAAAGCTTGAAGATCTTCGCCGGAATCTGTAAAAGTTGGCCGGAATCTGAGAAGAAGCCACCGGAAATCAAGTGTGCATACCATTCGGAACAAAGTTATCCATAAATACATCATTTTAAGGGTTTGAATGCATGCATGTATGAACTAGGGTTTTCAAACCACCATATTCATACATACAAGGCTAGTAATTCTTGAAAAAGGTGTTTTTTAGAAGCAAGATCACCTCAATCCTCTATTTATCTCGTACATTTCGACAACAAGATGATTAGGTCACAAGAAGAACGACATTCGAGCGCATCACCGAACCCTAGGCCAAGAACTAGGGTTTCTTCCACCGAAGGACATGCTCGGACGGTGAGAGCAACATCGCAAAGGAATGTTCAAGTCACCATCGATACAATTCCACCGGAAGTTGAAGCTCTTGCTCAAAATCCCGAAAAACTAGCAAAAACGATTGCTGTCCTTCAATCTTTACAAAATCGGCAAACAGCTGGGCCATCGAGAGCAATAGCGAGCAGGGGCGAGCAAGGGCGAACAGGCGAGCAGAGGAGTAAGAGGAGAGAAGATGTACGCCGTGATGAGGCTGACAGCGCGGAAGTCCGTAGAAACAAAGAGAAGGCTCCCATAAGTGAGCGTTTGGGAAATCGAGAGGAATCATCGCCGAGTCCGGCAAGTGAGTCGAGTAAAAGCACTTCTCGGACCAGTGCGTTAGAAAGGCTGGGAACAAGGTATGCAACCACGAGAGAACAATCTGGGAGAAATGATGCGCGACTGCGCCCTGCTGCTCGCCCATCTGTACATGATCGAGTCAGGAGATCAGCTTTTGGCCGACTAGGGCCAAATGGAGCTAGCAACATTGCACGGAGGGCAACTCAAGAGAAACGTCCCGTCGAGGAGGGACTGCATCGGGAAAAAGTTATACTTAATCACGATGAACAACCTTCCGATGGGAGAACTCCCCCTAGCGAGTTGCGGGAGATGAAAAAAGCAATTGAAGAATTTCAGAAACAATTAGAATCTCAGAAAGGAGTTGGGTCAACTATTCTCCCGTCCTCGCCATTGTCTCCATTAATCCTCAATACACCAATTCAGAAGAAAATACAATTCCCTGCCATCAGCCTGTATGAAGGAACGTCGGACCCACGAATTCACGTGACAAAATATTCAGACTTCATGATCTCAGTGGGGGCAACCGACGCTACTCAATGTCGAAATTTCCCACTCACCCTTGGGGATGGTCCACACAGATGGTTTTCAGCACTGGCTCCTGGTTCTATCAACTCCTTTGCCCAATTGAGCAGGGAATTCTTGTCTCACTTCTCAACAGCTGGGTCTTACTTAACCCACATGCATCGGTTGGCAGACATTAAGAAAGGAGACGAGGAGTCAGACAAATAATTTCTAGAAAGATTTGATAATGTTCTGCTGGAAGGCGAAATGGTGAGTGAAGACACAAAAATAGTTGCAGTGATGGCGGGGCTAAAAAAAGGAACCGAGTTGTGGAAGGAAATGCACTTGACATGTCCGAAAACGTACATGGAATTCTGACACAAGGCAGGGATTCATGTATCAATGCAAGAGGCTTTACACAGAGAGATGGGAGACAAGGCTGATCCAAAGAAGTTTAGCAAGAAATCTGGAGGGAGTGATTACAAAGCACCAAAGAACATGAGGTCATTCAACGAAGGAACGGAAATAAAGGAAAAGTTGAATCAAGTTCTCACGATGTCAGTAGACGCTGTGTACAACAATGTTAAAGACAAGGAGATGCTATCAGAGCCCCGAAAAATAAGGCAGGAGAGAGGAAAGTTGAACCCAAACAAGTATTGCGCATACCATCAGAGTATCGGCCACTTCACCAGTGAATGCCGAGATTTATTAAAGCAACTGTGGAAATTCTATGAAGAAGGAAGGTTATCTGAGTTCGTGAAAAGGGAACCTGGTAAGAGGCCGAGGGCAACAACTCCGTCCAGCTCAGACGAGGATGATGGCGACGAGCAACCAAGCAGGACGGGCAAGAAAGGAAAAAAGGTCCCCGCAGCCCCAGCAAGGCCAATCCCAGAGATCTTAATGTTAGAACCATTTGGGCCAGTAGGCGGGTGTTCCGACGGGGGACCACCTATGTCGAAAAGGAAAAAGAAGGCGGAGTTGAGAGCAGTAGCGCAAGTGATGGAGGTAGGTACAAATCCATCAACCAAACGAACGGGAAATCTCATTTTTTCAGAAAAGGACTTAGACGGGGTGCTCACTCCCCACAATGACTCATTAGTCATTTGCGCCAACATCATGGGAACGAAGGTGCACAGTCTACTTGTCGACACTGGTTCTTACACAAACATCTTGTTCAAAAGCACGGTGGACCAGTTGGGAGAATGCGCCGAATACATCAAGGATTGCGATCATAGAATAGTGGGATTCGGAAATGCTGTGACCTTCCCACTAGGAATGATTACGCTAGCAGTCGAACTTGTATCGGTCGAGGACCCGGAAAGGAGGCTGAGTAGGATGGTAGACTTCCTAGTTGTAGATCAACAGTCTACCTACAATGGGTTCCTCGGCCGTCCTTTTTTACATGAATTCAAGGCTGCAGTATCGACGTATTATTACTGTGTAAAATTTCCCACGTCAAAAAGTGCAGGCACAGTTAAAGGTGACCAGAGGAAAGCCCGTGAATGTCTCTTACAACTTCAACCCGGAGATCACAGAGTCAGCATGGTAGAAGAACAACTTAGCAGTCGGAATGAAGAGGAACCTTCCGCTCCCAACGAAACCATGGATTCTATAAATACGGAAATGATGGAGGTAGATGAGCAGCTGTACGAAGGCGAATAGGAGTGTAATGACGAGCAGAAGTGTAACAACGAGCAGGAGTGTAATGACGAGCAGATGAGAAAGAACGAGCAGTCGAGCCATATGGAAGACGAGGAAACTGCAACAAAGCAGAGCATGCAACAACAACCAGCATGGAGGCAGAGGATATCGAACCACGACTGGGCGCGGAGTCAATGGAAGTCGAGGACAAATTAAATATGGAAGGGCCCATTATCGATCCCCGTTGGAAAGGCCAAAAGCGAAGAGCCACTCCGGTCGAAGAGTTAGAGGCAATAAAAGTCGACCCGAACCAAGAGAGCTTAGAACTCTTCATAGGGTCTGAGCTCCCGGAGCCATACAGATCCAAAATGACGAAGTTCCTTAAAGCAAATCTCGATGTGCTCGCATGGTCGCATGCAGATATGGTAGGTATCAGCCCCGAGCATGTCTGCCATAAACTCAACATAGACCCGATGAAAAAGCCAATCCATCAGAAGAGGAGAAAATTTGGGCCCTGTTGATAGGCGAACATCATCCAGCATGAAGCGAACAAGAGTTACAGGCTTAAACAAAGATAGTCAACATTGGGGTGCATCTACCAATCTGAGAGGTGTATAAAGTGACGAACAACTCCCCCGACGAACAACTAATGGGCGAACAGGTATTAAGACCCGAGACCAAGAATGAGCCAACTGTGAAGTCATCAATGACGAACAACTTGGTTAAACTATGATACAACAAACAGCCAAGGAGGTGTGTACAAGTGAACAAAGGACAAAGATCCCAAAGCCAAGCTGAACAAAGCCATAAGGCGAGCAACTTCCAAAGTACAACCTCAAGAGGCGAACAACTTTCGGTTGGAGAATCAGCAAGATCAATCAAGCCGACCTAGGCGAACAACAATGAGTCCGAGATAAGACCAAAGAAGACTTTGTAACTAAGATTCAACTTAGATAAGATTAAAGGGACACATGTCAAGCATGCAGGCTAGGGAGACCAAGAGTCTTGGACACCTCATGCTTGCTAGTCTCTATAAATAGTTGTTCTCCAGCTGTGAAATGGAGGTTAAAAAAAAAAAAAAATACACTCCCAAAACACACACAAATACACCCAAACCTACACATATACGAAATAAGTCCAATTTCGACTACCGAATTTACAAATATGATAAATTCATACCCCGATTTACCATTTACGGTGGTAATCAATCACACGTTATTGATTGGTGACGTGAAAACGGATTAAAACAGCCACTAATCCTTACGATTAGATTCGTTCACCAACAGGCCCGACAAGTATGAAGCGCTCGATGTGGAGGTAAAAAAGCTTTTGGATAACGACTTGATTAGACAGGCCTTATGCCCACAATGGGTGGCGAACCCGGTGTTGGTCAAGAAAGCAAGCGGGGCGTGGAGATTGTGCATCAATTTTACCGACTTGAATGCCGCTTGCCCAAAGGACAACTTCCCATTGCCACATATCGACCAATTGGTTGATGGCACAGCGGGACATGAGCTCCTCACATTCATGGATGCATTTGCAGGATATCACCAGATTGCAATGCACCCAGACGACCAGGAGCACACAACGTTTTACACCAACAAAAATTTATTATGTTGGAAGAGGATGCCATTTGGGTTAATCAACGCCCGGGCCACCTACCAGAGGCTGGTCAACAAGATGTTTGACGACCACATCGGAAAGACAATGGAAGTGTATGTGGATGATATCGTCGTTAAAAGCTCAAGGAAGGAAGATCACTTGCAACATCTCGCCCAGACATTTGAAATACTCCGGACCTACAACATGAGACTAAATCCCAAAAAGAGCAGTTTCGGGGTCCATTCCAGGAAATTCCTGGGACATCTGGTCAGTCAACGAGGGATTGAAGCGAATCCATTGAAAGTAAAAGCAATTATAGAAATGCAACCGCCCCGGTCGGTAAAAGAAGTTCAACGGTTGACCGGATGCCTAGCAGCGCTGAACAGGTTCATCTCTAGGTCCGGAGACAAATGTAGGCCATTCTTCGAGGTGATCAAGAAGGGGAAATTCCAATGGACGAACGCTTGCCAACAAGCATTCGAGCAATTAAAAGAATATCTCGGTGACACGAAAATTCTTGCTAAACCAATTCCAGGAGAAAAATTGTATTTGTACTTGGCAGCCTCTGAGGTGGCAATCAGCTCAGTACTTGTTCGAGCGGAAGGAAAGTTTCACCTGCCCATCTATTACGTAAGCCAGGCTTTACATGAAGCAGAACTCAAGTACTCGCCAACAGAAAAACTAGCATACGCGCTAGTGATGAGCGTCAGGAAACTACGACCATATTTCTTCGACCACCAGGTAGAAGTGCTAACAACATTCCCGCTCAAACAAATATTGCATAGGCCTGACACAGCCGGTCGTCTCCTGAAGTGGTCCTTAGAAATCAGCCAGTTCGGGATCTCGTATGCTCCTCGAACAACGATCAAGGGGCAAGCATTAGCCGACTTTATAGTCGAGCTAACTTTCCCCCAAGATCCGACGAGAGGACATAGTCATCCCTGGCACATGTACGTTGACGGGTCGTCCACAAACACGGCCTCGGGGGCAGGAATAGTTCTGATAAGTCCTGACAGACAGGTCTTCACTTCAGCTGTTCGTTTCGAATTCATGGCAACAAACAATGAAGCTGAATATGAAGCATTGATCGCTGGATTGTGGCTAGCATTAACGGTGAGAGTAAGAAAATTACAGATTTTCGGAGATTCTCAACTAATTGTTAACCAAGTTCGAGGAGAGTACGAAGCAAAAGATGAAAACATGGCCCTGTATCAAAAAAATGTTGCTCACTTGGCCTCCATGTTCGAGCAAATATACATCGAACAAGTACCAAGAGACAATAATGCGCAAGCAGATGCACTCGCTCGGTTAGCAACTAGTACCGGACCGACGGAGTTGTCCGAAGTTACATTAACAAGGATAACCAACCCATCAATCGAGGATTACAAAATTTATCAAGTTAATGCAGAAATGGATGGAGATGATTGGAGAACGCCGATCGTTAAATATCTGCGAGACGATGAAAAACCGGACAACCCGTTGGAGGCTAGCAAGATGATTAAAAGAGCGGCGAGATATACCATAATGGATGGACAATTGTACAAAAGAGGATTTTCTCTCCCGTTGTTGAAATGTTTAACAAGAGAACAAGGCCAAGAAGTCCTGCAAGAAATCCATCAAGGCGTATGTGGAAACCATGCTGGAGGACGTGCGTTGGCCTACAAAACAGTGAGACAAGGATATTATTGGCCTACATTGCTAAAAGATGCTATCAAAGTTGCGAAAACCTGTCACAAATGTCAGATATTCGCCCCCAATATCCACAAGCCACCAACCGAGATGATAGCAGTCAATAGTCCATGGCCATTCGCAAAATGGGGAATCGACATTATAGGACCTTTTCCGATAGGAAAGGGAAATGTCAAGTTCGCAGTGGTGGCCGTGGATTACTACACAAAGTGGGCCGAAGCAGAAGCACTCGTGACAATTACGCAAGAAAAAATGATCAGCTTCATTTGGAAGAACATCGTATGTCGGTTTGGAGTGCCACAGGCAATTGTGACTGACAACGGACGGTAATTCGAAGGCAAGAAAATCAGAAGCTTATGTGAGAAATGGGGAATAAAGAAATATTTTTCAACTCCATATCATCCCCAATCCAATGGCCAGGTCGAAGCGGTTAACAAGATAATCAAACACATACTGAAGATCCGGTTGGTCGATAAGAAAGGAAAATGGTCGGAGGAGCTACCAGAAGTGTTATGGGCGTATCGAGTATCTCACAAGACGAGTACGGGCAAGACTCCATTCACAATGGCATTCGGCATCGAAGCAGTGATACCCATAGAATTAAAGGTTCCAACAGAACGAACTGCGACGTTCAACGAACAGACAAATGACCAAGCTCTAGCTGCAGAAATGGACTTAATTGAGGAAAAAAGAATCTCGGCAGAAATGAAAAATGCAGTTTACAAAAGGAGAATCACAAAGTATTACAACTCACAAGTGAAAGTCAGAGAATTCAAGATTGGAGATCTTGTGCTCAAGAAAGTTTTAGCACCCCCACCAGGAGTATTCGGACCAACTTGGGAAGGCCCGTACAAAATAACTAAAAAATGGGACAACGGCACATATGACCTGGAAGACACGAAAGGCAATTCGGCCCAATACTCCTGGAATGCGGCTTTGTTAAAAAAGTATTATCAATAGACAAGTCTTGGTTGGTATTTGTAAGAATTAATTTAGTTTTTGCATCACTTGTATAGAGTTGTAAGTACGATAAAACTTTCAAAATCTTATGAGTATTTATCTATATGTAGAATTTTTGTTACTTGCTAAGTTGTTCGCTCTACAAAGCAATGTTGCTCGCTCCAAAATCACCATGCAGGGGGCGAGCAACAGAGCTGAATGTAAATAAAGTGTCAGGCCAAGTCCACGAAGAGACCACAAGGCCCAATTGTCTAAGGTTAAGTCTTTTTAAAAGACAATAATAGCCCATCTAAGCCGAGCAGGCGAGCATTAAGGCACAGAGGTATTTTTCCTAAAAAAGAAAAATGTGCGAACAACAATGTTTATAGCGAGTAACAAAAGAATTAGAAATAGATACAAAAGGAAGAGTGATTTCGTTCAACTTTTTCATTCATTAAGGAAGCAAGTTGTTACATAAAAAAGAAAGTAAAGAGTACAAGCTAGTCTTAATACAAATATAAAAGAAACAAAAAATACAAGGTCTTCAAGAAGGAGGAGCTGGAGGCGCATCCGTGATCGCCGGAGCAAGAGGTGCTTCTTCAGTAGTGGCCGCTGCAGTCGTGGTCGCCACGGCAGAGGTACTCGCTCCATCAATAGGAGTCAAGGGAAGAGAGTGAAGGCCATCGAAGATGTCCGCCTCCTTGCTCGGTTGCTCACCGGAAGACTGTGGAGGAACAATTTCAACACCTTCCCAAAAAATATCCAAGGGAACTCCCATTTCCCCAAGATCAGCCAGCGGGAGCGCGAACCCTTCACCAAGGGGATTGTCCTTAACGTAATCAATGAAGTCCTTCTTTGCAGTGGCCAAAACGTCTAAGTTGTGGTCCAAAGCGAACTTCACTGATCTTAAGCTCTCAGCATAAGCACAAACATATCCTAGGTTGGTGTTGCCAGCCACATCTTGAGCATAAAGGTCGTAGGCGACCATCCCAACCTTCTCTTGTTTGAGGTGAGCAACCTCAGCTTGTAGCTCCTCTACTTGGGCGACCATGGCCGTCTTTTCAGCCTCTAACACCTTTGCTCCCTCATCAGCCACTCCTAGCTCAAGAGAGAGCTTCTCCGATTGATTCAGAGCAAATTGCTCGCTGGCCACAGAAGCATCATACATCTGCTCCAAATTCGCTATTGCTTTGGAGTGCTCGGCTTTCTCCTGCGCGAGCTCTTCATCCTTCTTCCTTAAGGCAGCAGCCTTCTCCACCTCAAAGCCTTCAATCTTGCGACCAAGACTGCGATTCGTCCTCTCTAGAAGTACGATTTGATCAAGGAGCCTTTGAGCCATCACAGCTTGATGGCTGGCATTATACGCGATCAAGCGAGCATTGTCGCTTGGAATTTGCCCCTGAACGATATCTTCACAAGTCTTGGTCCAAGAACGAGGGACCATCTCGGTTGCTCGCCGGACATGGGAGTCCGCAATGTCCAAATAAGGAGGAGGAGTTTTTACGCAACTGAGCTGATGGAGCACTTCTGCTCGCCCAGGGTGCTCCTCAGGCTTATACCTAGAAAAGAGGGAAAGGTCATAAGTAAAATACATGATAAAGGAGCGATCATCAGAGTTGGGTTTGAAGACTTACTCCCTCAATTTCACGGGATCATAACCCAGATACGAGCGATCACTGGATGATCGCGATTTCTTATTCAAGATGGCAGCAACAGTTTGTTGCTCACTTGTAACCTCAACCAAGGCATGCTTGGTAGCAGGCGAGCGAGGAGCGCGATTACTCGCCTCCGTGATAGTCTTTGAGCGCTTTGATGCTCGCTCGGTGACATCCCCCTCCTCGCGAGAATCGTCTCGTGGGGCCTTCTTTTTTGTCTTTTCCTTCTCCACCACTTGTGAAGAAGAAGCCGCCTTGGGAGCTGTTTTGGAGGCCCCTTTGGAACCCCCCTTGGATGTTCGCGAGCGAGCACCCTGATCCCCTCCGGCCCGTAGGCGCATAAGTGATAGAGGCGGATCCTGCCTCTTCCTGGTTGGCTCCTCAGCAGCCATTTGCTTAACTCTTGCAGCGAGCAAGTGGTAAGATTGTGGGATGGTTGGCACAACAACAGTAACCCTCTGATCTGTTTAAAGAGAAAAAGTCGAGCAAAAGGGTTAGCCAAGACGAACGACCAAGCGAGCAATAGTGTAAGGTTGTTGATAATGATTACCTTCAGGGATCTCTGCTTGAGCCTCTAAATGGTGAGGACTTGTGAAGAGTTGGGCAATCTTACGGCAATGGGCCTTTGAAAGGTGCAAAACGTGGCGATCACCCGGATTCCGGAGTGCAATTACAGCCAATGTGTATAAAAACTCCTCACTAAGGCCTGGATTACCCCACTTCAGCAATTTTGAACCTACAAAACAAAAAGAAAGAAAAAATTAAAATTAGTTCCCAACGCGGTCCTAGGAAAGATGAAGAAAGGCATACGTTTAATTATGCCAAATCGCTCGGGAGTATTTATGCGCGCTTGGCCGCCAGAGAATCCCACTGATGCTCGCCAATCACCACCAATGAATAAGAATTAGTTGTGCCAACTCTTAACTTTGTTGGGGACTCCCTCGATGAGTTTAATCCCCATCCTCGCCTTGACATAGTACCAGCCTACCCCTTCCTCGCTACATGCTGAGACAACCCAGGCATATAAAATCTCAGTCGTACTGAGTTTATTTTTGTATCCTTCGAGGCCGAAGAGAGTCATCAAGGCGAGCAGGTTACTCCACCCATTGGGAGTGATTTGGGTGATCGCCAAATTGATGTCCTCCAAGAAGCGACCAGTGATGGGATGTAAAGGTAAGGGGAACCCAGTGTTAAGTATGTCCAAGTTGATCGCCGTGCAACCTGGTGGTGGGCGATCAGCAGTTTCTCCTGGCTTGGGGACGTACAGGAATATATCATAAGGGATCTTATACCGGGACCTGATACTATCCAAGTCATCCTCCACAACTAAACTTGATATCTTGCTCGCGGTATAAACGTTTACTTCGGCGGACATGAACTCTCTGGCGCGAACAGGAAAGACCTCAGAGTAGCGAGCAGCGTAATCGTTCCACTCGTTTGGTCGCGCAACGCCTTCAGGGATTTGAGACTCGGGAGTCACCTTGGCAGTAGGAAACCCTATTTCCTCAAGGAATTCCCAAGTCACGGCCAATCTTGATCGCGTAACTTCTTGATGATCACTCTCTGCATCAATCTCAGCAGCCACTTCCTCCGAATCCTCCCCTATGTCGGAGGAGGTGACTTCCTCTGCATCAGGGCGACCAGCAGAGTTCTGGACTTCCTCCTCGCTAGAATGTTCCGAGGCATGAGCTTCGAGTGAGCGAACAACAGAGGAAGCCTCAGAACCCGTTTCCTCGTCCACCAACAAAGTTCTCGGATTGCGAGCAAATGCTTGGCGAACAGAGCGGCGAGGAGCAGGGGAAGAGGTTTCTTCCATGGGACGCTTCCCGGGATTACGTTCAATAATTTCAATCGAAAGAGTATCACTCGAGGAAGTCATTTGAAGGAAATCTCTCAACAAAATAAGAGTAATAACAAAAATTTCGAGAAAAATGACGAAGGATTTTGAGAGGCGGCGATACGCGGCGGAGCGCGATGGAACGCGGCGGCGCTGGAGGAAGTACAACGGTGGAAAGAACTTTTCGAAAAGGAAAATGCAGAAATGAAAGTAAAATCAAAAGCAAAATGGAAATTAAAGTTGATAATGGGAGATTACCTGATGATTGCACTCAAATTCTATCAAGAATCCGACGAAAGTGAATAAGAAAAGCTTGAAGTGAAGCTTTAATGGCAGACGTGAGAAGAAAGAATTCAAAAGAATGAAATAAAGGAAGAAGACGAGTATTTATAAGGCTAAAAAATTGGGGCCAAGATGAAATTTTTAAATAAATTTATAGGCCCCTATACGCAAAAAAGAAAATAAGCGTGGGCGGCGATGACGTCATCAACCGCCCACGACGTTTCGATTTCTGAGAACATCGGGAACTCAACCGTCACCAACGCTCGGAATGCCCCAGTGTTCGCCTAAATGACCTGATGGTCGCCAGTTTTCCCGCTCAAAAGAATTCAAAATTTTGTTGCTCGCTCCACACACACAGAGCTACCATTCTATCAAAATTATGCCTTGCTCTCCATTAGTCAACAATTTTCCTAACAAAGAACAAGTCAGGGGGCAATGTTGATAGGCGACCAGGCGAGCAACAGTGATCAAGAATTAAGGAGCTAATAAGCCGCGGTTAGAAGACAGGCGACCATCAGAGTTAAAGAGAGTCAACCCCTCTGGCGACCAGGATCGCGATCAGGTACATTTGACGCGACCAGAAGAGCAAAGAACAAAAGAAATGAATAATCAAAGCAAAAGGTAAAGACAAAAGGCGAACAACTTTGCAAACACGCGAACAACCGTGCATCAAGCCCAAACACGAGACGAGCAAGAGGTCCATGACGACCAACATAGATATACTAGCGAGCAACAAGTCACCAAGAAGAGCAACAAAGTGGTTTGGAAGACCAAGTACAACATTGGGAATCTCAAGAGTCATTAGTTTAGATGTAATACAAGTGCTTAACACTTGACACTCATCTAAAGGATAATAGTTTAGATGTTGTACAAGTGTCCCAACACTTGGCATAAATCCAATGGTTAAACCACCAAAATGGTGACACATGGTCTCCTTGTACATCTATAAATACCCCTTCATGTGCATGAAGAGAGGGGGATTTCTTCCATAATTCAAAAAATAACAAAAACTCTTACAAATTTCTTTCTTGTATATTACTTGACCAAATTTCATGATTTCTTAGTTTTGTTTGATGATCTTAACTTGAGAAAACAACCATTAATCACCTTGATTAGAAAAGATCATCAACACTTTATAAAAATGTGTGGTAAAAAAAAAAATCATCCCAACATTTTTTTATTGTATACTAAAGAGGACACACGTATTAAAAAAGTTATATTTTTAGGGTGTGTTTGTATAAAAGTATATTTTTTGGAAGTGATTTAATTTAGTGATTGTGAGAAATAATTGCTTATTGGTAAAAGTGGTGAGTGTTTGCAAAATTTGTGTAAAATAAATATTAAGTGTTTGATAAATTTTTTGAATAGAGTAAATTATTAGTGAGAAGCTATAATCAGGTAAAAGCATACCTTTCTCAGCTTTTAAATTATAGATTCTAGTTGATTAATTTAAGTAGAATCAATGAATTCGAATATACTCAAAACAACTTATGCAATCAATCCTAAGTGATTATAATCACTTAAAATCTTTTGAAAACACACCCTTAGTAAAGTAGTGACATATGAATAATAAGTGTATATTATTATGAGTGTGCATATAAATTAATGTTTACTTTTTTTAGAGTGTGCAAATAATTTTGGAACAGATAAATAATAAAAATGTGTAAATAATAATGAGACGAAAAAAGTATTAAACAACTATTTACAACTGATAAGATCTCAAAATAAATTATTTGCATGTTATATGCTGCAAATTATTTTTCTAACCACCCACGCTCATCTATCCCACTCCAGACACCCGCAATATCATCCCCATCCTCAACCATCCACATCTCAACATAAAGTAATTTTAATTTTATATTAAAATTAAAATTATATAAATATTTATGATATAATTATATAAAAATTATAAATTGTATTAGTCAATCACTTTAACAACTTATAACTTTATTTGAAAAATCATATAACGGAATTACGATTATAATGTATGATTGTATGGTTGAAAATTGAAGGGGGTATATGTTTAGTGTTTTAAAATTAAGAGACAAAAAATAATAATTTAATCCTAGTTTAAATGAATCATCAAGACTTACATGGACATGATGCATGAATTTTAGATAGATCCCTTCATCATGTATCTGATTTATAATCTTTTACGTTCCATTTCACATTTTCAGTTAAATCTAACCTACAATTTTTTATTACATTCATATGTACGTTTCACTTATATTAGCATATAGTACTTTTGTATTTTATGTTCAATTATACAATGTATTGGTGCACAAAGTCCGAATCAAAAAGAAAAATAATTTTGACGAACAAAAAAAATTGAGGACTTATTTGAGACAAGGGGCAATTTTAGCCATTTTCACCTATTAAATCGACGGAAATGTTTATCTTTTCTTACTGAGAAAATCAAAGGGTCTATTCTTCGATTTTGAATTGTCAAAAAGAAGTTTAATTGACATTAAAGTGATTGAGGGACGGACTACTTTTACTTGAACAAATAATTGAGGGATTTTTTTATCCCTATATTATAAGACGTAACAATTATGAAAAAGAATTGTATATGTAGTAAAAAAATATTAAACATGGATCGTGACTTGTAGAATTAGTTGAGTATCAAGATTGAAAACAGAGACAGATTCATTGATTGTAAAACAAACAAAATAATAAAGATAGATTCTTTTGTTTCACACCAAGACAAATAAGTATATACGACTATTTTATTACCTTCACCAATCATATGATTACATCATTTTCGGGCATGAAAACTGATGACTGCCCACTAGAGCTGTCAATCTGGACCCAAAAAAAGAGGTCCAAAAAAATTGGGCAAATTTTTTTAAATAGGCCAAATACCAAATTCAATAGTAAGAATAGGGGTCCTGGAAAAATGTTTTCGAATATAGGGTTGATCGCGCCTGGGAGAGACGATCAAAAGAGTAGATCGCCCTCACCAGACGCGATCAAGGGGAGGAGACTGCCACGTCATGCCTCGCGCCTCAGGGAGGCGATCCATGTTTTTTTTTTTTTTTTTTTTTTTTTTTTTTATTCTTCGCGCCTCAGGGAGGCGATCCATGGTTTTTTTTTTTTATGTTTGATAGAATTGGCGTCGACCCACATGCATATGCAACTACTGCCTCAATTATAATGATGTGATTTGGCTTATGCAACTACTGCCTCAATTATAATGATGTGATTTGGCTTATGGGCTTTGAATTTTGAGTCACCTTTTTCAGTTGCATGCAACCTTTTTACAAACCATAGTTTGAATTTTTTTTCAACTCCAGTTTATTGGCTAATTTTTTAATTATTGTAATTTTTAAAATAGTTTGTGAAATTATGGTGGTTTTAAAAGACTATTTTCAAATTAAGTGCAAACATCACTGGAAGTGGAGACTGCAAACTAGTATCCACTGGAAGCTAACATCTTTGGTTATAATATATTGCATTGGGTTATAATAATATTTTATGAATACATTTTGAAAATATAATTTTTTTAATTTCAAGTTTAATCGATTTTCATACATGTAAAAATTTAAAATTGAATGCACAAAATAAACTACAAACTAAAATTATAGACTAGTTCATTATTTTATACAATCACTATTTATGACCTCCCGTGCCACACTGTGGCGGATGTCTACTTCTAATACTTCGACGAGACATATTAATTTGAGTGTGACATATCAAGATGAAATAATTATATATTCCCTCCGTCCCAGATGAACTTGCACAATTTCCTTTTTAGTTTGTTTCAAAGGAATTTGCACATCATTTAAAAGAAAATATTGATTTGCGTGCACACTCACAAAAATATATAAAAAAAATATTATTTCATTATTAAAATCAATCATTTTATTATTGAAAGCATTATTATTTTATAATTATGATAAATGATTTGCATCACCTGCATAATTAATTTTGAGTGCTAGATTTCGTTAAAAAAAATAATAAAAAAAAATCGGCCAGTCTCCACTGGAAGTGGAGATTGCAAAAGATGTTAGCTTTTTCAATAGTCTCCACTTCCAGTGGAGACTAGTTTGCAGTCTCCACTTCCAGTGGTGTTTGCACTTAATTTGAAAATAGTCTTTTAAAACCACCATAATTTCATAAACTATTTTAAAAATTACAATAATTAAAAAATTAGCCAATAAACTGGAGTTGAAAAAAAATTCAAACTATGGTTTGTAAAAAGGTTGCATGCAACTGAAAAAGGTGACTCAAAATTCAAAGCCCATAAGCCAGATCACATCATTATAATTGAGGCAGTAGTTGCATAAGCCAAATCACATCATTATAATTGAGGCAGTAGTTGCATATGCATGTGGGTCGACGCCAATTCTATCAAACATAAAAAAAAAACCATGGATCGCCTCCCTGAGGCGCGAGGCATAAAAAAAAAAAAAAAAACCATGGATCGCCTCCCTGAGGCGCGAGGCATGACGTGGCAGTCTCCTCCCCTTGATCGCGCCTGGTGAGGGCGATCTACTCTTTTGATCGCCTCTCCCAGGCGCGATCAACCCTATATTCGAAAGCATTTTTCCAGGGCCCCTATTTTTACTATTGAATTTGGTATTTGGCCTATTTAAAAAAATTTGCCAAAAAAATTGGGCTGTTTTTTGCCCGACAGGCCACGGGCCGGCCCGTTTGGTCCGGTTGATTTTATTTATTTATTTATTTTATCTATTTTTTTAAAAGATTATAATTAGTGTTGTTTCTTTAAATGATATTTAGTGTTGTAATTACAAATATATGAACATACTTGACTTGATACTGCCATAATAAGGAATTTAGTGTTGTATATTTAGTTTTTAAATGATATTTAGTGATATATAAATGATATTTAGTGTTGTATATTTAGTTTTTTTTTTAAACATACTTGACTTGATAACTGATGCCATAATAAAGAATTTTGTAAATGAAGCCCCTCAATTTTCAGTACCGTGGAATAAAAAAAAACTCTACTAAACATTATTTTGAGATTAAAAATAAAAAAAAGTTGAAATGGGCCGGGCCGGCCCGTTAACCCGCGGGCTATGCTTGGGCCGGGCCGGGCTGGGATTTTACAGGCCCGACGTGCAAATGGCCCGGCCCACGAATAGTGTTTGGCCCGATGGGCTGGGCCGGGCCGGCCCGTCCCGCCCGTTTTGCCAGCTCTACTGCTCACGCTGTTTGTTTGAGGAAATAAATGAACGTATTCGTTCAAATATTAAAAATAAAAATTAAAAATCTGTGTTAACGATTCGAGCATGTTATATAAATTTATTTATTGCATTTAATATTGGAATTTATTTAGTGAAACTACACAAAAAATTACGAAGAAATATTTTTTAAAACTTTTTCGAATATCACTCCAACCACGAACACTGCGATTGAATATACCATTTAAATGCCACAAGCACACATATTGAATAACTCTTTTCTGGAACAACGAACGCTCAAACACGAAAACTTCAATCTTCACGAACACAGGGCGAGTCGAATCAAGGGAAACTATTTTCCCACAAAATAAATATGTTTCAAGTTTATAACGTAATGTTTTAAAAGATAAAACGACTCTCGTCCTTTATTGTGCATCACCACATGGATAAAAACTACGACAAACAGAAAAGAACACGAAGTGAGGGTAGCACTCGAATATATGCAGAGATTTAAACTACGACAAACAGAAAAGAACACGAAGTGAGGGTAGCACTCGAATATATGCAGAGATTTTCGGCGTGTGGTCTACTTCTGAAATATGCACCCTATTTATAGGTCCCCAAGGACAACTATGCAAGGGAGGTGGAGTGAATTATGAATTAAAACACAAACCAGAACACTCCGCAGTCCGGGTTCGTTTCAACCAAAAGTTAGTCAATATAGAATTTCAACATAGGATTTACATGTCTCTCACTGAGTCGGTCTCTTTCCAACGATTCTGGACACTCCAAATTTTGGGGTAAGTCCAAACTTTGGGCTCCACAAAATTAGAGAGTCTATAAGGTTCAAATCCAGCCCAAAGTTCAATTGTCAAGAACCAATAACTAAGATCTGAGGTCCACGGTCTCAAGTCCAGTCTCAATAAAATTTTCCTTGAGTAGGTCTTGTATGAGACCGTCTCATAGCATAAGACAATGAGAATGAGTATAACTAGGGCATTGACTCATTAACACTTTGGTAGGGACAGATGTTAATTTGTGTGGTCTCATTCCATGAGACGGTCTCATACAAATTTTTGTCATTTTCCTTTTAATTTTTACATACAATTATTTCCAACATTTATATTTATAAGTTATTGCGATAAAACCTATGTAATATATGTTTTTAAGAATAAAATGTTGGTAACTATAAAATTTTCCACTTATCGCGACACATGTCACATGGACATAACCATACCATGTCTGGATAATTATTCAAAATTTGTTTTGTTTTTTGGGAAGACTATTGTTTCTCCCGTGCGATGCACGGATTGAATATTATATTTTTTAAATGAGAGATCGTATAATGACTTATATAAAAAGTTTAATTTAAATTTATTTAATCTATTGTTGATGACCTTTTCGTAATTAAGATGATTAGTGGCTGTTTTTACCCAATGAAGATCATCAAACAAGAACTCTGTTCATGGGACTTGGCTAAATAATGCTTAAGGAATAATTTTGCAAGAGTTTTGCTATTTTATTGAATTGTTCCCCCCTTTTCATGTAAATAAAGGGGGTATTTATAGACATACAAAGAGGCCATGTGTCACCATCTTGGTGGTTTAACCATTGGATCTTTGCCAAGTGTTAGGACACTTGTACAACATCTACACTATTGCTCATTGGATGGGTGCCAAGTGTTAAGACACTTGGACCATATCTAAGCTAGTGACCCTTGGAGTTCCCAATGTTGTACTTGGTCTTTGGCACTACTGAGATGCTCTCGACGGTGGCTGACTTGAAGCGATTTTACTAACTTATACTAGTCGCTTACCCGCAAGCGGACGGGTTCACTGTAGTATAAGTACGTATAATGACCAAGTATTATCGAACCCAAGGGATGGTGTATATGCGAATAGATCCCTGAAGATCTACGCGTCGTAGTTAATATGAGTGTGTTGTTTTTGGATTTTTTTGGAAAGATTAATTAAGCTAACTAAATTATCCTACGAATGCAAAAGGAAAATTAAACTAAGTATCTAAGGTGTGTTTTCAAATATGAGGTGGTGATGCTTAAGATAGGAATCCCTACGTATACTAACGGAGCAGGTACATAATCAAAGTAATCGTGACAACCAAGAATTAACCTAAGTAAAAGATCATAGAATGAAAGCTCAAGATTTCTAACCCTAATACTTTATCCTAGCAATCGACTTCACTAATCCACTAACAAGTTAATAGATTGTGCTCAATTAATGATACCCTAATTTAACTAAGGTGATGCGGTCGTCCTCCTTCGCTAAACCGGTAGATGAATTAACCTTTCCTAAACCTTCTCTTTAAGACTACTAATTGTTATTGAGTGATGCGGTCGTCCTCTCTCTAACACTTTCGTACTAAATTCAAAGGTAAAGTTCAGATTAATTATAAGAATTCATTAATTAAGAGAATTAAAACTAACGTCACAAATTACCCTAATTACGTACCCACATCCTACTTCTACGAGTTCATCCTACCCTAAGCATGCAAGGGTTTTAGCCGGACATGGTTTTAACAAAAATAAAAGCAATAGAAGAAACAACGAACATAAACATAATGAATTGAACTAAGAAAATAAGAAACATGAACTAGGGTTTAAAAAAAAAAAATCTAAGAACTGAAATTTAATTACTTAAAACGAAGTTTCAAAGTGTTTAAAGAAATCAAACTAACGTAAAGAACTAATAAACGAAAATAAACTAAGAATTCGTATGAAAAACCTCAACAAAATGTAAATAAAGCTTGCACGTCTCCTTCCTCTCCAAAAACTAAGTCTAAAATTATTTCTAAAGTTCGGGGATCCTTCAAAACATGTTTGGAAGAGGTATATATAGGCACGGGTCGAAACGGGAGTTAATGGGCCGAAAATACGCATCCGGAGGTAAAAATCCAAGGTTGCTCGAGCAAAACGCTCGAGCGGTCCCGCTCGAGCAGTGTAGCTCGAATGACACAATCGCTCGAGCGGTTCCGCTCGAGCCGGTCGAGCGCTGAAATCACACTGTATGTTTTGGGCGCTCGAGCAATTCGCTCGAGCGGTGGCGCTCGAGCTGCTCGAGCGCAAGAAAAGTTCTGTACGTTTAGGCGCTCGAGAAATGCGCTCGAGCGGTGGCGCTCGACCTAGTCACTCGAGTGACTTCCAACTCATCCAACTAATACTTTTCCTCGTCCGCACTAATACCAATCGTATTTCTTCGATATCTTCTCATCCGGGCATCCGTTTGAGTCGATTCAAAGTCCTACGAACTCCATTTTTCGTCCTCTATTCACCTATGAGCATCAAAGAGACAAATTCATCAATATGTAGAAATAATGCTCAATTGACTCTAAATACTCGATAAACTCGACCAAGATTGGGTATTTCAAGCTACGAATCATGACAATTTCACGCCTAATCAACCCCCCCAAACTTACCATGTTGCTTGTCCTCAAGCAACGAAAGAATAAGTCAAGTGAAATTGTTAGGAATGAGTCAACGAATCAAATCATGCAAACAAATGAACTCGAGCTTCAAAAGTCAATCACCCATATACTCACTCACTTTCTTTTATCGTACTCATGCAACAACAACAAGACCCACCAAGATCAAACATGGATGTGCACTCAACGATGTGTTTCACTCCCTCACAAGTGTATATCAATGATAAAGGACTCACTCAACAATCAATCACACATATCGGCAGCCATAGGCTTGTAAGCACTCTCAACTCCGACCATACTCTAGAAATCAATGCCGAATCAAAAATGACTTTTCTCAAGGTTGTAATGTAGGCTCTTTGGACAGGTGGGATAACAATATAAGGTAAAGTGACTAAAGTGAATGGAGAATAGAAAATCAAACTTTGGCACTTCGAGATTAGGAACAGACTACTTCAAACATTTTCAATCAACACCCTTTCAACTCCATACTCTCAACACTTCAAATTTTTTCTTTCTCACTCTTTCACTTTTTTTTTTCAATCACTTTTTTTTTCTTTTTTTTCGCACAAACACATGAGCTCATCTTTTTTCTTTTGCTCATTCTCAATTTTTTTTTCTTTCCCACAACTCAAAACTTCATCACACCTTCTTCTCATATTCACTCAACAAACAACATTTTCCTTTTTCAACTCAATTCACTCCCTTCATATTCACACTTTCCTATTCTCCACTCAAATTGGGACAAAAAGGCTTAGGAATTGGAATAGTGTTCATATGTGCTAGTGTTAGGATAAAAATTTGTTAGTTTTGATGAGTTAAAACAAACCAGAAGATGTAATAGGACCATCTGGACCTGTTAGCCAGATGAGGTTTAGTTAGGACTTAGTCTAGGGGGAACTGCCAGACCAGAAGACCTCACCAGAAGAGTCACCAGAGGACTTCACCAGAGGACTTCATCAGAGGACTTCTCCAGAGGAGATCAGACCAGAGGCAGATGACCTTCCCCAGACCAGACGAGTCCGGACCAGACGAGTCTGGTGGAACAAAAGATGCTCAGTTTGATCCCCTTATTCTACTGAGTATTCTGGTTGTTCACCAGATAAGGACCAGAAGACACCGAGGTTGCCTGGTGTCTGGTCCTGCCTTCTCTGGAGAGAATCAGAGTTAGGCAATTGGAAGCATTGACCGTTGGTGATTCAAATCAAGTCAAACAAGATTGGATTAAGAAGATATGAAGACAATCATTCAAGATCTCACCAACCCAATCAATCAATTAGGGAATTGATTGATTGAAGCTTCCATATATAGAGGATCTGATTGGATTAGCCTCCCAACGGCTATGTCCCTAATCCCCTCTATATATACTTGAGTGCAGATCAAGAAAAAGCTCTAGAATCATTCACGCGCATATAGCCATACTAAGCCTTTGATCACTACGCATATTGCACTCACACTTTGTTCTTAATTTACTTATCTACTCGTAAGGAGTTAATACACTCAACCTGTTCATCTTGTTAAGATAAGGTTGGAGTGAGTTTATCTTTAGATCGAAGTTAGATCTAAAGAGTTTGTAAGAAGGTGCTGGTACTTCAGAAATTCCAGTGAGTAAGTTTGTGAGTTGGTTGTTAGTGAGACCCCTTGGTGATAAGGGAGAGTGGACGTAGGATATTTATCCGAACCACTATATATCTTGTGTCTTTTATCGCTTTATTTTTAAATATTGTTTTATTGATCTCTTATAAAAGATTTTGGAAAGACATTATTACATAAGCTTCCGCAATTAATCTATCGAGTGGGACCAACAAGTGGTATCAGAGCAGTGTGTCCACGACCACTGCTTTGAAAAGCTTTTGGTGGTCACCGGGCAGATCCATTGCTCTTTTGTGCTATTTATTCAAGCTCTTGTTATTTCCCTAAACTTCTTTTCAATATGTCTTCGAAATCTTCTTATAAGAGTCGCAAACTGCCAGAATTCTCGTTCGAGGATTATAGCCACTGGAGCTTCATGATGAGTAATCATCTCGGAGCTATTCACCACCGCATGTTAGATGTGGTTGAAAGTGGCCCCATCAAATTTTACTGGACTCCTATTGATAGTGGCTGTTGGTGAACGAATTTAATCGTAAGGATTAGTGGCTGTTTTAATCCGTTTTTACGTCACCAATCAATAACGTGTGATTGATTACCACCGTAAATGGTAAATCGGGGTTTGGATTTATCGAATTTGTAAATTCGGTAGTCGAAATTGGACTTATTTCGTGTATGTGTGAGTTTGGGTGTATTTGTGTGTGTTTTTAGTCTGAAATTTGAAAATTATTCAAGTAAGCTGGAGAACAACTATTTATAGAGACTAGCAAGCATGAGGTGTCCAAGACTCTTGGTCTCCCTAGCCTGCATGCTTGACATGTGTCCCTTTGATCTTATCTAAGCTGATCCTTAGCTACAAAGTCTTCTTTGGTCCTTATCTCGGACTCACTGTTGTTCGTCTAGGTCGGCTTAATTGATCTTGTTCTCTCCAACTGAAAGTTGTTCGCCTCTTGAGGTTGTACTTTGGAAGTTGTTCGCCTTATGGCTTTGTTCAGTTTGGCTTTGGGATCTTTGTCCTTTGTTCACTTGTACACACCTCCTTGGCTATTTGTTGTGTCATATTTTGACCAAGTTGTTCGTCATGGATGACTTCACAGTTAGCTCATTCTTGGTCCCGGGCCTTAACACCTGTTCGCCCATTAGTTGTTCGTCGGGAGAGTTGTTCGTCACTTCATACACCTCCCAGGTTGGTTAATGCGCCCAAATAGTGATTTTCTTTGTTTTAGACTTCAATAATTGTTCGCTCCATATCTAGATGATGTTCGCCTATCAACAATTGCCCCCTATCCTGACTAGATGTTGTATCAGACGAGTAGTTTTACGGCGAGCAACTGTAGTTAGGATATCGTCTTGGCCAAGATTTGGACGAACAGCATCTCTGTGACGAGCAATGTTGGAATAACCGTTTCGTCTTCCCATGATCTGGGGAGATTACGAAGATGACGCCAGCGCAATGATTGCGCGCCGCTCACGCGCGAGCAGCCCCAAGGCGACGCGCCCCTATAATTGTTTATAGGTCCTTCATCTTCTAGTTTAGCTCGGAATTTACCCCGTTTTCTCTCAATTTGACCTCTGAGTTTTCGGGAAATTACGCCTGGGACCCCGTTTTTGCTTGGGGTATAAATAGTGGGAAAACTGAAAATTTTCCCACTTTTCTCCCTCTTGCTACAGTGCTCCGGCGATTTCCATCCTCCTCCGGCGATTTCAAGTTTTTTCGGCGTCCGTCCTTCAGTATTTGGCCTCAAATCTTCATTCCCAGGTAGTTACCTTCTTCTTTCTATCTTTTTCTTTCGAAAATCGCCATTGCCGCCGTGTGGGTCCGAGCGCCGCCGTCTTCTCCGGGAAAGCGCCGCCGTCTGCAACTCTTTTTACCGCCGCCTGGATTTTTCTTCTTCTTCTATGTCTTCGCACTCGAGTAATAAGACTGAGGAGACCTTAGACCCACTCTTTCCAGTCGCGGTCCCCGTCGATCAACCTCCCTTCGAGATTTCCTCGGCGTCGGATCTTCACGTGGATTCAGTGGTTCGCTCTGTGGAGGACACCGGTGTGGGCCCATCTGGGAGAGAACTAACGGTTGTGGCGAGCAAAAATCGGGACGAAAATTCTTCGTCTTCTGCTGAATCTAAAGATCCAGATCTTAACGAGCTCACTCGTGAATTTTTGGAGGGTATCAACTTCCCATCCCCAAGGATGCGGGAAAATGAGATTCCAGCAGGGGTTGCTCGTCTATTTGAATGGCGAGCATACGCTGAACGATATGCGAACAGCTTTTCCCGTCCCCAGAGACAAATAATGGACAAGGTGAAGACTGACTACCAGGCGAGCAAGATCAAGAGTGTTGTTCGCGAAGATGAACTGGACTCCATCCGAAAGGAATATAAAATCCCCTTTGATATTCACATGTGGGCTCCTCAGAGGAGGGAAAGAGCTGATCGCCCACCCCCAGGATGTACGGCGATCAACATTCACACTCTAATTGCCGGACTAAAGTTGCCTCTTCCACCCGTTGTTGGTCGATTCCTGGAGGCGACCAACTTGGCCATCACCCAAATTACTCCAATTGGGTGGATGAACCTTTTGGGCTCCATGTGCCTGTTCGCCTTGGAGGGGTACGTTGATCGGATCACTGCGGAAGAGATCAACTACCTGATGACAATCACAAGTTGCCCCCGAGGAGAAGATGGCTATCACTACCTCAAAGCCAGGACTGGGTTGAAAATGGTGGAAGAGGTGCCGAACAAGATTCGTGACTGGAAACAGCACTTCTTCTGGATTGGGGGTGATTGGCGAGCATCTTCCGGTCCACACGGCGGCCCTGGACGAATAAATTCTCCAGCAGCCTATGGAAAACTGAAACGTAAGTTCAATTCTTGCTCGCCTTTGGACAGTTGTTCTAATTTAACTTTTTTTGTTTGTTCGCAGGCCCTCGTCTACCCAAGTGGGATTCGAAAGAGGAGGAGTTGAACTCCGAGTTCCTGTTTACTTCGTGCTTGGTCGGCCTCCGCAATAAAGCAGATAGAACTATAGACTATCTCTGCCGATCAAGGTGTCAAAAAGCTGCTCGCCTTTTGACTTACCCACATCATTTGGAGGCTCAAGCTGAGGTGCCCCCTGGTATGGAAATTCCTAACTCCCTGCTCAAGTCTTGTTCGTCGTTAACATGTTTAACTTGCTCGTCTAATTTTAACTTCTTTTTTTTTTTTTTTTTTTTTTTTTTAGCCGAGCAAGTAACAGTCGCCGTTCCCCCAAGCTACGCTCTTCTTGAGCAGAAGGTCCTTGAAATGGGGCCACCAAGAGGGAAGAAAAGGAGAGGGGACCCTCCACAAGCCGTGCTCGCCCTGTCGAACAGGCCTGAGGGAGCTAAAGTTCTAAGATCGGCTGCCCCCCCAGTTCAAATTCGGTCTCCTCCCGTCTCCCCACCTCGTGGTGGTAAGCGCCTTAAGAAGGCAGACGGGACCCCACTAGCCGGAGATGTCCCCGGCAAGGGGAAAGAAAAGGTGGGCGAAGGTCATGCTCGCCACGAAGAGGATGCTATAAGGCGTTCTTCTGGGGAGCCCACGGAAAGGTTGGGGAAAGCGAGCAAAGATGTAGGCTCACCCCGTGGCCCAGAAGACCTTACATTCCTAGGATGGGATGATCGGAAGTTTGCCGAGTAAGTATCTATCCTCTCTTGCCGAACAACTTTCATCCATTTTTTTATTTTTCTAAGTATCAATTGCTTTTTTGTTTGCAGATACCGTGCCGATGATTATCCCGGCCGAGCAAGTGTTGTACACCAGTACGCTTGCTCGAAGACTCCCGTAAACATAAGGGAGATTCCTGGCGAACATGTTCGCAAGGCGACGGAGTTGGTCGCCCGGGCCTGGACGCGTCCTCTGGACAAGGCCATCCTTCAGCAGGGGCAGATGGACAATCTCCATCTCTCGATGATGCTCGTCGCCAACGGCCTTGTTACTGCTCAGAGGGCAATCACCCAAGTCGCCGAGCAAGAAAAGTCTGCCCGCCAATATGCGAGTACTGCTCGGCAGCTTTCTGAAGAAAAAGACGGCCTGGTGAGCCAATACGAGGCCAAGATTGCTCGCCTTAACAACCAGATCAATGTTTACATTGATGCTGAGCACAAGCGCCTTGAAGAGATTCAGGCCATGTCCAAAGAGCTAATGGATAAGGAGAATTTGCTCGGCGAGGGAGAGAAGAGATTGACTTCGGCCGAACAAAGAATTGCTGAGCTTGAGGCGGAGAATGCTCGCCTCCGGGAAGCAGAAGCCAACCTCTTCACCCACGAGCAACTTGAAGAGGAGGTTCAAACTCGCACCGTCCCCATCTCCAACCTTGGATATATTTGCGCCTACGCGGACAGCATCCGTACGGCTGATGCCTATGACTACAAGGAGATGGTGGAGGAGATGGCTAAGGATTTGAATGAGTTCCTCGAGAACTATCCTCCGCCGAACAACGTCAAAATCCAATTGGCGGATTTGGCTGTGCTGGGGGTTAAACTGGATAAACTCGACCCCAGCATCACCATCACTCATCCTCCACCAATTGTTGATGATGGCGAGCAAAAAGATGAACCGGCTGCCGCGGACGAGCAAAGTGCTAAAGAACCGGAGGATAAGGCGGCTGAAGACCTTGCTCGGGACTTGATTGTCGACCCCTCTGCCGAGCAACCTCAAGATCCTCCTCCCGCCGAACAACAGTAGTTTTTAGGACTTAGCTTTTTCTTCATCTCTTTTGTAGTAGTTGCTCGTCCCTTTTTGTAGTACTTGTAATGGCTGCTTCCAGCTTGTACTATTTTTGAGGCTTAATGCCTTTCTTTAATGGAAAATTTCTTTCTCATGTTCGCTCATTTTCTTATATATGTTAATTGCCTTTACATTTCTGTCAATGCCTTTACAATTATAACATATAATGTTGGGCTTTTGTTCGAATTGAACCTGCCTTCAGTGGAATCAGGGTTCAGCCTTAGGTTCTGTTCATTTTAAAAAACGAACAACCTTTAAGTGGCTTTGGTCCTTAGGTTCTGTCCATTTGTAAAACGAACAACCTTTGAATGGACTTGTACCTCGAGCTTTTGGACTTTTCCTTTTTTGACGAACAACTATTATATTTACATTGCAAAGTAATTACAAGTGTTGTAAGACTGTCCATCACTATCATATACAATCTGACGAACAGCTTTAAACACAAACTAAAACTTGCTCGCTTATAATATTTTTTGCCGAGCAACACTATTTATAAAACCAAAAGCACTAGCACCAGACTATACAATGTGCCGAGCAACTTTTGAATCTATACTTAAGAAAATTTAAAAAATTAGGCAAGTTTTTAGCCTTCTTAGCCTTCCTTCAGCTCATACGCATCCCTTGCCCCCCAAGACATTTGTTCGCCCAACTTTATTGATAGTACTTCTTTAGATGTACAGCATTCCAGGAGTATTGGGCCGGCTTGCCTTCCATGTCCTCAATATCGTATACGCCATTGATGTATCTTTCTGTTATACGATACGGGCCCTCCCAAGTTGGTCCCAATACACCTGGAGATTGGGCGAGCAACTTTCTTAGAACCAAATCTCCAACTCTGAATTCCCTAACTTTTACATGGGAATTATAGTAACGTTCTGCTCGCTGCTTGTATGTGGCATTTTTTAGCTCGGCATTCAACCTTTTTTCTTCGAGCAAATCCCATTCAGCATTTAGAGCAGAGTTGTTCGCCTGTTCATCAAAGTTGGTCGTCCTAAATGTAGTGGCCTTTAACTCAATTGGTATTACAGCCTCTGTCCCGAAAGCCATCGCAAAGGGTGTTTCTCCGGTGCTAGACCTGGGAGAAACTCTGTATGCCCATAAGACTTCCGGAAGTTCTGTAGACCAACTGCTTTTACTCTCCGCCAGTCGTACTTTTAATGTATGCTTTATGATTTTATTCACAGCTTCAACTTGTCCATTCGACTGGGGGTGATAAGGTGTGGAGTAATGTTTCTTGATCCCCCACTTCGTACAGAATTCTCTCAACTCTTGTCCATCAAATTGTGGACCATTGTCTGTCACAATTGCCTGTGGAACTCCAAAACGACAGACAATATTCTTCCAAATAAAGTTGATCATCTTCTGCTGTGTGATATTCACCATGGCCTCTGCTTCCGCCCATTTTGTGTAATAATCGACTGCCACGACGGCGAATCGAACATTTCCAACTCCAGCCGGGAAAGGACCAATGATGTCCATCCCCCATCTTGCAAAAGGCCATGGGCTGTATACTGACACAAGTTCTTGAGCCGGGGTATGGATACCTGGGGCAAAAATCTGACATTGATGGCAAGTCTTGGCTTTTTTGATTGCGTCTTGACGTAAAGTCGGCCAATAATAGCCTTGTCTGATTGTCTTGTATGCCAAAGCTTGCCCCCCAGTATGATTTCCACATACTCCAGCATGTATCTCTTCGAGTACCGCTTGCCCTTGCCCCCTAGGCAAACATTTGAGAAGTGGGATTGATATTCCCCTTTTGAAGAGTTGCTCACCTACCAGAGTATATCTGGCGGCTCGCTTTATTAGCTTGGCAGCTTCAAAAGGATTGTTTGGTTTTCCCCCACTTTTCAAGTATTTGACTATACTTGTTCTCCAGTCTTCTTTTTCACTGGTTTGATCGTCGAGTTGATTGACATTATAGCTTACTGTTGATGGATCTTTCATCTTTGTAACTATAATATCTGCCAACTCTACGGGGCCTTCACTTGTTGCTAGTCGAGCAAGCGCGTCTGCTTGAGTGTTGCTCGTCCTTGGAATTTGCTGTATGAAAACTTGCTGCAACATGGACATCAGGTGAGCAACAATCCGCTGATATTCGATCATGTGATCATCTTTTGCTTCGTATTCACCTCGGACTTGGTTCACGATCAATTGTGAGTCGCCAAATATTTGCAAGCGTCTGACACCAACTGCGAGTGATAGGTGGAGACCAGCAATAAGAGCTTCATACTCAGCTTCGTTGTTGGTTGCCATGAAACCAAATCTGATCGCCGAGGTGAATACTTGTCTGTCTGGACTTATTAATACTACTCCTGCCCCCGAGGCTATGTTGGTTGATGATCCGTCCACATAGAGATGCCAAGGATGATCAAGTCCTCTCGTCGGATCTGGTGGGAAAGTTAGTTCGACTATAAAGTCGGCTAATGCTTGCCCTTTGATCGCTGTTCGAGGAGCATAGGTCACTCCGAATTGGCTAATCTCTAGTGACCATCTTAAGAGACGACCTGCAGTGTCGGGACGATGGAGAATTTGCCTGAGCGGGAAAGTTGTTAGAACTTCGACTTGATGGTCAAAGAAATATGGTCGTAACTTTCTCACGCTCATAACCAAAGCATATGCCAGCTTTTCGGTCGGGGCATATTTGATCTCTGCTTCGTGTAAAGCTTGGCTGACGTAATAGATTGGTTGATGGAATTTGCCGTCCTCCCGCACCAAAACAGAACTGATGGCAACTTCTGATGCGGCTAAGTATAGAAAGAGCTTTTCTCCTGGGATTGGTTTTGATAGGATTTTGACATCTCCCAGGTAGTCTTTAAGTTGATCGAAGGCCGCTTGACAGTTGTTAGTCCATGCAAACTTCCCTTTTTTGACGGCCTCGAAGAATGGACGGCACTTATCCCCTGACCTGGATATGAACCGGTTTAATGCTGCTAGGCACCCGGTGAGTCTTTGCACCTCTTTCACCGAACGTGGTGGTAGCAAATCCAGGATGGCTTTAACTTTTGAAGGGTTGGCCTCAATTCCCCGCTGGCTAACAAGATGACCCAAGAATTTCCCTGAGTGGACTCCAAAGCTGCTTTTCTTTGGATTCAACTTCATGTTATAGTGTCGAAGAATTTCGAACACTTGAGTCAGATGTTGAAGATGGTCCTCCTTCCTGGGACTTTTGACCACGATATCGTCTACATAGACTTCAACCGTGTCTCCAATTTGTTGATCAAACATCTTGTTCACCAGCCTTTGGTATGTTGCTCCGGCATTTATGAGGCCAAATGGCATTCTCTTCCAACACAGCAAGTTTTTGTTAGTATAAAAAGCTGTGCTTTCTTGATCGTCAGGATGCATTGGGATTTGATGATACCCTGCAAAAGCATCCATGAATGTTAGCATCTCGTGACCCGCAGTGCTGTCCACCAATTGATCGATATGTGGGAGAGGAAAATTGTCCTTCGGGCATGCTGCATTCAGATCCGTGAAATCTATGCATAGCCTCCAGGTCCCGTTTGGTTTCCTCACGAGTACTGGGTTTGCTACCCATTGTGGACAGAGTGCTTGTCGGATGAGATCGTTGTCTAGCAACTTTTTAACTTCTTCATTTAAAGCTTGATATTTGTCTGGGCCGTACTTCCTCCGCTTTTGATGGACGGGCTTTCTGGCTTGGTTTATATTCAGCTTGTGGCAAGCATGTTTTGGATCTATCCCCACCATATCTGCATGAGACCAAGCAAAGACATCTAGATTCTTGGTGAGGAACTCTTTCATTCGGGATCTGTAAGGCTCTGGGAGCTCAGATCCTATGAATAATTCAAGATCTTCGCTGTTGGGATTAACTTTGAACGCCTCCAGCTCTTCGACTGGAGTCGCTCGTCGTTTTTGTCCCTTCCAACGGGGATCAAGTATGGGTTCCTCAGGGTTGGAATCATTTTCGATGTCCATGGGTTCTGCCCCCAGGCGGGGTTCAAGATCATCATTTGGCTCCGTCCCATTGTTGTTCGTTTGTACTTGGCCCTCCAAGTCCTCCACTGAAGGTTGTTCGTCACCACCTCTTTGTTGTTCGTCAGATGGAGGTTTCTCGCGGGTGGTAACGAGTTGTTCATCCAACACTTGCTCGTCCAAGTGTTGTTCGTCCGCATCCATGTGGTCGTCTATGTCCATCATATTGTTTAGTATTGATGGTTCGTCGATGGGACAACTTGTTGCTTCCATCATGGATATTTGTACAAATTTTGCTCGTAGCTGTTGAACGCATTCTCGTGCTCTCCGTTGGTCTCCTTTAATTGTGCCTGTTCCACTAGCTGTTGGAAATTTCAAACAATAGTGGTAAGTGGAACACGCAGCTTTAAATTCATTAAGAAAAGGTCGGCCAAGAAACCCGTTATAAGTCGACTCCTGGTCTACAACCAAGAAATCTACCATTCTCGTTATATTTCTTTCGGGTTCATCGGCCGTTACAAGTTGTACAGCTAATGTTACAATTCCCAACGGTGTTGTCACAGCATTTCCGAAGCCTACGATTCTATGTGTTGTATTCCGAACATAACCCGAATAATCTCCCAGATTATCGAGGGTCTTCTTGAATAAGATGTTCGTGTAAGCTCCGGTGTCCACCAACAGTCTATGGACTCTGGTCCCCATAATCTTGGCGCAGATTACGAGTGAATCATTGTGCGGAGTTAAGACGCCTTCAAGGTCTTTTTCGGTGAAAATTAATTCTGCCGTTTGCATGATAGACGGCTTAACTCCCATCTCTTGTACTTGGCCAATCGCTCGTAGCTCCGCTTTCCTCTTCCGGTTAGATTCAGGTGGTTGTCCATCAAAACACCCTCCCGCGGGACCTGCGGGTTCCATCATGAACAGATCTTCTAAAGGTTGAGCTGGCATATTGGGAACTGGTCGCCCGGGTCTGTTGTTTCTCTGGGATTGACCATCCTCTTCGTCTTCTGAGTTGTTCTCCCGGGCTCTTTTCCCAGGTTGCCTTTTAACGAAATCGGAGAGCTTCCCCTCCTCATAAAATCGCCAGAGTTGCTTAAGCAAATCTCTACACTCACTTGTAAAATGCCCCACACTTTGATGGTAGGCACAATACTTGTTCGGGTTGAGTTTGCCAGTATCCTGACGGATTTTACGTGGTGGGGAAAGCAACTCTCTCTCCTTTACACTCTCATACACAGTATCAACTGATACTGTCAATACTTGGTTCAATTTTTCTTTCAAATCCGATCCTTCGGTGAATGCTTTCATGTTTTTCGGGACCCTGTAGCTTGTCCCGACGGGCTTTTTGTTATTCTCCTTAGGATCAGCTTTGTTCTCCCCTAAATTTGTTTGTAGGGCCTCGTGCATGGAAACGAAAATGCCAGCTTGGTTTCTAAACTCGGCATAAGTCTTTGGGCACTTCAGACGTACCTCCTTCCATAACTTCGACCCTTTTTTCAATCCGGCCATCACAGCGACGATCTTTGTATCTTCGCTCACCGGTTCTCCTTCTAGTAAAACTTTATCGAATCTTTCCATAAACGCCCGGTCAGTTTCATCATCATTTTGCCTTAAATCTGATAGCCGGTGTTTTTGGGAAAGATACGACCCCGCCGTTGAAAAGTGAGAAAGAAATTCTCGACTTAGTTGGACGAACGAGTGGATTGATGCCGGCGGCATTGATGAAAACCACTTGTGAACCCGATCGCCCAATGTTAATGGAAAATTCCGGCACTGGGTGGCGTCGCTGGCCCCCACAGAGACCATGTAGTCCGTATACTTCGTTAAGTGGACCCGGGGGTCGGCGATGCCTTCATATTGAATGCTAGCCGGAAATTGAATCTTTTTCTGGATTGGGGCCTTCAAAATATGAGCTGCCAAAGGTGAGGATGGCATGCTGGTCGTTCCCATCCCCCTCTGTTGGTCCAGTTGCCCCTGCATGTTCTCCACAGCCCTCCTTAGGCTTGATAATTCATCAAGAGGTGCCCCCTGACTTGGAGGCTGTTCGGCGAGCAAAGACATTAACCTTTCTGCTCGTCGCAGTCCCTCGCTTGGAGTGGGCACTTCCTGAGCTTGCCTCCTAATGTTGTTCGCCGCATTTGGCCCTAAGCGCCTGAAGGCTGACTGGGAGAGCCTTTCATGGACTGATGGGCGAGGCTGTTCAAAAGTTGCTCGCCCATCATCTGCTCCCCGGCGAGCAGCTTCCGGTTGGGGTTGGCTAAGTCTGTCTTGGGCACTGGAACGTGTTGTCCCATGGCTAGACATAGTTGTTCGTCCGCAACCAGACTCAGCCTGTACTTCTTGTTGGTCGATCACCTTGGCCTTTCCCTTGTTCCGTCTGACTTGGGCACTATCAACCTCTCGCTGCTCGCCCCTAGTGGTCCTGGGTCTAACAACTTCTAGGGACTTGTCCCTTAGCCTTGCTTGTGTTGGCCTAACCTGCTCTTGTTGCCTCTGGAGGGCCTGGAGAGCAGCAATGGTTTTGGCCAACTCGTTGGGGTTGTTCGCCAAAGCCTCCATCTCAGGGGGGAGGTTATGTGTTATGGCCGTATGCTGTGACCTGTTCGCATGTCTCGGGTCATGGTCCTGGTGGTCGGCCGACGTGGCTCGGGTCTGAGATGCTCTTTTCGACAAACGTGATCCTTGGGTCTCTTTTGATTGAGGCATTTCAATTTGAATTACTTCTAAATTTATAAACTGAAGAACACCAAGAACACCAAGAACACTTTTGTTTGTATCTTCAAATATTTCTTGAGATTTTCTTTGAATCTTCAAGTTTTCAACTTGAAGTTCTTGAGTAATCACACTAAACCGAAGGTTCGAACCCTCCTTCTAGCGCCAAATTGTTGGTGAACGAATTTAATCGTAAGGATTAGTGGCTGTTTTAATCCGTTTTTACGTCACCAATCAATAACGTGTGATTGATTACCACCGTAAATGGTAAATCGGGGTTTGGATTTATCGAATTTGTAAATTCGGTAGTCGAAATTGGACTTATTTCGTGTATGTGTGAGTTTGGGTGTATTTGTGTGTGTTTTTAGTCTGAAATTTGAAAATTATTCAAGTAAGCTGGAGAACAACTATTTATAGAGACTAGCAAGCATGAGGTGTCCAAGACTCTTGGTCTCTCTAGCCTGCATGCTTGACATGTGTCCCTTTGATCTTATCTAAGCTGATCCTTAGCTACAAAGTCTTCTTTGGTCCTTATCTCGGACTCACTGTTGTTCGTCTAGGTCGGCTTAATTGATCTTGTTCTCTCCAACTGAAAGTTGTTCGCCTCTTGAGGTTGTACTTTGGAAGTTGTTCGCCTTATGGCTTTGTTCAGCTTGGCTTTGGGATCTTTGTCCTTTGTTCACTTGTACACACCTCCTTGGCTATTTGTTGTGTCATATTTTGACCAAGTTGTTCGTCATGGATGACTTCACAGTTAGCTCATTCTTGGTCCCGGGCCTTAACACCTGTTCGCCCATTAGTTGTTCGTCGGGAGAGTTGTTCGTCACTTCATACACCTCCCAGGTTGGTTAATGCGCCCAAATAGTGATTTTCTTTGTTTTAGACTTCAATAATTGTTCGCTCCATATCTAGATGATGTTCGCCTATCAACAGTGGCAGGTCTGAGTCCAGAGAAGAAACTAGCGACGCTGCAGAGGATAGAGTTCCCAGACAACGAATCCTCAAAAAGAAAGACGAACTTGACAACGATGAGAGAAAGCTACATAATCTGGACCAGGTGGCGAGGACTGAGATTATCAACACTCTTACTAAAGAAGTTATTGAAAAGGTCAGGACGTGCACCACTGCAAAAGAGATGTGGGACAAGTTAGCTCTGCTCTGTGAAGGAACAGAGAAGATTAAAGATAACAAGCTCCAAGCTGTTCAACACTCTTTTGACACATTCAAGATGAAACCAGACGAGACCATTGACCAGCTGGACATGCGTCTCACGAATCTCTTGAACAAGGCTAGTGCCTTAGGTAAGACCTATTCTGAAAAAGAGATTAATAGTAAAATATTACGTTCACTAACAAGCAGGTGGAGAATTAAAGTCACTGTGATCAAGGACAACAAGGATCTCAACACTCTGGATCACCATCTTCTGTTGTTTGATCTCAAGGCTTACGAATATGATCTTCAAGAGGAGGATCAAACAGAAGAGGTTTCCTCTTCTGGCCAGAAAGGAGTTGCATTCTCTTCAACTCTCAAATCTGATGCCATGCCAAAGGAGTCCACTGCAGATGACTTGAGCCTCAAGGAGCAGGTAGCACTTCTAACTCATAAATTAGACAAAATGAGTTCAAAATATGGCAGGTACAAAAGGCATTGGAAGGAGTCTACCAGAAACAGGAAGAGTTCTTTCAAGCCTGCAGAGAAGGAGAAGACATCTGGAGACTCAAGGGAGACCAGATTCAGAACTCCAGAGAGGAGGAGAGATGACAACCCTGGCAGCTCTGGGAGATCAGATCATCAGAGGAGGGATGGTAGCTCTGGCAGACCTGACTACCAGAGGAGAGAAAGTAGCCCTGCCAGATCAGACTACAACCAGAGGAGGAGAGAGCCAAGTCCTAGTCCCAGAGGAGACAATGCCTGCTACACATGCAACAAGACTGGTCACTACAGTTATGATTGTCCTCAGCTTACTCCTAGGGAAAGAGAAGAGAAAAGAATCAAGAGAGATAGGAGATATGCAGATAAGAGAGCACTGCTGGCAGAAGCAGAGGAGGAGGATACTAGTTCCAGTTCTTCTTCTTCTGACTTTGGATCAGATGATGATGTGTGTCTCATGGCAGACATCACTGAGGTAAATGAAACTACTCTTGTTTTATCTAATTCCAAATGTACTGAATCCTCTAATTCATCTGGTAACTCCAGAGAGTCTGATATGCAACAAATGCTATCAGATCTCCAAAATTGTGTCCAACTCTGTCAAAAACTTGAGAAAGAGAATGGTAGGCTCAGAGCAGAAGTTCAATCTCTCTCTCATGAGCACAAATCCACCAGAGAACTCATGAAAGATCATTCCAAAGAAGTCTCTGCACTTCAGGATAAGATCACAGAAAGAGATACTCTGGTAGATCAACTCATGAAAGAAAGGAATTCTCAAGAGGATGAGATCACTGAACTCAGAGCCAAATACCAAACTCTTATCAAGGGAAAACAAGTTGTCCACAACATAGAGGAGATACCTATGCCCAGAGAAGCTCCTAAGATACCATCTGTTGTATCTATCATATCAGAGTCTTCTCAGCGCATTTGTGATAAGAGTGGTTTAGGATATTCTGGAATTACCACTAAAACTCACAAGTACTTTTATAACAAAGACAAGTCTGTAAGGGCTGGTAAAGTGGTAGAAATCTGGAATGATAAAGACTTAACTGGTAATGGTTACAAGGTGGTTCACAATCCTGATTGGAAAAGGAATCACTCTGTTAATCACTTAACTAATGGTCCAGAAGAGTTGACTACTCTGGAAGAGAAGATGCTTGAGAATAAGTGTCAAAAAGGGGAACCATTAAAGATTAATGGTTCTGTGAACAATGAGTCCCAAGGAGTAGGAATTACTCAAATTGAAGGACCCCAGAGAAATCCTCAAAGGGAACCTAAACAGATTAGGGGACCTCAAAGGAAACACTCAAAAAGGGGGAATACCAATCAGAGTAGTATACTCAAAGGAACTATAATCACCAGAACAGGTCTAATTATCAGAACCAG
Source organism: Ballota nigra (assembly GCA_947034835.1). Classification (NCBI taxonomy): domain Eukaryota; kingdom Viridiplantae; phylum Streptophyta; class Magnoliopsida; order Lamiales; family Lamiaceae; genus Ballota; species Ballota nigra. Next base: position 136,989,504 of record OX344720.1, read on the forward strand.
AGGAGGTCTTCCAGACCCATCTATAGAAAACCAACTGATCTGGGAAGTTATGACACCAGAGATGGTTCTTCTAGGATGTACCCTTACAACCAGACCTTTAAGACCATGTCTTTGAGGCAGGCCATTCCAAAGGCCAGATTTGAGAAAAGGTACACCAGACCTGTTTATAGGAAAGGTGTCCTTATCAGACCAGTAGCTCAATATGTCATAGTAAGAGGACATGTACTGGTAGATAGATTTGGAAGGAAGATAAGATCTCCTCATCCATCAAGAGATGATCTTTATCTATGGATTCCTACAAAACCTGCAACTAACCAATCAGGACCCAGCACTAGTAGGGGACCTAATTAATCTCTCTGCAGGTAGATAAGAGTCCATTGGAGAATGGATTATCAAGCAACCATGTCTGGTACATTGATAGTGGATGTTCCAAGCACATGACATTCCAGAAGGATAATCTCCAAGATTTCAAGCCATTGAATGGACCAAGAGTGATGTTTGGTGACAACAACTATGGAGTCACCAGAGGAGTTGGAAAGTTGACCTTCAATGGAGTATCTGTAGATGAAGTCTACTACGTAGAAGGACTCAAGCATAATCTGCTTTCAGTATCCCAATTCTGTGACAAGGGATACTCAGTGAAGTTTTCTAGTGATTCATGCACTGTTTTCTCTTCTGATTATAATGATATCTTGCTAATAGGCTTGAGGAAGGGTAACATTTATCTTGCAGATTTTAGCAGTTGCCCAAGGAATACTTGCCTGGTTGCTAAAGGATCTGCAGAGAAAAGCTGGATTTGGCACAAGAGATTGTGTCATCTTAACTTCAAAACATTGAACAAGATTGCCAGAAAGGGTCTCATTCGAGGTCTTCCAAATGAAGTGTTTAAGAAGGATCAGGTTTGTGGTTCATGCCAGAAGGGTAAACAACCCAAGACGTCCTTTAAGGATGTCCAGAGCACAACCACAACCAGAGTACTTCAACTACTTCACATGGACCTGTTTGGACCTGTTTCTCCTCTTAGTTTCAGTGGAAGGAAGTACACCTTAGTAATAGTAGATGACTTTTCAAGATACACTTGGGTAGTGTTCTTGTTTAAGAAAAATGAAACTATAACTAAGCTGCCAGAGTTCTTCAAGCAGATTCAGAATGAGCAAAACCAGAGCATAGTCAGGATCAGAAGTGACAAAGGAACAGAGTTTTTGAATTCACATATTGCAGATTATTGCAAGGATCATGGGATTTTTCATGAGACATCTGCTGCCAGAACACCTCAACAAAATGGAGTTGCAGAAAGGAGGAATAGAACTCTCAAAGAAGCTGCAAGAACACTTCTGGCAGAGTACAACACTCCACAGAGATTCTGGGCAGAGGCCATCAATACAGCTTGTTACACTCAGAACAGGTGCCTGATTGCCCAGAGACACAATAAGACCCCATATGAGGTATGGAAAGGTAAAACCCCATCTGTTTCATATTTTCATGTTTTTGGATGTACGTGTTTCATCCATGACAATGGGAAATCTAAATTAAGAACCTTTGATGCTAAAGTGGCTGATGGAATATTTTTGGGATATTCCAGCACCAGTAAAGCTTTTAGAGTTTTTAATAAGAATTCACTTTGTGTGGAAGAAACACCTCATGTTGTTTTTGATGAATCTACTTTTGAGTGCAAGGTGGATTCTACGTCTCCTGATGAGACCCAGAATCAGGCTAAACCCAGAGTTATCAAGGTCAATCCACCTATTCTTGACTCAGATTCAGATTCAGATGAGGACCCATCTCCTGGTTCTCTGAAGCAGCAGTCTTCACAAGGAGCAGAACCAGAAGAGGTTGGAACTCCTGTAGGGGGAAGCTCTTCTGCAGGTGGTGATAATCACCAAGGTACTGCAGAAGATGATCACCCAGGCAAGACCACGGGAAGGAGGACCCTGGTTGATCACCCCAATGACCTGATCTTAGGAGATCCAACTAAGGGTGTCCAGACTAGGAGAACTATTAACTTAGCTGCCTTATTTAGTTGCTATGTGTCCTTGATTGAGTCCAAGAACATCAAGGAGGCACTGAAAGATTCAAATTGGATTGTGGCTATGCAGGAGGAATTGAATCAATTCACCAGACAGGATGTTTGGGAGCTGGTAGACAGACCAAGACATCAAAAGGTGATAGGCACTAAGTGGGTTTTCAAAAATAAGAAAGATGAGAATGATGTAATTACTAGGAACAAGGCAAGGCTAGTGGCCCAGGGTTATTCTCAGTCTGAAGGAATAGACTATGATGAGACTTTTGCTCCTGTTGCCAGACTAGAAGCCATCAGATTGTTCTTAGCATATGCTGCTCACATGAAGTTCAAAGTATACCAAATGGATGTGAAATCTGTCTTTCTTAATGGGATTCTCATTGAGGAAGTGTATGTTGAACAACCTCCTGGTTTTGAACAAGGTGACAAGGTGTTTAAGCTTAAGAAAGCTCTTTATGGGCTGAAGCAGGCACCCAGAGCATGGTATGACACTCTATCTCAATTTCTTCTGGACAATGGTTTTACTAAAGGTAAAATTGATAGGACCTTGTTTAGGAAAGAAGAAGGAAAGGACATCCTTCTGGTCCAAATATATGTTGATGACATCATATTTGGATCCCCTAACAAGAAGCTGTGTGAGAAGTTTGGTGAACTCATGCAGGGACAGTTTGAGATGTCCATGATGGGAGAATTAAATTACTTTTTGGGTTTGCAGGTTAAGCAATCAGAGAAGGGAATTTTTATTAATCAAGCTAAGTACACCAGAAACATGTTAGAGAAATTTGGAATAGGATCTAGCAGAGCAGCCAAGATCCCTATGATGACAAATTTCAACATGGATCCAGATGAGTCTGGAGAGTGTGTGGACCAGACTCAGTACAGAGCACTTATTGGTTCTCTTTTGTATCTGACTGCAAGCAGACCAGATATTACTTTTGCTGTAGGAGTTTGTGCCAGATTTCAGGCCAACCCCAAGAAGAGTCACTTGGAAGCAGCTAAGAAAATATTGAAATACCTTAAGGGAACTGTGAATTTAGGATTATGGTATCCTGCAGATGACAACTTAGAATTAAGTGGTTATTCAGATTCAGACTATGGTGGGTGCAGAATAGATAGGAAATCTACAAGTGGTACATGCCAATTTTTAGGGAACAAATTGGTATCCTGGTTTTCCAAGAAGCAGACTTCAGTTGCTACATCAACAACAGAAGCAGAGTACATGGCTGCAGGGAGTTGTTGTTCTCAACTTCTTTGGATTAGTCAACAGCTTAAGGATTACCAGATTAGAGCTAAGGATATTCCTATTTTCTGTGACAGTAATAGTGCCATTGCAATCACCCAGAATCCAGTTCTTCATACCAGATGCAAACATGTTGATATAAGGCATCATTTTATCAGAGATCATGTTGAGAAAGGGGACATAAGGATGGAAAAGATTGCAACAGAGAGGCAGAGAGCAGATATTTTAACCAAGCCTTTGGCTGAGACCAGATTCAGAGAGTTAGCTTTTGAGTTAGGATTGTTGGATCCAGAGACAGATTTGATTTAGGGGGAACATCAGAGTAGTATCCTTTATAAATTTTCTTCATAAATTTTCCTTATGATAACATACCTGCAGATTAGATATATCAGAGAGGGTATACCTCCAGATGAGGTATACACCAGGTGACACTTATCCCAGATGAAGTGTTGAGTCAGAGATATGTGCAAAGTCTTTACTGACCAGGACCAGATAAGTTTCATCAGAGGAGAAGTTTCACCAGACTAGCTGTGGTTTCATCTGGTTGCAATATCAGGTGACAGGTATGTCTTTTCTACTCTGGCCTCTGATCATTGGGATACACTTTTCAAATTAATAAGTACACTCAAAACCTTTCACCTTCGGAGTGTATTTAAGACTAGGGTATAGGGCCTAGGCAATCATTTCGCTTTTTCTCTTGACTGCCACAAAACTCCTTTATACCCAGTCCCAATGACTATGCCAACGCACCAGATTAAATCTGTATTTCGCCTTTCTTCATGGCCATCGGATTTAATCACTGTGCAAAATGTCAATCAATTCTAAAATTGATTTTGTTTCCTAAATAGAATTTGAAACAACACGCGTTCACTCTTCATTTAATTTTCAAGCCACGCGTATTACTCTATTTAAATCACTTTTGTTTTCAATTTGTCCTTTCACGTATTCCATTCAAACCCTAACCTCTCTCTGCGAAGCATTTTTTTCTCTCTCTCTCTCTCTCTCACAGTTATGGCGCCCAAGTGCAATTTTGATCCAGACTATGTCTGCAAGAAACTCAAGTCAGAAATGGTGGTGGACTTCTATTCCACTAAGAATCCGGCCGCTTTGGAGATTTTGGAACTTCTCCGACGTTCTGGGCTGGAGGAGTTGATCTCAAAGGTTCCCAAGGATCTGCGTACCTTGGATGGATTTGCTGCACAGTTTCTTATCCGGATGAAGATCCATGAAGACTATATTTCTTCCAAGATTGATTCAGAGGATCTTGTTTTCTCTAAGGCAGACTTCTGTGGTCTTTTTGGTAACCTTTCTGCGGAAGGTGTGGACCCACTGAAGTACAGAGAAGGAGAGGCGTTGGAATCTTTCAAGATGTTTGCCAGAAATTCATGCCAGAATATTACCAAGGGTTTCTTGGACAAGCATCTTAGGCAGAAGTATAAGGTGCTTTTTGACATTGTGGTGAAGATTCTCATGTGTGAGAGCCATAGCACAGATGCCATCTTCGTTGGCAGGCTCTGTGTTATGAGGGCCATTCTGGATGGCGTTCAATGTAACTGGGCTGAGTTCTTCTGGGGGGTGCTGAGGAAGAACAAGGTGAAAATACAGAAGGAAGAATGCCCCCAGTTGCCAGGAGAGCAACAATTTGTGTTCAATGCTAATGTCTCATTGGGCACACAACTCACTCTAATTCTGGATTCGATTCTTCCAGAGAAGAAATGGAGACAATCCTGGTGTAAGGGTTTCCATAAGTCCAAGATTATGTTCTCCAAGGATGGTCCTCTCCATGGCCATCCTGACTCTGATGGAGAGCAAGCCATCCCTGCCCCTCCTATTCAATCTATTCCCTCTCCTCCTAAGGGGCAGAGAAAGCAGCAGCAGAAGACTCAGAAGAAAGCTGCTGGAGCAACTGGTCCTTCAGCCGTTGCCTTTTCTGGTTCCTCAGAGGAGGACCAGATTCCCCTTCTTGATGTGCTTAAGAAGAAGGCTGATGATGATAAAGCTGTAAAGAAGGCTGGAGCAGCCAAGAGGAAGCAGCCAGACGAGGCCAAGAGAGGTTCTGCTAAGAAGAGGAGGACTAGCAGAAAGGCAAAGAAAACCCTTCTGGTGGATGAGCCATCAGAAGAGGAAGAGGAAGAAGATGAAGTGCCTCTTGTGAGGAAATCCAAGGCCAAGAGAGCCCTTCTTCAAGATTCAGACTCTGGATCTGATCTTGGAGAGGCCTTGGAGAAGGCCATTGAGGATGCCACCCAGATGATGGAGGATGCTCCAGAGCCTGTTTTGCCTGCTGGTGTTGACCCAGCAGAGGTAAACCCTTCCTTTCCCTCTTCCTCCCCCATAAATCTTGTTTCCCCTTCTACCTCTCCCCCAGACAACATTCCCCAAACCCCATCTACCTCTGGTAACCCCATTCTACCACCAGAGCAGACTATTCCAGATACACCCGTCTATACTCCCTCTACCATTCCTACACAAACACCTTCTCCCCCAAATTTCCAAACACATATCCCCACTAACCCCTCTCCCCCACCTTCTGTATCAGAGGTACCCTCAACCTCCTCTGGTGCAGAAGTCCCCCCTTCAAACACTTCCACCTTCCAAATCCCCCATACATACTCTGTACCAGATATCTCTTCCTCTTCTGGTGCAGAGCAACCAATCCCTACCACCTCTACTTCACAAATTCCAAACCCTCCCCAAACCCATACAGACCAGGACCCAACCATTTCTATGGCTCTGGGATTCGCTGGCCCTCCCCGCTCTCCAACCTGTTTATCCAGCGATGATAGTGAAGATGAGGAAGCTTCACTTGAGCCTGTTGACTTAGCCCCTTCCTCCTCTGCCTCTGGGCCCAAACCCTTCACTTTCTCATCTGCAGAAATGGGTCCCATTAGGCAGAGTATGAGTGTAAGTGCTCAGCTCTGGCTAAGAGAGCATTTTCCAGTTCTCCTGGAGCACTTACCACTTCTGGCAGAGCTTACTGATGCCAAGGTCTGGAGCAAGGCCAGACTTGAAGATGTGGAGGACCTGGTGCTATTGCTTGAGGAAATGGGTGCCTCCAACTTCACTGCTTGGGAGATTGAGCTGAAGCAGAAGATGAACATTCAGAATCCAGCAGAGCTGGAGACTCCTGGTGCAGCCAAAGTCTTGATTCGCACCTTGCTCATCCAAAGAGGAGTCATGCTCACTCCAGAGGGCCCCACTTACAAGTTTGGTCCTCACTTTGTCTTCCCTCCAGAGCTTTATTCAGACGAGGAGGACTTTGAGATGTCTCCTGCTGTGCTCCAGAAGATGAAGGTTTTCTTCAACGAGCAGATCATGCAGATAGGGCGCTTTTCCAAAGCAATCCAACATATGGCCCCTGCTATGATTGAGCATCAGATTAAGTAAGAGAGGAGAATCTTCATGAAGCAGCTCAAGTCCTCTCTGGCAGAGGTTAAAGCTTCGTTCAAGGCTAATGGCTTGTTTGTCAAGCTAGATGTTATGCACAGCCAGAAGCAGCTCCAAGAGCATGTGATGGAGCAGTTGAGGCCAGTTTCTGTACTCAAAGTGGAAATGGCCAGCCAGATGATTCAGACTGCTAGACTGAAGGACTCCCTCCAGGAGATGTTGGAGAAGCAAGAGAGACTTGTTGCAGAGTCTAAGGCTTACCTGGAGGAGGCCAAGCAGCTTCGTGATCTTCACTCTTCCTCCAACACTGCCTTGCCTGATCTCATAAGGCAGGTAGTGGAGCCCCTCCTTGATGAAGTTAAAAAGGGGGAAGAGAAGGCCAGAACTGATCTGGCGAAGACCACAAATGAGACTCTGTTTAGCCATGGAGCTCGTCTGGACCTGTTGGAGAACACTCTGGCCCAGGCTGAGTTGCAGAAGAAGAAGAAAGAAGAGTTGAAATCTCTATTTATGGCTAAACAACTTGCTGCTGAAGAAGAGTCATCTGAAGCTGAGCAGGATCCTTCTACCATTCCTGGTCCTGCTAAGAGAAAGATTAGAAAAGTTAAGAAGAGTTTCCTTGAATCTATTGTCGAAGAAGCAGAGAAGAGATACAAGGAAGAGACTCCAGAGGAGAGGCAAGCCAGAATCAGGAAGAACATAGATGAAGAGCAGAGGCTCAGATATGTTAGGAGACAGAACAAGAAGGCCAGAGAAGCTGGTATTCCTTCTGGTGCAGGTGGCTCAGGACAGAAGAGGAAAGCTCCTGTGGAGGTTATGAACATCTTGCCACTAAGGACAGAAGGGTCTTTTGACTCTACTGTGCCTTATCCTCTGATTGAGAGATGGAGAGAAGCCAAGACCCTCTGGTTCATTCAGCATTATATCCAGAGGCCAGCACCAGAAGATGATGAGCTGATCAACAGAACCTTCCATTCTTGGATGCAAGCCTATGATGCAGACTTGTACAAGCAGCTGATGGATTCAACCATTGAGTTCAACCTGGAGGTGACTGCTCCTGAATTTACTTATCTTAACACTCCCATGATTGGGAACCAGGTGGATTGGGCAGAACTGAAGAAGCTTTACAAGACCAAGGTGTTGGTGAATTTTACCCCAACATCTTCTGCAGAGTTGAAGGCCGTCCAGGATAGGTTCCTTGACTGGTTTCTTGTCCCTAAAGAGAACAGAAGATATGCCTAGAATAGGACAATGAACTTCAATGTAATCTGTAATTATTTTGTCCTCTGATTATTAATGAAAAATACATATCTTCTCTGTTCTAAAGACAACTCCTTGTTGTCTTATTATTTGCCTGATGAGATCTATTCTAAGGTCTCATTCCTTTATTGTTTTCTTGCTTAAGTTTACTTTTGATCAGTTCTGGTAGTGTTTTAACTCCATCAAAAAGGGGGAAATTGTTAGGATAAAAATTTGTTAGTTTTGATGAGTTAAAACAAACCAGAAGATGTAATAGGACCATCTGGACCTGTTAGCCAGATGAGGTTTAGTTAGGACTTAGTCTAGGGGGAACTGCCAGACCAGAAGACCTCACCAGAAGAGTCACCAGAGGACTTCACCAGAGGACTTCATCAGAGGACTTCTCCAGAGGAGATCAGACCAGAGGCAGATGACCTTCCCCAGACCAGACGAGTCCGGACCAGACGAGTCTGGTGGAACAAAAGATGCTCAGTTTGATCCCCTTATTCTACTGAGTATTCTGGTTGTTCACCAGATAAGGACCAGAAGACACCGAGGTTGCCTGGTGTCTGGTCCTGCCTTCTCTGGAGAGAATCAGAGTTAGGCAATTGGAAGCATTGACCGTTGGTGATTCAAATCAAGTCAAACAAGATTGGATTAAGAAGATATGAAGACAATCATTCAAGATCTCACCAACCCAATCAATCAATTAGGGAATTGATTGATTGAAGCTTCCATATATAGAGGATCTGATTGGATTAGCCTCCCAACGGCTATGTCCCTAATCCCCTCTATATATACTTGAGTGCAGATCAAGAAAAAGCTCTAGAATCATTCACGCGCATATAGCCATACTAAGCCTTTGATCACTACGCATATTGCACTCACACTTTGTTCTTAATTTACTTATCTACTCGTAAGGAGTTAATACACTCAACCTGTTCATCTTGTTAAGATAAGGTTGGAGTGAGTTTATCTTTAGATCGAAGTTAGATCTAAAGAGTTTGTAAGAAGGTGCTGGTACTTCAGAAATTCCAGTGAGTAAGTTTGTGAGTTGGTTGTTAGTGAGACCCCTTGGTGATAAGGGAGAGTGGACGTAGGATATTTATCCGAACCACTATATATCTTGTGTCTTTTATCGCTTTATTTTTAAATATTGTTTTATTGATCTCTTATAAAAGATTTTGGAAAGACATTATTACATAAGCTTCCGCAATTAATCTATCGAGTGGGACCAACAGCTAGCAAATAAAATAGACTTTAGGCTCAAAGGGGCTAACAAGGGATCAATGTCATTGGTAAGGAAAATTTTGGCTAAGTGACTCAATAAAATTAAAGATGGCCTAAGATCACATTCGGCATTTCAAACTAGACACAATCAAGAAGCAAGAGCACACACAAGTTCTGGCATCCTCTAAGGTGACGATTCACTCACAAACGAAGAGATTAAATCATGCATTTAAATCTCGTAAGGCTCAACTCTCACGGCTTTCACATCCATGCTAGTCCTAGTGCATTCTCACTCTCATCACACAAGTACTCAAAAGAAAAATTCACAAGCATACAAGTTCTTTCTCAAATCAGGTCAAACTCAAACACTCACACAAAAGAATTTCTAACTCACCCTTACTACTCACTCTACTCATCAAATCATACTCAAAGATAGCAATCAACAAGCATAAGACGATTGATAGGCATGAAATATGCAATCGCGAGTCAAATCAAAATCACCCCAAGGAGTATCTCAACTAACCAATAACCAATCAAACTCAACTCAAAGATAAGGGCGTGCATGCATGTGCAATGTAATCATAAAACAAATAAAAAACTCCACCCCCCCAAACTTCGACCTTGCTAGAGGTCTAAGTTTGGGGTTGTGGGTTACCTCAACCAAATAATTCAATTTCTCTCAATAGCTTTGCACATTCCTTGTCTCAAGTTGGTTCCTTCAATCTGAATAACTCCATGATACCTTTACTCCTTTAGAGACAAGCCTACAAAATAAAACTCTCAAGTACGAGGTTAAACATACGACTCAAAATACTCCCTAATAATATAAAAAGACACTAAAAATAAATGAAAGCAAATAAAAATGGGCTGCCTCCCATTCAGCGCTATTTTTAAGGTCCTCATGCCGGACCAAGCTCAAAGGAGCTTATGGGACATCATACTCAAATTTACCTCCCCCACTCTCATAAGAGTGGTGTTTGAACTCCTTTCCTTGATGCCCCACCATCATGAGCCCTTTTGCTTCCTTCCCCACCTCAAGTAGTATAGGTCTCAACTCCTTCTCACCTTTATCTGGAGGAGTCTTACTAAACAATTTCTTGAATTTTGACTTCTTCTTCTTAACTCCTCCTTTTCCTTCTAGCTGGACCACGTCCACTTTCTTCACCTCTTCATCCTTCAACTTCTTCACTTCATCCCTATCAAAAGAGTCAAGATCGTAATGCCCATGGGTTAAATAATCACGTGAAGGACTAACAAAATCATGAATATCAGAAGGATTAGGGATAGAAGGCGTGTCTTCAACACGAGGATCAATTGCATCCATGCAATACAAGCTCTCATCCTCCCTCGGGTGTTTCATGGCTTCATATAGGGAGATCTTCACTTCTTGATCATCAACCTTCAACGTGATCTTCCCATTCGCCACGTCTAGCACCATCCCCGCCGTAGCTAAGAACGGTCTTCCCAAGATTAGGGGTACGTGCTCATCTTCCTCCATCTCTAGCACTACAAAGTCGGTTGGAAAGATGTGATCTCCAACTATCACAAGGACGTCTTCAACCACACCTTGAGGTCGAGTAATAGACCGGTCGGCTAGTTGAAGCGTCATCATTGTGGGTTGAAGTTCACCACCTTCCATCTTCTTGAAAAGCGACAACGGCATGAGATTGATGCTCGCCCCTAAATCACATAGCGCTCCTTTCTTGATCCCGTTCCCAATGTCACAAAGAATGGTGAAGCTCCCGGGATCCTTCAGCTTCGGTGGAAGCGCCTTGTGCACTAATGCACTCACCTCGTGGTTCAGCTGCACCAACTTCGGCTCATCCACTCGCCGCATTTTCGCAATCAAGTCCTTCAGAAACTTTGCATAATGCGGCATCTGTTCCAAAGCATCATAAAAAGGAATGTTAATGTGAAGTTGTTTAAAAACATCAAGAAATTTTGCAAATTTTTCATCAAGCTTCTTTTTCATAAAGCGCTGTGGATATGGGACGGGTATCACAGATTTGGGTACCCCCCATTCATCTCTTTCTGTTTCTTTCACTTTATCCCTTGCTTCCTTTGCCTTTTTCCACTTAGGAACTCTCTCTATCTCCTCAAAGTCTTTCCCCTTCTGGGACTCATCCATATCTTTATGCTTCTCAATCCCTTTCTCAACTTGAGGCGTCTCAGAATCAGCAGGCATCTGAGGACCTTCATAGTTGGTTCCACTTCTAAGCTGGATCGCCTTGCAATGCTCTTTCGAGTTCCCCTCCGGCATTCTATTCACTGACTTTGCAATCTGGCTCATCTGGAACTCTAAAGAAGTGAACCTTCGATTGTTCTCTTGTTGAGTTCTAGTCCACTCAACGTTCATCTTCTGGAGCTCTTGATCACGATGATCACCCTTCTTGTGCAACTCCTTCACATCGTACTCCAAGGATGACAACCGCTTGCTCCCTTCCTCCACCTTCTGAAGGATCGCTCTCAACATCTCCTCGGTTGATGCACCGCCTTCTCCACCAGGAGGTTTAGACCCCGGATCAACACCTGCAGGAACAGTAACACCAGCTTTTGGGTTAGCATAAGAAAAGTTATCATTCTTCCTCCATGTGTTTTGAGGAGGTTGCTGGCCTCCTTGAACTCCTTGTGTGTTTCTCCATTGATTTTGAGGTGGCTGAGGGCCTGGAAGTACAAATGGTTGGCCATAAGAAGGCCTTCCATACTGGTTACCACCTTGGTAGCCATTCTGATTGTAATACGGACCTCCCATGTAATTGGCTACCTCTTGCTGTCCACTTGGTTGGTCTACTCTCTCATTCTCTACTACATGCTCTCCACCCAAACTCTTCCCCAACTCGAGGTTGTTGATCTTTTCCATCATGGCCATCAGCAGCCTTCTCGTTCCTTCTCCCTCTTCAACCTGATGCACTCTCTGAAAATCTGCATCTCCACTCTAAGCACCGGCATTCATGACAATGTTGTCCACGATTTCCCTACACCTCTCTATGCCTTGGTTCAAGAATGCTCCGCCCGCACAAGCGTCTAAATGGTCTTGCCCCGCCTTGTTGGCACCACTGTAGAAGAATGCCATAATATCCCCCTCATTGTACCCGTGCTGCGGGCACTCAATCAGCATGTTTGAGTATCTCTCCCACGCTTGGCGTAAATCCTCTCCGGACTTCTGGCGAAAGGACGAGATCTCAATTCTAGCCTTGATCGTCCTAGATGGAGGGTAGAATCGCTCGAGGAACAGACGCTCGAGCTCGGCCCAAGTGGTTACACCTCCCCGCGGGAGCGTATTATCGTACCACTCCTTGGCTATTCCCGTCAATGAGAATGGGAACAGCCTAAGCCTCTTGGCATCTTCAGACATGCCATTATAATTAAATGTGGAGGCTATCATGAGAAAACTCCTCAGGTGTGTATGAGGATTCTCCTTCCCGATCACCCCCTTGAACTGATTCTCGGTAAGCAGCTTTAAAATCCCCGGGGATATCGAGAAGTTGTTTGCCTCAACAGGAGGCAAAGCCACTCCATCATAGTACCGCTGTGGCTGCGCTGCAAACCTCCCTCAAATAGCCATATTGTGATCTACGTTCTGAGGAACGTATTGAGGATTAGCAGCTGGTACGGGTACTTGTTGGGGTGGTGGTTGGTAAACAGGTGGTTGATTATAGACTGGTGGTGGATGATATGGATATGGTGGGTAAGGATAAGGTGGGTATGGGTAATGTTGGTATACTGGGTTGTTAAAAGGGTTATTTGGGTTTTGTGGGTAAGCAGGGTTGTTATGAGGATTATGGATAAGGTTCTGAGCTGGATTCCATACGTTTCGTGTATCCGGGTTTAGGCTCTGGCTATCCCCTAATGGAATTTGATTCTGGCTACCACTAACTCCAGTGCCTTCAACTCGGTCTACTGCCTGATTGAAATCGTTGGCAGCATCGTCCAACTCATTATTGATATCCATTGGTTCCTTTCCTAAGTCGGCAGCGTTAATCCTTCTCAAGAAGGCTCGGTTCCTTCTGGCTATTGTCTCAGGGTCCAACGGTATTCTCTCTTCGCTCGTATTGCCTTGTGAGCGTGTTTTCATAAACCTGACACACTAGCAGAAGGGTCAAAACGCAACTGCCGATTGAATACAAATAAAAATAAAAACAGAAAATAAATCACCCACTACTAACTACTAAGCTATCGACAAGTCCTATTCAAAAGCATACAACGCCATCCCCGGCAACGGCGCCATTGACTTGAAGCGATTTTACTAACTTCTACTAGTCGCTTACCCGCAAGCGGACGGGTTCACTGTAGTATAAGTACGTATAATGACCAAGTATTATCGAACCCAAGGGATGGTGTATATGCGAATAGATCCCTGAAGATCTACGCGTCGTAGTTAATATGAGTGTGTTGTTTTTGGATTTTTTTGGAAAGATTAATTAAGCTAACTAAATTATCCTACGAATGCAAAAGGAAAATTAAACTAAGTATCTAAGGTGTGTTTTCAAATATGAGGTGGTGATGCTTAAGATAGGAATCCCTACGTATACTAACGGAGCAGGTACATAATCAAAGTAATCGTGACAACCAAGAATTAACCTAAGTAAAAGATCATAGAATGAAAGCTCAAGATTTCTAACCCTAATACTTTATCCTAGCAATCGACTTCACTAATCCACTAACAAGTTAATAGATTGTGCTCAATTAATGATACCCTAATTTAACTAAGGTGATGCGGTCGTCCTCCTTCGCTAAACCGGTAGATGAATTAACCTTTCCTAAACCTTCTCTTTAAGACTACTAATTGTTATTGAGTGATGCGGTCGTCCTCTCTCTAACACTTTCGTACTAAATTCAAAGGTAAAGTTCAGATTAATTATAAGAATTCATTAATTAAGAGAATTAAAACTAACGTCACAAATTACCCTAATTACGTACCCACATCCTACTTCTACGAGTTCATCCTACCCTAAGCATGCAAGGGTTTTAGCCGGACATGGTTTTAACAAAAATAAAAGCAATAGAAGAAACAACGAACATAAACATAATGAATTGAACTAAGAAAATAAGAAACATGAACTAGGGTTTTAAAAGAAAATAATTCTAAGAACTGAAGTTTAATTACTTAAAACGAAGTTTCAAAGTGTTTAAAGAAATCAAACTAACGTAAAGAACTAATAAACGAAAATAAACTAAGAATTCGTATGAAAAACCTCAACAAAATGTAAATAAAGCTTGCACGTCTCCTTCCTCTCCAAAAACTAAGTCTAAAATTATTTCTAAAGTTCGGGGATTCTTCAAAACATGTTTGGAAGAGGTATATATAGGCACGGGTCGAAACGGGAGTTAATGGACCGAAAATACGCATCCGGAGGTAAAAATCCAAGGTTGCTCGAGCAAAACGCTCGAGCGGTCCCGCTCGAGCAGTGTAGCTCGAATGACACAATCGCTCGAGCGGTTCCGCTCGAGCCGGTCGAGCGCTGAAATCACACTGTATGTTTTGGGCGCTCGAGCAATTCGCTCGAGCGGTGGTGCTCGAGCTGCTCGAGCGCAAGAAAAGTTCTGTACGTTTAGGCGCTCGAGCAATGCGCTCGAGCGGTGGTGCTCGACCTAGTCACTCGAGTGACTTCCAACTCATCCAACTAATACTTTTCCTCGTCCGCACTAATACCAATCGTATTTCTTCGATATCTTCTCATCCGGGCATCCGTTTGAGTCGATTCAAAGTCCTACGAACTCCGTTTTTCGTCCTCTATTCACCTATGAGCATCAAAGAGACAAATTCATCAATGTGTAGAAATAATGCTCAATTGACTCTAAATACTCGATAAACTCGACCAAGATTGGTTATTTCAAGCTACGAATCATGACAATTTCACGCCTAATCAGTGACCGGTTGCTCGCTTGTACGTCTTCGTTGGATGTCGTGATCCTTTGCATTCCAAGTTGTTCGCTTCTTGCTTGGGATCGTTTACAATGTTGCTCGTTTCATTACGAATTTGTTCGCCTGAATTGCTTTTGGTTTGAACTATGCAAAGTTGTTCGCCCAATCCTGCTTGCCATATTAGAGCTCCTTTACAAAGTTGTTCGCTCCACAAAGCTGTTAGCTTCTTTCATTTATTGTCCTGTTATCAAGTTTAATGATAACCGTTTCGTTTATTAATCACTCCGTTGTTCGCCCATTAACAATTGCCCCCTAGCTTGGTCTCACGTTGGGCATGGATTGATCAATTGAGACCAAGCTATATTTGCTTCGAAAACTGGGCGAGCAAGAAGGGAACATGGTTGTTTACACGGGTGAGCATCCGAGCAGTTGGGCGAACAAACGAGCATGGGAACTCACGTGTGCGACCAGCAGCGAACGCCCTTTCATGTCGCGACGGTTGGATTCCCGAGGCGCGGAATACGAGGCATCGCGTCAGTCACGCGCGTTTCCCTATTTGCCCATAGGGACCTATAGAATTTTGGAAATATTGCATTTTCGCCCCGGCCTCATCCTTATAAATAGGCGTCGACTTCTTCATTCACCTTCTTTTCGAAGATTCATAAACCATCCGCCATTGATATATATTTCGAAGCTTTTCCTCTTTGCGATTCCTGCGTCCAGATTCCTCTGTGTTTGCTCTAGATTTTGGTTTCTCGAAGGTAATCCATCTTTCATTTCCTTTTCTTCTTCCAATTTCGTGAATTTTTCTCTTCTTTTTGCACTTTCTTTGATCACAACTGTAATCCCGGCCGTGAACCGCCGCCGCGCCGCCGACCTGTGATAGCGTCGCCGCCGTGACTTCGCCGTCGGCGTTTTTGTACTTATACTTCCTCATAATTAGCCAAACTCCTCCATTACTATTTTGAATGGAGTTTTCCCCCTCAAGTTCCTCTCAATCCGGACCTGGGCGAAACCCGGAAAAACGACCCGTAAATCCAGCTTCTTCGCGCAGATCTGTTCGCCAAGCGTTGGCGAACAACCCGCGCACATTATTGGTGGACGAAGGCACGGACTCAGATGCGAGCTCCGTTGTTCGCTCGGTAGAAATGTACGCCGCTGATCGCTCTGGCGATCAAGAAGAGATTCACCCTCTTGCTCGCGAACCCGAAACGTCTTCTGACCTTGGAGAAGATTCTGCGGTAGTGGCCGCGGAGATAGAGGGTTCAATTGACCTCGAGGGCGAGCAACGAGGTCCCACTCTCACTTGGGAGTTTTTAAGGGAGATCAATTTTCCCATTCCTCAAACTACACCAGAATCTCGGATCCCGGAATGAGTTGTTCGTGATGACGAGTGGGCGGGCTATTCTGCTCGCTACTCGAAGACCTTTGTCCCCACATCGAGGGTAATTATGAAGACTCAGGGTGGGGACTTTGCAGCGAGCAAAATTGCTAGTGTACTTGTGGAGGGTGATCTGGCGAGCATCCATGCAACATACAAGATCCCTTATGATATATTCATGTATGCGCCGAAGGAAGGAGAGACTGCTGATCGTCCCCCACCTGGTTGCACGGCGATCAACTTGGATGTGCTAAACACGGGTTTTCTGCTCCCCGTTCATCCGCTCATTGGTCGTTTCTTGTCTGACATGAATCTGGCGATCACTCAAATCACTCCAAATGGTTGGAGTATGTTGACAGCGATTTATGATGGGTCTCGCTGCCGGGTTCCTAGCGGGTAGGATTCGATATTAATGATGACAAGGAGTAATAAGTGTGAGAGTAAATGAGCTCTCAAGTATGTATTTGCAATAAATGTGATGTGTCTTACCAATGGGCATTTAAAGCCCTATTTATAATGTACAAGGTGGGGGTTCCCCATGCTTGGTAGGTGGACTCGTGGGTCCCTCCTACTCCTAGCTGAAAGGTAATAAGTGGCTACAGCCTCCCCTACGAGCCAATGAGGAGACGCCACGTGGCACTGTCACCCCTGAGGTGATTGGACTTTGCCCCAACAGCCCTCTTTGACCCTGTCACATCCTCTGGATTGATGGCACTCGTCGTCTTCTCACAGCTGGCGCGGCCTGGGGTCGGGTAGATGGGTACACGGGTACCGGGAAGCGAGTCCGGACGAAAATGCCCCGGTTGGCCATTTGCGGGCAGGCGGGTAGAGTACCTGCACAGGGGCTTGTCGCTGGCCGCCCGATATCCGGGCATGTGGAACATAAGTACCCTTCCCGGCCGATCCCAGCGAGGCTCATGTCGGGCAGCGTCTGGGTCCCCGCCCGTCTGTCTGACCGGTCGGAGGACTGTTCTCCTCCGAGCCCGCTACAGCAGTGTGACTGTATCCGATACCCGATGGGTTGGGTAGTAAAATATCGGGTGCAACAATTGCCCCACCAGCCCGACATCGGGGGGCCGCAGTCATCGGGTGGCGGGCTGGTCGAACTCCAGACCATTTTGATTTCGAATTTGAATTTTGGGGGTGACGTTTCGGTTTCCAAGATGACGTCTCGTCTGCCGCGCCTGCTGACGTCACGGGATGGCGTGACTGATGCGCAGAAATCCAGGGGTCACGTCCGCCGAACCTGCCCCCCAACCGTTGCGCGCGTGACCCCCACGCGCCCCCCCCGGAACTTTGTTTTATTTCATTTCCGACCCCATTTTTTTGCTGTTTAGTCCCTCCTACTTCTTCTATAAATAGGGGCTTCCAGCCCATTTTCTCATTTTCACTCTCTTGCAAACTCGTGCCCCCCTTAAGGAGATTCAAATTTTCCGGCGAATTTCCCAGATTCCGGCGATCTTTCTCGAGTCTCAAGGTAATTTCTTGCTTTTTTCATCGACACTTCTTCTTCTTATTCTCTTTTCGTCATGAGCGACTCCGTTGAGACCATTGGCGCCGCCGATGTTTATCACTTCCGCCGCCGTGCCGCCGCCGATGCCGAGAGGCCTTTTCAACCGGCCGGGGAAGGAACGTTCCGCGCCGCCGCCCGAGAGGGCGAGGGCAATTCCACGGATGTGGATGCCTTCGCGGAAGATTTGGAGGGGATGAGCCCCCAACGAGAGGGGGAAGCCCTAAGCGTTTCCCCGGTCTCCGCCTACCCGCCCCGGGCCGAAGATTTTTTGTTCGAGCGGGAAGCTGTGCCCGACCAAATAAACTACGCAGACAGCCGGCTAATCGGGTTCGACTACTCGAAATATATGAGCCGGTTCGTGCGAAAGCGCCCTCCCCGCGCATATCTCGAGGCCCGGGACACTGACTTTGGGGCCTCTCGCCGCCCAGCTGTCTTCCCCCGGACGCCGACGTGAAGGAGTTGTACTGGACATTCCAGGCGCCCTCCGACGTCTTCTTCTACGCTCCCCGGGAGAATGAACGGGCCGACCAACCTCCGGAAGGCCTAATCGCCATAAATTCGGACACCCTTCATGCCGGGCTCCGTTTCCCGCTTCACCCGGCCATCTCCAAGCTACTCGCAGCCTAGAATCTGTCGATCACCCAGATCACCCCAAATGGGTGGAGCTACATCCTGGGGGCAATGGTTGCTCTCGGTCGGCGCGGGCTGCATCGTATGCCCACTCCGTCCGAGCTCAACTATCTGTACTACACCGTGGCCTCTGTCGGGCAGATGAACCTTGGGTATTACTCCGTGAAGCCCCGGGGTGGAGATGCCATTGTCTTCGGCATCTCATCGAAGGTGACGCACTGGCAGGAAAAGTGGTGGTGGGTCGGCGGCACCTGGGAGAGCGTTGGTATAGACGGGCACACCATCCCGGTTCCACAGGAATATCGGGAGCGCGACCGTCGAGGTAAATACTGAATTTTTTCTTCATCTCTTAGTACTGATCTAATTCTTCTTTCATTGTACAGGTTGCGCGGTACCAAATCAGGCCGACCTGACCGACGACTTCAGGCAGGCGCTTGCCTTGGTGAGATCCGAGAGCGTGGACAATCGCGACGTCGATCTTCTCAACGACGACGAGTACAGAAGGCTCTCCGGACTTCAGACTTTCCCGCGCCACTTGGATTTCGGTGGTAAGACTCTTTCCTGCCCGACTCTCCTTATCCTCGTTCTCGCTTCTCGATTTCTAATCTTGTCACTTTCCTCGCAGCGCAACGTTTCCCGGCCGAATCCCCCACGCCATCGACCTCCCCGGCAGTCTCCCCAAGGGCCGCAACCGAGGCCGGCCAGGCAGCCATCCCGGTCGTAAACGTTGAATCATCCGAGGAGACCGTTGACATGGCGCCCAAGAAGAACGCCCTGGCCAAGCTGGCGAAACGGGGAGCCGTCCGTGCCGCAGGGGTGGCGATCCGCAGCCCGCCCGCGACCCCGGTGCCCCCGACATCCTCCTCCCCGGCAGACGGGCAGCGCCCATACAAGCAGGCCCGGGTTGAAGGCCAGACATCTGTCGACCCGGCCATGGTAATGGTCAACCTGGACCCGGCGACCGGCGGGCTTGTGGCCGGCAACGTCGAGGCGACTTTAGGGGGCCCGACCTCCCCTGCCTGCGATCGCAGCGACTTCTCTTTCTTGGGTTGGGGCAATCACCTCACGTAAGTATTACGTTTTCTTTTCTAAGTTTTCTAGTCGATTTTGCGATGTAGGATTTTTAACACAACTTTTCTTCCCGTGTTCACGCAGGCCTGAGCCTCTGCCCCCGCCCGAGGTCCTTCAATTCCTGCGCTCGCAGGATCCTCCGTACTCGGAGGCCGTGCCGGAGTCTTGGCCGGAAGAACTACGCCGCGCCGTGCTGAATCTTCCCCGGTCTTGGACCCTCAACTGCCAGAAGGCCGCGAGGACCGTCTCGCTCGCCGACCGGATGAGGGCGGCGGCCATCCGTTCCTCCCGCAACGCTATTGCCATGGAGGGCATTATGCTCGAATTCGAGCGGGAGATGCGGACTGCCTCCTCCTACAGGGCAGCCTTCCAGACGAAGCGGGACGAAGCTACCCGCCTGGAAGAGGAGAACAAAAGGCTCCGGGAGGAGCTGGAGGCCGGCCGAGCGAGTCGGGCTGAATTAGAGGGGGTCCTCGAGGAGGAGAGGAGGGCGCGCGCCGAGGCCGAGGCGAGGACGGCTGAAGAAGTCCGCCAAGCCAAGGAGGCTCTCGCGGCGGAGGCGGAAAGGCGCCTGGAGTCCGAGCGTGCCCGATTGGCCGCTGAGAACGAGTCGGCTGGATCCATAGTGTATATTAATGCTTACGCCGACTCGATTCGCTCTCTACTCCGTCAGAATCCCCAGGCCGACTACTCCGGGCCTCTGGCCGATCTGAGGAGTTATGTCGAGTCCAATCCTCCCTCCCCGGACTATGATATCACACTGAAGGACTTGGTCGATTGCGGGCTGGATCTGTCGTTTCTTGGCGACCCGGCGACCTTCCTTTACCCGCTTGCCGACGAGGAGGCGAATGAGGACCCTGGAGTGGTGGATGAGGCGCACCCGTGATTTTTCTTTTCCTTTGTTGTTTTGTTAAGTTTGTTGGCCGCTGGCCGTTTTGTATTTTCTGTTTCCCGCACCCTCTTAATGAAATTACTTTTGCTCTTCATTTCGCTTTGTCTCCTTGAACTTTTAGTTTTATCGGCCGGGTAAATAACGTAATCGGATAATAAACAATCGCCCAAAAGAATTAACCAACGGATTAATTAATGAAGTGCTATAGCCGAATGTCGGGCAGCGACTTCACGAAAATGGGATTGATTTAACAACCGCTTAAAGAATTAACCGACAGATTAATTAATGAAGTGTTGTAGCCGAATGTCGGGCAGCGACTTCACGAAGATGGGATTGATTTAACAACCGCTTAAAGAATTAACCAACAGATTAATTAATGAAGTGCTATAGCTGAATGTCGGGCAGCGACTTCACGAAGATAGGATTGATTTAACAACCGCTTAAAGAATTAACCAACAGATTAATTAATGAAGTGCTATAGCCGAATGTCGGGCAGCGACTTCACGAAGATGGGATTGATTTAACAACCGCTTATTGATTTTTACAAGTTTGCGCTTCGAGTAGCGATTACAATGAGCTCCTACTGGTAGTATTTTTTGAGTAGGGAGGCGTTCCAAGGGTATTGGGCCGGGTTGCCCTCAAGGCTTTCCAGCTCGTAGGTTCCATTGGCGAGGCGGCTGGAGACCTTTAGGGGTCCCTCCCAATTCGGACCAAATGCCCCCTTGGGCTGCCCGACCGTCCGTCGGAGCACCAGGTCCCCGGTTTCGAACTCCCTGATCTTGATCTTCGAGTTGAAGTATTTTTCAGCCCGGCGTTTGTAAGCTATGTTTCTTTGTTCTGCGGACAGCCTTCTCTCCTCCAGCAGGTCCAACTCGTTTAGCATGGCCTGGTCGTTCTCGGTCCCCACGGGTTGTGAGGTGCGGAGGCTCGGGATGACGACTTCAGCCGGGATGACTGCCTCTGTTCCAAAGGCTAGAGCAAAAGGAGTCTCCCCGGTTGCGGTACGACATGTCGTTCTATACGACCATAACACTTCGGGTAGCTTGCTCGCCCATGTTCCCTTGCTCTCCTCCAACCTTGTCTTCAACGTGTGTTTGATTATCTTGTTTACCGCCTCGACCTGTCCGTTCGACTGGGGGTGGTAGGGCGACGAGAATAACCTCTTGATCTTGTGCTTTTGGCAGAATCTTTCCATCTCTAGCCCGTCGAATTGCTTCCCGTTGTCCGAAATGATTATCTGTGGGAGGCCGAATCGACAGATTATGTTGCGCCAGATGAACCTGATCACGTGTTCCTAGTCGATCGTTTTCAGTGATTCCACCTCCGCCCATTTGGTGAAGTAATCCACGGCGACAATTGCGTACTTGACGCTGCCCGGGGCCGTAGGCAAAGGGCCAATGAGATCGATCCCCCACTTTGCGAACGGCCACGGGCTCAGGATTGAGGTGAGCTCGGTTGGGGCCTGGTGGATTGCCGGCGAATAGATTTGACACTTGTGGCATGCCCGTGCGTAGTTGATTGCGTCCTTTTTTAGGGTGGGCCAGAAATATCCCTGCCGGATAACCTTCTGGGCGAGCACCTGGCCGCCGGCGTGGTTCCCGCAGCGTCCTTCGTGGACTTCGATCAAGATTTTCCTTCCCTGCCCCGGCGTTACGCACTTTAGGAGGGGCAGGGCGAAGCCTCGCTTGTACAACTGGTCCCCGACGATCGTGTATCGGGCCGCCCGGAGCTGCAACTGTCTTGCCGCTACCCGATCGACAGGGAGTTGGCCGTCATGGAGATACTTCAGGATGGGGGTCATCCAGCTGTCCTCCTCTTGTCCCAGGTTGGTCACCCGCTGGTTCGAGCTCGTAGGGGCGGTCAGGTAAGTGACTGTGATCTGGGTCATGTCGGCTGCCCCCTCGGATGTTGCGAGGCGGGCAAGTGCGTCAGCTTGAGTATTGTCGAGTCGGGGTACCACATCTATGCAAACTTGATCGAATTTTTCGAGCAGGTTCTTGGCTAATCCCTGGTAGGCCAACATCCTATCGCTGCGCGCCTCGTATTCTCCTGAGATTTGACATGTAACGAGCTGTGAGTCGCTGTAGACCTGGAGTCTCTTCACTCCCATGGCCATGGCCATTTCCAGGCCGTTAATTAATGCTTCGTACTCGGCCTCATTGTTGGTCGCGTGGAAACCGAATCTAATGGCTGTCGTGAACGACTGGCCGGACGGGCTGAGAAGGACAATTCCCGCGCCTGCCCGCGTAGTTGTGGAGGATCCGTCAACGTACATTTTCCAAGGTGGCTGCTCGATCTTGGACATCGCCTCCGGGTAAGTGAGCTCGACTATGAAGTCGGCCATGGCCTGGCCTTTGATGGATGTTCGGGGAGCGTATGTGACTCCGAATTGCCCGATCTCAACAGCCCACTTGAGGCACCTGCCCGCCGTGTCTGGCCGATGTAGTACTTGGCGAAGTGGCATTGTTGTCAGTACTTCTACTTGGTGATCAAAAAAGTATGGGCGTAACTTGCGTACGCTCATTACTAGGGCGTATGCTAACTTTTCCAGGGGTGGGTACCGTAGCTCGGCGTCGTGAAGTGTCTGGCTGACATAGTAGATTGGCAGATGTGCCTGCCCCTCAGCCCGCACTAGCACGGCGCTGAGAGCTGAGTCCGACGCCGCCAAGTATAAGAAAAGCTTCTCGCCGGGGACGGGTTTGGCCAACACCTGGGCGTTTGACAGGTATGCTTTCAAGTTATCGAAAGCGAGCTGACTCTGGGGAGTCCAGTTTAGTTTCCCCTTTCGCATGCTGTCGAATAAAGGCTTGCATCGGTCCCCTATGCGGGAGATGAAACGGCTGAGAGCGGCCAGGCTGCCCGTCACTCTCTGCACCTCTTTTATCGTGCGGGGAGGGCTCTTGTCGAGGATCGCCTGTACCTTGGTCGGGTTTGCCTCGATTCCCCACTGGCTGACCATGTGCCCCAAGAATTTGCCCGATTCGACGCCGAAACTGCACTTTTTCGGGTTGAGCCTCATCCGATACTTTCTCAAGATCTCGAATGTTTCGGCTAGGTGTGTGAGGTGGTCTTCTTTCTTCTCGCTCTTGACGACGATGTCGTCGATATATACCTCCATGGTCGCCCCGATTTGATCGTGGAACATGTGGTTGACCAGCCTCTGGTAGGTTGCCCCAGCGTTCATGAGCCCGAATGGCATCCGCTTCCAAAAATACATGTTTTTCTCGGTGAGGAAAGTTGTGTGTTTCTGGTCGTCTGCGGCCATCGGGATCTGGTGATAGCCGGCAAATGCGTCCATGAAAGTGAGCATCTCGTGCCCGGCCGTGCTGTCCACCAGGTGGTCGATGTGCGGCATCGGGAAGTGATCTTTTGGGCAAGCTTTGTTTAGATCCGTGAAGTCGATGCACAGTCGCCATGTGTTGTTGCTCTTCTTGACGAGTACAGCATTGGATACCCATTGAGGCTTGTCGTCGGGTTCGACCATCCCGATGAGTTTGTTGTCGAGTAGCTTTTTGACTTCGGTGGCAATAACCGCGTATTTGTCTGGGCCGAATTTTCTTCTTTTCTGTGAGATCGGCTTGCGGGATGGATCGATGTGCAGTTGGTGTGAACATACGGCTGGATCGATCCCGACCATGTCCTCATGGGACCAGGCGAACACGTCTAAGTTCTCCTCTAAAAATGCGGTCATCTTTGCCCGCAACTCGCCGGACATTGACGAACCGAGTTGGACACTTACTTCTGGCCGATTCTTCATTGTAACCGAAATTAATTCCTCGATCGGGCTGGCTCCCCGCTCGCCGTAGCGTGGATCGTCGATCTGCCCTGTTAGTGTTTTGTCAATCTCCATGGGCTCGTACCCGAGCCTTGGCTCCAGGTCGACTTGGATGTTCTCAAAAGTTTGCGAATCTTCTTCCATTGGGTGGCCAGCGGGTGGGATTTCTTCGTCTATTTCCATGTCTCCCTCCCCGATTGTGCAGACATAATCTAGATTTGCAAAATTTGAAATAACATCGATATACGCCAAACATCCGCGTGCCGTTTTCTGATTTCCCTTAAGAGTCCCAACCTTCCCGGAGGGGGTTGGGAACTTGATACAATAATAGAATGCTGAGGCGGCGGCTTTGAACTCGTGCTCGAATGGCCTGCCTAGAAACCCGTTATAGGTTGATGGCTGGTCGACAATGATAAAATCGAGCTGTTTCGAAGCCTTAACCTCAGCGTCTATACTAGAAACTAATTCTACGGCTAGCCTTACTATCCCGTAGGGTTTCACCGTGGCGTCGCCGAAGCCTTTGATAACCTGGTCGCATGGCTCTACATACTTCTCAAAGGAGCTGTCCAGCTGGTCGAATGCGGCTTTGAAGAGGATGTTGCAGTAGGCCCCGTTGTCGACGAGCATGCGATGGATGGTGACGCCCATGATGTTGACACGACTAGGGCGTCGTGGTTCGGGTAGATGACCCCGGTGCGATCCTCCTCCTTGAAGGCGAGGAGGTCCGTCTCTCTTGCCGTCATGTTGACCGGCATGGTGATCTGGTGGACGTTGTCCATTGCCCGAAGCTCGCTCTTCTGCCTGCGGTTGGACAGCGAGGTGGCGGGTGCAAAGCCACCCACCGGGGAGAGCATGTTAACTGCCCGACGGGCTTGATGTTCCGGCATCGGTGGGCATATGAGGGCTGCCTCCCGGTTTGGCTCCACGGGGTGGGCAGCGGCCTGAGCCTCCGGCCTAGCCGCCGGTCTCTTCACGAACTCCTCCAGCCTCCCCTCCTCGAAGAGTCGCCAGAGTTGCTTCAGGAGGTCGCGGCACTCACTCGTGTTGTGCCCGACGGTTTGATGGTAGTGGCAGTACTTGTTGGGGTTGAGTTGTACCCCCGGCTTGTGGACCCACGGCCGCGCCTTGGGCATCATATTTTTGTCCCGGATCTGCACATAGACGTACTCCGGGGTGGCCGACAATTTTTCGGCCAGCTTCACTTCGACGGAATCGAAGGGCTTGAAAGGCTGGGGAGCCCGGTAGAAAAAGTTCCTCCGGCTTGATGTGGTGCCTGCCGAGGCGCGTGGTTTCTCCTTCTCGGCAGGGGCGCTCTCGCCCAGCCGCTGTGCCAGGATGTCCGCATTGTAGATGATTTTTCCGGCTCGCTGCCGGAACTCCGCGTAGGACTTGGGGTAGTCCTTGTTCATCGACTTCCATAGTTTGGTTCTTAGGCGGAGTCCGCCTATGATCCCGACGAGCTTGACCTCGTCCCCGACGGGCTCGCCCTCCATAATGATGCGATCTACCCGGTCGATGTACGCCCGGTCCGTCTCGTCTTTCCCTTGGGCCAAGTTGGCCATGCGGTTGGCGCCGGCCATTCGTGGCGCCATCGAAGAGAAGTGCTCCAAGAACAGTTCCCCTAGCTGGTGGAATGAAACCACCTTCCCCGCGGGAAGCGAGGAGTACCATCGGTGAGCCCTGTCCCCCAAGGTTAGCGGGAACATCCTGCACTGGGTGGCATCTGTTGCCCCTATGGAGATCATGTAGGTGGAGTATTTGCTGAGATGGATGACGGGGTCTGTCTCCCCGTCATATTGGCCCACGGCGGCCACTTTGATTTTTGGTTGGGCCGGGGCCCGCACCAAGATGTCTGCGAGGGGCGAGTTGGGCATGTAGGGGACATGATGTTGCCCATCCCGCCTCTCGAGCTTGGCCTCAAGGTCCGAGACCTTCTTTAGGATGGCGGCCATGGCGTTGTCGGCCGCGGGGGGAGAACGGGGACGAGGGTTGTCCCCCAAGCGGTCACGGACCGACGGCCTCGGGGCCGTGTCGTTGTGACGCCTGGGAGATCGTGCCTGTTCTCGCTCCCGGGGCCTGGAGCTGGCGTTGGACTCACAAGGTCGGGCAGCTCCCCGAGCCTGGGTTCCCAACCGGGAGAAGACCGATCCCGCAGGTCGGCGAGAAACCCGCTGCGAGTCGGCCTCCTCGTCGAGATGCCTCTTTAGATTCTGAGGCCGGGGGTTGCTGGCGGCCCTCCTGGCCGCCTCTTGCTCCTGCCGGGGCTGGCAGGTGGCCCTGCTCCGGGCTGGCTCCTTTCCAGGTCGGTGAGTGCGGATAGGAGCGGCGTCGATCTCGGCCTGACGGCGTTCGATCATGGCCCTTGCGACCTGGAGATCCTCCGGAGTTCTTATGGCCGACAAGAACTCGAAAGGACCCTGAAGGGTCTCCGCCGTGGCCAGAGCCGGAGTGGCGGTTTCGCCGATGTCCTCGACTTGCTGCTGGGTTCGTGTGGCCTTCGAAGTGGTCATTTTTGAATGAAAGTGGATGGGGATTCGTTCGGGGTGACTAGATAAATGAAACCGAGTGTACTTCGATATTAGTCACCCTCCTTCTAGCGCCAAAATGTTGACAGCGATTTATGACGGGTCTCGCTGCCGGGTTCCTAGCGGGTAGGATTCGATATTAATGATGACAAGGAGTAATAAGTGTGAGAGTAAATGAGCTCTCAAGTATGTATTTGCAATAAATGTGATGTGTCTTACCAATGGGCATTTAAAGCCCTATTTATAATGTACAAGGTGGGGGTTCCCCATGCTTGGTAGGTGGACTCGTGGGTCCCTCCTACTCCTAGCTGAAAGGTAATAAGTGGCTACAGCCTCCCCTACGAGCCAATGAGGAGACGCCACGTGGCACTGTCACCCCTGAGGTGATTGGACTTTGCCCCAACGGCCCTCTTTGACCCTGTCACATCCTCTGGATTGATGGCACTCGTCGTCTTCTCACAGCTGGCGCAGCCTGGGGTCGGGTAGACGGGTACCCGGGTACCGGGAAGCGAGTCCGGACGAAAATGCCCCGGTTGGCCATTTGCGGGCAGGCGGGTAGAGTACCTGCACAGGAGCTTGTTGCTGGCCGCCCGATATCCGGGCATGTGGATCATAAGTACCCTTCCCGGCCGATCCCAGTGAGGCTCATGTCGGGCAGCGTCTGGGTCCCCGCCGGTCTGTCTGACCGGTCGGAGGACTGTTCTCCTCCGAGCCCGCTACAGCAGTGTGACTGTATCTGATACCCGATGGGTCGGGTAGTAAAATATCGGGTGCAACAGAGTACTCTTCTAGCCTTCATGACTCTTTTTGGTCTTGAGGGTTACAAGAATAAAATAACAACTGCGGAGCTTCTCTATGCCTTAACTATTTCTGCTCAGCAAGAGGACGGTGCTGGCTGGTATTATGTTAAGGCGAAGACCGGAGTGAAACTTGTTGAAGGTGTTCCCAATAAAATCAAGGGTTGGCATTGTCAATTCTTCTATATTGGTGGAGATTGGAGAGCAACTGAGGGGTTCGCTGGCGGACAGGCGCGCATCATGTCACCTGAAGGCTTTGGAGTCATCAAACGTAGGGCTAACTTTGTCTTGCTAATTCATAAGTAGGACTAATTTTAATCCTCTTCGTTGTTTTGCAGGTCCGAGAATCTTGAAGTGGGGGCATCCCGATCTTAGCGACGAATACCTCTTCACATTAGCCGTCATTTCTCTTTGCGACGCTGCTAGTCGCGATTTGGATCATCTTTCAAAAGCTCACTGCCGCAAGCTTGCTGGCTTGATTACGAGTCCCCACCATCTTGAAGCTCAGGCTGCTATCCCTGAAGGTAATCTTCTTTATTCTTGTTCTTGTTGTTCACTTATTCTTTCCTGCTCGCCTAAACTCCTTGTATTTGTTAGATCAACGAGTTACCGTTGCTATCCCGTCTGTGCCTGAATCATACTACTTGCTCGCCAGACGAGTTAAATAGATGGCCGAAGCTTCGAGAAGGAAAATGGACCCTCCTCTGGCCATCATTCGCCTTCAAGCAGGGGAAAACCCCTCTGGTCGCCCAGCCGCCGGAGCTGGTCGCCGTAAGTAGGGGGTTAAAGTCACTTCCTCTCCGCGGGATGTGAGGAAGGAGAAGGAGAGGGAACGAGATAGGGAGAAGAAGAAAGCGCCCCGGGGCGACGATGTTCGCGGTGATGATCGTACCTCGAAGCGATCAAAAACTGTGGGGGAGGCGAGCAGCATTGCTCCCAGATCTCCTGCGTCTAAGTCCACCTCCTTGGAAGTGGTGGACGAACAACAAGTGGTCGTTGGCCTGGTAGCGACCAAGAGAGGGGACAATCCCAAAGATACTTCTTATTTGGGTTGGGACCCCGTTAAAATCAAGGAGTAAGTTAATTGTCTTCGATTTGTTTGTTGTTCGCCGCTTGACGCAATGTTGCTCGCTTACCGACTATTGTATTTCTGTTTTAGGTATAACCCAGCGCATTATCCTGGCCGCGGGACTACTCTTCACCATTTCTCTGTGGTGAAGAATGCACCTTCTTCGTTCTCTGACATCCCAGATGTCCCTGTTCGCCGAGCAGCCGAGACAGTTCCAAGGGCCTGGACGAAATCGGCGAACACCCTTGTTGCTAGCCAATCTGCTAGTGACAATGTTCGCTTGGTGGCGTACAATGCTAGCCATCAATTGATCCAGTCCCAGATGCTGCTCGACCAAGTCATGGGGCTCGAGCGGACAAACCGTGATTTGGGTCGCCGTGTGGAGAGGATGGACGAAGAAAAAGCCTCCGCCATCAAAGAGTGCAAGGCCGAGCATACTAAGGAGCTGGCTTTGATGGAGAGGAAGATGGAGGCCTCCTTGGTCGGCGAAAAGAGTGCCTTGGACAAGGCTGAAAAAATGATGCTGGAGGTGAAGTCTTCAGATCTGAGAGCTGAAAGGGCTGAAAAAGAGCGAGCAGACTTGGCTGCTCGCCTGCTAGCTGCCGAGGAACATATCAAGAGGCTGGAGGAAGAGCGCAAGAACATGATCGACTATGAAGTCCATGAGCAGGAGGTGTTGGACAAGACCAACTTTGGGTATATCTGTGCATTTGCCGAATGTTTGAGGTCTGTCCACTTCGCCTACGAGCACAAGCAAGATGTTCGTGGCGCGGTGAAGGCGGACTTCATTGAATATGTCAAGAATTACCCCCCTGCTCCTGGTACAACCCTGTTCGTCTCTGACCTGGCTGATCTTGGTTTCCCACTGGATGTCTTCGGCGAAGAGGTTGACATCGCCGCTCCAACCTATGGCGGCCAGCCTGATCCCACACCAGTGGCGACTAGCGCAACAGCCACTGATGAGGTCTTTGAGGGGTTGCCTTCGCTTCCATTAACTCCTATAGATGGGGCTGGTACAAGTGCCCCGGGCGAGCAGCCGAGTGCTCAGGCGACCAGCACTACAGATGCTCCTCCTCCTTGAAGAATTTAGCTTTTTATTTACAATAGGATGCCTCTCTTTGTACTTATCTGATCATTCCTATTGTAAACATCTTTTGACTTGATGAAATGAAAGCTTTTGCTAATTTACAAACTTGTGCATTTATCTCTATCTTACTCAGTTGCTCGCTTACCGCTTTTGCATATGACTCTTTATTAGTTTCTAAGTGTGTTCCTTCTTTCTTAAGGTAAACACTTAGTGAAACTTTTAGATTGGTCATTTGGTTCTCATAGAACTTGACCTTTGATTGTTTGGGCCTCTTTGGTCGCTTATGGACTTGGCCTTATACTAATGTGGGCTATTGATCCGCTACGGACTTAACCTTGTTTTTGCATTTAATAAGCTCTATTGTTCGTCTTATGACAGACTTGCACTTTGCAATTTTTTTTTTGGGCGAACAACTGAGTAATCTGGACTTAAAAGGCTAAAAAATCTCAAAGAAAGCAGGATAAATGTTAAATACAATACTGCTCGCCTAGTAACTGTATAATTGCTTGCTTATATATAAACTTGTGCAAAAAATTTCAAAATTACAAAAAATCACAAGGGATCTATTTGTAAAACTTCTAAGACTTACAAGACTTCATTGATAGTACTTCTTGAGCAAAGTAGTATTCCAGGAGTATTGGGACGACTTGCCTTCCATGTCTTCAAGGTCGTATGTGCCGTTGTGCCACTTATTCGTCACCTTGTATGGGCCCTCCCAAGTCGGGCCGAATACTCCTGGTGGTGTTAAAACTTTTCGAAGTACTAAGTCCCCAATTTCGAATTCTCTTGCTTTTACTTGAGAATTGTAGTACTTCGCCGTTCTTTTCTTATAAACTGCATTTTTCAATTCTGTTGTTATTCTTTTTTCTTCAAGGAAGTCCAACTCTGCTGCCAGTGCGGAGTTATTTTCCTCTTCGTCAAACGCAGCTGTTCGACCTGTCGGGATTTTTAGCTCAATTGGTATTACTGCTTCCATCCCGAATGCCATTGTGAAGGGTGTTTCGCCTGTACTGGTTCTGTGTGATACTCGGTATGCCCACAACACCTCCGGCAGCTCCTCAGACCATTTCCCCTGTTTGTCGGCTAAGCGGATCTTCAAAATATGTTTGATTATTTTGTTCACTGCTTCTACTTGGCCATTCGACTGGGGGTGGTACGATGTTGAAAAATGTTTCTTCATTCCCCACTTTCACAAAAATCTCTTATCTTTTTCCCTTCAAACTGTTTTCCGTTATCCGTCACGATTGCTTGAGGTACCCCGAAGCGGCAAACAATGTTTCTCCATATGAAGTTAATCATTTTCTCCTGTGTGATTCGCACAAGCGTTTCTGCCTCAGCCCACTTCGTGTAATAGTCTACTGCCACCACTGCGAATCGAACATTTCCTTTTCCCGGCGGAAAAGGCCCGATGAGGTCAATTCCCCATTTCGCAAATGGCCACGGACTATTGACTGAAATTAGTCCGTGTGGGGGCTTGTGGATGTTTGGGGCGAACAACTAACACCTGTGACAAGTTCGGGCAACTTTGATTGCGTCCTTGAGGAGGGTCGGCCAATAATATCCTTGTCTTACGGTCTTGTACGCTAGTGCTCGTCCTCCAGCGTGATTTCCGCATATGCCTTCATGATTTTCCTTCAGTACTGCTTGCCCTTGCCCCCTAGCCAAGCATTTCAGAAGTGGGAGTGAAATTCCTCTTTTGTACAACTGTCCACCCATCATGGTGTATCTTGCTGCTCTCTTGACCAACTTGTTAGCTTCAGACGGGTTGTCTGGCTTTTTGTCGTTTTGTAAATACTCAATGATTGGTATCCTCCAGTCGTCCTCTTCGAAATCTTCGTTGACTTGATACATCTTGTAGTCTTCGGTTGACGGCTTGGACATTTTTGTTAGCATAACTCCTGTCAACTCTGCTGGTCCCGTGCTAGTTGCTAGCCTGACTAATGCATCTGCTTGAGCATTATTGTCTCTTGGTATCTGTTCGATGTATATCTGTTCGAACAATGAGGCCAGGTGAGCAACGATCTTTTGATACAAATCCATGTTCTCGTCCTTTACCTCGTACTCCCCTCGAACTTGGTTGATAATCAATTGTGAATCCCCGAAAATATGCAGCTTTCTTACTCCAATTGCTAATGCTAGGCGTAATCCAGCGATCACAGCTTCGTACTCTGCTTCGTTATTTGTCGCCATGAACTCGAACCGGACTGCTGAAGTAAAAACTTGTCTGTCTGGGCTTATCAAGACTATACCTGCCCCCGATGTTGTATTAGTTGATGATCCGTCAACATACATATGCCAGGGATGGCTATGTCCTCTCGTTGGATCCTGGGGGAAAGTCAGTTCGACTATAAAGTCTGCTAAGGCTTTCCCCTTGATCGCTGTTCGAGGAGCATATGAAATCCCGAACTGACTGATTTCCAATGACCATTTCAGGAGGCGACCAGCCGCATCGGGTCTGTGCAGTATTTGCTTGAGCGGGAACGTTGTCAACACTTCCACCTGGTGGTCGAAAAAATATGGACGAAGTTTTCTGACGCTCATCACCAGTGCATATGCTATCTTCTCTGTCGGTGAATATCTGAGCTCTGCTTCGTGTAAAGCTTGACTCACATAGTAGATGGGCAGGTGGAACTTTCCTTCTGCTCGAACGAGTACTGAGCTGATTGCTACTTCTGAAGCTGCCAGGTACAAGTATAACTTCTCCCCTGGGATCGGCTTGGCAAGAATTTTCGTATCACCGAGATATTCTTTCAGCTGCTCGAACGCTTGTTGACAGGCGTCAGTCCATTGAAACTTTCCCTTCTTGATTACCTCGAAGAACGACCTGCATTTATCTCCGGATCTTGAGACGAACCTGTTCAAAGCTGCTAGGCATCCGGTTAGCCGTTGGACTTCTTTAACTGATCTGGGTGGTTGCATTTCCATGATCGCTTTTACTT
This sequence comes from Ballota nigra, assembly GCA_947034835.1. Classification (NCBI taxonomy): domain Eukaryota; kingdom Viridiplantae; phylum Streptophyta; class Magnoliopsida; order Lamiales; family Lamiaceae; genus Ballota; species Ballota nigra. The sequence goes on from OX344720.1 coordinate 137,022,165, forward strand.
TTACGGGATTTGCTTCGATTTCTCTTTGACTGACTAGATGTCCCAAGAACTTCCCGGAATGGACCCCAAAACTGCTTTTCTTAGGGTTCAGTTTCATGTTGTATGTTCGAAGTATCTCAAACGTTTGAGCTAGATGCTGCGAGTGATCTTCCTTTTTGGAGCTCTTGACAACAATATCATCTACATATACTTCCATCGTCTTCCCGATGTGATCATCAAACATCTTATTGACCATTCTCTGATATGTAGCTCCAGCGTTGATGAACCCAAATGGCATTCTCTTCCAGCACAACAAGTTTTTGTTGGTGTAGAACGTTGTATGCTCTTGATCATCGGGATGCATCGCTATTTGATGATATCCTGCGAACGCATCCATGAACGTGAGAAGCTCATGTCCAGCGGTGCCATCAACTAGTTGATCGATATGAGGCAATGTGAAATTATCCTTTGCGCAGGCGGCGTTGAGATCTGTGAATTCGATGCAGAGTCTCCACGCTCCAGTCGCTTTTCTGACCAATACTGGATTCGCCACCCATTGCGGGCATAACGCTTGTTTGATTAAGTCGTTATCCAGTAGCTTTTTAACCTCCACGTCGAGCGCCCCGTATTTGTCGGGCCCGAATTTTCTCCTCTTTTGATGGATTGGCTTCTTCCTTGGGTCGATGTTGAGTCTGTGGCAGGCATGTTCGGGGCTGATGCCCACCATGTCTGCATGCGACCATGCGAACACATCGAGGTTTGCTTTAAGAAACTCAATCATATTGGTCCTGTACGGCTCGGGCAGCTCGGACCCTATGAAGAGTTCTAAGCCCTCTTGGTTCGGGTCGACTTTTACAGTCTCCAACTCTTCAACCGGGGTAGCCCTTCGTTTCTGGCCTTTCCATCTGGGGTCAATAATGGGTCCTTCTGCCTTTGGCTCATCTTCAATCTCCATCGGTTCTGCTCCCAGTCGCGGCTCGATGTCCTCTGCGTCGACGTTCGTTGCCATTGTCTGTTTTTCTTCGGTGTTGGTTGCAGCAGCTTCTCTACCTCTTGTTTGGACAAACTGTCCGTCTTCGCGTTCCTGCTCGTCCTTGTCTAACTGCGCGCCTACGCACAGCTGCTCGTCAATGCGCGACTGTTCGTCTGCGCACAGCTGCTCGTCGACTTCCATTATTTCAGTATCAATGGAAGTCATGGTCTCGCTATTGCCTCCGTCCTTGTCTGAGCACCTGTTTGTCATGTTGACTTGGTGATCCTTCAATTGTATCTGCAAAAGACACGCACGAGCCTTCTTCTGGTCTCCCTTAACTGTACCTGCACCTTTCTTTGTTGGGAATTTTAAACAATAATAGTACGTTGAAACAGCTGCTTTGAATTCATGCAAGAAAGGACGGCCGAGGAACCCGTTATAGGTGGACTGTTGGTCTACAACCAGGAAGTCTACCATCCTATTCAGTTTCCTTTCCGGGTCCTCGACCGATACAAGCTCGACTGCCAACATAACTATTCCTAGCGGGACGGTCACAGCATTTCCAAATCCTACAATTTTGTGATCACAGTCCTTGATGTACTCGGCGCAATCTCCCAGCTGGTCCACCGTGCTTTTGAACAGGATGTTCGTATAGGAACCAGTATCGACAAGTAGACGGTGCACTTTTGTCCCCATAATATTGGCACAAATGACCAACGAGTCATTGTGGGGAGTGAGTACTCCGTCTAAGTCTTTTTCTGAGAAAGTTAGGTCCCCTGTTCGTTTGGTCGATGGATTCGCACCCACTTCCATCACTTGATCCACTGCTCTCAGTTCCGTTTTTCTCTTTCTTTTTGACACAGATGGTCTCCCATCAGAACAACCACCTACTGGTCCAGTGGGTTCCTACATTAAGATTTTCGGAATAGGCCTTGCTGGGGCTGCTGGGACCTTTCTTTCTCTCTTACCAGCTTTGCTTGGTTGTTCGTCGTTGTCTCCATCATCCGAACTGGATGGTACTGGTGCTCTTGGTCTTTTACCTGGTTCCCTTTTCACGAACTCGGACAGCTTTCCTTCCTCATAGAACCTCCACAACTGCTTCAATAAATCTCGGCACTCGCTTGTAAAGTGGCCGATGTTCTGATGATATGCGCAGTATTTGTTCGGGTTCAGTTTTCCTCTCTCTTGCCTTATCCTCCGTGGTTCTGACAACATCTCCCTGTCTTTAACGTTGTTGTACACAGCGTCCACGGACATGGTAAGGACTTGATTCAGCTTTTCTTTCAACTCAGCTCCCTCATTGAACGACTTCATGTTCTTCGGAGCTTTGTAATCACTCTCTCCAGACTTCTTGCCGAACTTTTTTGGATCAGCTTTGTCTCCCAACTCTCTGTGCAGGGCCTCCTGCATCGACACGTGGATTCCTGCTTTGTGTCTGAATTCCGCATATGTTTTTGGGCAAGTCAAATGCATCTCCTTCCACAGATCGGTTCCTTTCTTCAATCCAGCCATCACTGCTACTATCTTCGTATCTTCACTCACCATTTCGCCTTCCAACAAAACTTTATCAAATCTTTCCAGAAATTTCTTATCAGACTCCTCGTCTCCTTGCCTGATATCTGCCAAACGGTGTCTGTGGGTCAAGTAGGACCCGGCAGTTGAGAAATGAGATAAAAACTCTTTTCTTAGTTGGGCGAAAGAGTTGATGGAGCCTGGAGTTATTGCCGAAAACCATCTGTGCGGGCCGTCTCCAAGGATGAGTGGAAAATTTCGGCATTGTGTGGCGTCGGTTGCCCCCATTGAGATCATGAAATCCGAATATTTCATCACATGAATTCGAGGGTCCGACGTTCCCTCATACAAATTGATGGCTGGAAACTGTATCTTCTTTTGGATTGGTGCATTGAGGATAAACGGAGATAACGGTGAAGAAGGGAGAATAGTTGATCTGACACCTCTCTGGGATTCCAATTGTTTCTGCAATTCCTCGATTGCCTTTCTCATTTCTTGTAATTCATTTGGGGGAGTCCTCCCGTTGGAAGGCTGCTCATCGTGGTTGGGTTCAGCAACTTCTTCATGATGCAGTCCCTTGCCAACAGGACGTTTCTCCTGAGTCGTCTTCCTAGCAGCGTTGCTAGCTCCATTTGGCCCTAGTCGGCCAAAAGCTATTCTTCGGATTCGGTCATGCACTGACGGACGAGCCGGGTGGCGTGATCGCTCCTCATTCTTCTTGGATGACTCTCTTCTGTTCGCATTCCTCGTTCCTAACCTTTCCAAAGCGCTTGTTCGGGATGTGCTTTTGCTTGACTCATCAACCCGGCTTGGTGATGACTCTCCTCTGCTCCCCAAACATTCACTCAGGGGAGTTTTTCCTTTATTTCTGCGGGCTTCCTCGCTGTCGGCCTCGTCCCGATGTGCATCTTCTCTCATTTTACTTCTTTGTTCGCCTGTTCGCCCCTGCTCGCCTGCTTGATCGGTTGTTGCCGGTGCTCTTGACGGTCCGGCCGCTTGTCGATTTTGCAATGACTGAAGGACATCAATCGTTTTTGCTAGTTCTTCGGGGTTTTGAGCAAGAGCTTCAACTTCCGGTGGAATTGTGTCAATGGTGACTTGGATATTCCTCTGTGAAGTTGCTCTCACTGTTCGGGCATGTCATTCGGTAGATGAAACCCTAGTTCTTGACCTAGGATTCGGGGATGCGCTCGAATGTCGTTCTTCTTGCGATCTAATCATCTTTTTAAGAGTCACTAGCCTTGTATATATGAGTATGGTGGTTTTGAAAACCCTAGTTCATATACACATGCATTCAAACTCTTAAAGTGATGTGTAAGTGGATAACTTTGCTCCGAGTAGTGTGCACACTTAATTTCCGATGGTGTCTTCCCGGATTCCGGCTAAATTCTGCAGATTCCGGTGAATATCTTCAAGCTTCCTTCGAATATTTCATAAATCGGAGGTTCGAACCCTTCTTCTAGCGCCAATTGTTGATGACCTTTTCGTAATCAAGATGATTAGTGGCTGTTTTTACCCAATGAAGATCATCAAACAAGAACTATGTTCATGAGACTTGGCTAAATAATGCTTAAGGAATAATTTTGCAAGAGTTTTGCTATTTTATTGAATTGTTCCCCCCTTTTCATGTAAATAAAGGGGGTATTTAGACATACAAAGAGGCCATGTGTCACCATCTTGGTGGTTTAACCATTGGATCTTTGCCAAGTGTTAGGACACTTGTACAACATCTACACTATTGCTCATTGGATGGGTGCCAAGTGTTAAGACACTTGGACCATATCTAAGCTAGTGACCCTTGGAGTTCCCAATGTTGTACTTGGTCTTTGGCACTACTGAGATGCTCTCGACGGTGACCGGTTGCTCGCTTGTACGTCTTCGTTGGATGTCGTGATCCTTTGCATTCCAAGTTGTTCGCTCCTTGCTTGGGATCGTTTACAATGTTGCTCGTTTCATTACGAATCTGTTCGCCTGAATTGCTTTTGGTTTGAACTATGCAAAACTGTTCGTCCAATCCTGCTTGCCATATTAGAGCTCCTGTACAAAGCTGTTCGCTCCACAAAGCTGTCAGCTTCTTTCATTTATTGTCCTGTTATCAAGTTTAATGATAATCGTTTCGTTTATTAATCACTCCGTTGTTCGCCCATTAACATCTATAATCCAATTAATATGTAAATAATATATTGTATATATGTGAGCATTATAATTACTTACTACAATTTTTCAATTAAATACTCAATTCACAATTAATACTAAAATTCATAAAATGATTTTAATATTTAACAAAACTTATGTAGTCTAAATAAAAATTATTTAAATTCAATTCATCATACATAGTTAAAGTCAATGAAAAAACACTTTTAAAAAAAAATTAAATATTACTTTTCTTTTTATATATACACTATTTATTAAATAAAAATGTTCAAAAGAAAAATAATTTGATATATAGTGTATTGAAAATAAACTTAAAATTAATAACTTAAAGAATTTTGAAATTATTGATTCTAAAGAAAAAAGAAATGAAAATAGTAAAATTAATTCACTCTCTTTAATGGAGAGTGAGATTCACCATTGCACCACAAAACAAGTAGACTTCACTTACTTCAATAATGCCAACTTTTTCTCTCTTCTCACTTCTATTTTTATATATAAATAGATATTTGTGAAATACTATTAGAAAATATAATTGGGATAATTTGAATGCTGAAATTAATATACGTCTGAGAATAGCTGACAAATGAACCATGGAGGTGGGCTCTCAAAATATTTGATTGGTTAATAAGTTGAAATCTTATACTATCCTATTGTTTTAAGAGTGATTGGTTTATACGTCATCAATGTTAATTCGTTACGTAATTTGCCTCGCCCAATATCATGGTCAGTCTAATTGGGGATACATTTTGCATTTTCAAACTTTTTGCCCATATATATTACCAGTGTGTACCCCGCGAATTTCGCGGTCTGAAATTTTTTACAGTTTCAAATTGTATTTTGCAGTTATAATTTTATTATAAAATGTGTGTGTTACAATCTGTTATTGATGGTAAAATATTACATGGTGACAATATTTTTTGGGAATCATATGATATCTCAGTGACAATATATTTTCCGAAATATTTTAATTTACTTCTACAAATTTCAGATCTATCAAGATTTTGCAAAAATAAACTCCAAAAATATCTAAAAAAAGAAATCGTTCAACTGTGAAAAAAAAAATTCTTGCATTAATTTAATGTTTAGAATAATCTTATTATACGTAAATATTTTATTTCCATTGATTAAAATATATTCATAATTATTGTATTTTAGAGTAAGATATTTTTTAAAGTAATAATACTTAAATTGATAGTAAAGAAACTTAGTGTTCTTTTTGGCCAACACTATAATTTTTTAACCATGAAAAATTTATTCCACATATTTTTTTTTAGAAATATACATTAATTATATAACATTATTTTACTTATTTATCATTTACAATACTAATTTAATATTTTCATGTTAAAACAATATAAAAGAAAAATCGAAATCATAGTCTAAAAAAGAATATATGTATTTTACAGTTTATGGTTTATTTTGGCGGTAAAATTTTATCCAAAAATAAGCTTTTGTAGTACAATCTATTATTCAAGGCAAGATATTATATTTAGTGGCAATTTATTTTTATTTTTTTGGTATCATACACTATTTCGGTGACAATATCTTTTTTCTTAAATATTTCAATTTCCTCCTACAAATTTCACATCTATCAATACTTTACAAAAATAACTTTCATAAATATCTAAGCAAAGAAATTGTTCAACTGTGAAAAAAGATATGCTTGCATTAATATAATGTTTAAAATTATATTTCATATTTTACATAGATATTTTGTTTATTGAATGCAAGATATTATATTTGGTGACAGTAATTTTTTTGGTATCATACACTATTTCGGTGACAATATCTTTTGTGAAATATTTCAACTCTCTCCTAGAAAAAATCCACATCTATCAATATTTTGCAAAAATAACTTCCAAAATATCTAAGAAGAGAAATTATTCAACCATGAAAAAATACTTGCTTGCATTAATATAATGTTTAAAATAATATTTCATATTATGTGTAAATATTTTATTTTCATTAGTAAAAAAAGTTTCTTTTTTGTCATCACTATAATTACTAACCCATAAAAATTTATTCCACATATTTTAAGAAAAAATATATACATTAATTATATAAGATTTAACAATCTTTTACTTATTTATCAATTACAATACTCTTTTAATATTTGTATGTTAAAAAATATTAAAAAAAAATCAAAATCCTAGTTTATAAAAGAATATCTGTATTTTGCAATTAATAATCTATTTTGGCCGTATAATTTTATCTAAAAATAAACTTTTGTATTACAATCTATTATTGAAGGCAAGTTGGTTGCAAGATTTTTTTAGTATCATACGCTATTTCGGTGAAAATATCTTTTCCAAAATATTTCGAATTCTCTCCTACAAATTTCACATATATCAATATGTTGCAAAAAAAAAAAAAAATCCTAAAAAACAAAAAAAAAATCATCCAACAATGAAAAAAGAATTGCTTGCATTACATTATTGTTTAAAAGAATATTTCATATTATACATAAATATTTTGTTTACACTAATTAAATTTTATTAAGATTTATAGTATACTATAAAGAAATAACAACTCAGTAGTAACAACTCTAAATTTTACAAATAATTAATTCATAAAAAAAACTAAAAAAAAAAAAATTACATCCGTCGATTTCCAAATTATCCCAATAAACTGGGGCCGTGGGACTGTTTTTGTTACGGTGATGCTCCGGGTTTGGATCGTCATACCAAGCATTTATCCATATTTATGCAAGAAAAAAAAATGACGATTCAATTAGATTAAAATAAAATTGATCTCTTACCCGATGTGGTGGTGTGCGGTATTCCGATGCGGTTTAAGGCCGCGGTGATTCGAGAGAAAAATCCATGAGGAGGCAGCGGTTCGTGAATAACCTGCGAGAAGAGAGACGACATCGTGAGAGAAGAAGAGGAGAAAAAAATAATATTATACCTATAAAGAAAAATCAAACAATGAATGAGGAAATAAAGAGAAGAGAAGATGATTAGGGTTGTAAATCCGAATGAAAACTAAAGTGAGATTTGACATTTATAGAAAATGTAAAATGAAATGTACGGTTGAGATTAAAAGTATAAAACTCATGGTGTAGATTAAGTTTTAATATGATTTAAAATATACCTAAAATAACTTTTAAGGAGAATGCAGAATTTTGAAATAAAATGATTTGAGAGGTGCCACGTCACTTTAAGAGAAATGTGGTGCTGACACATCATCTTGGAGATGTTTGGAAATATAGTATAATAAGATGTTTTGAATTAGTTTTATGTAAAATAATTTAAATTTTCAATAAAATAATTAATATTATTTAATTATTTAAAAAACACACACACAAACGAGTTACATGGCTGGACTCAATTTTCCTTCTTTTGAAAGACCTAAAAATTCCGCCTCATCTAAAAGTCTGAACTTGTAGAAGAGTGTGAAATTATTTCATTTAATTATTTTTCTTACACACGCTCATGTGTTGTACTCTGATACCATTAAAAAGTTTCATCTCATTTAAAAGGCCGAACTTCTAAAAGGATGTGAAATTAATTCATTTAATTATTTAGCCCACACTTTTCATAAAATTGAAAAAAAAAATCAAATTTTAAAAGACGCTATCATCATTACTATATATGTACACATATTAGTCACCAATTTTGTCAAGAGTTAAAACGATCATCTTTGATCTCTTAATAATGAATAATAATTAAAAAAAATAAGGAAATGATTAGAATTAAGTACTAATAAATGAAAATAAATTTAATCAGTTCATAACTTCAAGACTCAATATACCTAAAAACTGTAATATGTACTCACAATTGAGGGAAAGGGCCCAAAACAATTGGGCCAAAATTTGGCATGCTATCCTTTATTGGAGGAGGCCCAGGTTAAATACAGTCCTATCCTGTGTTAATACACTTCACCTAAGAAAATGTTTAAATTTCATTTTTGAAAAACTTGATAAATTTTGGATTTTTTTTTTCTGAAAATTCAAAAAAATATACTCCCTCCGTCCATGAAATATAGTCTTGTTGCTTTATGCGCAGTTATTAAGAAAGTTGATATAATATGTAAAAAATAAGAATATTGTATCACATCAAGTACAAAATAAATTATTTAAAAAATGTTATGTGTGTACATTGAAAAATATAGATAAAGTTTATTATTTTAATTTTAGGCAACAAGACTATTTTTTGTGGACAACCAAATAAGGTAACCAAGACTATATTTCATTGACGGAGGGAGTACTAAACATATGATATGTATTTTCGGAATTTTTTTACCGAACATTTTTTGGTATGGTGTATTAACAAACTATAGGACAGTATATAATCTGGGCCTTTACTGGATCCAGGACTAATATCATTTAGGCCCATATTAAGCCCTAATTAAAGCCCACCAGCAAATACTTTCAAAATCCCTATTTATAAATCCTTTTTTTTTTTTTTTTTTAATCTCTTTACATTTTGAGTGTTGCCGCAGTTGCTTGTATGCACACTATCGACAGTTAGCGCCCAGAAGAAATTCCCATAATCAAAGGTATGGATTCAAAGCTTTCATTCTCGCAATTTGTATGCGAATTCTCGCTTTACAGTTTTTGATTACGTTTCTGGTACTTATGCATATACTGGTTAGGGTTATTTGAACTGGAATCTGTATTTTCTATCCTGCGATGTCCGAGATATCATTTTCTTCATAATAGGAGCAAAACAATGCTCCGTTGATTTGTTTTGAATTTTATGTGATGTGATTGTGTTGTTGTGATATATTTCGAGTTTCTCAGTCCAGTTTTACTGGAATCTGAATTTTCTATCCTACGATGTCCGAGATATCATTTTCTTCATGATAGGAGCAAAACAATGTGCCGTTGATTTGTTTTGAATTTTATGTGATGTGATTGTATTGTTGTGATATATTTTCGAGTTTTCCAGTCCAGTTTTATTTAATTTTATTTCCAATTTTAATGTCTGTATGAAGTGAATGTTTGACCTGGAATTGTAGGTTTTTGATTAAATGGAGGGAGGAGAGAGCTTGCTAGACACTCTTTTTGAGGAGGAAGGTTTTGAGGATGCTCAAGATGTTGAGATGCTTGATGTTGAAGAAGGCGAGTTAATAGAAGATAATTCAAAGAGCAAAGAAGGAGAAGCTTCTGCTGTTGGTGGTGATCAAGGAAATCAAGAAGCTAACAGGCCAAAGTCGAGAAATAAGAAGAAGAAAGAGAGAAGAAAGCGAAAGAAAGGCAGCCATACTGACCCGAATGTTACCGATATCAATAGGTTTAATTTCTTATCATCATTTAATTGGTTAATGTTTTATATTCTTTTCATAATTTGCTGCAGAAGTAGTATTCCACAACTATCTATTTATTTTGACTAATCAGCTGTACTCCGTCATTTAGTGTTTCATTTTCTACTGCCAGTTTAGTAAATCTGTTTCCCTTCCTTAGCATTTTCACATATTAGTAAGGGTTTTTTTTAATGACATTTTTGCAGGTTCGTTTTGAATGCATGCAAGCGTCTGCGAGAGAAAAAATCCTATCTTATGTATACTGCTGTGGGCTGTCTGGGTGTTGGAGCTTTAAGCGATTTAATCAAGGAGGTACGTTCCCTTCAAAAAAATGTTTAGAAAGATTCTTAAAGATACCTGTTGGTCCTGTTCTTTTTTGCCACTGATAAAAAATGACTGTTTTCTGATATTACAAACTACAATTATCTTGGCTTTTATATGTTCTGTAGCCAGTTTGGTGTATGACAGTGAAGTTTGTTGATGATGAGCACTTAATGTTTGTACTTATCTTATTTATCTAATTTTGGTCATTTGGCGTTGTTCAAATATTGCCTTATTGTCAAAAAAAAAAAAAAAAGTAGTTCTAGATAATAAGAGGAATCCTAACTTGAGGGATTTGCTGCACCTCAAATTCTACATTATCCCAGGTTTGCAACTAAAATGAAAGAAGAAAAGTAGGTAGGAACATAACTCATCCATCACTTTTTTCTTTGGTGGATTTTGTATAATGCAATGTGATTTTCTTCAAGATTAATCATTCTTTGATATTTGAATCCAGTGAAGTAGACTCCAGAGCCCAATGATGGTCATAAGTGATTACATCAGATATCATCACTTTTTGGATGAACATTGGTATGTGTTTGCATGCATTTGTTGGTAAATCACTAAATCAATCCGTATCCTGATTAAAGGTGAGACTCTTGTTAGCCGTCTAACAAAATGCTCTAGCTCCAATTCACATCCTATTCTGATCCTCAATGTCATCACCATTCAATCGCAGATTCTTCCGGATGAATAAGTTCTTGCTATCTTGCTCATGAAATTTTGATCTGAGATAGCTTGTTCATGAGACCACTTCATGATTCCATTAATGTAGGTAGACTCAAATGGTTTCCCCTTATCTGTATACCCTAACTTGTGTAGCGTGGAAGGGATATCATCAAAACCTGTCTAATTTCAGTCTATTATCAATGATAATCCGCAACAGTTATTTGGAGTGACCATTTGATTTGTGGGATAAGAAGAAAAATAATACTGCAGATGATTATGCTTCAACTAAGATTGAAATATTCAAGACTTATTTGGAAACAATTTAGTTGTAATTAGGTGGAAACCATTTGGTTAGATGAAGATCTTGACCATTGGAGTACTATAGGTAACAGAAAATTTAAATTATTGAACCGAAAGTCAGTGAAAAGGGGTTCAAATCACTCCTGATAAAACCAGTTCATCATGTACCTGTACTACTTGCCTACCTAACAATTAAATTATCCAAAATATTGTTTTTGAGTTCATGATGTTACTTGAGATTAGTCTGCCTTATTTCAGTAATGCAAATACTTCTGTTGTAAGAATTAGACTCAGGTGTGTATATGTTAATTTTGAATTTCTTCAAAATGTCAAAACCATCCATTTGCTGATGTCTTCAATTTTAATCCACTAGGACAAGATTTTTTTATTTTTCGATTTTAGTCGGCTTCACTTCTCAGTTTTTTAACATGAAAAGCAACCTTATAGGTTGATGCAATTCAGTCTTGTGGAGGTCAGAAGACTGCGGATGGGAAGCGTTTTCGGAATGGTGGTGGCATATTATGGAATATTATCAAAGTACGTGATCCAAATGCTTACAAAGAGATAATGAGCAAGGGAAGAGAATTTGAGGTACTTTTGATTTCTACATTAAGTGAATGATTACTAGGTTCTCAAATGTGGCTGTTTTTATCTCTGTATATAGTGAAGAAATGCAAGGTTCTTGAATGCCGTTCTTGCTTTTTCACATTGGACAACAAACTCATGCTATTGCTGAAAAAGAAAATGATTATTCTTTACTTGCAAATTTTATTTTCAATTTCTAGATGTATTCTCCCCGGTGAAGAATAAAAACATTGCTATGGCATTTTAAACATCAACATTTAAGTATAGCATCTACGCTTTTGCTTCTTGTGTGAGTGGAATTAGATACATGGGGCGTGTTGTTTTATGGAGATGTACATTCAAGATATCTGCAATCTAAAATTTCCCTGAGTTCACCATCCATCCCCTTTTCATTTAAATTCTATTGGTCACATGATTATTCATAATGTGCTTGTGATCCAAGGAGTATGTGCATCATCCTCTGCTTCTCCAATAGATAATCAGAACATATGAAGATGAAATTTTTTTGCTCTGTTTTTGGTTATTATTAAAGACACTTGATCTAGTGTTTGAGAAATGAATGATTTTTTCCATTTATTGGGTGAAGCTGTTCATGTAAAATACAATTGATTTGTTTATTTATGTACTGAAATTTGCAGAAGCAATTCAAGCTGCAAGCTCAGACTAATCAAGAACCTAAGCAACGAACCGAAGCTACTTCTAAAAGCATCTCTCTCCCTGCTAATCAAACGAAGGATAATCCACCAGACAATTCGGGGCTTATGCCTCATGATCAAAGCCAACATGACCTTGATCCTTCGACTGCTGTAAAGAAACGTGTATCTGTTCATGATCGAATACGAGTACCAGTTACATATGATGACCTGCTCGGTGAAAATGATCACAAAGATGAATTACCTCGACTGGAATAATTCTTCAATTACTTTTTTCCTGAAACACGATATAATCATTTTTTGTTTTTGCCACATTCTCCTTACTATGAAGTCAGTAGGTGTTTTTTTCTTCGTTTTTTCTTAAGAGTGGTTTAGAGCGAATATGAGAACACCTATAAGTTATGTTGCTGTTTTCGTCGTAAAGGAGAGAGATGAAGCTGTATTTATGCTCTATCAGGTTTGCTCAATCTTTGATTTCTGTTTTTTTATAAAGTATAGAGTGAAAGTGGTTCATACATGAATTATTGAAAGATAAAGAGTATTAGTTGTTTTCATTGAAGGGTATTAGTTGTTTTCATTGAATAGTATTAGTTGTTAAGTGAAAACAAATTAAGACTTTTAAGTGTAAACAACTAGTACTCTTCAGCATAAGTAACTAATACTCTTCATTGTTTAATGTATAAATCACTTTCATTCTATACGTACTCTTTTTTTAATTTTATTTTTATAGAATTTGGTGTTTCTGCAGGCAACCATATAGATTTGAAATAAATGGATTTTTAACTGAAACTAAAATTTAGTCACTCAAGCAATAGTCTATATAGTAGGTAACTTATTGTAGCCAAGTAGACTTCAATATTATATAAAAAGCCCAGTAAAACACATATACATTGTAAATTTATAGCCATACATATATCATGCCTAACAAAGGAGCCCTAAACTCTTATTTTTGCAAGAAAAGACATATAACTGTGCAGTCATCCCTCTTTGAATTAGGATACTTTTGTTCCCATGATTTAACAGCTGCATCCACCACTGCTTTCGCTGCCGTCTCTTCGCTACACGCATTCGACACTATCGACATCACTTGTTCGTTACTCAGCACATCCCACACCTAAATAAGAAACGAAATGTATTAATTTTTGTACCAAATAGTAACATTGGAGTCAAGTAAAATGTGGGAGCAATGGCCTTACCCCGTCGCTTGCTAGTACGAGAAACGCGTCGTTTGGAGATAGACGGTGGTGGGTAACGTCGGGCGTGCAAATTATGCCGTTGTTTTTTAGCACGAAATCGCCGAAAGCACGAGACATGGCAAGCCCTGGAGAGTCATCGTAAGGCAACCACACTCTTTGTACATGTGGTTCTTCTTTTAGAGCAAGAACTCTACCTTTGCACCTTATTATTCTCTCTGCTTCAGCTGTAACATAACATTTTTCCAATTTTAGAATTTAATAAATGCAATATGGATGATATGAATTTATCTTTCTAGTTCTTATTTATGATAAAGTATAGAGTGAAAATGGTTCATACATGAATCATTGAAAAATATTAGTTGTTTTCACTAAAGAGTATCAGTTGTTTACATTGAAGAGTCTTAGTTGTTCAGTGAAACAAACTAAGACATTTAGGTGAAAACAACTAATACTCTTCGGTGAAAACAACTAATATATTTCAATGAAAACAACCAATACTCTTCAGTGTAAACAACTAATACTTTTCAGTGAAAACAACTAATACTCTTCCGTGAAAACAACTAATACATTTCAATATCATGCATATAAACAATTTACTTACATGGCACTCCAGGTTTGAGGTCGGTAGATAATTGAGTAGCCATGATCCCTGTCTCCGTCCTCGTCCCTAGAACTACTCGTGAATCACCAAGATTTGCAATAACGAGATCTTCACCCTAAGAATCAATAATTTTTTTTAAAAAAATAATTAGTAAAAATACGAATGACAAATAAACAGATAATCGGCCCCAATTAAAATTTAAATACAAATATATCGAATAATGTACAACATTTTAACTTATTATGAAAATTAAAAAAAGAAATCAAAGTAATAACTGAAAATGTATTTTTTTCTATAAAAATAAAAAATTCTGGCTCTGTTCCTGTACCTGTTTGACGACAACAACAGCGGTGGTTCCACTGCATGAACAGTCCATATTATCAAGATACTTAATTTGCTTGTCTATCACTTTGAATGAACTCAAGCAAGCCTCTTTCCATTTAAGGAAATTCTTGGTTGATCCAAATTGGTCATTTCCCAATTTAGAATTTTTTCCTGGAGAAAGCATGATGTTTGCTATGGAATTCCTGTGGCTAAGAAGCATAGAAGGCAATCTGTTTCTGACAATATTGCTCACTATATGTCCATTTTTCCCATGTCCATCAAAAACAGCACATAACACTCCATCCTCCATTCCATAACCCTATAAAAATGAAGGAAAAATAAATAAAATTGTTGAATTATATTATACAAATTCATTAAAATTACACAAAAAAAACCTCTAAGAAACATGGCACACAACTAGTTATATAGGTTCAACCAAAGGATGAAAATATCCGGATATATCCCTGATACATCCTCGATATTTTCTTTTTTTATGATCACCGATATCGATATGGGGTAATAATATTCTATAATATTCATAATTTTTTTTGGTAATATCAATAAAAATATGTATGCAATTCAATTCAATTTCAATTGTATTTTTGTACAATTTGAGCTTAATATTGGTAATATATCGAGAAAATGTCAAAAAATATCAACAATTTCGATAAATATCGATTAATATCACAAAAGTAAAATTTGCTCTATTCCTACTGTTAAATATATGTATTAAAAACTGTTATTAAATATTCATAATTTTTCAAATTTACCGATATCGATATTCATATCCATATATCCATCGATATTTTCACAAGTTCAAGATCTCGATATATCTATCGATACCGATGTTTTCAATCTTTTCAACTGAATATTGCTACCTTGATGGGTATTGTTCGACAAGATTTTTAGGTGTTGTACTGCATGCTTAATATATGGTACAACACTTTGAAGCCCTTCTGGGCAGTAGAAAAATTCGTTATATATGAAGTTAAATATATGTACCTCATAGAGAATAGCACAATCTTGATTTACTCCTTTGCTTCCTGTGAAAGAATATGTTGATCCAATTTTTTGTGATTCATTGGCAATACATCCTTTATAATATACAGCATTTTCTTGGCCATAAGAATCATCATGTATTTCTCTAGATTGAATTGATCCACAAACTCCCATTTTTCTTCTCTCTTAAACTTTATGTAAATTTTTGTTGTTGTTGTGCATATACTTTGGAATCCAAGACTCCCAATATATAAGGAGTTGGGGACCATGGAATATGCATTTGATGAATTTAATAATTCTTATTGATAGAATTTGTGGCTTACAAAGAGTTGAAAATCACAATAATTGGGTTTTTTTTAATAGTTTGAGTAATTTATTATGATAAATTAAATAGTATTTTAGGCTACCCCAAGATTCATTTCAAAGGGCATCCTATGTGTAGTTATGTAGGATAAAATAATAATGTATGCTATATAGGTGGCAACCAATGGAACCTAATTAGGGTGTTGACTTCCAATATTTAAGACACAAGTTTCTGAATTTAAAAAGAATAGGTTTGAAATTTGTGTAATTAGTTAATATTTGTTGCTTGTTTAATCAAATTTAATAGAAGTATGAATATATAAAATTGAGTGTGAGAACATCAAATGTTCTAAAATGCAATGTCGGTAAAAGATATAATTGGATAAATTTGATGAAACACGCTAATGATTTATTCCAGCTATAGAATTATTGGTTTTAAAAAAAAATTGTATATGAGTAAGTTTTTTTTTATGGAGATGGTTCATGATAAGATTATCATGAAACTGTTTTAAAGTATCGATAATTTCACTAGAAGTATCATTAATTTAGGTTAATTTTTTTTAGAACAACTACAATATAATATCACTGACCTAAATTAATGATACTCTTGATGAGATTAACAATACTCCTGATTAATTAATATTCAACATTTTAATATAGTTTCATGATAAACTTATTATAAACTATATATTTTCATATAATATTTTGCCCATATATATATATTACATAATTATTCACAGGATGATGTATCATTTATCAGTCCAATTTAATTACTCAATATCATATAAATTTGTGCATTTATACATATTAGATAGGTATTGAATATTTTCTCAATAACGCATTTCCCCAAATGAGAGCTTTTCAGGTCACAAATTATTATTCACATTTAACATGATTCTTTTCTAAGTAATTATATCAATTAGAAACTAACTTTAATTTTTAAATTATGGATCGTTTCTTAAAACAGAAGGAATATATATAAGTTAACATTAGCACGGCAGAACATAAGAAATCTTAATAATAAGCTAACATTAAATGACAAATCATTTGATTCTTTACTAAAGAAGATTGAGTTGACTTTAGGGAATAATTAACCTATCTAATTTCTTTTTCTTTTTTTCTTTTTTTTCATATAAGAATGGTAATACTATTGATGACAAGGCTAATTAAATTTTGTAAGGATTTTGTCAAACTTAAATTTAATAATCACATAAATTAAGGTTATGCTTCATTGGAGGGACCTTGAGGTTTGGAAGAAAAAAACAGCTAATAATATTATATAGCCGTACGACACGCCCCCTAAATTGTCATATACTCATATTATTAATATTGTAATTAGATAGCTTTTCAAATCTTTGGAAAGTTGAGGCTTAATTCATTGTCATTTAAATTGACAAACAATTGGACAAATTAATTACTGGACCGTTAGTTTGAGGTCCAACCACAAAAATAAAAAAATTAATCCATTTATTATACAAATACACAAGCTTTACATAGTTTTGAAAGGGCCATAATATTGACTTCACTAATATTACCTAATACTATGCATTATTAAGTCTTTGATGGAAACTGATTTTGCATTAATATGTTTTTTGAATTCAACTTTTAAGTGTAACAAATGGGCATGTATAAACACCATCAATTTTTGATAAAAATGTTATCCTTCCCATTTATTTATTTTTTTGGATATATTAATTAGAGTTTAATCGTTGTAAAACTATTTTCATTCATTTGTGTTTGATTCGGTTAGACATCTGAAAAATACTGTATTTCGTTGATTATAAATTTCCTTGGTTACGAGTTGGAATATTGGGGACAAAATTTCACACTATAACAAAATAAAAAATAACCTACAAAATTAGAATTATCTACGAGATTTCTATGACTTGACTATGAAGTTTTCTAATAATGTAAGCATCTTCACTTTACAACCTAGAAACAATTTGCAGAATCAATTTGCCTAGAAAATAAATTTCATAGGTATTATTACCTACAAGTCATTCACCTACAATACAATTTGTCTATGGAATTTTCGTAGACAAATTAGTTTGTTGGTGTGGAAAAAAATTTGCTTATATAATTGATTTTTTTTTTTTAGATAATTCGTAGATAATCTCCACCACAGAATTTTTTGAGGAATTTTTTATCCATTTTGATAAATTTTATAGGCAATTCTTTAAAAAAAAATTAGTGTAATAAAGGTGAAATAAATTAGTTAATATAAGAATAGTGTGGGGTTATAGCGAGGTTCATTAAAAAAATAAAGGGATTGTTTTTCTAGTGTAATTTTTAAAAAAAATATGAGAATAAATTTGATGAATAGAAAAAAGAAAAGTGGAATTGATTTGAGGGAGTACGAGTTTAAATTCATTTGCAAACATTTTACTTAATAGCACAAATTAAGCTCATCAATACGTGAGAATTGATAAGTAGAAAGAAATTGATATAGTTATCAAAATATATCAAATGAAAATTATAAATACCAGCTAATTGTGTACGTGGAGCATTTTTAATTCTACCTAATATGATAAAACATGTACGGTCAAATAGTGCTTATCACAATCTCTTATTTTTCAGGTCAAATTATAAAAAGAGCATATTATATTAAATCGAATCATCATCGATGTAATTCCATCTCATTTTGTGGATCAGATCATCCATTCATCACCTGAAAATAATGAATCAATAATTGAGACCATGTCAGAGATGAACACGATGAAGGAATATACTAAATTCATACATCTTATCTAAAAATAATTCTTGATTTTTTCCATTAAAATATCAAATAAGTCCAATAATGCATCAAGTTTTTGTTGAGGGGTGTGGATGCCTAAAACAAAACTCTGACTAATCCAAATTCTTGAAATTTAAAATCAAACCAATTCAAATATATGTATAAAAATCGAACTAAAATTGTTGGTTGGATTAGATCGAAGTGTAATTTCATAGACAGATAAGAGTTATAATAGCTTGATAGAAAAATAAAATAAAATTACTTGGTAAAGTATTATATGAAGATAGTTTATAATAAATTTATCATGAAACTATATTAAAGTATTGATAATATCACCAAGAATATTATTAATCTGGGCGTGATATTATATTCTAATTATTGTAAATTATATTGAACCTAAATTAATGATACTCCTGATCAAATATTCGATACGTTGAAACAATTTCATGATAAACTTTCATTAACCACTTTCATATAAAACTTACTTAAATTATTTTGTGCAAATAGAATTTGAAATTATTATTGTTTTAGTAAGAGAATATTTTTTTAACCAATATATTCTTAAATGAAATTAATTACTCATTCAGCCCCCTATTAATTTTCACATGGGGCAACATATATATATATATATATATATATTATTGATTTTTTGAATCAATGAATAAATAATATTTTGAAATAAAGTAAATATATTAAGAAAATATTTATTTTTATATTTGAGGTGTAAAAATTATTGTGGAACATTAAAAAAAAAACAATGATTATTAGATGACAAATAGAGTATTTAAAAAAAAAAACCCAGTTGTACAAACTTAAAAATTATTGTACCAGCTGAATTAGATGAAAGTACGAACATTATTAAAAGGAAGTATTATATTACTCCCTCCATCCCGAAACACATTGCGGTACTTTTTTAGACACACGAATTAAAAAAAAGTATAATAAGTACACTTTTATGTATATTATATGAGTGTTGTGAGAGTAAGGTTAAATGAATGCTTACTATTTTTAGGTATGTAGGACAAAGTAAAGTGAAAACTATGCAATTGAAGGAGTAACATGTAATGGTCCGAAATTAAAAAAGACAATAAGGGCTATATTAAATAGTGGTTCGGACTTTACATATAATGATCCGAATTAAAAAAAATGCATTGAACTGAATTAAATAGCAGTACAAGCTTAGTATGATACAAACTGAATTTTACCCCATAATTAAAAGGGCACAGTCGATAAGAACATTTCTCTCAACTAAAAAAGAATGAAACTTAAACCCCTTAAAAAATATTTTTTACACAAATTCTATAGTATTCACTTGGATTTTAAGCTGAATTTTACCTTTAATTTTATTATTTTAAAAACACGCTGGACTATGTTTTTTTTTTTTTTTTTTGCAATTGGATCCTAGCGATTACTTTTTGAGGTACTACTAATTATTTTTTAGAATATTATTAATTTCTATTTGGAGTATTTATTTATTTTTAAATCCAAGTGCATATTGTAAAATGCAACTACTCATAAATTTAATAGAGAATAGAGATGGTTAAAAATGTTCCCATACTTGAAATGCGGCGTTTTTAGTTTACTGAATTTCCATGCCTCTTTTCTTTTACACGAGTCTCACAATCAAACTGAATTGACCAAAATTTCTGAAACTTTAGACCAAACAAAACTGCCATCTTCGGTTTCAATTTGGTCGAATTTTTCAGTTTTAACCAAATACTGCACACTCCTATTTTTATCACTGAGAATGAAATGACAAGAAAAAGTCTCAACTCTCAAACTAAAACCATTTCTTTTTTTTTCAGAACAGTATTCATAGCATTTAGACACTACCATACAGAGGAGCAAAGTTAAAACGAATTCACACACATACCGCCTTTTCTAGTGCAGATACAAATTGATCAACAGCAAAAAGAGATCACAGCATCACAATATCTCGATTTCTTGGCTAACGAAATTTCACCTCACTGAGTGAGGACAATAGCATTTTCCTCCCCTTGCGATGAGTCGACTGCAGAAGACTTCTTTGTCAAAGCCTTGGGTAAATCGAACTCGTCCTGAATGCAGCGTTGCTGAGGGTGGCATAAAAGCTTGCACATATCACGAAAAAGGGCACGAGTCAACCCTTGACCACTCTCAAATATATAGCCCTCAAACTCGCTGATATGTTCGAGGGCATCGACCAGAGTATCATACACACTTTGTGGGCAGTTATCGGGTCCTGGTTTGTCGTGGAGGTACATGACATCCAAGGTGAAGAGCTTCAGAGTTGAAGGCAGCTGAAACAGTGGCTTCATAGATGATCTACAGTAGATAAAGATCTGAAACAACGGAGTAAAGTTGAAGATTGTTGGGAGCCCAAAACAAGGAGGGAATGAAAATTAATGAATAGTAAAAGACTAAACTCAAAGAATAGGGAAACATTCACTAGTTTTTTTTATAGATCCTTCGATGAAATATTATTTTTAATGGACGAAAGATTGAGTAGAACTCGACGTAAAAAAGCAAGTATTCACCATTGACTGCTGTAAAAGAAGAAAGGAGGTACTTCCTCCGTCCCGCGATTACTTTCACACTTGCCTTATTTGGACATCCCAAAATTACTTTCACACTCAAAAAAAGGAAATAACTCTCTCACAAAAGTCAATAAAGCATAAAATTATCATTATAATATTCAACTCCACACTCACATACTCCATTTTTTCTTAAAAATATGTGCAATTTTCATATGTGAATGTAAAGGTAGGACGAAGGGAGTACCATTTTCACGTTTCACCAAAAGATTGGCAGTATAAGAATATAAACCGCTCATTTGACAGTGGTCAGAAAAACAGAAAATTGGAATTCCAGTTAAATCTTATTCCTTCATTTACCTAACAGAGGGGGAAGCAATTCAATTCAATTTTCACCCCCTTCTGCATTATGAGTTATATGTAGAAAATATGTGATAAATCAAAAGGAGAAACAAGCAGTTAGTAACTTAATAGTATCCATTTTCGTACCGCTTCTTCATAATGAGTTTTATGAGAACATTGATCCCAGAACTATCCAAGAATCTAATAACCCAAAGTAAGAAATTTAACTTCCCCACAATTTTCGGGCAGGCAGCATCTATAAATCTTTTTTTTTTCTCTTGCGGGGAAGGGGGGAGGGATTAGTTTGTTCAATGTAAAAAAATTATGAGAATATCTACTCGAGTTCACTCAAGAGTACTCACCAATCGGAATATTCGATTCTGTGCACGAGATTTCTTCGCTTCATGATTTGCTACTTTAAATAGTTGAGTGAGATCTGCTTGACTGGGTGATAAATCCGCTGAGAGACCTCGTAAAGCAGCAGACGCTGAGTCGACTTCACTGCTGAACTCTTTTCGGAGCTTAACAAATAAACAGGAGAAAATCAGACCCGTGTGCATATATAAGATAGGAGTATCATCACTAATTAAATGACTGGGGAAAGGAGGGACATAAATATTGTGTTCGACTAGAATACAATAAGTAGCATATGCTTCAACCCAACTAGGAAGCTTATTTTAAAATTCACAAATGACTTCTGGAGGAAAAGCACCTTCACTTAATTAGTGCATCTAACAGCACTAATCAATTTCCATCAAATAAAGACATTAACTGGTAACGTATATTTTGCAGAGAATTCTCGACTTTCCTTTAACAAACACCAACACATAGCCTCAATAGCACACATGGATCTCACCCACTATGGAGGGAAAATACCTGCTCAGGTCTAGCAGTGATATAAACTTCAAAGTCGAAAAAACGTGAGGAAATCATGCAGCTAAGCAATGCAAAATCATGCTCACTGGAACAACAAATCATAACATTTGCAAAGTCACATAAGTAGTGCAATTAGATTATGTGCACACCCTTTGCTTAAAACAAGGCTGAGATCACAAGGTATTTTGAGTAGCAATATTCTTTCATTATCTTACTAGCTAAATATGCAAGATGACAGCTATAATTGAACAATTTACTCAATAACACACACAGACAAACACATTCACCAATTCTCTCTAGGGGATTGTAACTTCAATTGACCTTGTTGATGAATAATCTATATCAAACCCTAAGTTAAAATGTTAAATCTCTCCAACCGAATTGACAGTAGAAACTATCACTTAATGCCATAGAAACGCAGGTAAGATACTAAAACAATGGAGAAATGAATACCCAATACGTCGATTTCGAAAGGGCGCAGAAGGCAAAACGGTGATCGGGGTTGATGCTGAGCTTAGCATGGATGAATAGCATAATAGCCTGCTTAATTGAGTCCAATCTGGTGTAAGGCCGTCCGTTAGGCCCGTTTACCTTCATCTCCACCATCGTTTCCGGGCCCACATCGATGCAGAAAAGTATGTCTTCATTTGAAATTCGGGCCGCCGGAAGTGT
Organism: Ballota nigra; assembly: GCA_947034835.1. NCBI lineage: Eukaryota > Viridiplantae > Streptophyta > Magnoliopsida > Lamiales > Lamiaceae > Ballota > Ballota nigra. Next base: position 137,045,118 of record OX344720.1, read on the forward strand.
GTATCCTCCGACGCCCTGTCCCGGCGGAGATTGAGAGCCTACCAGCGGCGCGTTCGTGTTCCGGACCTCTGCAACTTCCATATTTAGGGTTTCCGATTGCTTCTGTGTCGATAGATTACGGTTTCCGATTGGGGTTCGTCACTAGACTTATGGGGTCATTTTGTCATTTTGAATTTTTTTGCATCTTTTTTGTATGAAATGAAATATACCTCCATTTCCGCAATTATTTTCACACACCATCTTTCATAAAAAGTTTGTTCTTATAGGGTATTTTCATAGAAAATTATGAAAATAATATTGTTCCACCATTATTTGCATACTTTTTTTTTGTCCGTTTCAAAATTATTTGCACACTCTAAAAAGAGAAATATTGATTTGTGTGCACACTCACAATAATATACATATATTTATCCATATACCACTGCTTTACTCAAAAAATAACTTTTTCTTAATATGTGTGCTCATTTTTGTGTGCAAAAAATGTTGGGACGGAGGGAGGAAATCATAAAATTATTATTACCTTATTCGACCGCATACTCTCACACTCTCATTTTTCTTTTAAAAAAAATGCAATTGTTCAAATCATCGTTTGATCTTTAAAAATGAGTTAATTGTAAAAAAAATTATGAACTATATAGTTTTTATAAATTACAGTGTGAAATTTTTTATTTAGTGATACACCAAATTTTTTTTTATCGGTAAATGTTAGTTGTTAGTAGTTAGATTAGTTCACCAAGTCTTCAAATACTCCAAGAAATCTCCAAACCTACCTTATAACTCCCATAATTTGTTCCCAAAAGGAATCGAACCCGGGTCACTCACTAGAGTGAGGAACCCGGTGGCCAGGTGGGTTAAGTTTTGTAATTTAAAATATTTAATGATTTTTCGTTAACAATTAATGATCATGGTTGACGGATATGTCACATAGGACCCACATAGATGCTAACAAATAAAATTATAATTAAAGATGCGTGTTCGAACTTTTTTTCAGAAATTTGTGGTCATGTTCGGGATTTTTTTTTAAAGATTATGGTCATATACAGATAACCAGAAGTTGAACAACAGTCATCGCGATTTCGAATAAATTTTGGACATATATTGGATAGAAAGCTCTTCGACGACGGTGGGTCGGCTTTAACTGATGGCAAGCTTCAACGACAGGGCAGGTGAGAGAATGTGATGGTGTTCGAACTGAGACGATTTGATTTCGGCGGTGGCTGGTCACGTCTTCGACGCGCACACAACGGCAAGGCTTCAACGACTTTGGGTTGCATCTTAAAACGCTGGTGAACGACGACAAGCTTCGACTACAGAGCGGGAGATTGAGTGTTGCGTTGCGATGACGATATAATTGAAGAGGTGAAGTGTATTCACAACGTAAGGATAAAATCCAAAGAGTTGCACACTTAACTAGGGCATTTTAGGAAAGAGGAATAATACATTCATCCAAATTGTAATGAATTTTCTGTTTAAAAAATGCAATGAGTTTAGGAACAGGTTATTGACACTACACTGTGGAGTACATACACTACATGGATAAACTCACTACACTTAGGATTAATACATCACATTTTATTCCTAAAACACCCTAATTAACTATTAGCAAACTCTTCGAATTCTTGCCCATATTCTGATTACGCTCCATCTTCAACATCTTTTGTCGTCTATATTCATAGCCACAGCATCGTCGTCCGCCGTCTACGCCCATAGCCACAGCTCCGTCGGCCATCGCCAAAGTAAAAAATCGTGATGACTGTTGTTCGGCTTTGGTTATCCGAACATGACCATTATGTTCGATTTTTTTTTACCAAATATGCCCACAATTATCAGAAAAAAATTCGAACACTTTGTTCGAATTTTTTTCCCAAAAATTGTGTTCATGTTCGCATGATTTCCCAAATATTTTGATCGAGTTCATATAACCAAAGTCGAACAAGTGCAATCGCGATTTTCAGAAGAAAAAAAATTATTTGAAACAAGCAAACAACAATAATATTGCCATACGCATACAATTTTATACACTCAATGAACAATAATATGCATGAAAAAATCATAACACAAACAAAAATTATACTATTCAACATTTTAAAAAACCCAGTTTCTAAAAAATACCAAAATACTTATATATACGTATTCCGAACTTGGAGGATCGTTCATCCTTACAATGTAGGCCGTCACAAAGCGTCTAGTGGTCAATTGATGATGGGTCACATCCTTGAAGTATGAAGCTCGTTTGGATTGTTCGAAATGACTTTCTTTGTTCGAAAGTGAAGTATGAAAATGAGGTGTAGTGTATTTACTAACATTATTTTTTGAGGGAAGGTTAGAAGGATAATATTGTCATTTCAAGTATTTGCCTTAGAAATTAAATTTTGTGTAGTGTATTTACTCCACCTTGTAGTGCCAATAACTTGGGTCATGAATTTATTCAAGTAGTATAGTCACTACACATGTATGTATGAATAACTTGGGACCACAGTTATTTGCACTAGCCTCTGTGTTAAATACACTACCTGGATAAATACACTACTTATTTTTTCAAAAATTTGCAACATTTTCGGAAAAAAAAAATCGATTTTTTTTTTCGAAATATTATAAATTTCATTATGTTCGGAAAAAATGTTCGAAAAAATGAAAAAAAATTTAAAAAAAATTTAGAACAAAAAATAGTGTATTCATCCGGTTAGTGTCTTTAACATAGAGGCTAGTGCAGATAACATGTGCCATAACTTGGGCATCAATAAGAGTACGGGTCTTTTCACCCCCAAAATATGCTTGTTCACCCCCCGGTTTAGTTCACCCCCACATGGTTCAGTTCACCCCCAATCTATTACCCTACATAACCCTTGATTATCAACCTAATTAAACATTTGTATTCTCACCCTAATTTATACACGCGAAAACAAAAAAGAGTATCAACCTAATCTCCTCCTGCTGTTGTGTCGCCTCCGCTGTGTCGTCGCCGCCATGCCGCCGCCACAGCGGCCCCGCGTTCGTCTTCTCCCCCCCTCCCCCGGTGTCAGCAACAAGAAATACATACTTCTCCCAGTCACATTCCAACATTCAAGAGGCAGCCCGATCCATGGAAAAAGGTGAGTTCACAATTCTTTTTATATATTTGTTCATTTCTGGTTTAGGGAACAATTGGTGTATGCTCTTGGAATTTATTCGAACCTTTTTTTTATGTTCTAAATAAAATTTAGAACAACCTAGAAATAACTTGCTTTTAAGTGCTAGTGTATGCTCACTGTTGGGAAATTGATTTTGTATTTTTGAACTGAATCTGAACTCACAATTGGGAAGTTGATTTTGTATTTTTGAACTGCATCTGAACTCATTGTTGGGAAATTTATGATATACCCTTGGAATAGATTGATCAACATGTTGTAATTTTACCAAGTTCTTGATTGATAAAATTTATTTTTAAGATATGCTGGTGGTATATGGTTTTGAATTTGATGAAAACTAAGGGTATGTTTGTTTTGGGATTTAGGTGTGCGGGGGAAGTCATGACTTTGAAATCTTAGGATGTAAAAATCTTGATAAATAATATAAGTGTATGTTTGTTTTGAGATTTTAGTAGGGTGCAATTTTTCTTTATGTCAAATCAATGTCTTTTAGTGATAGATGTTGTATTATTTTATTATATTGTGTAAGAGAAAAGTAGGAGAGAGATTGAGTGGATGATAAAAAAATGATGATGTGATTGTATTTAATTATGTGAAAAGTAGTAATAGGTTTATAGGTAGGGATTGAGTTTGAGATTTGAAAACCCGATTTTAAATCCCAAACTAGAATAGAGCGTGGATCGCAAAGTTCAAAGTCCATCTGTGTGAGTCCCGAAACAAACATACCATGAGGAATTGTGAAAGTGAATCGTGTAAAGATATTACAAAATGTGTGGAGCATCACAAGTTTAAGCGTTTTTTTCTCTAAGGTTTTCTCAATCATTGACTTGTTAAAATATGATTGAGTCGCCCATCAATCCAATACTCTTCGAATCTGGCCCTAAAGTTTTTTAAAGCAAAATAAACATTAATTTTGTGTTAAGGTAGGCTACCTTGATTAAAGAGTTAAGGTTCATGCAGGTCTTTATTTATTCAAGCGTTAGACTTTTATTTAACCTTCTCAAGTTCATTTTGTTTTGTAATATCTATCAATTCCATCTTTTATAGGAAAAAAAGTGAAGGCTCGGCCTACTGCCTCTTATAGAAAGAGAAAGCAAGATGAACTACGTAAATTGTCAATGAGTGGACCAGAATCGAAACATAATCTGGAGGATGAAACTATAAATAACATTGATCCTGAGGATCCAGATAATACATGGGGGGCTGACAAATTTCCTCGGATACTAATGAGGATGAAGATCAGAATGAGGATGGTGATAGTGATGTATACGATGATCAGGACGAGGAATGTGAAGAAAATGATGAAGTGGGGGATGGAGATGAAGAGAAAGAGAGAGAAAAAAGAAATCGAAAAAAAATAAGAAGATGATATTCTCTTAGATTCACTAATACCACATCCTCCGCTTCTCCCCGGCTTCGGTAAACATGTGTCAAATTTTATATATAATGGAATTGAGCGGGAAGTCTTGATATTTTGGGTTGAACGTTTTGATATTCTTATGAATTGTGAACTTATTTATTATGGGTGATTTGACGATGATTTTGTATTTTCGGTTGAACGTTTTGGTATTCTTATGAATTGTGAACTTATTTATTATGGGTGATTTGATATTGTTACAGACGTATGTTTTGATGTTCTTATGAATTGAAGAATTATTTATTGTGGTTGAATTGATTTTGTTATGGATGTTTTTTGAACAAATAAATTGATCCATTTTTTTGTAAGTGTATTGATCTTAATTTTTTTTGGAACAAATGTTAAGTGTTCGAAAAAAATACTAGAACGTTTTCAGGAATTCGGTGAAAGTTAACTGTTCGAGATATATCACAGAACAAAAGGGGGGTGAACTTACAAAAACAAAAGTTATAAAAAAATCCAAGAACAATTTACAAATGTTCGCATTTTATTTGAGAACATTGATTTTTGTAAGTTCACCCTCCTTTTATTTTGTGATATATCTCGAACAGTAAACATTCATCGAATTTCTAAAAATGTTCTAGTATTTTTTTCGAACACTTAACATTTGTTCTAATATATTTTTTGAACATATGACATTTGTTCAAATAATTTTTAAGAACTGAATTGAATGAAAAAAAAACACAAAACAAATATCAAACATCATCATAAAAAAATATTAACAATTTTCTCATTCATAATTGAACATATTGTAACATAGATTACATCCCAAAAAATAATGAGAAGAATGATAGTTCCAAAAACAACTCCATTCTAGTATCTTCTAAAGCGGATAACATCCCAAAAAATATGGCAAGTGACTTGAATGCGAATATACTAGCTTCTACTAGTAGCTTCCCCGCAAGAGTACGGGTTCACTGTAGTATGAGCGAGTATAGGGACCAAGTAGTATCGAACCCAAGGGATGGAGTGTATGCGAATAGATCCCTGAAGATCTACGCGTCGTAGCTAATATGAGTGTAATGTTTTTGAGTTTTTGGAAAGATTAAAATAAATAAACTAAATTACTCTACTAAGGCAAAAGAAAGAGCTAAACTAATTATCTAAAAGTTGTTTTCAAATATGAGATGGTGATGCTTAGGATAGGAATCCCTACGTATACTAACGGAGCAGGTACATAATCAAAATAACTGTGACGCGCAAGAAATAACCTAAGTAAAAGAATGCAAGGTGAAAGCTCAATATTCTAAACCCTAATACTTTACCTTAACACTCGACTTCACTAATCCACTAACAAGTTAATGAATTGTGCTTAATTAATGAGACCCTAATTTAACTAAGGTGATGCGGTCGTCCTCCTTCGCTAAACCGGTAGATGAATTAACCCTTTCTAAACCCTCTAGTTAAGTCTACTCGTTGTTAAAGAGTGATGCGGTCGTCCTCTCCCTAACACTTTTCGAACGAAATTCAAAAGTAAAGTTAAGATCAATTTTAAGAATTCATTAATCAAGAGAATTAAAACCCTAACGTCACGAGTTACCCTAATTACATACCCACAACCTACTTCTACGAGTTCATCCTACCCCAAGCATACAAGGGTTTAGCTAGACATGGCTATAACGATAACGAAAACAATAAAAGAAACAACGAACATAAACATGATGAATTGAAGAAAGAAAATATGAAACATGAACTAGGGTTTAAAGAAATAAATACTAAGAACTGAATTTGAATTGATAAAAACGAAGTTTAAAGCGTTTAAAGTAATCAAGCTAATTAAAAGGAACTAAGAAACGAAAAGAAACTAAGAATTCGTATGAAAAGCCTCAACAAAATGTAAAGTAAAGCTTGCTCGTCTCTTCTCCTCTTTCTCTCCCTAAAAACTAAGTTTAAAAGTGATTTTATATGTGTTGGATGATGTCCTCCCTTCAAAAAACGAGTTTGGAGAGGTATATATAGGCCACGGGCCGAAACGGGAGTTAATGGGCCGAAAAAACGCATCCGGAGGCAAAAATATGCAAATGCTCGAGCTAGCACACGCTTGAGCGGTCTCATTCGAGCATATAGGTCGAATGAAACAGGTGCTCGAGCGCTCCCGCTCGAGCTGGTCGAATGGCGAAATTTTTCTGCAAGTTTTTGGTCATTCGAGCAACACGCTCGAGCGGTGGCGCTCGAGTATGCTCGAGTGGTCGAGCACTTTTCAGCAGCAGTACACTTGTTCGTAAAATCTTCATATCTCCTCAACCGGGAGTCCGTTTTAGCCGATTCAAAATCCTACGAACTCCTCTTTTCGCCCTCTATCTATCTATGAACATCAAAGAGACAAATTCATTATTTTATGAAAATGATACTCATTTGACTCCAAACACTACTCGAAAACACTCAAAACATGAGCAAATCGGGCACCAAAACATAACAATTTCACGCCTAATCAGCAAGCTAACATTCTACCATTATATAGCTTCCAAAACTACTCCTTCACAAATCATGTTCTTTTCCTACTTCTGGATCCTTAAAAGGCAAAGCCCTCTGCCACCCATTAGCAATGGGTCGATGAAAGTGTAGCCATGAAGTAACAATGGGAGGCAAAGTAACTCCGACACCAAGGTTAACCTGCAAAATATGTAAATATGATTAATGAAAGTAGAATTTTAAATTTTAAATGTTTTGAATTTTTTAAGTCCAATACCCGCACAAAATGATTGTCATTTACCAACGCCATACAAATACATTTTGGGCGTGGGTGCACTTCAGTTCTATGCGGAAGGTATGACACTGACAAAATTGGACTTAACATAACCAACACGACATTGTAGGTTGATGCAACCAAGTTGCCCATGTACGACAACATGAACCAGTTTTCTACACTCGCAGTCTCAGTAAAGCAATTAAGAGCCTTCATGATTATTGGTACCATTTACTTTTCCCGAAAAGCATTCTCATACAATTGGATATTGTGGGACAATTCAGTCATCAAATCCTGACGAATGCGGGCCCATGAGTCCTCACCATACCCCAGTAGACCTGCGACTGCCCTAAATCCACAATGGCCATCACCTTTCACATTTTGGATATTAATAACATACTCTTGGTATTCCAAAGGCAGAAATGGTAAAAGATCTTTTGATGAATTGGATTGACTTAGCTTGTGGTATACATGTAATGGTATAAGATTCTTTGATGTATAATATTATAAAAACATTTCTAATTAATTGAAAGAGGTATTTTTTTACCGGCTGCTTTTTATTTAGACCTTTCTTCTGAAACTTTGGGGATGCAACAGGGTCATTACAACTTCCAACCTGGGACTGAACATACTCAAATAGACTTGGATTCCTTTTTGTGAATTTTTCAGAGGCCTTCTTCTTTGCTGTTTTTGGACGACCACGTGGATTAATACGCAAACTCGGTTCAACCATATTAGTGCATCACAGGAAGGATAATAATCTGTAGTTGTGAAAATACTTGTATAGTCCATCACAATATCATGACCCGTTCCCTCATTCCCTTCATTTTCTCCTATATCTTCATTCTCTTCCATCCCTTCATTCCCTCCATTTTCTCCTATATCTTTATTTTCTTCCATCCCTTCATTTTCATTTTCGTCATTCACATTATTTTCATCAACTAGCATAGACAAATCATCTTCTTTGACACAAATTCCATCCAAAATGTCCTCATCATCTCCCAACTTCTATCAAGGCAAAAAATGTAAAACAAAACAATTAGGAAATATTTTGGAAAAAAGTGAAAAATGTTCGAATTTATTTTTTGAACAACTACGATTTGTTCGGAATTTTTTTAAGAACAAGTGTTCAATTTTTTTTCCAGAACATCAGTTCAATGTTCTACATTTTTGTTCGAACAACTCTTAAATGTTCGAAAAACCAATCATGAACAAATTTAAATACGAAAACACGATTAATAAGTGCGGAAAATATGTATGAACAACATATATTTGTACTTATTACATTTTAACTACTCAAATAACACCAGCATACACAACATACAACAAATAAACACAATCATCTCACCTATATATAAAACTTTAACATAAGATTAAAAAAAAAACTCACATATGTATGTTGAGAATCAAGGGTTTCTAACATTGATAGCCAAAACAAAAGCTCCTTCAATATTTGGTGCAACCTTCAACTGAAAAAAAAAAAAAAAAAGCTCCTTCTTGATTCACTAATTTCACTTTTCACGTACATACAAGCCTTTGTGTGTAGGGGGTGAACTAAATATTTAATTTTTAGTAAAATATGGTGTGAGGGTAATTAATTTTTTTTATTTCTGGATTCAAAAAAGAAAAAAAGAGGGCGGTGAACAATCAAATGGGTTTTTTTTTTTTTTTTGAAAATATCCCTACTCATCCGTAAAAGTGAAAGGGTCCAAATAAAGGCCAAGGTTATGTACATACCTATCTTTTATTATTACAACCCCACCAAAAAGTGTTCAATTTTTTTTCGAAAATATAAAAAAAAAATAACATTGAAAATATGAAATTTCGGATTTTTTTCCGAAAATTATTACATATTTTTTGGAAAAAAAAATTCACAGTTAGGTATGTGAATGTGCCTAAATGAGCTTTACCCCAAACTCGTTAAGCTGGAACGTCGTCAGCGGAATTGGCAACAGGTCGCTGGCGACGCCGATTCCGGTTAAATTCACGTAATAGAATGTGTCGAGCTTCGAATTGCGGATCAACGGAGAGGTGATGGCGTCCGGCGGCGCAGCCGAGTTGAATTCGAAAGTCGAGGCGGAGTCCGAGTCGCGGTCCACGAGGCAGTAGGAGAAAGAGGTAGCGTTAATTTGAGAGGGGAAGGACAACGCGCCGCCGCCTAAATCCAAAATCAAATAATCGACAGATAATGGCAGAGAGTTCCTCAACTCCGGCCAACGCCGACAAGCCGGTTTTCGTTAGGGTTAAGAGAAAAGTTTCTCAATCTGCCGTTGAGGCTTTCTGTAAGTGTCTTTTTGTACTGTATATCGTTTTTATTTTAATTTGGTGATTTTGAGTGCAGTTTTTTTTGGTTAGGGCTTGAAATCCATGAGAGGCCGTTAAAGCGCGCATTGCTTGATTTCGGAAAGCTATCGTTGTCGGATGCTTCTTCAAGCAGAGGTATGTTGATTCATGGGGTCTTTTGTTGGTTGAGCAATTTACTTTTCTGCTATATTCGGCTTTTCCTTTTTATGTTTTGCCACAAAAGTCGTATTAATTTGCTCGAATTACACATCACATTGCATGATTTCTAGCTGTATCATAGTTGGCCCCCACTAATTCCCGGAAAATGATTTTCCATCGCTTCTCTCTTGATTAGACCATAGCCAAGATAATACTGGTAGATGATACTAGAGAAGGTAAACAAGAAGAAGTGTACCTAAGTCCAAAAGATGAAAAGGCATCTACGGAGTTTTTGAGAATATCAGTTTCAACTAAGTTTTATTATATCACAGAAATGAAGTAATTTACCGAGGGTGGCTTGGTTTAAATTCTTCAATGATAATAGTAAAGAAAATTTATTTCCATCTATGCCACCTAATAAAAATGATATGTTGGGGGAATAATTGTTCGAGTGGTGCTTGCATTGCTAGTTATCTGTCACAATTACGGAATAAAAGTGGACAACAAATGGTAGTTGGTAGGTGAATTGAAGAATGATTGAGGAGGAGGATTGTAGGAAGGGAAAAGGGTAATCAAAATTGGGTGGTGATTACCTTCTTTAGGAGAGGAGGTAATTGTTTTGCTCTCATGAACCATTATAATTACTCTAATTTTTTATTTCATGCTCATTCCAATTGAAGAATTCTAACCAAGCGCCCCCTAATTATTTTTTTGAGTTACATATGGACATTCAATCTGCTAAGAGTACTTGTTTATCTCATGTTGCTTGACCCTCGTAATTATTTATGTTATTTTGATGTTATGAGTTCATTTGATAAAATTGGAATGACTCAGAGGATGATATAGTCCGCAGGAGTGATGGTAAGCAGAAACAGACATGGATAAAAATTTGTATTTATACAAACTTTATTCTTCCCTGCCACTGATGACTTATTCATGCTTGATGCTTCACATTTAAATTTTAAATACCCAACTAACGTAGAAACAAGTCTATAAGGTAACTGTTCTTTATAAACCTTTCAAGTTTTTTTATCCCAATATAGTTTATTTAGTTGGTTTTACTATTTTATGTTACACATCTGTAAACCTAATTTTTTAGGTTGTCATGTCATTTCCTTTGAAATTCTTAAATTGATGGCGCCTGTGTTTTGTCATGTTATAGTGGAGGAATTGAAGACTAAGAAGGTTCTTGTACAACATGTGGAGACAGTTACCAGCTCTAAGGACACATTTGACGTGCTACGGTCTTTTGTGGTCAGTTAATTCTTATAAGTACATTACCATTGTGTGAGTGGTCTCATTTTAGTATTTTACAGGCAGTCACTTCACTTTTAGCAGCCTATTTACTCTGTCTAGTGATCCTAATGGTACATAATTATAGTATCATATCGCTGAACTTGTAGTGCCTATTAATGCTTCAATGATTTGTTATATATTGAGCAGCCTAATTCATGGGGTGAGTTGAAATCTGAAGAGAAGAACGAAGAAAGAAGACAAAGTTTGAAGACTGTAAATGTAAGTAGTCTTTCACCCGTCTCTCTATCCATCTTCTTGCATGCACTCAAAAGCTTCTTTGCTTGTGTCTCCACTCCCTGCTTGTCGTTGCCAAGAATTTAACCCTTTCCATAGTTAAATTTAGGGTGTGTGCAAAATATTATATCAACTTATAATTACTTTGTTTACTTTTCAAAATCAATTTGAAGTGTTTTGTATCTCTTCTATCAGATTAAATATGCTGCTAAAAGCTATAAATTAAAAGCTGAGAATGGGGTTCTTTTGGCAGATTATGAGCTTTTATTAAATACTAGTACCAATTTTTTTGCACACACTTTCAATTTTTCTTTGGTTTCTTTGCAAACACTATCAACTTTTACTATAAGCATGATGAGTTACTAACTGTTATGCTGCCAACTGTACTTTCGAGATGCCACTAAAACTAGAATATTGTTATTGCGTTTATGGCAGTTTAAAGAGCAGACTTGCCTTTCAATATCTTAATGTGCATAACATAAAGTTTTACTAACCTTCAGTTCAAACTTTAAACATAATGTCTGCAGAAACAAGATAAGTCGCTGGTCAAAGCGAAACAGAGGCAAGAGGTACGGTGCATTTTAGGTTTTCAGTCTGGAGTCATGCCATTTTTACTGACTATTATTCTCTTAATAATCATGGAACCCACACTTATCATTTACAACTGCTAGTCTGTATTTCCGTAGTATGTGCATCAAGGTATGCAATAAATTTACCATGCTCTTAGACCACCTTTATCGGTGGATAAACGCCCTGGGCGTTGAGCTAGAAGCCAAAAAAAAGGGGAAAAAAAAATCAATTTAAATTTCACGACCATGGTGGTCAAACAATCAAGAACAACCAAAGTTTAGAGGGGGTATTTTTTATTCCCAAAAAATTTAAGCATGCCACGTGTCAAATTTTTATTCGTCGGTCATATTTTATTTAGATAATTTTCGATTTTCACTTATTTATATATATATATATATATAACAAAATTCATAAAATTAAATTCTCTGTAAAGAGAGACCAATCTTGATATGTTTTAGATCACAATTTCATACACTCCCTTTTCTTTTCTCCTGTATTTTTTCTCTTCTAAATTGTGTTAATTATCCTCCTTTTCCCTAAATTGAATGTTGTAATTTTTTTTAAGTGTATGTTAATTTTTTATTATAGTTATTAATTTTTTTAATATTGTGTAAATATTATAAAAAAATTAATAATAGATATAAAAGAAATAATTTATTAAATGTTGGTTGTTGTTGTGGTGGTTATGGATAAAGTATGAAAAAAGATGAGATTGGGTTGTGGTGTAAAATGTATAGGTGGATGAGTGAGAAATGAATTTTATATTTGATGACCCGGTTGTGGCCGAGCATAGATAAAGATGGTCTCAGTAAAGCTCTTAGCCTTTTACCTCATAATTTACCCCAATTTATTTAATTATTATTTTTGGGTTGTGGATAGAGAGTACTTATTATTCTAGCCTAAAAATTTTACACTTTTGGTCTAGTTGAGCCATGATCATGACCCAAGTGGCTGTTTTCTTATCTTGCAATATGGTCGCATAAAAGTTCTGAATTAATAGTCTCTTATAGTAATAATAGATGTTACTTAAAAAAAATTCAATATTTGATTGATAGATTTCATTATTTTAGGTTTTATCAAGAAATGCTCGTTTTGAGCAAATATGGAGAAGTAGAAAGGGGAAAAAAGAAGCTGCAGAGGATGAAGCTATACATGATATGTGCCGACTGTATGATGTTGTTAGGGTAGATGCTGAGGATCACACGGTTGAGGTGCAAAATGAGAAGTATTGCTCTCTCACAGGTTGTGTTTGCATCATTTTTTAAGCTATGACATGTCTATATTATAAAACCTCGGTTTCCTGACAGGGACAAAAATCTGGATGATTGGAAGATGATGGCTGAATACTTGCCTCTCCTAAGACAATATTTGCCGAGTGCTGCTGAGGAGATTGAATTTGTTCCAGGTGTTATGTTAAATCAAGGTCTGGCTCAATAACCCGCTCTTTTTTCCATTGTTCGTAAATTTATATCGTGAGAAAAAATTGGGGAGCGGGGATAAGATTCTGGATTAATTGATTAAATATGTTCTCCTTAGCTATAACTATAAGTAATGCATATCAACGTTGTGTTCTCTCAATCATATTTATGCATTGGATATGAGGGTTTTGATTGTTAATTATCTGATATCGTTATGCCTCGTTTTCAGATGATTATGTATATGACTTCTATGCCATAAGGGAGGATGTCGATGAGATGGAGGCTGATTCAAGAAGCCTATTTCCTTTGTAAGCCTTCTTGTTCATTTGTATTCTTTATTGGGTTCGGCCATTACTTTATTTAACTTGAGACAATATTCTTTATCAGAGTTCAAGTTGATGACGATGATGAATTCTATGATGGCCCAGATGATGATGAATATCAAACTGATGATTCTAACGGTATTCTCTCCCCCGTATATTTTGGTCTCACATGTCACTTGAGACATAATTTCATGAATGGCATGATTTGAAATCTCAGCGGAGGACAATCCCCTTAATGATTATCCGGATGAGGAGGAGGAAGAGGAGGACGAGGATGAAGATGAGAATGACGATGAAGATGAAGTAACGAGCAAATCATCTGAGGAGAAATCAGAGGGTGAAAGTACGGTTTCTGGAAGCCAGTTTGAAGAGCTGGAAGGTACAAGCCAAGTATCGTTTGATTACGAGGACTCAGAGACATATGACTGGTCAGAGTGAAATCCTATGACGACTACTACTATTCTGAGAGGAATGACAGAGCCATGTTTTGGTGAGGATGAAGTGAGTTTTATTCTGAATTTTTGGTGTCTGCATGTGTTGTCTGTTTATATGTTACTATTGCAACCTACTTTCTACATTTATGAAGAAAAAACGGTAGAGAATAGAAAATTGATGATATATATGTGATGCAAATATGGATGAGCCAGGGGAATTAATTAGATGCTTAAGAATACGTAAATTGTTATTGTTTTAAAAAAAAAAAACTATAACTAACAAAAGACGCATGCTTATTCCTTTGCCCTATGGGTTATGTTTATTTATTTATTAAATTTTTTTGTTTCTTTTTTACTTTTCTATCCCTCGTCTATATATATGTGTGATGGTGTAAAAATTTATCATTATAAATACAATTTATAACAATTGAGTAACAGTTGCAGTGTACTAGTATTTTTTTTTTTAATAAAAAACTAATACTAATAAAGTAGAGACCCTATAACTACTATAAGGCCGAAAAGTGGCCAAAACAAAATACACAAAGTGGAAATTGCAAGATTGAACATGGTCTTAATCCAATCAGCCCCATGTTTGGTGAATACAACACCACCCAAAAAATTGTTCGGAATTTTTTTCCAAAAAATGTAACAATTTTCGGAAAAAAATTCCGAAAAATTATAAGTTCAGTGTTTTTTTTTAAAATTGTCAAAATTTTCGGATTTTTTTTCCGAACATTTTTTGGTGGAGTGGTATTAACAAAAGATAGGACTGTATATAACCTTGGCCGAACTATAAATAACTTGACCAATAATTACCACACATTTGTAGTCCAAACTGAAGAAAATTCACTTCAATGCAGAAGTATAGGCGGCCCAAATACGAGTCTAAGACTAAATTGGCCCAAGTAGTATATTTAATCAAAGGCCCAAGTTAAATACAGTCCCCTGTTTTGTGGATACAATTTTTCGGAAAAAAATTTCAAAGATGCATATGTTTAGAGTTTTTTTTTTTTTTCGGAACTTTTTTTCTGAAATATGTCAAAATTTTCAAAAAAAAAAAAATTCGGTTGTATTAACAAAAGATAGGACTGTCAAATAAGCATTAAACTAATCCAACAAAGTATTTGATAAATACAAGTATTTGTCATTGTCAATAATAATTAATGATATTATTTTTATGATTACTGTATATATGAAGTTGTACATTATTTAAGCATTCACATATAGAGGCGAGCATCGTGCGGTTATTTTGAAATTTTTAATCTAAAAATTGAAATGAAATTATTATACTGACATTTCAGAAAATAAAAACCAAACTGTTTTGTTAAAATTGAACAGAAATTAATATTTGGACTCGATATCCAGTATATTTATTATACTAAATCTAAAAGATGACAAAGTATAGATTGAAATTGATTTATACATGAATTACTGAAAGATATTAGTTGTTTTCATTGAATAGTATTAGTTGTATATTGGCACTACAAGATGGAGTGAATACACTACACAAAATTTAATTCATAAGATAAATACTTGAAATGACAATATTATCCTTCTAGCCTTCCCTCCAAAAATAATTTTAGTAAATACACTACACTTCATTTTCATACTTCACTTAAAACAAAGAAAACCATTTCGAACAATTCAAACGAGCTACATCTTCAAGAATGTGACCCACCATCAATCGACTACTAGGCGCTTGAAACGTGTTGTGACGGCCTACACTATAAGGATTAACGATCCTCCAAGTCCGGAATACGTATATATAAGTGTTTTGGTATTTTTTAGAAACTAGATTTTCTAAATGTTGAATTTTGTTGGTGTTATGATGTTTATCATTCATATTATTATTCATCGAGTGCATAGAATTGTATGGGTATGATAATATTATTGTTGTTTACTTGTTTCGAACATTTTTTTTTTCTGAAAATCGCGATGATGCTCTTCGGCTCTGGTTATATCAACTCGACCAGAATGTTCGGAATTTTTTTCCGAACATGACCACAATTTTCGGAAAAAAAATTTGAGGTCATGTTCAAAAAAAAAATCCAAACATTCTTGTCAAGTTCATATAACCAGAGCCGAACAACATCATCGCGACTTTCGACTTTGGTGATGGCCGACGGAGGCGGCGGAGGGCGTAAACGGCGGATGACGATGTTGTGGCTATGGGCGTAGACGACGAAGGAAGTTGAAGATGGAGTGTATTCAAAATATGGGCAAGAATTCGAAGAGTTTTATGATAGTTAATTAGGATATTTTAGGAATAAAATGTAGTGTATTCATCCTAAGTGTAGTGATTTATCCATGTAGTGTATTTACTCCACATTGTAGTGCCAATAACATGGACCTATTTTTTAACTGAAGGCCCAATCAGTTTCGGCCCATGATTGTCTTTTTCTAACTCTCTCAAGTCTCAATAGCCTTCATCGGAATATAATTCCAAATTTCAATTTCTTCTGTAATTCATAAATCTCTCTCTTGATTCACAGAAACACGGAGAGAAACGAGCAGAAAAATGGCGTGCTTGCACGATCACAGCTGCGAAGATCACGAGTGCTCTTCCGATTGGTCTCTCTACAAGCACATCGACCTCTCTAGGGTTTCTCCCTCTCTCTATCTAGCTTTTACTTTTAAATCCTAAGTTATAATCATGCAATCTGCAACTCTGTTATGTGCTGTTTCTATCACTATGGAAAACTCACTTGTTTTCCCCCGGGAAATCAATTGGTTGAACAAAAAACTTCGTAAATTTGCTATATATATTTTTTTTTTGATCGGTGATTAGTCTAGAACCTACGGTTAGGGATTTTTTTTCAGCTCTATTTCACCCGTGTTTTTAATAATTGAATTAAATAGTGCGTTTCAAGTTCGATAGCTAAAATTTTGTTGTGAAAAAGGTATCCGCGCTGAATGAGGCTGTTTCTGGAAGTGCGAAGTCGGTATTCAGAGCTTGGGAGCAACGTCTTAACACTTCAGAGGTACATGTTCTATCATTTCTTTAGATTATGCTCATATTCATAGGTTTAACAAATATTTAGTTCCTATAATTTGCTGCCTTTCTCATCACGATGCATTATTAAGTATAGAGACGCATATATGGCTAGAATAGGATGGACTCTGCTTGAAAAATGATATGTTATGTTACTGAATTTGATTGTGGATGTAACTTAATAGCAATCAAGTACTTAAAACTTTTGTTTCAACTGCTACAGGGTCATTTGGAAAGCAATGATGGTGATCCTGAGTTGATAGTATTTATTCCGTAAGTATATTAGTTTGATAATTATAAGGAAATTGATCAGTGTGACTTTGAATTGCATAGCACAAGTGTTTACAGATTGCAAAATTTGTTGGAGCTCATATACCTGAACGCTGAAGCAAACACTAATTATTACGTTATACTTTGAAAATTTGACTTGGTGGCATTTGTTACTTTTGTGCGTAGTTCAATTTTCCGGGTTTTGTGGACTTAAAATATGTGTTTGCAAATTTTGGTAATTTTGGAAATAATGATGGTGCTATTTATGTTTTCCATGAATTCTGATATAAGCTGGTTGTTTATGTCTTGACCGTATGTTTTAATTGAATTTTTTTTACCTTTTAGTGATTTGGTTGATTTTGTGTAGATTTACCTCGGATGTTAAGATCAAGAGCATTTCAATTGTCGGTGGTGCTGATGGAACCAGTCCTGCAAAGATGAGGGTGTGAGTTTTAATAACTGATACGGCTTTCATTTTAATTTAGCGCTCTTTAATTATGGTTTGCCTGTTTCCCTTTACAGTTTGCTGACATAGTTTTGGTGTATTAATATTTAATATGTTGATCCAGTCAGTGGCTGATCTGGGTGGGGGACCCCCACGCCCCAAGTATAAATCTTGGATCCCCTACTGGATCCAGTTTTAATGTATTTTTCATAAACCATCTGTTTACCATTTCTTGTTCATTCGCTGAATTATTTTATTCTGCTAAGTCCAGATTCATCAATCGGGAAGGTATTGATTTTTCAGATGCTCAGAACATGCAACCGGTGCAGGTATGCTGATATTTTAGCTTTTTGGTGGGATTATAGTTTTAATTGTTGACTTAATCAACTTCTTTGATCTTCTTAGGAGTGGGACTTAGCGGAAAATTTACAAGGAGTTCTGGAGTACCAGACAAGGTGAATTTACATGTCCTAAATTTTTTTTAGCATCCCGTGTTGTGCGATGAAATTAATTGTGATTTTTACGTGGAAGTGGGGAACCAAGCGAAGATATATTTCTTTGAATGAGCTGTGAGTATCATTTTGTCATTCTTGTATTCTAACATTGTATTAACAATCAATAGGTATTCGAGATTTCAGAGTGTTGGAAACATCACTTTGCATTTCCCAGATAATTTTGGTGGTGATACAACTCAGATACATTACATTGGGTTTAAAGGAGAAGCAACACAGGTAAATTAAGCAAACTTTTACTCCATTATTTGTTTCTATTTCATTTGATAATGTAAATTTCAACTTCCTGCAGCTGAAGAGGGATGTTGTTGCAACAATAGTCTATGAAATCACACCAAATCCTTCAGATCATAAGTAAGTTCTCCATTTTGGCCAAAAATGAGTACTTCGAGGTCGTTTGCATATATTTGCTTTTCCAAAACTAGTTTAACAGGTCATTACATATTTGCTTGAATTGGACGTATAAAATTGTATAGTTCGTTAGACTTTTCCATGTGTAGCATTTACACTAAATATGAACATGATTTCATCACTTCATGGTTTTTCAATATTAATTGTTACCATCATGCTTTATCACGTCCTTACAAAAAATAATGGAGTCGAGTGTTATATATATATCATGTCCATACTTTCAGAATATCTAAAGCTTAATGACGGTTTTGATGTTTTTGCTGTGACATGTCCATAAACGACGTCTTAAACATGCATATTACGAATTATTGAAACTCACTCCTAATCCATTTTAAAATTCTGGATCTCTTTCAGAACACACGCGGAGACAGGTGGTGGCCTATCCCAGGTGTAATGAGGCTCAGTTTCTTCTGATGTAATCTTATCATTATGAAATATAGCTCGAAAATGGTCATTTTGTTTTATAGAACTTTTATCTGCCATATAATAAGGTATAAGCGTTGTACTTTCTTGGACTATCGCGTTAAACGGTTGAGAGAGGATCGAGGGGGGATCCTAATAACTTATATGGACCTGTTTTTGTTTTCATTTGTTGATACCTTAACTTTCTAATTGCCTAATGCTGTTTTAGGTATTGTTTTTTGGAGTTAAATTGGGGGAAATGTTTTGATGCCATCTGTTGGAAGAAACGAGATATGAAAATAGCAAAAGAATCCCCCAATCTTTTTTAACTTTGGGCAGGAATGTTTTTGGGATTTTAACAAATAGTAGTGAGAAGTTAAAAGCTGTGGATACATTCATGTATCTATTGATTCAAATATTCCCTTGATTAAATTGGAAAATATAATATTATTTCTAATTAATAATGTGGGTTAGAGAATCGTTTCGTGTAGTATTACCAAACACATTAGTCTTATTAATTGGGGGACAGATCCCCTCCCGTGGGGAGGGAAGAAGCTTCACTAAAATGGGTAAAATGATTTTAATAGTTTGTTGGGTTTATTTCATGCGTAGAGTGAAAGACAATTTTAAACTAATAATAATGGAAGGAAGATGTGGCATATTTTTAAGCCAAGTATATGTGGGTACACATGTCATAATTTGGTTGAGTTTGTAAAATAAATATGGGTTAATTGCAAATAGAATCTCACCCGTTTCGCAAATTGTAATTTAATCTAAAATTTTCAATAGTTGCAAACAAAACATCAATTTGAAATCTGTTCGCAATTCCAACCAAAAGGTCAATTTCAATATGCCTGAACATGGTGATTAGTTATGCATTGTAATATGAATTTATTTATCTAAACATATTAATACGATTGTTTATTCATTGTCAGATAGGTGAAATATCATTTTCGAAACATAAAAAATTGATTGTTGGTTCAAATTGCAACCAAACATTAAATTGAAGTTTTGTTTGCAAAGATTGTGATTTTATGTACAATTAACCCAATAAATATATGTATTTAATACTTTATTCACATTAATCTTACATTTTGATATATTATTATCCATAATATGTATAATCCCATTAACTTTTTTTTTAAATTGAATTGGTAAGTCAGAATTATAAATCATTTCTACATGGTAAGGCTGGTTTTTAATTTACTCAATTATAATATAAATAATTCTCTTGTACACTTGGTATATGGAGCACTTACTCAACAGTTGACATTATTAATACTGAAAAATTTGCTCCAATTACACCAAAAAATCTGTTTCAATTGCACTGAAAACTTATTTCAGTGTAAACTTTTCAGTATAAAAAGTATCAATTGTTGAGTGAGTGAATCGTGCACTTGGTGCATATGAGAGTTTGTCTTTTAATATTAACTTCTTATAATTTGTTACCTTAAAAGCAATATTAATATTGTGATAAACAGGAAAATTATTCCATATTTATCATTTGCAATAAATAAATATTTAACAACTACTTTGAATTATGAAAAACATAACTTATATAAAATTTTATAAATGTGATAGTATTAAATCTTTCAAGTACATTAAATATTATTAATGCTGTATAAAATCGGCATTATTTGACGTCTTATGGAATGAGCCATTACAAATTAACACATATTCATATTAAAATATTAACGCGTCATACTAAATTTATATCTCATTCCTCCATCTTATATTAGAAGACTCTTTCACGCAAAACCTACGGTACTTAGTTTAGGTTATATAGATATTTGGTTGAGTATGTTTTATATGAAAACGCTTCTGTTGACAGGCATTTTTGTACGGATAGATGTATGTGGCTATTTAGGGCATGCCCGACAAACAATAATAATAAACGAACACGAACGATGGGGGAAGAACTTTCGTTCTTCCCTCGAATGAGAGATTTTAGCATATATGAGAAATGAGAAATGAGAGAAAAGTGTGATCCTTTACAATGAGGGGGTGACCCCCAATTTATAGAGGTTCACCCCCGAAGGCCCAAAAGTGGCCCTAAATTAGTCTCAACCCTTTATTTTAGGGATTTACTACAATATTAATCTAACAATCAACCGTAGACCTATAATACATTAAATACTCTTTTCTGATGTAGACTCTCGATCTTGTCGGGTCAGTGTATCTTCAGGGATCTGACCTTCTGTCAGGCGAGGATATTTCCTGCTGTAACAATTGCCCCCAAGATTGGGCTCTGATTGCGGCCAGAGTTCGATCTTGATCCGTGCTTCAAATAGGTTTTGCCCCCGAGCCTGAAAACAGGATAGCTCGGATGCCCCGGGGGAATCTTTGACAACAGGGTCCGTGATGGGCGAATCTTTCGTGTAACCTTCGAATAGTCAAACCTCAAACAAATTGGTCGGGTTAGGTGGGGTACGATCTTCCGTCGTGCCCCCGAGTCGGGTACCGTGACGTTCAATTAATAAAGAGTTCTTGCCGCTGGCCGGCATTGATTTTAGTAATAGGGCGGTAAGGACCGCGATGATAAATTAATGAAGTGCTTAGGCCGCTTGCGGGTAGCGACTTCACGGACAACAGATTGACTTAATAATCAATTAAAAGATAAATCAACAGATTAACGAGTGAAGTGCTTTAGCCGATAGATGGGCAGCGACTTCACGAAGATGGGATTGAGTTAACGACCGCTTAAAAGATTAATCAACAGATTAATGAGTGAAGTGCTTTAGCCGATAGACGGGCAGCGACTTCACGATGATGGGATTGAATTAACAACCGCTTAAAAGATTAATCAACAGATTAATGAGTGAAGTGCTTTTAGCCGATTGATGGGCAGCGACTTCACGATGATGGGATTGAATTAACAACCGCTTAAAAGATTAATCAACAGATTAATGAGTGAAGTGCTTTAGCCGATAGACGGGCAGCGACTTCACGATGATGGGATTGATTTAATAACCGCTTAAAAGATTAATCAACAGATTAATGAGTGAAGTGCTTTTAGCCGATTGACGGGCAGCGACTTCACGATGATGGGATTGAATTAACAACCGCTTAAAAGATTAATCAACAGATTAATGAGTGAAGTGCTTTTAGCCGATTGACGAGCAGCGACTTCACGATGATGGGATTGAATTAACAACCGCTTAAAAGATTAATCAACAGATTAATGAGTGAAGTGCTTTTAGCCGATTGACGGGCAGCGACTTCACGAATACATGATTAAATTAACAATCGATTTGTTGTTTGAACAAAGCGTCCGAGACGCGATATATTACGGCCGCAAGTGGGCAAAAACGATGCGGGTCAGTCGATGCCGGTGAAGGCGGACTGGTCGATGTCGTTAACATGGATAAACCAAAGCAGAGAATAGATTAGTTAATGCCGGTGAGGACGAACTAAACAATACCTCGCCCATTAAGGCGGAAAGTCAACGCTTAACATGCGGACTGGATCCACGCCGAGAGGCGGATTAGTTGACGCCGGTGAAGGCGAACTAATCAAGGCCGAGTGACGGATCGGCTTGAGAGGCAGATTAGTTGACGACGGTGAAGGCGAACTAATCAATATGTCAACGCATAAAAGGCGGACTAATCAACGTCGAGAAGACGGATTAACTCGAGAAAGAGGTTAGTTGACGCCGGTGAAGGCGAACTAATCGATACGTCAACGCCTGAAAGGGCGGACTAATCGACGTCGAGAAGACGGATTACTTCGCCAATCTAGGCGGAATGTCGACGCCTAAAAGACGGATTAGCTCGAGTAGATTAGTTGACGCCGGTGAAGGCGAACTAATCAGTACGTCAACGCCTGAGAGGGCGGACTAATCGACGTCGAGAAGACGGATTACTTCGCCAATCTAGGCGGAATGTCGACGCCTAAAAGACGGATTAGCTCGAGTAGATTAGTTGACGCCGGTGAAGGCGAACTAATCGGTACGTCAACGGCTGAGAGGCGGACTAATCCACGTCGAGAAGACGGATTACTTCGCTAATCTAGGCGGAATGTTGACGCCTAAAAGGCGGATTAGCTCGAGTAGATTAGTTGACGCCGGTGAAGGCGAACTAATCAGTATGTCAACGCCTGAGAGGGCGGACTAATCGACGTCGAGAAGACGGATTACTTCGCCAATCTAGGCGGAATGTCGACGCCTAAAAGGCGGATTAATCAACGCCGATCGGGTGGATTACTTTGCCAATCTAGGCGGAATGTCGACACCGAGAAGGCGGATTAATCAACGCCGATCGGGCGGATTACTTCGCCAATCTAGGCGGAATGTCGACGCCGAGAAGGCGGATTAATCAACGCCGATCGGGCGGATTACTTCGCCAATCTAGGCGGAATGTCGACGCCGAGAAGGCGGATTAATCAACGCCGATCGGGCGGATTACTTCGCCAATCTAGGCGGAATGTCGACGCCGAGAAGGCGGATTAATCAACGCCGATCGGGCGGATTACTTCGCCAATCTAGGCGGAATGTCGACGCCGAGAAGACGGATTAATCAACGCCGATCGGGCAGATTACTTCGCCAATCTAGGCGGAATGTCGATGCCGAGAAGACGGATTAACTCGAGAAGTAGATTAGTTGACGCCGGTGAAGGCGAACTAATCGATACGCCAACGCCTGAAAGGGCGGACTAATCGACGTTGAGAAGACGGATTACTTCGCCAATCTAGGTGGAATGTCGACGCCTAAAAGGCAGATTAACTCGAGAAGTAGATTAGTTGACGCCGGTGAAGACGAACTAATCGATACGTCAACGCATGAAAGGGCGGACTAATCGACGTCGAGAAGATGGATTACTTCGCCAATCTAGGCGGAATGTCGACGCCTAAAAGGCGGATTAATCAACGCCGATCGGGTGGATTACTTCACCAATCTAGGCGGAATGTCGACGCCGAGAAGGCGGATTAATAAACGCCGATCGGGCGGATTACTTCGCCAATCTAGGCGGAATATCGACGCCGAGAAGGCGGATTACTTCGCCAATCTAGGCGGAATGTCGACGCCGAGAAGGCGGATTAACTCGAGAAGTAGATTAGTTGACGCCGGTGAAGGCGAACTAATCGATACGTCGACGCCTGAAAGGGCGGACTAATCGACGTCGAGAAGACGGATTACTTCGTCAATCTAGGCGGAATGTCGACGCCTAAAAGGCGGATTAATCAACGCCGATCGGGCGGATTACTTCGCCAATCTAGGCGGAATGTCGACGCCGAGAAGGCGGATTAACTCGAGAAGTAGATTAGTTGACGCCGGTGAAGGCGAACTAATCGATACGTCAACGCCTATGAAGGCGGACAAATATTTGTAGTCGAAAGGTGCGACCGATAAAATATTGAGTTATGTGTTCGGAGATCGACCTCGATAATTTTTCGAAATTATATTCGAAGTTTTAAACAACTGACTGTATTTAATAACACTCAGTGTCAAATAATTTAATTTTTGATTTTTTGATATCACAAAATGAGTAGGATATGTATATCCATGCCCCCGCCTTTTGATATATATGAAAACTTACGAGTTGCGATATATATTAAAAGGAAATATTAAATGAAAATTGAATTTCAAAAATTGCCTCGCTTTGAATTTTCGAAATATGAATATATGCCCCCGCTTTTAATTTATATGAAATTTGCGAATTGCAATATATTAAAAGAATTTATCGGAATAAACCTGATGTGAGTGGGCAAAGGACTGCCCGTAGATTTTCCGTTGATGGAGAGGCTCTGGATGCCCGTCTCAGAAGCTGCTGCCCGTTTTTTTTAGGTGTACAAATTAAACCAGGGCCAACAGTTAATTAAAACTGGCCCACCAATTAAATCAAAGGCCCAACAGTTATTAAAACTTGGCCCAACTAATTAAATAGTACAAAAAAGCCCAAGCAATTAAATAAAATTGGGCCCAACACAATAAATAATAGATTTGGGCCCAAACTAATTATAATTCTGGCCTGAATCTCCAGGGGAAGATTCGCGAGATGAAGGCGCTGGAAGTTTGGCCGCGAAGGGCGGTTTCCGGAGATCGGGCAGCGGGTTCGAGTCGAGGGGGCCGTGCGGCGGTCGCGGCTAGGCGGCGACGAGGGGGCGCACCGGAGAGGCGAGGGCAGTGAGCGGCCGCGGGCCGCGAGCTATGGTCGGAGGCGGCTGTGGGCGGCGAACCCTGGGCGGCTGCGGGCGGCGAACCCTGGGCGGCGCGGGCAGGCGGATCGATGCGGAGGGGCACGGGACGGCGAGCTGCCCTGGCGGTGAGGCCTGAACGG
Organism: Ballota nigra; assembly: GCA_947034835.1. NCBI lineage: Eukaryota > Viridiplantae > Streptophyta > Magnoliopsida > Lamiales > Lamiaceae > Ballota > Ballota nigra. The sequence goes on from OX344720.1 coordinate 137,070,374, forward strand.
CGGTCGGCGGGAAGCGGGGAGAACTGTTGTGCCCGTCTTGGAGGCCGCGAGTCGGCGACTTGGGGCGCCCTCGCGGGGAAGCAGCGTTGAGAAGCCGTGGGAGGAGCCCGATAACAGCGGGAACGCCGAATAGCAGCGGGAGGGGCTCCGGGCGACTCCGAGCAGCGGGGAGCGGGTCGGCCGCGGGTAACGGCGACGCCGGGAGGCGCGCAGGCGGCGCGATCTCTGATCTCGCGCTGGAGGTGCCCGATGGTCGGAAGGCATCCAGAGGCGAACGAGCTTGGCCCCCCACTCACGCGCAGACGGTGCCCGTAGGACGGGCTGCGGGATGGAGGTCTCGTGGGGTTGATTGGTCGTTCTTGGTGACGGCGAAGCGGGGTGAAGCCCGCGGTGGGTGACGTCGGGCAGCCGGGCGACTGGCCCTGGCGGTGGAAACAATGATCGGCGAGCAACCGCGAGCAGCGGGTTGACTGCGAGCAACCGCGGGCAGCCCTCGCGGGGAAGCAGCGTTGAGAAGCCGTGGGAGGAGCCCGATAACAGCGGGAACGCCGAATAGCAGTGGGAGGGGCTTCGGGCGACTCCGAGCAGCGGGGAGCGGGTCGGCCGCGGGTAACGGCAACGCCGGGAGGCGCGCAGGCGGCGCGGTCTCTGATCTCGCGCTGGAGGTGCCCGACGGTCGGAAGGCATCCAGAGGCGAACGAGCTTGGCCCCCCACTCACGCGCAGACGGTGCCCGTAGGACGGGCTGCGGGATGGAGGTCTCGCGGGGTTGATTGGTCGTGCTTGGTGACGACGAAGCGGGGTGAAGCCCGCGGTGGGTGACGTCGGGCAGCCGGGAGACTGGCCCTGGCGGTGGAAACAATGATCGGCGAGCAACCGCGGGCAGCGGTCGGAGGCTACCGAGCCTCCGCGGGTACACGGGTATCGGCCTCGGCGGCGTACGGATCGAGGCCGAACCTGTTGACTTTTCAACGTATTGGAAAATGCGCCAAAAGCACACTATGAAAGCTGTGGAAAAGCTGGCGCGACAGTCGAGGCAGCAGTGGGGATTCAGAACCGAAAACAATAGCTGGAAACTTTCTTTGAAAGCACCACCACATGGATATTTATTTCCGGCGGGCGACGGGAGGTGGACTTTTGGAGGAATTTTTGGGAGGTGGCCTTGGATTTGTGCCCAACTTTGAATAAGAAGTTCTCTCCAAATTTTTAGTCTTGAATTCTGGTATTGAGGTGGGGCTGCAGATTCGGCGGTGACGAGATCGAGTTGGAGCGGTGGAGTCAACTCCGGTGGTTGAGCTCTGCCGTGGTGGAATACTTTTACTGCCGGAAACAATGGCAACGACTCCCTTTTTTTTAACTGCTTGGTTTTCACGTGTACAAAGGAAACAAATTTATTTTTTGGAACTTGGTTTGGATGATTTTGTGGGGTTGCTGTTGTTAGCATTGGAAATGGGTTTCTTGAAATTTTTCTTTTTCTTCTTGCTTGCTGCGTGCCCTCCTCCTGTACCCAGGAAATGTGTTTGCTGAACTTATCGGTTGAACTAGATTCTATGCTTGAATTTTTGTTTGTATGAATCGAAAAGGCTCATGGGGTGAGGAATTTGATTTTTTGATTTCTTGAGGGAAGGATCTTCGTGTTCATCCATCGAGATGAACCCGAATTGACCCTCCTTCTAGCGCCAAATTGTTGACAGGCATTTTTGTACGGATAGATGTATGTGGCTATTTAGGGCATGCCCGACAAACAATAATAATAAAAGAACACGAACGATGGGGGAAGAACTTTCGTTCTTCCCTCGAATGAGAGATTTTAGCATATATGAGAAATGAGAGAAAAGTGTGATCCTTTACAATGAGGGGGTGACCCCCTATTTATAGAGGTTCACCCCCGAAGGCCCAAAAGTGACCCTAAATTCGTCCCAACCCTTTATTTTAGGGATTTACTATAATATTAATCTAACAATCAACCGTAGACCTATAATACATTAAATACTCTTTTCTGATGTAGACTCTCGATCTTGTCGGGTCAGTGTATCTTCAGTGATCTGACCTTCTGTCAGGCGAGGATATTTCCTGCTGTAACAGCTTCATAATAAGTTTAACATGAAATAATTTTAGAGTATCATTAATTTCATCAGGAGTATCATTAAACCTGCCAGGGGTATCATTAGTCTGAGTTCAAGAAAATTTAAAATAATTTTCTTGAACTAAAACTAATGATACCCCTAAATGAGATTAATGATATTCCTGATAAAATTAATGATACTTTAAATTGTTTCATGATAAACTTATCATGAGCTATTTTTCATAGAGTATGTATAGTTCATTTTCACCGAACAACTAAATTTTTTTAGTGTAAATCAGTAATACTCTTCAGTAAAAACAACTAATACTCTTCAGTGAAAACAACTAATACCCTTCACGAATTTATGTATAAACTAGTTTCACTCTATACTTTGTCTACTTTGCCTATTTGGTTGTAAATAAAGAATTATATATAGATTTCTAAATATCAAATCCAATTTTCTAAATTCAAATGGAACATACCTAAAAAAAATATATATTAAAGTGCGGCTGTGACCATTATTACCCCCTCTCACTCTGAGCGGCGCGCGCATTTCGGCAACTAGGTTTTCTCGGTTCATTACCACTCACTCGCTCATACACCACCCACCTCTAAAGGTACTTTTAAAAAAATCATCCTTGAAGATTTATCCTCGGATGAAGGGAGTGTCCTCTTAATCGAAGGATTTTTGAGCCGTAATCGGAGAAGGAAATTACGTAAGGAATATTTACTTTCGGTTTTTTGTAGTTCATAACTTTGTGTGATGAATAAAGTTTGTTGAATTTTGATTTTTTCTTCTTCTTATTTTTTCGCAATCTGTCTGCTTCAAACACTGTTATGCACAAGTTTCGACGTGCTATTATGTTTAATTTTTGAAGCAGAGAGTATGGATTTTTTTCTGCAAATAGTTCTCAAATTCTGTGCTTTTCTAAGTTGGTTGAAGTGATTTTGCAGATAATTTTTCCATGTGGAACTGAGTAGAGAAGTTATATCAGAAACTTTAAAATAAAAATAAAAATTATGCTCTTACTTTTGATTATAGCACTAGAATTGATTTTGGTTTTGTTATAGTTGGTTTAGTGTTGCAATTGGTTTAATATCTTTGGATATACTTATAAGGACCTGACCACGAAGCATTGCAGGGGTGGCTCTGGGGTGGGGCGAGAGGGGCGGTCGCCCTAGGCCCGAGGTTATCGGGGGCCTACTGTTATTTATATATATATTGATGAAAAGTCTTGGTAAGTTGAAAAGAAATTGACGAACATCTTAATAAGTCATCAACTACGAAATGATGATTTTTTAAATAAAATATAAAAAAAAATTGATTAAAGATGTGTATAACTGATATTGTTGTTGAAAAAAAACTTATAAAAGTCTTAGTTGTCAACAATGAATTAATATTTTTCTTCCCGATAATGTTGATATTGTTATTGATAAAAAATTTCATTAAAAATCTTCATAGGTTGTAAAGGATGAATTGATGAAAAATGTTGATAAGTTGTCAACAAAAAAGAATTGATATATATTTTTTATTTTATTTTATATGTCAAATTATTTTGATGAAAAATATCTATAAGTTGTTAAGTTGTCGAAAAATAGATGAATATCCTTGTTTCAGTGGGCTGACAAGAAGAAATTACAAATAAGTTTACTGGCTTTCAATTGAAATAGAGAATGAATATAGAAAAAATTAAGCCTGGGTAGGTTCCCTATCAAGATGACTACCATTCACCAACTATGACAAAACAAAGATATTTGATTAGTATTTATCTTATATTTTGGAAAGATATAAAATTGTTAAAGAATTGAAAATGACTATGAAATTACACACTTAAAAAAGTGACAAGATTCATGCGCACGAGCAAAACCTTAGTAATTTGTAAATTTCGATCATCTTACGAATTTCAAGACACTGATAATAAATGATGAGTTCTTGAGCATGATGGTTCTAACAAATTATGTATGCAATTGCAAATATTATTGACAAATTTTCTTTTGAACATTAGAAATTCTTTAAAATATGAAAACATTTTAGATATTGATTCTACGTATTTATTTCCTAAACAAACAAAAAAAATATTATAGTTAACTTTAAAAAAAAAAACTTGAAATTCAAAATAATATTATAAGCAACTTTAATTTGTGCACACTTTATTATTATAAATATATGTATGAATCAACTATGTAGGAAAGTTGTTGAAGAACTATTTGGGTCTTGGCTCGAAAAATATTCGTACGAGTTCATTCGCCAAATTTCACTAGCTCGAGCTTAATTGTTGATGGTCCCAATTCTGATGAAAATTTTATTTTTGAATTTACACATTTTTTTTCTTTTAAAAAATGATGTTTGCTCAGGTTAATGCGGTCGGGATGATTTATTCAATCTTGATGAAAGTATGCTTTATGCTTAATGAGATATGCCAGTTAAAAAGACAATGAGTAAAAATAATAAAGAAGACAACGATGTAATGTGGTTCAGAGACTCAACCAGCTACGTCCACTATCCTGATTGAATAGGAGAATCATTTTACAAGGATTGACTTGTTTTATAGTGCCAAGGTGCACTCTCAACTGGACTTAGGTTCCTCAACCGAACTGTCTCACATCTGGACCCACATCCCTCTTCTCTCATGGACTGCCTCTCAGTAACCTAACTTCAACTCTAACACTCAGAAAAGGGTTTGAGTTTGGTGTTGTTTTCTCCAACTAGGTGAGATTTTCTCTTACATAGGTTTAGCCTTTAAGCTAAGATTGAGACAATCTCTCTAAGCTTAGGAGTATATGATGAGCTCGGATATACAAACTCGAAATATGACTGTGAATATTCAGGCCAGTGTTCTTTGATGGAGATGCCTAAAGATTTTACTCTAAAGTTCCTTGCATCCATTCATCTCTTGTGCACACTTGTGCATCAGTCATGCACACTGGCACGGTTGCACCCCTTCAAAATGAAGGTCTTAGTTTGTATTTGTAGTGTGGATTTGAATATTATTGTTGGAGAAAGTAACATTCAAATCCAGACTATTTTTGGAGTGAATTTCTCCTTTTTCAGAGTAGCTCTGACTTTGTCAGCTTTTGTCAGACTCGTTGTCTTGTTCTTATTGATCCATGCTAGTTGAGTCTAATGACTATTTTCTACAGAGTACTTGATTAGGATAGTCCTGACTTCAGGCGACTCATCTTCCAGCTGGCTTGAAGATCTACAGGAGACTCTTGGCATTCTCAGGGAGCTTGTTTTTCAGGAGATACTTGAAGATCTTCAGAGAAGTTGACTCAGGCTATTTGTCAAGCTTCTCAGACCTCAGTAGCCTGACTCATTCAGGTTTTACGAGGCTCAACACTGATCCTCAGGATCAGACTTTTCACTGAGTAGTCCACTGACCAACTTAGAAAGACCAGATTCATACTCAACGGAACTTCCTCAGGATTGTCTTCAAATCTTCAGGATTGTCTTCAGATCTTCAGGTTTACATCTAATATATGTTGACTGTCTTCTATTTTTTAACTAGAGAACTTGAGCGCTTGCTCCATACATTTGAGGTTTAGAAGTGTGATTTAAGCAAATAAGCAACTGGTATACTAAATATATATGAAGTGTATTAATTGTTTTATAATTTCAGGGAAGAAAACTTGAAGACATTTTGATACAAAACAACTCATTTGATTTTACGGGTACTTGTTTGGAAATATCAAAATACATTCTGCACATATATTTTATACATTGACTCCAACAATATAAAAATATTGGGGGTATTAAGTTTGGTGTTTCACCACACCAATTGCCATGGCACATAGAATAACTGTATTTTTCCGTTCCTCTTATTTTCTTAAAAACTGATACTATTTGTAGTTAAAGACACACATACATTATAGAAAGTCTAAAGAGGACTTGTAATTAAACACTCACTGTAAGATCATCCCCTTCCACTAGTTCAACCTTTGTTTGGAACATTAGTTGATTAACAAGAAGCTGAAAAATTAAATATACAAAAAAATTCGAATAACTGTGTAATCTTATAATTAGCCATGAAAAACTTTATTTTCTTCACTTTTATAATTAAGCATCGAGAAAACTATCACCTTACATTACTATTTCATTAATTACTCTCCAAAGTTCTTACATTTTTAGTTTTTTTATTGATTCACAGTAATGCTTGATTTTAATGTCTGCAGTTTAGGCACATATAATATTTACAATTATCCCAAGTGATTTGCTAGCTCTAATATTACACACACACACACACACATATAAACTTTTGACTGTGGTATATATTATGAAGAGATATTGGAGGGTATATTTCTCAAACTTGGAAGAAATTTGAGATAGTCATATGGGCTATCTGGTAAATGAATTAGAATATGTACCAAATTGGCTCACAGATTTGGTTGGACTCCTCTTATTTGACATCAATGCTTTAGTGTTAATTAAGAATATGGAATCCAGGATGATTTGTGTTATCCATATGCATTCATTTGCTATATCTATGTTATGGTTACATTTGCTATGTACTTATGTGTTAGCTTGCAACTTAGAATATTTTCCTGTTTTTATTGATTTTTTTTAATAGGGTTTGAAGTTGTATTCCTTGCAGAGGTAGATTAAACATATTCATACTGGATCTGTATACACCCCAACACCATTTGGACAAAGCTTGACTTCTAATCGTCCTCTGTTTCTATTCTTTTCATTGTATCATGTTTTATTTTTGCTGGAGCTAATGACTTTTTATCTGATTTAAATAATGAGTGTCAAGATTATTACTGGATTTTATGTTAAAATTGTGGATCATATGAAACGTCTTTATTTCTTCTTGCTATCAAATATGTTCTCAGGAGGTGAAGGTTTAGAATTTGAGAGAATAATTAACAATCTCTTTATTGTAGTTTTCTAGTAGATTTATTAGTCGGGTGTATTAGTAGTCTCGTGCTTATTCTAACTTTATGGTTCCATGTACTTAGGTTTTCGTGTGATATTGTAATATTTTGTGTTAAAATCATTAATAATAAAAATAAAGTACTAAAAATCTGGGTAAAACACTAAGACTATGTTTGTTTCAGAATTTAAGTGCGCGCGTGAAGTCACGACTTTACATCCAAAATATGTAAAATCCTTAATGAATATTAAAATATGTGTCTGTTTTGGAATTTTGGTAGAGTGAAATTTTGCTTTATGTTAAATCATATGTAAGAGTAAAATAAAATGTGTAAGAATAAAGTAGGAAAGAAAAAAATATAAGTAGAAAAAATGATATGAGAGTAATAAAGTGAATTATATTGGGAAAAATAATAATATTTTTAAATAGTACTCCCTCCTTCTCAATTTTGTTTACCCAAAAGTCTCAAAAGGAAGATTTTTTTTTTTGTTTTCCCATTTTCTAAAATGACATAAAAACAATATCACTTTTTCAAACTCAATTCTTAAAAAGTTACTTTATACTAAAATATATTAATAAACTATTCTTAAAATGCTATTTATGCTTAAAAGTATTAATAAACAATTAATTTTTTAAAAATTGAGCCATTTTGAAATGGTTAATCAAAATAAGTACGAAGGGAGTATAAAATAATTTGTATTGAAAATAGTAATATGTTTTATAGGTATTTATAGGGTTGAATGAAAAATGAGATGTGAAAATCATTATCTCTTCTATTTGTGAATTTTTTCTCTCCTACGTGACATGTCCATCATAAATTATTTTAAAATCCTGCGATCACATGACTTTTCTTCTTAACTTCCTATTCTATTAACTTTCTATATTAACTTTCTATTTTATTAATTCTATTAACTTCTATTCTAAAAATTCTAAATTACTTAAATTAAATTAAAAACTACCACCTATATTTGTGAATCTCTGCACCTCTTTCAATCTTTTATTTCAAAACCCTACAATTCTATAACTTTATAATATTTTTGGTAATATTATATATCCTATATTTATATTCATACCCCCTATTCATTTATTTTTACTATATAAACCACATTTTTTAATTTGCATGAGTTAGTTAGAATAATTTATTATATTTTTTAATTACAAATTGATATTTTAATTAAATTAAAAAAATATTATATTTTGATTGAATTAATATTTAAAATATTTAATTTAAACACTTTATATATATATTGTTGACGATCAGTTCTAATCTTGAAGGTTAATGGCTGTTTTAAGCAATTTTAGGTGGTTAATTGATCATCAAACAATTACGTGTGATTGATCACTAACGTAATTAGTGAATACGAATTTTCGGGTTTAGGTGGATTAGAATCGTATAAAAGCTTATGTGTTTAAGTTCGATTGTAAATTAATCGAGCAGCTTTAGATTCGTAATCGAAGTTTGGACGTGTATAATAATTTGTGCTTATTTTATTTGCTGCAAAAATCTAAGTATTTATAGACTTTTGCCCTGCAGGAGGTGGCACGTCCTTTGGCCGACCAAGTCTGCATGCTCGACACCTGTCCTTTGACTAGTTTGACCTTATCTTAACTAAATTCTATCCTTATCTACTGGACTTGCTCGCAGTCTAGAGCTGTTCGTCACTTTGGACTTGTCCTTGAGGAGTCTTTAGTCTGATTCTGATGGTCTTTCATCTTATTTAATTGTTATTTTGGCGTTGTGGTTGGATCTGATCGGCAGGATGCCGTTTGAGCTCGTCATGTGGCTTTTGATCTGATTTTGTTCGCCTATGTGTCTTGATCGCATGTAGGTTTTGCTCGCCGGATGTCTTGGGTGAATCATGTGTTAATTCCAGTTTAAATTTTGTGTGATTTGCGCTAATCCTGGTCGCCCAAATGATGATCCTGCTCGCCTATCAACAATTGCCCCCTTGCCGATCAATAAATTGTGAAGATGGTGAATGAGCACTTTTTGGGTTGGCAACTTTTAAGTGTCACTAAGGCGAGCAAGAATGTCCCTGGGGCGAGCAGCTTTTCACGGGCGGACAACATTGGTCGAGCAGACTCGGGTCGGGGACGGTTGGGATCCCAAGGTCTGGGCACGGCTCGAGGTGTGACGTGGGCGGAATGATTGCTACCGCCCACGCGCACACAATCCCGAGGAGACGCGCCTTCCCGTTTTGTCGGACAGGTGCTGCACGCGCCCAGAATTTGCAATTTGGTCCTTCCACTTTCAATTTTGTTCGCCCGGTACCCCGTTTTTCCAGAAGTATAAAAGGAAAATTTTCTTCGTTTTTTTCATTTTCACACTGTTTCTTAAGCGCGAATCCCTTTTTCTTCCTTCTTTCAAATTTCCGGCGACGTTTCCAGATTCCGGCGATCTTCGAACAACGTCAAGGTAGTTTTTTCTCTGCTTATTTTCTTCTCTTTCTTCTCTTCTTGCTTCGTGTGCGTTCTTGATTCACCGAGAATTCCTACTCCGCCGTGGAAAATTCCGAGCCGCCGTGTTCTTCCCTTGCCGGAATCTGCAAAACCCTAACATCTCTCCCTTAACTTGTTCGATGGCGTCGCACTCAGAGACCGGTTCTTTTCCTCCCCGGAATCCCGAAAAACGGCCCGTCGAAGAAAATCTTCCTATAGTTAATTTGGAATCTAATCCCGAGGCGGCTTCGGTTGCACGCTCGATCAATTCTGGAGCCCATCCCTCCGGGGAAAGAGAGGAGCGAGCAAATCCTGCTCGCCAGCTCTTAGAAGAGACGAGCTCGGACCTCCACGAAGACGAGGATGAAGAAGTCGAGGTACTTCAGCCGGTGAACCTTGACGAACTGACTTGGACCTATCTCAAGGATATCAACTTCCCCGCGCCCAGATTGATCGAGCATCGGGTTCCAGTCGCGGTTGCTCGCCGTGTCGACTGGAATGAGTACGAAAAGGAGCACTCCAATCGCTTCGTCATTCCTGCTCGTGGAGTGCGGAAACTTAAAGCGACCGAGTTCGCAGCGAGCTGTATCGTATCCGCCATCACTGAGGAGAATTTGATCGAGATTCGGAGGGATTACAAGATTCCCTTTGATATCCCAATGTATGCTCCTTTGGTGGACGACAGAGCTGATCGCCCACCACGCGGATTGACGGCGATCAACCTTGCCACCCTAAATGCTGGAGTTTCATTGCCGTTGCACCCTTTGGTCGGCCAATTTCTACATGACGTGAACTTGGCTATCACCCAACTTACTCCCGTTGGGTGGATAAATCTGATGGCCCTGATGGTAATGTTCGCTCTGGAGGGGTATCCCAACAGGCTGTCCGCCGAGGAGGTTGGCTACCTGATGACGATAACCGGCTGCACTGGGGAAGAGGCGGGCTGGTACTATCTGAAGGCGCGACCAGGGCAAAAACTTGTCGAGGATATTCCTGGGAAAGTGCGAGATTGGAAGCATGACTGGTTCTGGATCGGAGGCGATTGGCGTGCTTCTGCTCGCTCTTCAGGGGGTTCTGAACGAATTGAGACCCCAGCGGAGTTTAGGGAATTAAAGTGTGAGTCTTACCTCTTCTATATCTTTGAAGTGGTTGGACTAATTTTAATTCTCTTTTCCCTTTGTTTCAGGTCCCAAGAACTTGGGGTGGCGAACTGTGAAGAATAGCATAAGCGATCTATTCCTGCTCGTTGCGTGTTTGATAACCCTTCGTCGCCGAGAAGATCGAAGTATCGGCCACCTCTTCTCCGAGGACACACTGCGAGTTGCTCATCTCACGACCTACCCTCACCATCTCGAGGCTCTAGCTCGTATCCCAGAGGGTAAGTATCTTCATGCTGGGCGAGCAGATCTGATCGATTTTATACTTGGTATTAATTTGTTTTCCTGTCCTTTACAGATCAGCTCGCCTCCGTTGTGCTTCACCCTTCCTTCCTAGAGCTTGATAACCGTGTCTGGGAGATGCCGACCAAAAAAGGACGCAAGAAGTCGGATCCCCTCTCAAAGATCATCCCCCTTGCGGCCAAGGGTGGAAAAGGAGACCCTCGGCAAACCGGAGGGTCGAGCTCGGCTCAGCCTCCCGCCCCCGTAGCGAGTCCGCCCAAGACACTGGTCCCGAGGACGAAGAGACTTCTTCGTGGAGATGGCACTCCCGTTACTGAGGCTGAAAGGGCAGTCAAACGAACAAAGACTGCCCAAGAAAAGGTGACAGTGGCTGTCCGACCATCTGAAGGCGACAGCGAGCAAACTCCTTCGGTGGAGCATCCCGGCGAGCAAGCTCTGGTCGTCACCACTCATGAAGGATCTGGTCCTTCATCTGACCCCACCTACCTTGGTTGGGATAAAGGTCGTCTTGACAGGTATATCCTTGCTCGCCCAGGACACTTAGCATTTTTTTTTTAACTAACTGGAAAATTTCTTTTCAGCTACTCGCCCGAGCAGTATCCAGGGCGATCTAACCTGGTGCATCGTTTCGCCTGCTCAAAGGTGCCGACCAATCTGCGCGAAATCCCGGACTCTTTTGTTCGCCGCGCCTCTGAGGTCGTTGCTCGTAGCTGGACCAAAGAGCTAAATGAGACCGTCAAGGCACAAGCGCCTCGTGATAATGGCCGTTTGTGTCTTGTCGAGGTGGGAAACACCTTGGCGGCCGTGCAACGTTTGGTCGACCAGGTTGAGGACCTTGAGAAGGACTCACGCCAGCATGCGGCCACGGTCAGCCGTATTGCCAGAGAGCGTGATGACGCTAAGGCTGAGGCGAAGAAGATTATCGCCGACCTCGAGAATAAAGCCAAAGCTCATCAGGTTAGCGAGTAGCGTGCCTTGGACCTGCACGTCAAAGTCTCCGAGGAGCTGAAGGTCAAGATGGCCGAAGTCGAGCACATGCGAGCAGAACTTGCTCGTGCTCAGCAGCAGAAGGAGGTCGCCGAGAAATTCGCGACTGAGGCAACGGCCAAAATTACGGACCTTGAAATCCAGCTTGCCAACTCCATTACCCAAGAGGAACTTATTCCTAAGATGGAGGTGAGCTCGATTCTTGGTTACGTAACTGGTTATGCGGAGAGCATCCGTATTGCCCATGAATTCAAGGTTGCCGCAGTTGTCGAAGAGATCGGCAATGAGTTGTGCAATTGTGTTGAATCTAACCTTCCTGCTCCGGGCACAACTCTGCAAATTGGCGACCTGCCTGAATATGGGATCAAGCTCGACTTCATTGGCCCCGAGATAATTATCACAAGTCCTGCCGAGGACGAGGAAGAAGAGGGCGATGCTGCGGAGGGCGAGCAAATCCTTCCTGCCGATCAAAGTGAAAGAGCTCTAAAGGAGCGTGTTGATGCTGAGGGATTGATTGCTGAGCTAACTGAGGTGGTCCCAGTTGATCCTGCCATTGAAGGCTCTCCACTTGAAGACCCCAAAGATGACAACATATCTCCTCCTGCCGGACAAGGATCTTAGCGGACAGGATTAGCTAGGAACTTGTACTTCTTTTTTGTTGTTGTTCATCCTTTTGTAATTTTTGGGCGATTAAGCCTTATCATCAATGGATATATTTCGCTTACTTGCTCGTCTTTTATCTTACACCAATTGTTCTTTGCATCTTTTTCTGCGCTTCAACAATCTTAATGTAGTTGGGCCTTGTTCCTTAAGAACCTTTTTTTTTTTGCCTTAGGATTTGATGGGCTTTTGGCCTTAGGCTATGTCCATTTAAAAACGAACAGCCTTCAATGGGCTTGGTTGTATAATCAACTTGCGCCTTGAGCTCACATTTCTATTTCGAACGAACAACTTAATATTGAACAAACATTTAAAAATTACAAGTATCAAACGCGACCAAGAATGTAACCCTGCACCAGCTAGGTTGGATTTGCTCGACAGAAACAATGTTAAGCTTCCAACTTATTAAAAACATAAATTACACCAAGAGTCAGAGTTGCTCGACTACTATACAATTTGTCAAGACATCTTTAAACTCTTAAGAGGAAATGAAATTATCACAAGATACTAACATCCCAGCATGCGACCAGACTTGACCCAATTCATCTTTGTTCGACCATTTATACTTGGTGAAAAATTTCAAAAAATTAGGCAAGTTTTTTGGACCCATCTTGTATCTCTGCCATTCCAGTTCGCCCAGTGGACTTAGTAGCTCGCCTATCTTAACTTCATTCTCTCATGAAGCAGAACTGGTCGCCTACTGAAAGTATTTCCTTAGATTAGCTGCATTCCAGGAATATTGGGCCGAGTTGCCATCTAAGTCCTCTATGTCATATGCTCCATTGGGTAACCTATCTGTTACCCTGTACGGGCCCTCCCAAGTCGGGCCAAATATGCCTGGAGGTGGGGCAAGCTTCTTTCTTAGAACGAGGTCACCAACTTCGAATTTTCTTATCTTGACTTGAGAATTATAGTAATGCTCTGCTCTTTGCTTGTACGTGGCATTCTTTAGCTCAGCGTGTAATCTTCTTTCTTCGAGCAAATCTGCTTCTGTGGCTAAGGCAGAATGATTTGTTTGTTCATCAAAGCTGGTTGTCCTGACTGTGTCAGTCTTTAATTCAATTGGTATTACCACCTCTGTTCCGAAAGCCATTGCAAAAGGTGTCTCTCCGGTGCTTGACCTGGGAGAAACCCTATATGCCCACAAGACTTCCGGGAGTTTTTCTGACCAGCTGCTTTTGCTTTCTGCCAGACGTATTTTCAATGTATGCTTGATGATCTTATTTACAGCTTCAACTTGCCCGTTTGACTGGGGATGATAGGGAGTTGAATAGTGTTTCCTGATCCCCCATTTTGTACAGAAATCTCGTAATTCCTTTCCATCAAACTGTGGGCCATTATCTGTCACGATTGTTCGTGGAATTCCAAAGCGACAGATGCTGTTCTGCCATATGAAGTTGATCATGTTCTGCTGTGTAATTTTCACCATGGCCTTTGCTTCTGCCCACTTTGTATAATAGTCGACTGCTATGACGGCAAATCGAACATTTCCCACTCCTGCCGGGAAAGGGCCAATAATGTCAATCCCCCATCTTGCAAATGGCCATGGGCTGTAAACCGATACAAGCTCCTGGGCAGGGGCATGAATGCTTGGAGCAAAAACCTGACATTGGTGGCAAGCCTTGGCTAATTGAATTGCATCTTTCCGTAAGGTTGGCCAATAGTAACCTTGCCTTACAGTTTTGTAGGCCAAAGCTTGCCCCCCAGTGTGATTTCCACAAACTCCAGAATGTATATCCTCCAGGACTGTCCTTCCTTGCCCCCTAGACAAACACTTGAGTAGCGGGAGTGAGAAGCCTCTTTTGTAAAGCTGTTCGTCTACCAGAGTGTATCTGGTTGCCTGTTTTTTAATTCTTTGAGCTTCAAATGAGTTGCTTGGTAACTCCCCGTCTTTTAAGTATTTGGCTATAGGAGTTCTCCAATCATCATCGTTGTTGTTCTCGACTATTTGATTTACTTCGTAGTCCATTGTTGATGGTTGAACTTTTTTGGTAATGACAATGTCCGTCAGGTCTGCCGGCCCATCACTTGTTGCTAATCTTGCTAGGGCGTCAGCTTGTGTGTTGCTTGTTCGTGGTATCTGCTGAATAAACACTTGGTCTAATTGGGATACCAAGTGTGCAACTATTCGTTGATACTCGATCATTTGCTCATCTCTGGCCTCATATTCGCCTCGTACTTGGCTTACAATGAGCTGGGAGTCCCCGAAAATTTGGAGTTGTCTAACTCCAACTGCTAGTGACAAGTGAAGACCTGCAATGAGGGCCTCGTACTCTGCCTCATTGTTAGTGGCCATGAATTCAAATCTGACTGTTGAAGTGAAAACTTGCCGGTCGGGACTGATGAGCACTATTCCTGCCCCCGAGGCCAGATTTGTTGACGAGCCATCCACGTAAAGATGCCATGGGTGATCTAGCCCTCTCGTTGGATTTTGAGGGAAGGTTAGTTCAACTATAAAGTCGGCTAACGCTTGTCCCTTAATCGCGGTTCGAGGTGCATAAGTCACGCCAAACTGGCTTATCTCTATGGACCATTTCAAAAGACGGCCAGCGGTGTCGGGTCGGTGTAATATTTGTCTGAGTGGGAAAGTTGTCAGGACTTCGACTTGGTGATCGAAAAAGTATGGTCTTAATTTCCTGACACTCATGACAAGAGCATAGCCAGCTTTTCAGTTGGTGAGTACTTTATCTCAGCATCATGCAGGGTCTGGCTGACATAGTAGATTGGCTAGTGAAATTTGCCATCTGCTCGAACTAACACCGAACTTATGGCTGTGTCAGATGCTGCCAAGTATAAATATAGCTTCTCACCGGGAATTGGTTTTGACAGAATTTTTACATCTCCCAGATATTCTTTCAATTGATCAAAGGCTTTCTGGCAATTTTCTGTCCAGGTAAAGTTGCCCTTTTTGATGGCCTCAAAGAATGGACGACACTTGTCTCCT
Source organism: Ballota nigra (assembly GCA_947034835.1). NCBI lineage: Eukaryota > Viridiplantae > Streptophyta > Magnoliopsida > Lamiales > Lamiaceae > Ballota > Ballota nigra. The sequence continues at coordinate 137,085,742 of OX344720.1, forward strand.
GATCGTGATATGAATCTGTTTAAAGCTGCTAGGCATCCGGTTAACCTTTGCACCTCTTTAACAGAACGTGGTGGCTCCATATCAACGATCGCCTTTACTTTTGCTGGATTAGCTTCGATTCCGCGTTTGCTGACCAGATGGCCCAAGAATTTCCCAGAATGTACTCCAAAGCTACTTTTCTTTGGATTTAGCTTTGTATTTTCGGAGTATGTCAAATACTTGGGAAAGATGATGGAGGTGATCTTCCTTATGGGGACTTTTGACTACGATGTCATCAACGTAGACTTCTACTGTATCTCCAATTTGTTGGTCGAACATTTTGTTCACCAACCTCTGGTAAGTTGCTCCAGCATTAATTAGACCAAACGGCATCCTCTTCCAGCACAACAGATTTTTATTTGTATAAAAAGCCGTATTTTCTTGGTCGTCCGGGTGCATTGGAATCTGGTGGTATCCTGCGAAGGCATCCATGAATGTGAACATTTCGTGACCGGCAGTGCTGTCCACCAGTTGATCGATGTGTGGGAGCGGAAAGTTATCCTTCGGGCATGCTGCATTAAGATCTGTAAAATCTATGCATAACCTCCAGGTTCCGTTCGGCTTCCGTACCAGGACAGGATTCGCAACCCATTGTGGACATAACGCTTGTTTAATTAAATCGTTGTCCAGCAGCTTTTTGATTTCTTCGTTTAAAGCTTGATACTTGTCTGGTCCATATTTTCGCCGTTTCTGGTGGACAGGTTTTCGGGCTGGGTTGATATTCAACCTGTGACAGGCATCCTTCGGGCTGATTCCCACCATATCAGCATGAGACCACGCAAAGACGTCCAAGTTAGCCTTCAGAAAGTCCGTCATGCGCGTTCTGTAAGGCTCAGGGAGTTCAGATCCAATGTAAAGTTCAAGACTGTCACGCTCAGGATTAACCTTGATGGCCTCCAACTCTTCAACGGGAGTTGCCCGTCGTTTTTGCCCTTTCCATCGAGGGTCAACTATTGGTCCTTCCGGACTTAGCTCATCCTCAATGTCCATGGGTTCAGCACCCAATCGAGGGTCAAAATCATCTGCGGGCCTTGGGTGAGACTCGGCCACCGAAGTTGGACTTCCCTGGTTATCATTTGGGCACGAACGGTCGGCTACGGGAGGTAACACTGCTTTTGGCTGGTTTTGCCCGTCGCCCTGCTGTGCCTGATCGCCTATAGGTGAAGGTTGGTCGTCAATGTCCATCTTATTGTTTTGGGCTCCAAGGATATCCTCCAAAATTGAGGGTTCATTTTCGAGTTGACTAGTTGATGCTTCCATCATAGATACTTGTTCCTGTCTTGACTGAATTTGCAGAAGACATTCTCGAGCTTTTCTTTGGTCTCCTTTCACCGTGCCAACTCCACTTGCTGTTGGGAATTTTATGCAATAATGGTAAGTTGAACATGCGGCCCTGAATTCGTTTAAGAAAGGTCGACCAGGAATCCATTGTATGACGATTCTTGATCGACGACCAGGAAATCCACCATTCTTGCAATATTCTTCTCAGGCTCTTTGACCGTCACAAGTTGCATAGTGAAAGTTACTATTCCCAACGGGATTGTCACGGCATTTCCGAATCCCAGGATACGGTGATTTGTGTCTCTGATGTAGCCTGCATAATCTCCCATTTGATCAAGTGTCTTTTTGAAAAGGACATTAGTGTAGGCTCCAGTATCCACCAGTAATCTATGCACCCTTGTTTCCATAATCTTGGCACATATCACAAGCGAATCGTTGTGGGGGGTCAGAACTCCTTCCAAATCTCTATCGGTGAAAATTAATTCCGGTGTTTGCATGGTAGGTGGAATGACCCCCATTTCCTGTACATGTCCGATCGCTCGTAATTCTGCCTTTCTTTTCCGGTTAGAGGTCGTCCATCAGAATAACCACCTATGGGTCCTGCGGGTTCCATCATCTGGATATCCGGTATTGGCCCCCCGGCTGGCGCCTGAGCTGGTCGTCCAGCTCGATTCCGATGAGGTGCCTGGTCCTGGTCTTCTTCATCAGAATCTTCGTCTCTGGTTCTTTTGCCGGGCTGTCTTTTCACGAACTCTGATAGTTTTCCCTCTTCGTAAAAACGCCACAACTGCTTTAGCAAGTCACGACATTCGCTTGTAAAGTGTCCTACACTTTGATGGTAGGCACAATATTTATTCTGGTTCAACTTGCTCGTTTCCTGACGTATCTTACGGGGAGGCGTTAGCAATTCTTTGTCCCGGACACTATTATAAACTGTATCGATTGATACAATGAGAATGTGGTTCAGTTTGTCTTTTAGCTCAGTGCCCTCGGTAAATACCTTCATATTTTTGGGAGCTCGATAACCAGTTCCAGGCTTCTTTGCACCCTCTTTTTGTTCTCCTTTGTCTCCCATATCCTTTTGTAGGGCTTCATGCATTGAGACAAAAACGCCTGCCCGATCCCGAAACTCGGCTTATGTCTTTGGGCATCTTAGGTGCACATCTTTCCAGAGTTCAGTACCCTTCTTGAGCCCAGCCAAGACAACCACAATCTTGGTGTCTTCACTAACGGATTCTCCCTCTAACAAGACCTTATCGAATCTTTCCAAATACGATCGATCCGACTCGTCGTCAGTTTGTTTCAAGTCGGATAACCGATGTCTTTGGGATAGATGAGACCCAGCTGTAGAGAAATGGGATAAGAACTCTTTACCCAGCTGGGCAAACGAATGAATTGAAGCTGGTGGCAGGGCCGAAAACCACTTATGGACACGATCCCCGAGAGTCAAAGGAAAGTTTCGACATTGGGTTGCATCACTTGCCCCCATTGATACCATATAATTGGTATACTTCATCAAATGCACTCGGGGATCCGCCGTGCCCTCATACTGGATACTTGCTGGAAACTGGATCTTTTGTTGAATTGGAGCCTTCAGAATTACTACTGACAAGGGTGAAACCGGAAGAGTCGTGTTCCCATAACCTCTCTGTTGATCCAGCTGGCCCTGCATGCTTTCGATGGTCTTTCTCATGGAGGCGAGCTCCTCTAAGGATCCCCCCTGATTCTGTGGCTGTTCGACGAGCAGAGGCGCACAGCCGTCTGTTCGCTCCAGTCCCACATTGGGAATGGGAATCCCCTGGATTGGCCTCCTGGGATTGGGCTCTGCATTCGGGCCAAGGCGACCAAAAGCTGACCTAGTCAGCCGGTCAAGGACCGATTGGCGAGCAGGTATTACGGCTGGGCGAGCTGCTCCAGCAGGGGGATGTATCTCCAAGATTCCCCGGCCACGTCGACCCAATCTTTCCAGAGCACTTTGGCGTGTACCCTGACTTGCCGCCATGGTCGGGTTCTGAGTTGAACCTCCCTGACTGGCGACCTCAATGTTCAGTTTTTCTTTGCCTTTGGCCTTACGAGCTTGGGCGCTGTCAGCCTCATTCAAATGATCCCCCCTAGCCTTATCATGTTCGCGAGTCTTTGTGGGGCTACCCCTTGCTCGCACATATGATGGGCCAGGTTGGGCTTGTTGTCTCTGTAAAGCCTGGAGCATGGCAATTGTACGCGCCAATTCGTCGGGGTTGCGGGCAATGGCATCCAACTCTGGTGGTATTAACTGGCGAGCAACATTAGTTTGATTCTCTTGGTTGTTTCTGCTCGCCCTTGCTCGCCCACCAGCTTGGGACATTCGAGAGTGTGAATCCCGGGTTATATGTTGAGAACGTTGTGTCTCCCTTGATTGAGGCATTTTCACAGTGAATATCAAGTGTTGTTCTTGGTGTTCTTGAGTTTTTTCTTCAAAAACTCAAACTTGTTCTTCAATTCTGGGATAATCTCCTTGTATTCAATGAATCGGAGGTTCGATCCCTCCTTCTAGCGCCAATTTGTTGACGATCAGTTCTAATCTTGAAGGTTAATGGCTGTTTTAAGCAATTTTAGGTGGTTAATTGATCATCAAACAATTACGTGTGATTGATCACTAACGTAATTAGTGAATACGAATTTTCGGGTTTAGGTGGATTAGAATCATATAAAAGCTTACGTGTTTAAGTTCGATTGTAAATTAATCGAGCAGCTTTAGATTCATAATCGAAGTTTGGACGTGTATAATAATTTGTGCTTATTTTATTTGCTGCAAAAATCTAAGTATTTATAGACTTTTGCCCTGCAGGAGGTGGCACGTCCTTTGGCCGACCAAGTCTGCATGCTCGACACCTGTCCTTTGACTAGTTTGACCTTATCTTAACTAAATTCTATCCTTATCTACTGGACTTGCTCGCAGTCTAGAGCTGTTCGTCACTTTGGACTTGTCCTTGAGGAGTCTTTAGTCTGATTCTGATGGTCTTTCATCTTGTTTAATTGTTATTTTGGCGTTGTGGTTGGATCTGATCGGCAGGATGCCGTTTGAGCTCGTCATGTGGCTTTTGATCTGATTTTGTTCGCCTATGTGTCTTGATCGCATGTAGGTTTTGCTCGCCGGATGTCTTGGGTGAATCATGTGTTAATTCCAGTTTAAATTTTGTGTGATTTGCGCTAATCCTGGTCGCCCAAATGATGATCCTGCTCGCCTATCAACATATATATATATATATATATAATATCAACCCGCGTAATACGCGGGGCTAGTTGAATTTTAAGTTTCTAATAACTCGAATGGAACGGAAACCAAAAAATCCTAGTCCTAAGCTTCAAAACAAACTATTGCAGATATATAATCATACAAATAAATTGCAATTTAATTTTAAAAAAATATATATGTGTAGGACAGCAGGCAGCAAGAGAGGAATAGGGGATTAAGTCGTGCATATCTCAAATCCCTACTTCCTTTTCCTCCAAATTTGCCCAATTCCAAGCCCTAATTTTACGTCCGCCGCTCCCATCTCCCACCGCCCTCCGACAGCCGCCCACCACCGCAATCTGCCGCCAGCGACGCGGCTCCCGTCTCCCACCGCCCACCATCCACAGCCCACCTCAAATTAAGATTGTGGTTCTTTTGGCCTAAGGTAAAATAGTTTTGTTCATACTGTTGAGATATTAACCGGTATTTAAACTGAGTTCTTTATTCAGCCACTGTATATGACATGAAATCGCAGCTACTATATTCTGACCATCTGATGTTTTTGTATTCGCTTTGGTGCTTCCTGGTTCTGATTGCATTGTGGCAACATTGTGATGCAATCAAAGTGTTTGTTAAAAGGCCTTAAAACTTTTCAACATTGTGATTCTTTTTTCGAGTCAAGCTCGTTTACTTAGTTGGCGAATTTACACATGAGCCGAGCCCAAGACTATAAAAATTCAAACGAGCTTATAGTATTCGAAATCTATTGAAATCTATCATGACGATTTTTTCTTTTCAAAATACAAGATAAGATCATTTTACATGTTTTTATTGTCATTGGATATATTATATATATAGTTTATTTTCTTCAATAGGGGCCCACTTTTTATGCGCGCCCCAGGCTAAAGGAATGTCAGGGCCGGCTCTGAGGCTAAAGGAATGTCAGGGCCGGCTCTGAAGCATTGTAGGGGAGAAATTTTACCTTTTGGTTTAATGATTTTTTATGTTTCATGCTTACTTTTGACATAATTACTCCGTAGAGTTTTATAAGAAGTCAATTTGCTTAATGCTGGAAGAAGAGCCTTAATTTTATGATTATTACGGCACAAAAACTCATGTGAACAAGTTTCATAATATGAAATTAATACCATTAGATGTATTTACTGTTACATTACATGTATTCACCGATACATTAGATTGTAAACTGAAATCACAGTGTAAATTGTTATGGTATCAGTGAATGCATCTAATGATATAATTTCGTACTATAAACAAGTTTCACAGGAGACCTACTCTTACTACGGACTTCCTTTTTCAGTTTTCATGTACTCTTTTTCTTTTTGTTGCTACATAGATAATTAAACTTGAATGCATTTGATCCTGTGCAATCTGAAAACTTAAGCATAATCAATTGTTTTGGTAATTGAGGACTGTTTGTGTCTTTTTCTTTTTAAGCTATGCACATGCTTTCATGTGTTTGACTGAGTTCCGTTCCTGAATATAAACTCATCATTGAAGTATTTTATAGGAGTAGGAAGTTTGTGAGCTCTGTATACCTCGGGGGACATCATGCAGGCCTGTGCTGGATCTGCAACAATAAATTCTATCCAACCGTCTCTTGGGATCAAGGGATCGGTATTTCCTTCCAATTGGATCGGAATCAGTGGATGCCCCAATCATGTTCGGTTCAGTTCCATCAAACCTTGTAGATCTTCTCAACTTGATGGGAATTTAGTCACTGGGAGGCCGCCCTCTTCCGTATCTGCTCCAATCACGGAAATCGGAGGTAGCATACTATGAAATTGTTTCGTCCTTTTTGCTTTTATTCTTTTTCCAACTCAATTATTTATTCTCAGTATCTTCCAAGTGCAGCATGTAATTTGCTTATTGATTATCTGTTTGTGCTATTGTGATTATGTGTCTATTATATAGTGTTCTTTATAGATTGATTAGTTGTATGAATTCGTGATTATTTGTTTTAATGATTAGGTACTGGAAGCAGCTTTGCGGACCATGGCTTGAGCGAAGTCGATCCCGAAGTTCGTGCCATTATTGACAAAGAGAAGAATCGTCAATTTAGAAGCTTGGAACTTATTGCTTCAGAGAATTTCACATCTCGAGCTGTGATGGAAGCAGTTGGTTCTTGCCTCACTAATAAGTATTCTGAAGGATTACCTGGTAAAAGGTAAGTAGTTATGTTTATGGATGACGAAGCAATTTTAAATTATTTTGATCTTTGCTAGTACTTATTTATGTTTTTTTTTTTTTTTTTTTGCTCTAGATATTATGGTGGAAACGAGCACATTGATGAACTTGAGATTCTTTGTCAAGAGAGGGCTCTCGCGGCATTTAATTTGGATTCAAAGACATGGGGTGTAAACGTTCAGCCATTATCTGGTTCTCCTGCTAATTTCGAGGTTTACACGGCCGTTCTTAATCCTCATGACCGCATAATGGTAATAATGATACCGTGTCTTCTAGTCATTTGCATCAAGATTTGGAGTATTCAGAATTTGTGTCCTAATCCGAAGATTTTGAATTTGCTTCAGGGCTTGGATTTACCTCATGGTGGACACTTGTCCCATGGGTTCATGACTGCCAAGAGACGGGTCTCGGGCACCTCTATTTATTTTGAATCCATGCCCTATCGACTTGATGAGTCCACAGGTGTGCAAGATTTTTCATTAACACGGTCTAGGGTGGTCGTTTTCTCCACACACTAAGTACTAACCGAAACTTTTTCTGATTTGGAAACTTGTTTTTACAGGTCTTGTTGATTATGATATGCTCGAGAAAACAGCTACCCTCTTTCGTCCAAAACTTATCATTGCTGGTGCCAGTGCTTATCCTCGGGATTTTGACTATCCTCGCATGAGAAAGGTAGTCTATCCAGTGCTCTTTTTGTTTCTTGATTACACTAGTGTCTTAACTGTTTCTTCTTGATACGCCATATAGATTGCAGATTCTGTTGGTGCCTTTCTCATGATGGACATGGCTCATATCAGTGGTCTCGTTTCTGCATCTGTTGTTGCCAATCCTTTCGAATTCTGTGACATCGTAACGACGACGACACACAAGGTTGATATTTATTCATGGGTCGTCTTTCGTATCTACAAACCTTACATGTGGCAGTTTTCCTTAGCCTATAATCTGTCCTTTTATTCCGTACAGCTGTATGCCCTTTATTTTTGGACCATAACCTGTATATATGTTTCTCTAGTCTCTCAGGGGTCCACGAGGTGGAATGATCTTTTTCAAGAAGGAACCTGTTCTGGGAGTTGATCTGGAAACTGCAATTAACAATGCCGTGTTTCCAGGTTTACAGGTCCGCAACGGTCTACTTAATAAATCTATTGGCCTGAAATGGTTTTTTTCGTTTTATCAATCCACTTTCGGTTACTGTGAACAGGGAGGTCCGCATAATCACACGATTGGAGGGCTCGCAGTTAGTCTGAGACATGCAAAATCTCCGGAGTTCAAAGCATATCAAAACAAGGTAATTAAAAGTCGCTTTTGGTTGCTTGTAGAGCTGTTAAACGAAACGAGCTGCTCGTGAGCTCGACTTGGCTTGTTAAGGCTCGGCTCAACTCGTTTGATTAAACGAGCTCGAAAAATACTCGATTGCTTAATAAGCCAAGCCGAGCTCGGCTTGTTAGGCTCGATAACTAAGATTTTTTTTTTATAATTTCACTAGGCTCGATAGGCTTGTTAGACTCGTTAAAGAGCCGAGTCAAGCTCTTATTATTACTCGATAATATTAACGAGCCGAGCTCGAGTATCAAGTACTCGATTGGCTTGAATAACAGCACTAGTTGCTTGATGGTCCATTTATGTAATGCTTATTTTGACACAATTATATATCCTATAGGTGGTCTCCAATTGTAGAGCTCTTGCTGCTCGTTTAACGGAGTTGGGATACACGCTGGTTTCCGGAGGGAGCGATAACCATTTGGTTCTTGTGGATCTCCGTCCCTTGGTGAGCATACTACGACTGTCTAAACTTTATCTTTTGCCGTAAGAGTTAATAATAAACATGTGTTTTTTTATTAGGGAACCGATGGTGCTAGAGTGGAGAAAATTCTCGACATGGCATCAATAACCCTCAATAAAAACTCCGTCCCTGGCGACAAAAGTGCGCTAGTGCCAGGTGGCATTCGTATCGGGTCGCCCGCCATGACCACCAGAGGCTTCAGCGAAAAGGAATTTGTCTCCATTGCGGACTTCATTCACGAGGGCGTGCAAATTACTCTGGACGCTAAGAAGTTGGTTTCTGGCTCTAAGCTTCAAGATTTTATGAAGTTCGTCACTTCTCCGACGTTTCCATTGATCGATCGCGTGTTGGATCTGCAAACGAGAGTCGAGGCGCTGACAACCCAGTTCCCCATACCTGGCTTGTGAAGAAGGCTAATGTTGTCTTGATTATTAGATTCATCTGTTATGCTTTTCCGCAAGTCAAGTGATGTTACTTTGAATGTTGTATTTCTCACTATGGACTGTCTCTCTGGATCTTTATCTTAAAAAAATTGAGATATGGACCAGTGTGTTTGCTTAATGTTAAGGAGTTTTTGCTGTGAAACAAATTAGTATTGATGGTTTTCTGGAGGGCCAAAACTGAAGGTTTGGCTAGTGGCTACAGTCTATGTATTAAATCAATTAAAAAAATGTACAAGTCATTATTATTTATTATAGACAATATATAATGAAAATGGATTATATATGAATCAAGGGTATTTACTTATTTTTCTAAAGAGTATTAATTATTTTCACTGAAGAGTATTAGTTGTTATCACTAAAAAGTTCTAGTTTGCTGAAAACACCAGTGTAAACAATTAATAATCTTTATTCATAATAACTTGTACCTTTTTAAAATTCATGTATGTACAAATTTCACTCTATACATATTCTTCATTAAAAACATCGAGGGCATTTTGTATGTTTCAAAAAATAAACAAATAGAAATGTGGTAAAATGTAGTCTTGATTCAGCTCTATGAAATTGCTGGCAGAAAAAGACACATTATTACTTGAAGATTCATAACCAGGAGTACTAATTAGAGTGTCCTAATTCTGTACACATTTTCTCATCTATCATAACCATAATCTTCTACAACTAATCTTACTTTACATGATTGAGAACCCTTCTTGCAACCCATCCAACTCCCCTTTCAAACTGTGTTGCTGTATGACCAAAACCGAAGCAGTAACCGAATAATCCGAAGCAGCAAGAATATCACCAATGGGGCCGAGCTCCGGGCACTCCTCCCAGTCGTTCATCCCCACCGTGAGGACCGAGTTCACCCTCCCCCCTCGTCCCACGATGAAAAGACCATATTGCCCCTCGAGCGACCTCAATGTGGAAAATGTTTGCCCCGAGTTAACGAGGTACTTCTCCATGTACGCCACGTGCCCTCCGGCCACATGCTTGTCGTAGAAATCGGCAAAGCATTCGTCGTCCACCTTCATCTCCTCTTGATGCTCCTGCGTGTTCGATTTCGCTATTGTGATTATCGTCGATACGCTATCTCCCGTCGCTTCTAATAGGAACCTTATGACCGTTAGCTTCACGCCCGGGTGGCACGCCACCCGGCCAGCGTAGGCTAACGCCTCCCGATCGTCTTTCCCGCCTATGAATATCACCGCCGCGTGAAGGGATATCGCGGTTCTTGAAATTATCGTCGCCCCTAGGCCCCGGTCCACCAGGATACCTACCGAACACGGCGCATGACGAAGAACCTGTATATTTGAATTGCGTCAAACCCCCTTGTGGTGACAAGAAATCCCTCCGTGCTTTAAAAATTGCGTGAAACTGAAACCCCTTTGTGGTTTTATAAATATAGCATAAAACCCTCAATTCTGTTAAGATTAACAGTAGTATAACTCACGCATGCTTCATGCAAATTTTTGTGGTTTTTTTTTTAATATATTAACACAATTATCCCTTCATAAACTAATATTAAATGCTCCTTCTATTATTAATTTTTTTTTAAAGTTTTTTTTTTAATAATCTTATGCTTTTATATAGTTATTTATTTAATAATTATTATCTATAATATAATATTATAAGTAGATGAGAAATGAGAAATACTTTTAAAAAGTCTTCTTTATTTATACCATCTAGTAAATAATTTGTGTATTAATTTGTAGTAAGAAATATTAAGAAAAAAACAAATAAAAAAATTAGAATCTTCCCTGCGCACTTCTCGTTCTAAAGAACACTAATATCAACAACAAAATTTCTTTTTGATTAGGTCTATATATGTTCACAATAAGCAAGTTTCTTTAAAAAATTCATATATTTCTAAAAAAGATTGTATAAATTTTGAAATTTATTTGGAGATAAACCGTAGTATGTGTTCTGGTTTTTTATAAAAAAAGGTCAACATGTCAATATATAACAGATCATACGACTTAAAAGTCAATGCTATTAATTTTTTAAGAAAAAAAAAATTTGTACTATATTTATAAAACCTCAAGTAGACTCCACGCAATTTATAAAGTACGCGGGGTTTTCAACCCAATTTTGGGAAATATGGAAACATGTCACTTTCAAGTTTTCATTATCAAAATTGCCACTCAATATTTTTTTTTACAAAAATGTCTTGTACGACCTTTTCGGTGACATTTTTGTAAAAAAAAAAATGTTGGATGACATTTTTAAAAATGAAAACTTGAAAGTGACATATTTCCATATTTCTCGCCGATTTTTCAAACCACGAGGGGTTTTAAATAGTATCAATTGTTGTACTAGAAAGTGATAGTTGCAAACCTTGCGATTGATATGCCGAAATCCAGAATGGCCAAGATTAAGCCTCCCACCAGGCTCCTGCTGCTTATGAAACGGCAACACAATAAGCGACGCCATCACATCTTCCGCCAAGATACAAATATCCTGGTACATATTACTCAGCGTCGCAAGCGCCAGCATCCTTCTCACCGTAACCCCATCCCCATCCCCATCCTCACTAAAATGCGCGTTAACGGCGTTAGTTATCTGCTCCCTCATCTGCACGACCGCGGGGTCGGTCACGGTCACGGCGTCGACCCCCTCGGGGTGGGCCAGCGTGGCCGCTATCCGGTCGGTCAGCTCGACCATGTCGGTCAGGTAGACGAGGATGCCCGGGTCAGCAGGGCCCCGCGAGATGCCGATAAAGTTTATGGCGGAGGATATGGCCTGGGAGCCGTGGAGGCAGAGGAGGATACGGCACTCGTCCGACGGGTCGAGCCATTGGAGGGCCATGCGTTGGGTCGGGGCGTGCTTGCGGGCGCGTTTGATTATGTTGGCGACGACTAGGGGTGCGTAGATTATTGTGAGGAATGTGGCGAATAGCATCGCGATGCTCGTCGAGATGGTCGTTAGGTCCATCTGCATGGGGGATGGCTAGTTACACCTCCCGTGCAATTGATGTATAACTAATACTTCCTCTGTTCAATATTAGTAATCTTGATCTTTTTTTGCTGTTATTTTTTGCAAACTCTCATATGCAGCAAGTGCACGGTGCACTCATTTAACAGTTGATCATATTTATACTGAAAAGTTTTGTTTCAATTATACCGAAAAGTGTGGTTGAATTACACTAAAACCTGATTTCCAGTATAATCCAACCACATTTTTCAGTGTAATTGACACAAACTTTTCAGTATAAATAGAATCAACTGTTGAGTGAATACACCATACACCAAGTGCACAAAAGAGTTACTCTTTATTTTTTGTCTTAAGTTGGAGTATATAGGCATTGTAAGGTCCACGGAAAATATAAGTATCACAATTTTCATAAATAAACACTTTAATCATAAATGGACCTCATAATACCTAATGATACCCTCCAACTTATGACAAAAAATAACAGCCCAAAAAGCTGTACTACTAATATTGGATGGAGGGAGTACTATTTATTGAAAATAACTAATATTGATCGACTGAAACAGGTACTGTCATTTAGAAAAAGAGTATGCATAGAGTGAAATTAGTTCGTACATGAATCATTAAAGGGTATTAGTTGTTTTCACTAAAAAGTACTAGTTGTGTTCACTGAAGAGTCTTAGTTTGTTTTCAGTAAACAACTAATAATCTTTAGTGAAATCAACTAATATCATTAAATGAAAATAACTACTCCCCCCATCTCATGCTTGTTTGCTACATAGCCAAAAAGGTATGTTCCATACTTGTTTGGTACATCCATTTATGGCCAAAAAACAATAATATTTTTTAATATTATATTCTTCCTACACTTTTAACCAAAATCATCTACTTTTTCACTTTAAATACTAATATACAATTTCTTTCTTAAAACTTGTGCAAACAGTAAAGTAGCAAACAGGTATGGAATAGAGGGAGTAATACTTTTTAGTGAAAACAACTTATACCCTTAAAAATTTATGTACAAACCATTTTCACTCTATAAAAAAGTGATTGGTATTTGATAGAAAGAAAAGGCTTACATTTGCGGCCATTATGGCCAAGTAGATATGGAAATGCCCCTTAATGTTGAGCAACAATCCAGTAGCAATTGAATCTTCCCAGTGAAATCCCAACATTATCCCTGAAATCCAAGACCCAACCACCTTTCCAACAGTTGCAATCAAGAAAATGAAAACCAACTTACCCCAAGTGGCCAATTTCCCTGCCTCAAACTTGCTCAATTGTGCCTTATTCCCCACCCAAAAGAAGAAGAGAGGGTAGAAAATAGCAGCAAACAAATAGTTCACCTTACTTATCATCATCTTGGCAATCCTCCCTTCTCTCGGCATGAAAACCCCGGCCAAAAACGCGCTCAGAACCTTATCGTACCCCGCGCAGATAGGCGAGAAGCTACACACCATTACCACGTACGCCACCGCCAGAACCAAATGTGAGCATTTCATCGGCTTCCCTTCCGGATTCTCCCGGTTCACCCAGTCCATAATCACGGGGGTCACCTTCGCGGCCAGGACCGTCTCGATCACCAGAAGCGAAACCATCGTCAGAACGGTCTTCGACGTCCTATACCTGAATGCATTCATTGGGTCAAAGATCACAAACCCAATGCAGATAAGTATAGTGGACACCAAATCCGTGTGGACCCCGGCCGACACCACGAACCTCCCAATATCCGACTTCCCGATCTTGAGGTCGGTTATCAGGCGCGTCAGCAACGGGCTGGCCGTGCCTGATACCACGACGGATAGGCAGAGATTGAATGGAACGTCGACCCCTTTGGGTATGTGAAGGAACGACGTGAGGAAAGAGGCCATCACGAACGTCGTGAGGACCCCCGTGTAGGCCACTTTCGCCTCCGGGAGATGCAATTGGAGGAATATGTTCGGGTCGACTTCTAGGCCGACGACGAACATGTGGAGGACCATCGCGACTTCCACTATGTACTGGAGGGTGTTCTGTATCCCTTCGCCATTGGTGTGCCTCCTTATCACCGGGAGATTGCTCAGCATCAGGCCCACCTGCAAACACCATCCATAAGTTAAAACTTAATCAAACTGCGTACATTTTGATCCGAGGGAAAGGAAGAGGGGAAGAAAGAGACGATGCATTCGGAGAAGATCCGGGGCTGCGAAAGTGGACGGAGGAGAATGTGGAGGAAATTGCATAAGAAGACGATGAAGAAGAATCCAAGCATGTAAACAGCAATGGTGGCAAGTCTATAAGTCATGCTCTCACGTGAGCAAAAGGATGCACTTGTTGCATTTGCCATACTCTCCATATCCATATCCATTGTAACTCAAATCTATTGAGTTCTTCAATCAAGAAATTGTTAAATCTGAAGAAAGATGGTTTTTTTTTCTTTTTTTTTTTAACTAACTAACTACTACGTGGAATGAGGTCTTCATGTGGTTAGGAAGAAACTTGAAAAAACCATGCGGCATCTGGTCAAAGTAAATAAATTGCTTTATGTTTGTCCTTTTATTATTATGTTTTGTCAATAAATTCATTAGTTAAATGTGTGTGAAACATTAAGCCCCTTCCATAAATATCAATATAGCGTGTCATTCATTATCTCAAATTTAAAAAAAAAAAAAAAAAAAGCGTCAGGTCAACTAAATTTATGTACCCTTTTAGGTAATTCTTTTTGGTGGATTTAAGTTGTTTATAATGACATATTTGTCATTAATTAAATATTCTATTATTACATTTTCATGATTTTAGAATTCATAAGATCTCACAAAAAAAAAAATTCCATATTTTCTAAAATTGTGAGAGAATTTGCAAAAAAAATTAAACAAAACATCACTTAATCGTAAACAGGAGATAATTTTAGTTATCTCGCAATTATATTACCACATTAAATAACTAATACGTGTAGATTGGGACCCGGAATGGATGATCGTGAAAGAATACACAACTTATATTACGATGCATTTTACATTTTCAACACTCAAATTTTAGTATTAAACTATTAGTCCATTTTATAAAGCATTTTTATCAAATTTTAGTATTAAACTCCAATTTAAATTCTAAAATCCCCTCGAAGAAATGTATTATAAATTTTAATTGCCAACCAAACACCTAATCCTTTTGGCTAATAGAAACAAGAAAAGATAAGGCCGGAGAAAACCTCCATATCCATAACCATAATTCAGTAAAACTAAAAATCATAAATAAATATTCAAAGGACAATATTTCAAAGCAGAGAAATCACATAAATGCAATGCATGAGATCTAACACAACAAAAGCATAAAAATGTTATGAGTACGACATCTTACCCTACAAACCTAAACTCAGTTTCAAAACATGCACTAAACATTGTACGATCATGAGTGCATTACAAAATAAAATCCATCACCAATTCGGCCGATGATTAACTGGGCGGTGATGCTTTCGCAGCAGCACCGGCAGCTGGGGCCGATTGAGGCGGGGTTGCATCGGAAGAGTACGCGGGAGGCTGGGCATAACCACCACCATAAGCCGCACTACTATATTGCGGCTGGCCATAGCCAGGTTGAGCACCTGGGTAAGCTGGGGCCCCGTACCCAGGCTGCGAGGTAGGATAACCCGACGTCGGAGGTTTTTGGGCACCAGAATCGGTCTGAGCATAGGCGGAAGGTTGTGATGGTGGAGGATACCCGGACTGAGCATAGCCACCACTCTGAGCACTAGGTGACTGCTGTGGCTGAGCATAAGCCGGCTGAGTCCCGGGTTTCTGAGCCTGAGGAGCCCCGTAGCCTGCATAAGACGGTGGTGGCTGGGTCCCGTAAGCACTGGGGGGTACCCCATAACCCGCCTGGGCAGAAGCTTGATAATTTGGATTAGGGCTCGGTTGACCACCAGCAGCAGCAGCATTGTACGACTGTGCAGGAGCAGGTGCTTGATTAGGGTCTCCTCCTTGGGCTCCATACGCGCCATCGGGTGTTTGATTAGTGCCATAGGCGGAGTTGTACCCTTGTTGCTGCTGGTCGTAACCTGCAGCTGGAGTTGGCTGTGCCTGTCCATAGCCAGTTTGTGCTTGTCCATAACCACCGTAGCCATCTTGGCCATAACCTTGTCCTTGACTGTAGGCAGGAGGTTGGGTATAGCCGTAGCCAGAAGCATCGGTTGGGGCACCGGGGGCTGGTTGCTGCTGAGGTGGCGCCTGTTGGCTGTAATAATCATAGCCACCGCCCTGAGCAGCTTGGGGGTTTTGCGAAGCAGTTGATTGATCCCAGCCAGCGCTGTATGCACCAGGGGTGGGTTGAGCATAGCCAGGGTAAGGTTGCTGATTGTATTGTGGTGGACCAGGGTATGCACCGGGCTGGACATATCCGTAACCAGGTTGTTGAGGGGGTGGTCCAGGCTGGGACCAGTTAGTCGGAGGCCTTGCTTGGTAGCCTTGCTGAGGATATCCTCCGGTCATTGATTGGTTTCTCATACGGTTCTGCATAAAATTGTTATCACGAATGAACCTAGAACAGATTGCAATGATACCACAGCAAAATACACGAAGCAAAACATGTAATATATTCAAAGCAAAAATAAAATAAAATAGCCAATTATATCAACTAACAGAAAAGGCCCCACAAAGAAACATATAAACCTCAGATACTAAGGGCAATATTCATAGCACAGTTGCAAGACAAAGATTAGACGCCCACATACCGTACTGATTGGGTTGTATTATTGGATAACGCCTGCAGAAGCACATCCTCTCCCTATTCGAAGCGAATGGGTACAAAAGAAGAATAGCAGGACACTATACACAACTATAGCAATATATAGGACTAATGGTTCATAGGCAGTATCCAGCATATACAAGGAAATCTAATTTAGACAAACTATAGGTCAATCCATCAAGTTATTTGGTGACACATCAATATATCAAGATAGAAAATTATATATCAGAAGCTAAGTATCTTCTCTCTTTTTCTTCTCTGTGACAATATCAACACAGCAACACAAACAATATTTGGTGGTGAATCAGAATAAGTTGGAAACTAACAAAATAACAGTTCAACTCTAAAATCATAGAATCCCTTGAAAATGACAAAGTTAAGTGAGGTTTAAATCCTCTTTTAGAAAAAGAGAGAAAAAAAAGAACAAAAAGTTGTCAGGTTTAAAACACTGAAATAGAGAGTTAGCAGCTTATCACCAGAACAAATCTCTCAGCACCAACACTATGTCATGAACCCTTGAAATTTGGGAAACAGTTAACAAGACAACAGAATAACTTAGCCATAAGTTATATTTCATAAGTATCATGTGGCAAAATAACTAGTTAATCTAGTGTCTAGACAGCAGTTGGAACTACATAACCAAAATATGATTTACAGAGAGAAAATATTAATATGATGTTTCAACTCGTGCTGACCAAACTCCGAAAACTTCTGTCCAGAGCAGATCCTCCCAACCATAAGTTGGCATTTTAATATAGAATGCGGGTAAAATGATACCAGAACAATGCTGAGGAAACACCAACACGAAATGAGCCCATGTTGGTGTCACCAATTGTCCAACATTCTCTAAGCCCTACAACATTCCCCATTAAGAGCATCAGTTATCATATGAAATTTAAGCCAGCATATCCTTATAGAATCCGCAAAAATTAATTACTACATTATAATTTCAGATATGTTCCCAACACTATGTGAACTAAATATGCTGCTTAGTTTACCTCAATGAAGAGAAACTGCGAAAAACCTGCCTTGCAAAAACCATATATCCAAATATCCAGTAATCCAACATATCAAAAAATGATGAAGGAAATATCTTAAAATACCAACTCCCATCCCTTGCAATCACTAGCTAACCAAGCTGATAAGTTAGTAATCTAACTATTTGACAATAAATAGTGGAGTAACCAAAATCTCGGGAGGAAGAAGTACGTATAATTTATGTACTGCAGTGGAATAATATCATGAACTAAGGCCCCAAACCAAACCACAAATTAAGAGTATGTCCAAACCAGATATCCAAGGAGTTCTCCCTCACATGGAGAGAAGAGCAGCTTACGCTGGACTCCGCCATCCAGGATTCTTTTTGACAGGGGCAAACAAATCTGCAAGTCTCCATATCCAAGAGGCAAATAGGGAAGGCAGACAAACAAAAATGGAATATATTGCAATATATGAGAGGGGAATATATTCACAGCTTATATTATTTGAGGGTGGATAGAATTCCATGGAAATATAAATAAGGAACAGATATAGATAGAAGCAAAGGGAAAAAAATTCTACGAGGCTAAATTAGCTCTGTATCAAACAAATATATACCAACAAAGGTTAACTAAGAATAATAACACTAAGGATATAGATCTAGAATAAGAAAGCCAGATCATGATTCTGAGAAGAATTCAGCAATATCTAGAGTCAACAAAAGCTAAACGAAATCATGTAACAGAATCATACAGACACTAGATATTTAGGTAACATGCTGAACACATTCAAGATGTTTGAAATAGCCATTGAAGCAGCATTTATGAATGAATATATGCAAGCAAAACACTATAAGGCTCCTCATCAGGTCGTAAAACAAAACGGACAATAACCATCAAACAAACCTCACTAATGACTTCATCAACCAACAATTTTGCAGATTCAATCTGTTCACTAGTTCCATCAATTTGTACTGTCCTCTCCCTTGATGTATCACCAGGTGGCAAGTGCAGGGGTATAACCTGTAGTATTTGGGATAAAAGATTTGTATCATGACTTCATTATGACTATATTTCATTAGCAAATTGCTTTCTGTGTTATAACAAAAACAAACAATGGCAGTGCTCTTCAGTTATCTATACCATGTAGTAACATACGGAAAACTACAGGCAGTCATACCTGAATACGAGCACCAGTCCTCGCTTGCATATTTTTAATTGTTTCCCCTCCTTTACCAATAACAAGTCCCACCTGCAAATGCCAGTTGCTCTAATGGAATCTGTAGGGCAAATAATCATCATGCACCAAAAGAAGTTATCTATATACCTTATTGTTGGGGATCTTCATGACAAATTGCTCAGCTCCGGATGGCTGCCCAGTCACACGTCGCGAAACTATGCCGGAGCCACCAGCTTCAGCCTGTCCCATTGACTGCATGGTGTTAGTACAGAGAATTGCTCAAACTAAATTATGGTGAGAGGTATTTCAGTGAACAGCTATTAAAAACTTATACAACAAAAGGGCTGATCAGCACAATCATTTTTATGGTACCAATTATTGACATGTCAAGTCACAAACATTTTTATGATACCAAAACGTACGGTCATCAACACAGAAATAAAGGCTATAAGTAAGAATTCAGCTATGCATAGCACCTCAGACAGAACATCATTGATCAACTGCTCTGCTTTGGCTACTTGTTCTGGTGTCCCCATGAGCTCAACTCCTCTAGTAGCAGAGTTAGGATCTGCATCCATATCTCTCGTGACCTGAATCTTGGCTCCTGACTGTAGTTGGAGATACTTGATAGTCTCACCACCCTTGCCAATTATCACTCCAACCCTTCCATTTGGTATATCAATTTTCTTGGTTGGACCTGGATAACCATAAGATGCACCTTGTGGTGCAGCACCAAGACCCAGACCTAAATGCTTCTGACCTACTCCTACATAATAAGATAAAAAAAATTAGTCATGCCTATATAAGTAAAAAGAATCCCCATGAAAACCTAATATAACAGAACAACAAAAGGAAGAGAAAGGTTTTTTCAAATACAAAAGGACAACGCATAACAGTTTCACAATTCTGAATTCAAAGTTTCACGGGATGAATAACAATTTTTAGGAACTAAAAACCTAAATTTTAAGCGGGCGCAATGGATCTTCACACAGAGGATTACACAACTCTTACAAACTCCTGTCTACTTAAAATTAGATGTGAACTCAAATCGCATAAGCTCACAAATTACGTAAAGAGACAAGAAAAACCCTAACCTGCATCAAGAGAATCAAATCCACCGCCAGCGCCAGCACCGTTCTCAACTCTCGCTCTTTTCGAAGGATCAGAGGTATTCAGAAGTCTCGCAGCGATCTCCTGCGCCTTCTGTTTAGCCAGCTCGATCTCGTTCATTGGCGGCGGCACGTTATTGTACACTGGGGCGGCGGAATCGGGAGGCGACGAAAATCCCGTCGTTCTACGTCCCACAGGCGGCGGCGAATCCTCGTACTTGCGCTTGTTAGATTCGCCTCCGGCAGCGAACACAGCCTCGTCTGCCATTGATGCTCGGACGGGGAAGTATTTGTGCAGTCCTTGGAAAGAGAGTGTGCGCTCGAGAGCAAGAGAGGGCTGCAAAACCCTAGATTGGGAGGAAAGGATTAAAGGCTGTGGTGGCGTCATTCAGAATTTATAGCGGCTAATCTGGGATGACCCCACTCTAGATTTTTTCCAGGGGTCTAAAAGTAAATAGGTAAAAAAACATTGATGGGTGGATAAATTCTTCCGATTTTATACTTTGGCCCCATATAGTTATATTATTCGCCCCCTTAATCTGGAAATCTATGTATCTATAATAATGGTAATCTGCCTGCGTTTGAAAAGTATTGAATTTTTCCGTTAAAATTATTGACAAATTGAGTAATATTTATTTTAATTTTTTTTGTATATATCTTTAAAATATATTTTATTATAAAATATTGACAAATAATTGATTACAAAATATATTGGATATATTTTTGAAATATAATTTATAATAAATATTAAGAAATAATATAAAAATATGTTAAATATTAAAAAATAATATAAAAATATGTTTAATATATATTATGATTATGATAAACTTCTCTATTTTGTAGTATAAGATATTCAATTATTGTATCATTAGGACATCAAAGGAATATCTCAGTGGATCTTCCGCTCATCGATCTTCATTTTCACACTTGCAGAATCTTAGAATAATGATATTGTAACTTTTGACACATTTGCAGCAACACACAATCTCTTTTCTCAATGGCTTGTCTTTCTTAGAGTTTTTTTTTTAATAACAATCCATTAAAAGTTATGCACCAAGGAAGACACAAGCAATAGTTTGGAAGGTCTTAAAAATGAGGCTACCAACGAGATCAAATCTTAAGGCACACGGAATCATTTCCTCGAATGGGGAACGTACTGTGGGATTTGCGGTAAAGAAGAAGAAACTATTCAACATCTTTTTTTCTCGTGCGAGTTTGCAAGACAAATTTGGGACAAATGTTATTCTTGGAAGGAGAAACCTATGGTTCCGCACTACCAACCCGGTACGTCACCTTCTTCAACATGGTGACATACTTAATTCAAAAAGAAGTTTCAAGGCTTCTACAACTCTTTGGACAACAGTCGTTTGGATTGTATGGAATACGAGGAACGAAGTCATCTTCAACGGGAAGGAGCCAAACGCTAATAGAGCCTTTTCAAAAATCAAGGTGAGAGTATGGACATGGTTTGGAGCAAAAGAGGAAAAATTTAGGAGACAAAATTTCTTAGATTGGATTAGAAGTTCGAGGCTTTGTTGTCTAGACCTATAACGGAGTGCATTTCAAAAATGATTTTATTGCAAGGGATAGAGTAACCCCTTGTTCTCCAATTCATTTTAATAAAATCTTGTCTTTATTGTTAAAAAAAAAAACCCATTAAAAAGATGATATTTTTAATAACACAAGTACAGTGTGTAATTCAAGTCTATTTATAAGTAATATTAGTTGTTTTATTAGTGTACAAGAAAGTTACTCTTCTAAAAAAATGATACAATAATTCAATTATTTGAAGAACAAATTAAAAAAACCAATTTAGTCAGTATTTGGTTTGTTCTGTCTTTCAGCCATTTTTAATTAACAACTATACAACTTTTAATTTTATTACAGAACCAACCAATGTTTACTCCCGCAAGAGATTGATTTGTAGTTTAAACTCAACCAAGCAATTGGATAATGAAAACTACTCAAACAAATAATCTCACATAATTTTTTTTTAAATATGATAGGATTGAGTTTCATAAATCTATGGGTCATATAATATACCCAAAACACTTTTAAAAGTTCACTCTCCATCTTCTACAAAGACCTCGAAGTTACACCTCATTCCACTAATAGTTACATACTAAGGAAGGTGTATTGGTTATGAAGTTTGTAGAATTTTTTTAGACTTTTAAAGTTTGGTGGTATTCAATCTAGATTTTCAAAAGTCTTAAAACCAGATCTAAGAGGTGTATCTATCAAACTAAGAGGTGTATGTTGACGAACAAAGGACCAAGATTCCAAAGTCTATCTTGAAAAGATAGGCCGGCGAACAACTTCCGAGCCATAACCTCAAAAGACGAACAAATCTTATTTAAGGACCATTTTGGACCAATCAAGCCAACCATGACGAACAACAATGAGTCCGAGATAAGACCAAATAAGACTTTGTAATTAAGATTCAGCTTAGATAAGGTCAAACAAGGTCAAATGACACTTGTCTAGCATGCAAGCTAGGAAGCCCAAGAGTCTTGGACACCTCCTACTTGCTAGCCTCTATAAATAGTTGTTCTCCAGCTAGGAAATACAAGTTTAAATTCATAAATACTCCCAAAATACAGACAAACACACCTAAACATGTACACATACAAAATAAATACGGATTCAACTCTCGTATTTACGATTTTATGACCCGAACCTTCGATTTATCATTTACGGTGATAATCAATCACACGTTCTTGTTTGGTGATCCTAAACCGAACTAAAACAGTCACTAATCCACCTGATTAAAATTGATCACCAACAATTTGACGCTAGAAGGAGGGGTCGAACCTTCGATTAAGTGTGATTAGTCAAGAACTTCAAGTTTGAAAACTTGAAGATTTGAAGAAATCCTCAAAGAATTCCTTGAAGATTCAAGCAAATGTGTTCTTGGTGTTCTTCAATATAAAATTTGGAGATTTAAAAATTGAGAGGATAATTCAACTTAGGATGCCTCAATCCAAGGAAACACAAGGTTCACGTTTATCAAGGAGAGCATCTCCCACTCGAGCTTCATCAGCAGGCCATCAAGATCGTGAACCTAGACATGCAAACAGATCACGACATACGACCATAACTCATAAAATCCCACAAGAAATGAAGGCCCTAGCGAACAACCATAACGAACTGGCTAAAACCATTGCTGCTCTCCAAGCTATTCAAAAACAGCAAGAACAAAATAGACCTTCACAAGCAAGGTCTAGAGCTAAACCCATGGAGGTTGTTAGAACCAGATCTGTTAGGGGCGAACAATAGGAGGTGAACAGTGCTCAGGTCCGGCGGGATAAGGGCAAAGCTAAAGTGGCCAACCAAACATAGGGTCAGGCTGAGTCTGCACGAGGGCGAGCAACATTGTCCAGCAACGGAACAACTCGTTCCAGTGCCCAGGACAGGCTTGGTCAACCCCAAAATCAAGAAAAAGTTGCTCGCCAAGGAGCAGGAGATGGGCGAGCAACATTTGAGCAACCTCGCCCGTCAGTTCATGAAAGATTGTCCCAGTCTGTTTTTAGGCGCCTAGGGCCAAACGCGGCAAGCAACACTAGGAATCAGAAGTCTCACGTAACACGTGTTGCAAAACGAAAGAAAGAAATCCAAAAATCTAAGTCTAAATAATGAATTCGTAACGTAGAAACCTTGATTACATGTAAAATAAGCTTGCTCGACTCTCGATGCTCTTCTCTCTCCAAAAACGAACTCTAAGTGTGAAGTGGTATGTGATATGATGTCCAAAACGTGTTCGGAATGAGTATATATATGTATCGGGCCGATTCGGGAACTCATGGGCCGGAAAAATGGATCGGAAGTAAAAAGGCCTAGGCGCTCGAGCACCATCCGCTCGAGCGGAGGCGCTCGAGCTGCCTAGCTCGAATGACACGCTGGCTCGAATGGTGTAGCTCGAATGGAACAATGGCTCGAGCGGGGGCGCTCGAGCTGCTCAAGCGCTCGAATTGTTCTGTTAGTTTTGGGTGCTCGAGCCATTCCCTTGCTCGAGCGGTGGCGCTCGAGTGAGTGTACTCGAGTGGTTTCATTCCTTCTTCAACCAATACTTTTCTTCTCGCACACTAATACCATTTGTATTTCTTCGATATCTTCTCATCCGGGCATCCGTTTGAGTCGATTCAAAGTCCTACGAACTCTATTTTTTGCCCTCGATTCATCTATGAGTATCAAAGAGATAAATTCATCAATGTATAGAAATAATACTCAGTTGACTCTAAATACTCAACGAAATCAATCAAAACTTGGGCATTTTTAGCTACGAATCATGACAATTTCACGCCTAATCATGGCTCTTTGTTTGCAATTAAGGCATTGGAAGGAACGGAACAACCCTCTTTAATCTGTATCTGTAAGGCCTCATTATGGGTAAGGGCATATAATTTACCCATTGCTTGTCAAACTGAGAGAGTTCTTACTGCAATTACAAAGCAGTTGGGTACGATGGAGTGTTATGAAAAGCCAACTTAGTTGGAGCCTCAATTGTTTATGTATTTTAAGGTGGAAATTGATATTGACAAGCCTCTCCTGAAGGGGCTAACATGCAGATTTGGTGGAAATCCGATGTGGGTTCCGCTGAAGTATGAAGGTCTTCCTTCTTTTTGCTTTTGTTGTGGGGTTATTGGTCACCAATCTCGATCATGTGTGGTAATTGATATAGAAGACATGTAACGAATGGAGGATTTGCCGTACAAGCCATCGTTGCTCAAAGCTCCAGTCAATCGGAGGTCGAAGGGGTTAATTGTAGAGGTTGCCAAGGAATTTTTTGCTCGCACATCCCAGTTTTCTGGAACACCCATGCATGCACAATTAAATACAACTGGAATTTCACCTTTTTCAACTCTTTCCCCTCATAATTTTCCCTTAACAATGGTTCCTCCCGAAGATCCTAATTCTTCCAACCAAGATTTGGTTATTAACCAACAACCCAAGCCTAATCTAGAGTTTGACCAATATCTTTCCAGTATCCCACACGTGTCCCAAACATCTATCTCTATCCCTAATACCATCCCAGTGTCCCATATTTTTGACACTTTACATCAACAACTAGCCAATTCCCTTTCAATTTCGTCAATAAACTCCACTGATTCTGTTATCCCATTAACTACCCCAAACACATTACCTACTCCCTACTTTTCTTTATCATTAAAGTTCCATACCTCAACTGTTTGTCAGTCTCCTCCTTCATTACCATCCCGACATTCTTCCACGTCCTCAATAATTTCACCAGCTTCTGCTGTGTTGCATCACTCTTCAAGTGATCTTTTAAACCAATTTTCAGGGGTTGAGGTGAAAGTGCAGCCAACGAATGGGCCTAGAAGATGGAAACGTGAGGTACGTAGGAAGGGTCAGATGGTGGGTTGTGATGCGGGTGATGCGGGTGGGTCGAAACTTGGGAAAAAAGGGGTGTCAATTGAAGAGATGGATGATAATGATTCTAGTATTGGAAAAAGACAGAAAATTATTCTTACTCTTATATTGGCGGAGGTTGCGGTGGAGCAGCCCCGCCGGGATCAATGAATTGCCTGGGATGGAACTGCCGAGGGCTTGGGATCCCTCGGAAAGTTCCTGTATTAAAGAAAGAAATTATTTCAAAGGTCCCGAGGGTTGTGTTTTTGTGTGAAACAAAATTATTTCGTGGAGAGTTGGAGGTGGTTGCTAGGAAGTTATGTTTTGAATTTTGTTTTGGGGTTGATTGTGGTCTTAGTGCTAGAGGGGGTAGAAGTAGTGGTTTAGGGCTACTCTGGAGGAGAGGTTGTGAGATTGAGTTGTCGTCTTTTTTGAAAAATCATATTGATGTGGTTGTGGGAAATGAGGATGGGCCGTGGAGGTTTACAGGGGTTTATGGATTTCCCGAGGAGGCAAACAAGTGGAAAACTTGGAGGTTATTAGACTACTTGAGCAGTGTGGACTCTTTACCATGGTTGTGTATGGGAGATTTTAATGAGATATTATATGATCATGAAAAGTCTGGGGGTGTGGTGAGATAGGAGAGACGAATGGAGGAGTTTCGAGATTGCTTGGATAGATGCGGGCTTCGGGATTTAGGCTTTGTGGGAAATACTTTTACGTGGACGAACAAACAAGGGGTGATAGAAATATCCAAGAGAGACTGGATCGGGTTGTTTCTACTGATGCTTGGAAGACACGATTCCCTAGAGTAAGAGTAACTCACATGGCTCGACTTCTATCTGATCACTGTCCTATTTTGATTGAAACACATATGGTGGATCGAGGCAGAAGGAGAAGGAAAAGAAGACGTTGGGGGAAAAGGTTTCACTTTGAGGCATTATGGTTGCAGGATGAGAAATGTTAGGAGATCATTAGGAATAAGTGGAGGGCGACGACCTCTGGTGTGCCGAAAGGGGTAATGGCAAATCTTTTGAGCTGTGGGGAGGCCTTAGCGAGATGGCATGAGCGTAACTATAGGGATATTTCGAAGCAAATCGGGTAAGGGGGAAGATGAGTTGAGTAGATTGCAATGGAGTCCTCAAAGTGTGGAGGTTGTGCAGGAATCAAGGGCTTTGAAAAATAAAATTGCAGCACTGGTCAGGAAGGAGGAGGTATTTTGGTTGCACAGATCTAGGGTAAATTGGATGCGGGAGGGTGATAAGAATACAACCTTTTTTCATAGGATTGCAAGTGGTAGACGTGAACAGAATTCGATTGACGAGATTGTTGATTTTGATGGGGTGGTGCGTATGGAGGAAGAGGATATTCATCGGGTCTTTGTGGATCACTTCTCAGGCATATTTACAGCAAAAGATACCCTGGATATGGACGAGGTGATTGAGGCTGTGGAGCATAAGACAACGAACGAGATGCGACACATATTATTTCTACCGTTCACGGCGGAGAAAGTGCGAAAAGCTCTCAAACAAATGCATCCTACGAAATCTCCTGGGCCTGATGGTATGTCTGCTATATTTTATCATAAATTTTGGGATGTTGTAGGTCCTTCTGTTACTCATTCTGTGCTTCATGTGCTTAATCATTCTGGTGATCCTCCGTGTCTTAACCATACATACATAGCTTTGATTCCTAAAATAAATAAAAACCCTGCACCTTTCTGATTTTCGGCCTATTAGTCTTTGTAAAGTTTTTCTTAAAATAATCA
Source organism: Ballota nigra (assembly GCA_947034835.1). Taxonomy (NCBI): domain Eukaryota; kingdom Viridiplantae; phylum Streptophyta; class Magnoliopsida; order Lamiales; family Lamiaceae; genus Ballota; species Ballota nigra. The sequence continues at coordinate 137,112,755 of OX344720.1, forward strand.
CAAAGATAATTGCTAACCGACTTAAATGTTTACAGCCTAATATTATTGATCTGTGTCAGTCTGTTTTTGTCCCTGGTAGACTAATTACAGATAATGCACTTTTGGCTTTTGAAATATTCCATTATATGAAACATAATAAGGCGGTGTCTAGAGGTTCTTTTGCCTTTAAGCTTGATATGAGTAAGACGTATGATAGAGTGGAATGAGATTTTCTGGAGGTTGTTATGCTGAAAATTGGTCTGTCTGGGGGGATAGTGAATACTATTATGCGTTGTGCGAGATCTGTCTTGTTTTCTGTTCTTGTTAATGGGGAGCCAACCGATCGTTTTACTCCTTCCAGGGGTCTCCGACAAGGGGACCCGTTGTCACCATATTTGTTCCTATTTTGTGCAAAGGCTTTGTCGGCTCTGATTAGAAGAGAGGTGGAGAAAGGGGCATTTCATGGAGTGCGTATTTCTCGAGGAGGTCTGATGGTGTCAAAGTTGTTGTTTGCAAATGATACTCTAATTTTTGTTAGAGCTATGACTTGAACCGAAAATAATAGCTTTCTACTAGTAGTTTCTCCACAAGAGTATGAGATCACAGTAGTATAGACGAGTATAGCGACCAAGTATATCGTACCCAAGGGAAGGAATGTATGCGAATAGATCCCTGAAGATCTACGCGTCGTAATTAATATGAGTGTATATTTTTGGGTTTTGTAAAAGAAAATATAATCTAAACTAAATTACTCTAGGAATGCATAAAGGAAAATTAAACTAAGAACGTAAACGTGTGTTTTCAAATATGAGATGGTGATGCTCAGGATAGGAATTCCTACGTATACTAATGGAGCACGTACATAATCAAGATAACTGTGACGTGCAAGAAATAACCTAAGTAAAAGATTATAATGTTGATGACCTTTTCTAATCGAAGTGATTAGTGGCTGTTTTCTCAAGTTAAGATCATCAAACAAAATCTAAGATCATGAAATTTAGTTAAGTAATATCCAAGAAATATATTTGCAAGAGTTTGGACAATATTTTTAATTATGGAAAATTAATTCCCCCCTTCATGCAAATGAAGGGGTATTTATAGATATACAAGGAGGTTATGTGTCACCTTTCTAGTGGTTTAACCATTGGATTTTTGCCAAGTGTTAAGACATTTGTACAACATCTAAACTATTATCACTTGGATGAGTGCCAAGTGTTAAGACACTTGGACCATATCTAAACTAATGACTCTTGGAGTTCCCAATGTTGTACTTAGTTTTCATGATCACTTAGCTGCTTTCCTTGGTGACTAGTTGCTCGCTAGTATATCTTCGTTGGGCGCTATGGCCCTCTTGCTCGCCTCGTGTTTGGGCTTGATGCACGATTGCTCGCGGGGTTGCAAAGTTGTCCACCTTTCATCTTTATCTTTTCCTCTGGTTATTCATTTCTTTTGTCCTTTGTTTTTTTGGTCGCGTAAAATACATCTGGCCGCACTCCTGGTCGCCAAAATACTTGACTTTCTTCAAACTCTGATGGTCGCTTGCTTCTTGATTTTAGTTCATTAACTTCTTATTCTTCAATCACTGTTGCTCGCCTGGTCGCCTATTAACAATGCCCACTGACTTGTTCTTCATTAGGGAAACTATTGCCTAATGAAGGACAAGGCACAATTTCAGTCGTGAAGGTTCGCATGACGCGAGCAACGAGTTTTTTGATCCTCATTGGGTGGGAAAGCTGGTGAACATCAGGTCATCAAGAGCGAGCACGAGGGTGTAGTATGCATAAGCGACTGTTGATTTCCCGAGGTCCTCGGAAACTGAAACGTCTTGGGCGGCGATGATGTCACTCACCGCCCACGTGTGTTTTATTTTTGCGAATAGGGGCCTATGGAATTTTTCAAAAATTTCATTTTGGCCCCCATTTTTTAACCTTATAAATACTCCCTACATTTCTTCTTCTCACTTTTTCAAAATCGTTTTCCCTCTTCTGCCATTGAAGCTTTCATTCAAGCTTTTCTACTCCAATTTTCACGAGATTTCTGGGTTGATTTCGCGTGCATTCTTCAGGTAATAATCAATCTTAGTCTTGAATTTTGTCCTTGCTTTCGATTTTATGTTTATTTGTGTCATTTTTCTTCAAAATTTCTCCTCCACCGTTGCGCTCTTCTTAACGCCGCCATGTCTCCGTCGTGCTCCGCCGTGTACCGTCATTTTTGCCACCAATTTCTTCCTTTCCGAATTCTCCTTCTAAGTTTTTTGTTATTTCTGTTATTTCTCCCGTGAACAATTTTTTTAAAATGGTCTCTTCATCGAGTGAAACCGCTTCGATTGAAATTTTCGAACGCAACCCCGAGAAGCGTCCCATGGAAGAAGCCTCTTCCCCTGCTCCTCGTCGGTCTGCTCGCCAAGCTCTTGTTTGAAACCCTAGGACTTTATTGGTGGATGAAGAAACGGGATCTGAGGCATCCTCTGTTGTTCGCTCCGTTGAAGCTTACGCTTCGGAGAACTCTGGTGAGGAGGAGATCCAACACACTGGTGGTCGCTCAGATGCAGAGGAAGGGACCTCCTCGGATTTAGGAGAGGATTCGGAGGAGGTGGCCGCGGAAATCAATGCTGAGGGCGACCATTCCGAAGTGGAGCGACCACGATTGGTCGTAACTTGGGAGTTTCTTAAAGAAATAAGTTTTCCTACTTCCAAGGTAACTCCTGAGTCTCAAATCCCTGAAGGCGTTGCTCGCCCAAATGAATGGGAGGACTACGCTGCTCGCTTTTCTGAGACCTTCCCTGTTCGCGCTCGAGAGTTTACGTCCGTCGAGGTAAATGTTTATACCGCGAGCAAGATTTCGAGTATAGTTGTAGAGGGTGACTTAGACAGTATTAGGTCTCAATACAAGATTCCATACGACATATTCTTGTACGCCCCCAAGGAAGGAGAGACTGCTGATCGCCCTCCGCCAGGTTGTACAGCGATCAACTTGGACATTCTTAACACGGGGTTTCCGTTGCCGCTTCATCCCATCATTGGTCGCCTTTTAGAGGATCTCAACTTGGCGATCACCCAAATTACTCCTAATGGGTGGAGTATCTTGCTTGCTCTGATGACCCTCTTTGGCCTTGAAGGGTACAAAAACAAACTTAGTACGACTGAGATCTTATACGCCTTGGTTATCTCGGCTTGTAGCGAGGAGGGTGTTGGCTGGTACTATGTCAAGGCAAGGACGGGGGTAAAGCTTATTGAAGGAGTCCCCAACAAAGTTAGGTGTTGGCATAACCAAGTTCGACTATGAAGTCGGCTAATGCTTGCCCCTTGATCGCTGTTCGAGGAGAATATGAAATCCCGAACTGGCTGATTTCTAAGGACCACTTCAGGAGGCGACCGGCTGCGTCGGGCCTATGCAGTATTTGCTTGAGCAGGAATATTGTTAGCACTTCCACCTGGTGGTCGAAAAAATATGGGCGAAGTTTTCTGACGCTCATCACTAGCGCGTATGCCAGCTTTTCTGTCGGCGAGTACTTGAGTTCTGCTTCGTGTAAAGCTTGGCTTACGTAATAGATGGGCAGGTGGAACTTTCCTTCTGCTCGAACAAGTACCGAGCTGATTGTCACCTCTGAAGCTGCCAAGTACAAGTACAGTTTCTCTCCTGGAATTGGTTTAGCAAGAATGTTCGTGTCGCTGAGGTAATCTTTCAATTGATCGAATGCTTGTTGGCAGGCGTTCGTCCATTGAAACTTCCCCTTCTTGATTGCTTCAAAGAATGGCCTACATTTGTCTCCGGCTCTAGAGATGAACCTATTCAAAGCTGCTAGACATTCGGTCAACCGTTGAACTTCTTTTACTGATCGGGGTGGTTGCATGTCCACGATTGCTTTTACTTTCACTGGATTTGCTTCAATCCCCCGTTGACTGACCAGATGTCCCAGGAATTTCCCGGAATGGACTCCGAAACTGCTCTTCTTGGGATTTAGTTTCATGTTGTAGGTCCAGAATATTTCAAATGTTTGGGCAAGGTGTTGTAAGTGATCTTCCTTCCTTGAGCTTTTAACAACGATATCGTCCACATACACCTCCATCGTTTTTCCGATGTGGTCATCAAACATCTTGTTGACCAGCCTCTGGTAGGTGGCCCCGGCGTTGATCAACCCAAATGGCATCCTCTTCCAACACAACAAGTTTTTGTTAGTATAAAATGATGTGTGTTCCTGGTCGTCCGGGTACATCGTGATCTGGTGATATCCCGCAAACGCATCCATGAATGTGAGGAGCTCGTGCCCAGCTGTGCTATCAACCAGTAGGTCGATATGTGGTAACGAGAAGTTATCTTTTGGGCAAGCAGCATTCAAGTCGGTGAAATCGATGCATAATCTCCATGCTCCGCTTGCTTTTTTTACCAACACCGGGTTCGCCACCCATTGCGGGCATAAGGCCTGTCTAATCAAATCATTGTCCAGCAACTTCTTGACCTCCACGTCGAGCGCTTCGTATTTTTTGGGCCCAAATTTTCTCCTTTTTTGATGGATTGGCTTTTTCATCGGATCGATGTTGAGTTTGTGGCAGGCATGCTCAGGGCTAATGCCTACCATATCTGCATGCGACCATGCGAACATGATTAGGCGTGAAATTGTTATGTTTTGGTGCCCGATTTGCCCATGTTTTGAGTGTTTTCGATTAGTATTTGGAGTCAAATGAGTATCATTTTTATAAAATCATTAATTTGTCTCTTTGGTTTTCATAGATGGATAGAGGGCGAAAAAAGGAGTTCGTAGGACTTTGAATCGGCCAAAACGGACTCCCGGTTGAGGAGATATGAAGATTTTACGAACAAGTGACGGATGCTGAAAAGTGCTCGACCACATAGGCTCGAGCGCTCCGCTCGACCACCTGTTTCACTCGACCAAAACAGCTCGAGCACCCCGCTCGAGCATGTCCTAGCTCGAGCACTTGCCTATTTTTGCCTCCGGATGCGTTTTTTCGGCCCATTAACTCCCATTTTGACCCGGTGCCTATATATACCTCTTCCAAACACGTTTTGACGGATCCCGAACTTTAGAAATCACTTTTAGACTTAGTTTTTAGAGAGAGGAAGAGGAGAAGAACGAGCAAGCTTTACTTTTACGTTGTTGAGGTTTTTCGTACGAACTCTTAGTTTAATCGAAGGTTCACTTCTTTAGAGTTCCAGATGAGCCAGATTGCAAAGTCAGTGAATAGAATGCCGGAGGGGAACCCGAAAGAGCATTGCAAGGCAATCCAGCTTAGAAGTGGAACCAACTATGAAGGTCCTCAGATGCCTGCTGATTCTGAGACGCCCCAAGTTGAGAAGGGGATTGAAAGTGAAGGGATTGAGAAGGATAAAGATATGGATGAGTCCCAGAAGGGCAAGGAAAGTAAGGAGAGTGAGAGAGTTCCTAAGTGGAAGCAGGCAAAGGAAGCAAGGGATAAAGTGAAAGAAACAGAAAGAGATGAATGGGGGGTACCCAAATCTGTGATACCAGTCCCGTATCCGCAACGCTTCATGAAAAAGAAGCTTGATGAAAAATTTGCAAAATTTCTTGATGTTTTTAAACAATTGCATATTCATATCCCTTTTTATGATGCTTTGGAACAGATGCCCAATTATGCAAAGTTTCTGAAGGACTTGATCGCGAAAAGACGGCGAGTGGATGAGCCAAAGTTGGTGCAATTGAACCATGAGGTGAGTGCATTAGTGCACAAGGCGCTTCCACCGAAGCTGAAGGATCCCGGGAGCTTCACGATCCTATGTGACATTGGGAACGGGATCAAAAAAGGAGCGCTATGTGATTTAGGGGCGAGCATCAATCTCATGCCCTTGTCGCTTTTCAAGAAGTTGGAAGGTGGAGAACTTCAACCCACAATGATGACGCTTCAACTCGCCGATCGATCTATTACTCGACCTCAAGGTGTGGTTGAAGACGTCCTCGTGAGAGTTGGAGATCACATTTTTCCAGCCGACTTTGTAGTCCTAGAGATGGAAGAAGATGAGCACGTTCCATTGATCTTGGGAAGACCGTTCTTAGCTACGGCGGGAATGGTGCTAGACGTGGCAAATGGGAAGATTACATTGAAGGTTGATGATCAAGAAGTGAAGATTTTCCTATATGAAGCCATGAAGCACCCAAAGGAGGATGAGAGTTTGTATTGCATGGATGACATTGATCCTCGAGTTGAAGACACACCTTCTATCCCTAATTCTTCTCATGTTCATGATTTTGTTAATCCTTCGCGTGATAATTTAACCCATGAGCATTATGATCTTGATTATTTTGATAGGGATAAAGTGAAGAAGTTGAAGGATGAAGAGGTGAAGAAAGTGGACGTGGTCCAGTTAGAAGGGAAAGGAGGAGTTAAGAAGAAAAAGTCCAAACTCAAGAAATTGATTAGTAAGACTCCTCCAGATAAAGGTGAGAAGGAGTTGAGACCCATAACACTTGAGAATGAGAAGGAAGCAAAGGAGCTCATGATGGAGGGGCATCAAGGAAAAGAATGCAACCACCACTCTTATGAGAGTAAGGGAGGTAAATTTGAGTATGATGTCCCATAAGCTCCTTTGAGCTTGGTCCGGCATGAGGACCTTAAAAATAGCGCTGAATGGGAGGCAACCCATTTTTATTTGTTTTTAGTGTCCTTTTATGTTACTAGGATGTTGTTGAGTCGTACGTTTAACCTCGTACTTGAGAGTTTTATTTTGTAGGCTTGTCTCTAAAAGAGTAAAGGAATGATGGAGTATTCAGATTGAAGGGACCAACTCGAGACAAAGGAGTGTACTAAGTTGTTGAAGAGAAACTGAATTGTTTGGTTGAGGTAACCCACAACCCCAAACTTAGACCTCTTCGCAAGGTCGAAGTTTGGAGGGGTGGAGTTTTTTATTTGTTTTATGATTACATTGCACATGCATGCACGCCCTTATCTTTGAGTTGAGTTTGATTGATTATTGGTTTGTTGAGATACTCCTTGGGGTGATTTTGATTTGACTCGCTATTGCATATTTCATGCCTATCAATTCTCTTATGCTTGTTGATTGCTATCTTTGAGTATGATTTGATGAGTAGAGTTGAGTTGTGAGGTTGAGTTAGGAGTTTTATTGTGTGAGTGTTTGAGTTAGAGTTTATTTGAGAGAGAACTCGTATGCTTACAAATTTTCCCTTTGAGTGCTTGTGTGATGATTGTGAGAATGCACTAGACTAGCATGGATGTGAAAGCCGTGAGATTTGAGCCTTATGAGATTTTGATGCATGATTTAATCTCTTCATTTGTGAGTGGATCGTCACCTTAGAGGATGCTAGAACTTGTGTGTGCTCTTGCTTCTTGATTGTGTCTAGTTTGATATGCCGAATGTGATCTTAGGTCATCTTTGTTTTTATTGAGTCACTTAGCCAAAATTTTCCTTACCAATGACATGTATCCCTTGCTAGCCCCTTTGAGCCTAAAGGTTATTTTATTTGCTAGCACATTTAAACACTATTCCAAGTTCCTAAGCCTTTTTGTCCCAATTTGAGTGGAGAATAGGAAAAGTGTGAATGTTGAAGGGATTGAGTTGAGTTGAGTTGAGACAAGGAATTATGATGGTTGAGTGGTGATAAAATAAGGGTGTGAATGAGATTTGAGTTGTGGGAAAGAAAAAATTGAAAATGAGCAAAAGAAAAATTGAGATCATGTGTTTGTGCGAAAAAGAAAAAAAAAAGTGAAGTGATTGAAAAAGAAAAAGTGAGAAAGAGAAAAATTGAAGTGTTGAGAGTATGGAATTGAAAGAGTGTTGATTGGATATGTTTGAAGTAGTCTGTTCCTAATCTCGAAGTGCGAAAGTTTGATTTTCTATTCTCCATTCACTTGAGTCAATTTACCATATTGATTCCCACCTGTCCAAAGAGCCTACATTACAACCTTGAAAAAAGTCCTTTTTGATTCGGCATTGATTTCTAGAGTATGGTCGGAGTTAAGAGTGCTTACAAGCCTATGGCTGCCAATTTGAGTGATTGATTGTTTGAGTGAGTCCCTTTATCATTGATATACACTTGTGAGGGAGCGAAACACATCGTTGAGTGCACATCCATGCTTGATCTTGGTGTTTCTTGTTATTGTTGCATGAGTATGATGAAAGGAAAGTGAGTGAGTATACTTGTGATTGATCTTTGAAGCTCGAGTTCATTTACTAGCATGATTTGATTCTTTGACTCATTCCTAACAATTTCACTTGACTTATTATTTCGTTGCTTGAGGACAAGCAACATGGTAAGTTTGGGGGGGTTGATTAGGCGTGAAATTGTTATGTTTTGGTGCCCGATTTGCCCATATTTTGAGTGTTTTCGATTAGTGTTTGGAGTCAAATGAGTATCATTTTTATAAAATCATTAATTTGTCTCTTTGGTTTTCATAGATGGATAGAGGGTGAAAAGAGGAGTTCGTAGGACTTTGAATCGGCCAAAACGGACTCCCGGTTGAGGAGATATGAAGATTTTACGAACAAGTGACGGATGCTGAAAAGTGCTCGACCACCTGTTTCACTCGACCAAAACAGCTCGAGCGCCCCGCTCGAGCGTGTCCTAGCTCGAGCACTTGCCTATTTTTGCCTCCGGATGCGTTTTTTCGGCCCATTAACTCCCATTTCGACCCGGTGCCTATATATACCTCTTCCAAACACATTTTGACGGATCCCGAACTTTAGAAATCACTTTTAGACTTAGTTTTTAGAGAGAGGAAGAGAAGAAGAACGAGCAAGCTTTACTTTTACGTTGTTGAGGTTTTTCGTACGAACTCTTAGTTTAATTTCGTTTCTCAGTTTCTTTTCCTTAGCTTGATTACTCTAAACGTTTTAAACTTTGTTTTTATCAATTCAAATTCAGTTCTTAGTATTTATTTCTTTAAACCCTATTTCATGTTTCATCTTTTCTTGGTTCAATTTACCATGTTTATGTTCGTTGTTTCTTCTATTGCTTTTATGTTTGTTAACGTCATGTCTAGCTAAAACCCGTGCATGCTTAGGTTAGGATGAACTCGTAGAAGTAGGATGTGGGTACGTAATTAGGGTAATTTGTGACGTTAGGTTTTAATTCTCTTGATTAATGAATGCTTAAAATTAATCTAGACTTTACTTTTGAATTTCGTTCGAAAGGTGTTAGAGAGAGGACGACCGTATCACTCTTTAACAACGAGTAGACTTAACTAGAGGGTTTAGAAAAGGTTAATTCATCTACCGGTTTAGCGAAGGAGGACGACCACATCACCTTAGTTAAATTAGGGTCTCATTAATTAAGCGCTATCTATTAACTTGTTAGTGGATTAGTGAAGTCGATTGCTAGGATAAAGTATTAGGGTTAGAAATCTTGAGCTTTCATTCTACTATCTTTTACTTACGTTAATTCTTGTTTGTCACGATTACTTTGATTATGTACCTGCTCCGTTAGTATACGTAGGGATTCCTATCCTGAGCATCGCCATCTCATACTTGCATACACACCTTAGATACTTAGTTTAACTTCTCTTTTGCATTCGTAGAGTAATTTAGTTTAGACTTAATTCTTTTAATTTTCAATCCCCAAACATACACTCATATTAACTACGACGCGTAGATCTTCAGGGATCTATTCGCATACGCACTTTCCCTTGGGTTCGATAATACTTGGTCCCTATACTTGCCCATACTACAGTGAACCCGTACTCTTGCGGGGAAGCTACTAGTAGAAGCTAGTACATTCGCATCAAGTCAGAACACATCGAAATTTACTTTAAGGAACTTCGTCATTTTGGATCTGTACGGCTCCGGGAGCTCAGATCCTATGAAGAGTTTCAAGCTTTCTTGGTTCGGGTCGACCTTTATTGCCTCTAACTCTTCGACTGGGGTAGCCCTCCGTTTTTGGTTTTTCCATCGAGGATCAATGATGGGCCCTTCCATGTTCAATTCGTCCTCGACTTCCATTGGTTCCGCACCCAATCGTGGTTCAATGTCCTCCGCCTCCATATTGACTGTTGTTGTATGCACCGATCTGTTGCCGATTGTTGTAGTTTCTTTGTTTTCCATATGACTCAGCTGCTCGTTCTTACTCACCTGCTCGCAGCCACTCTACTGCTCGTTCTTACTCACCTGCTTGCAGCCACTCTGTTGCTCGTTCTCACACCGCTGCTCACCTTGGTATAGTTGCTCGTCTACCTCCATCATCTCCGTGTCGATAGAGTCCGTGGTTCCGTTGGGAGTGGATGGCTTCTCTTCACTATAGCTGCTGAGTTGTTTATCCACCATGTTGACCCTGTGATCTTTAGGTTGGAGTTGTAGGAGGCATTCACGAGCTTTCCTCTGGTCGCCTTTAATTGTGCCTGCACCTTTTGATATGGGAAATTTTACATAATAATAGTACGTCGAAACTGCGGCTTTGAATTCATGCAAGAAAGGACGGCCGAGGAACCCATTGTAAGTGGACTGTTGATCTACAACTAGGAAATCTACCATCCTACTCAGCCTCCTCTCAGGGTCCTCGACCGATACAAGTTTGACTGCTAGCGTAATCATTCCTAGTGGGACGGTCACAGCATTTCTGAATCCCACTATTCTATGATCACAATCTTTTATGTACTCAACACATTCTCCTAGCTGATCCACCGTGCTTTTGAACAGGATGTTTGTGTAAGAGCCAGTGTCGACAAGTAGACGGTGTACCTTCGTTCCCATGATGTTAGCGCAAATGACTAACGAGTCATTATGGGGAGTAAGTACCCCGTCTAAATCCTTCTCTGAAAAAGTAAGGTTTCCAATTCGTTTGGTTGATGGATTTACACCGACCTCCATCACTTGCGCTACTGCTCTCAATTCCACTTTCTTCTTTCTTTTTGACATGGGTGGTCCTCCATCAGAACATCCGCCTACCGGCCCAAACGGTTCTAACATTAGGATCTCCGGGATTGGTCTTGCTGGGGTTGCGGGGACCTTTTTTCCTTTCTTGCCCGTCCTGCTCGGTTGCTCGTCGCTATCATTATCGTCTGAGCTGGACGACGCTGCTGCTCTCGGCCTCTTACCCGGTTCCTTTTTCACGAACTCAGATAATTTTTCTTCCTCGTAGAACCTCCACAATTGTTTTAACAAATATCGGCACTCACTGGTGAAATGGCCGATGCTCTGATGATATGCGCAGTATTTGTTCGGGTTCAACTTTTCTTTTTCCTGCCTGATCTTCCGTGGCTCTGACAACATCTCTTTATCCTTGACATTATTATAAACAGCGTCCACCGACATCGTGAGGACTTGATTCAACTTTTCTTTCAACTCTGTTCCCTCGTTGAATGATTTCATATTCTTCGGAGCTTTGTAATCATTTCCCCCAGACTTCTTGCCGAACTTCCTCGGGTCAGCTTTATCTCCCATTTCTTTGTGCAGAGCTTCCTGCATCGAGACATGGATTCCTGCCTTGTGCCTGAATTCCGCGTACGTTTTTGGACAAGTTAAATGCATCTCCTTCCACAGCTCGGTTCCTTTCTTCAGTCCCGCCATCACTGCAATTATCTTTGTATCCTCACTCACCATCTCGCCTTCCAGCAGGACTTTATCAAATCTCTCCAGAAATTGTTTGTCTGACTCCTCGTCTCCTTGCTTGATATCTGCCAACCGGTGCCTGTGGGTCAAGTAAGACCCAACTGTTGAGAAATGAGACAAGAACTCCTTGCTCAGTTGGGCGAAGGAGTTGATGGAACCAGGAGCCAGTGCTGAAAACCACCTGTGCGGGCCATCCCCAAGGGTGAGTGAGAAATTTCGACACTGAGTGGCGTCGGTTGCCCCCGCTGAGATCATAAAGTCTGAATATTTCGTCACATGAATTCGTGGGTCCGACGTTCCTTCATACAAATTGATGGCAGGGAATTGTATCTTCTTCTGAATCGGTGCATTGAGGATTGACGGAGACAACGGTGAGGATGGGAGAATAGTTGATCCGACGTCTTTCTGAGATTCTAACTGCTTTTGCAATTCCTCGATTGCTTTTTTCATTTCCTGCAACTCGCTAGGGGGAGTTCTCCCATCGGAAGGTTGTTCATCGTGATTGGGTCCAACTTTTTCACGATGCAGTCCCTCTCCGACGGGACATTTCTCCTGGGTTGCCCTCCTAGCAACGTTACTAGCTCCATTTGGCCCTAGTCGGCCGAAAGCTGATCTCCTGATTCGATCATGTACTGATGGGCGAGCAGTAGGGCGTTGTCGCTCATCATTCCTCCTAGACTGTTCTCTCGTGGCTGTATACCTCATTCCCAGCCTTTCCAACGCACTAGTCCGAGAAGTGCTCTTGCTTGACTCACTTGCCTGACTCGGCGACGATTCCCCAAACGTTCACTTACAGGAGCCTTTTCTTTGTTTCTACGGACTTCAGCGCTGTCAGCCTCATCACGGCGCACATCCTCTCTCATTTTACTTCGCTGCTCGCCTGTTCGCCCCTGCTCGCCTACTCGATTGTTTGCTGCTGTTATTCTCGATGGTCCAGCTGCTTGTCGATTTTGCAATGATTGAAGGACATCGATCGTTTTTGCTAGCTCTTCGGGGTTTTGAGCAAGAGCTTCAACTTCCGGTGGAATTGTGTCAATAGTGACTTGGACATTCCTCTGTGAAGTTGCTCTCACCGTCCGGGCATGTCCTTCGGTGGACGAAACCCTAGTTCTTGACCTATGGTTCGGGGATGCGCTCGAATGTCGCTCTTCTTGCGATCTAATCATTTTGATTGTTAAAATATAGACGATAAACAAGGATTTTGGGGTAATCTTGCTTCCAACAAACACTCTTCTCAAGAGTTACTAGCCTTGTATGTATGAATATGGTGGTTTGAAAACCCTAGTTCATACACACATGCATTCAAACTCTTAAAGTGATGTATTTATGGATAACTTTGCTCCGAATGGTGTGTACACTTGATTTCCGGTGGTTTCTTTCCGGATTCCAGTCAACTTTTACAGATTCCGGCGAAGATCTTCAAACAAATCGAAGGTTCTCACCCCCATTCTAGCGCCAATTGTTGATGACCTTTTCTAATCGAAGTGATTAGTGACTGTTTTCTCAAGTTAAGATCATCAAACAAAATCTAAGATCATGAAATTTAGTTAAGTAATATCCAAGAAATAAATTTGCAAGAGTTTGGACAATATTTTTAATTATGGAAAATTAATTCCCCCCTTCATGCAAATGAAGGGGTATTTATAGATATACAAGGAGGTTATGTGTCACCTTTCTAGTGGTTTAACCATTGGATTTTTGCCAAGTGTTAAGACACTTGTACAACATCTAAACTATTATCACTTGGATGAGTGCCAAGTGTTAAGACACTTGGACCATATCTAAACTAATGACTCTTGGAGTTCCCAATGTTGTACTTAGTTTTCATGACCACTTAGCTGCTTTCCTTGGTGACTAGTTGGTCGCTAGTATATCTTCGTTGGGCGCTATGGCCCTCTTGCTCGCCTCGTGTTTGGGCTTGATGCACGATTGCTCGCGGGGTTGCAAAGTTGTCCACCTTTCATCTTTATATTTTGCTCTGGTTATTCATTTCTTTTGTCCTTTGTTTTTCTGGTCGCGTAAAATACATCTGGCCGCACTCCTGGTCGCCAAAATACTTGACTTTCTTCAAACTCTGATGGTCGCTTGCTTCTTGATTTTAGTTCATTAACTTCTTATTCTTCAATCACTGTTGCTCGCCTGGTCGCCTATTAACATATAAGATGGAAGCTCAAGAATTCAAACCCTAATACTTTATCCTAACAATCAACTTCACTAATCCACTAACAAGTTAATAAATCGTGCTTAATTAACGAGATCTAATTTAAACTAAGGTGATGCGGTCGTTCTCCCTAGATAAACCGGTAGATTAATTAACCCTTCCTAAACTCTCTCATTAAGTCTACTAGTTGTTAAGGAGTGATAAGACCGTCCTCTCTCTAACACTTTTTGAACGAAATTCAAAAGTAAAGTTAAGATTGATTTTAAAAATTCATTAATTAAGAGAATTAAAACTAAACGTCACGAATTACCCTAATTACGTACCCACATCCTACTTCTATGAGTTTATCATATCCCAAGTGTTGATAGGCGAACATCAATCATTGTTGGGCGAACAAGTTTTAAGGCCTTAATGGAGATTACGAAAAATCAACCCTAAATCAAAGATGATTAACAAATAAAATCAAAAGGGGGTGCACAAATCAATCCAGAAGGTGTACGAAATGACGAACAATTCCGTCGACGAACAACTTATTGACGAACAGGACCAGAGACCCGAGACCAGATATGGACCTTCCATCAAATTGCTAAGGACGAACAACTTTGATCATAAATGGTGTATCTACCGGCCTAAGAGGTGTATGAAGACAAATAAGGAACCAAGATTCCCAAGCTCATCCCAACCTGAAGTCCAGGCGAACAACTTCCAAGCTACGTCCACAAAAGGCGAACAACTTTGATGAAGAAACCATACTGGATCCAATAAGCCGACCTGGACGAACAACAATGAGTCTGAGATAAGACCAAAGAAGACTTTGTAACTAAGATTCAGCTTAGATAAGGTCAAACAAGGTCAAAGGACATTTGTCTAGCATGCAAGCTAGGGAGACCAAGAGTCTTGGACACCTCCTGCTTGCTAGTCTCTATAAATAGTTGTTCTCCAGCTAAGAAATACAAGTTCAAATTCATAAATAATTCCCAAAACACACACAAACACACCTAAACAAACATATATACGAAATAAATACGATTTCAACTTTCGTATTTATAATTTCACAATCCAAATCTTCGATTTACTATTTGCGGTGGTAATCAATCACACGTTATTGGTTGGTGGTCTTAAACCGAACTAAAACAGTCACTAATCCTTCCGATTAAATTTGATCACCAACAATTTGGCGCTAGAGGGAGGGGTCGAACCTCCGATTTAGTGTGATTAGTTAAAAACTTCAAGTTTAAGAACTTCAAGATTTAAAGAAAACCTTAATAAATGTTTGAAGATTCAAACAAAAGTGTTCTTGGTGTTCTTCAATATAAAATTTGAAGACAATTTAATTTAAAATGCCTCAATCCAAGTAAACACAAGGTTCACGCTTATCAAGGAGAGCATCTCCTACTCGAGCTTCGTCGGCTGACCACCAAGATCGTGAACCCAGACATGCGAATAGATCGCAACACACGGCCATAACTCATAACCTCCCACCTAAAATGGAGGCCCTAACGAACTGGCTAAGACCATTGCTGCTCTCCAAGCTCTCTAGAGACAGCAAGAACAGAATAGACCTTCACAAGCAAGGCCTAAGGATAAACCCCTGGAAGTTGTTAGGGTCAGGTCTGTTAGGGGCGAACAACACGAGGTGAACAATGCCCAGGTCAAGCGGGATAAGGGCAAAGCCAAGATGGCCAACCGGAGAGAAGAGCAAGTTGAGTCTGCTCGCGGGCGAACAACAATGCCGAGCCATGGAACAACTCATTCCAGTGCCCAGGACAGACTTGGCCAACCCCAACAACAGAAGGAAGCTGCTCGCTAATGGGCAGAACATGGGTGAGCAACATTTGAACAACCTCGCCCATCAATCCATGAAAGACTCTCCCAATCTGCCTTCAGGCGCCTAGGGCCAAATGCGGCGAGCAACCCTAGAAAGCAGCTCCAGGACATGCTCGCTCCGAGTGAGGGACTGCGACGAGCAGAAAGGCTTGTGCCTTTGCTCGCCGAACAGCCTCCAAGCCAGAGGGCATCTTTGGATGAGCTGCCAAGCCTAAGAAAGGTTGTGGAGAGCATGCAAGGAAAATTGGACCAACAAAGAGGAGCGGGGATGACCAACTTGTCATCCTCACCCCTATCATCTATCATTCTGAAAACCCCGATTCAGAAAAAGATCCAATTCCCGACAAGTATACAATATGATGGCATTGTTGATCCCAGGGTTCTTTTGACGAAGTATTCGGATTATATGGTCTCAGTGGGAGCCAGTAATGCCACCCAATGCCGAAACTTTCTATTGACTTTGGGGGACCGGGTGCACAAGTGGTTTTCAGCAATGCCATCAGCATCTATCCACTCGTTCATCCAACTAAGTCTAGAATTTCTCTCCCATTTCTCAACGACGGGATCATATTTGTCCCAAAAATACCGGTTGTCGGACCTAAAGTAAAATGACGACGAGTCGGATCGGGCGTTTATGGAAAGGTTCGACAAAGTGTTGTTGGAGGGGGAGCCCATCAGCGAAGATACAAAAATTATTGATGTTATGGCCGGGTTGAAAAAAGGATTGAAGCTATGGAAAGAGGTACGTCTGAAGTGCCCAAGAAGCTATGTCGAATTCAGAAGTCAAGCCGGCATATTCGTTTCCATGCATGAGGCTTTGCAATCAAACTTGGGGGAAAATAAAGCTGATCCCAAGGAGAACAACAAGAAACCTGGCGGAACAGGCTACCGAGTCCCGAAGAACATGAAGGCATTCAATGAAGGGACAGAGCTTAAGGAATAGTTGAACTAGGTGCTAGCAGTGTCAGTCGATACTGTATATGAAAATATGAAAGGGAAGGAGTTGCTCTCCCCTCCCCGGAAAATCCGTCAGGATACTGGCAAACTCAACCCTAACAAGTACTGTGCCTACCATCAAAGCGTGGGGCACTTTACGAGCGAGTGTAGAGATTTTCTTAAACATCTTTGGCGGTTTTACGAGGAAGGGAAGCTCTCCGACTTTGTTAAAAGACAACCTGGAAAGAGAGTCCGGGAGAACAACTCCGAAGATGAGGATGATCAACCTCAGAAAAATAATAAACCCGGGCGACCAGTTCCGGCCGTTGCTGCTCGTCCACTTGAGGACCTATACATGATGGAACCCGCGGGACCAGCGGGAGGATGTTCTGATGGACGACCGCCAATCTCCAACCGAAAAAGAAAGACTGAATTACAGGAGATTGGTCAAGTACAAGAAATGGGGGTCAAACCGTCCATCATGCAGACGGCGGAACTGACTTTTACAGA
Organism: Ballota nigra; assembly: GCA_947034835.1. Classification (NCBI taxonomy): domain Eukaryota; kingdom Viridiplantae; phylum Streptophyta; class Magnoliopsida; order Lamiales; family Lamiaceae; genus Ballota; species Ballota nigra. The sequence continues at coordinate 137,129,700 of OX344720.1, forward strand.
AAAAGATTTAGAAGGAGTTTTGACCCCCCACAATGATTTGCTCGTGATTTGTGTCAAAATCATGGGGACCTGAGTGCATAGATTGTTGGTCGACACGGGAGCATACACCAACATTCTCTTCAAGAAGACACTTGATCGACTAGGGGATTATGCAGGTTACATCCGAGACACAAACCATCGTATTTTAGGTTTTGGAAACACTGTAACAATCCCTCTGGGAATAATTACTCTGTCAGTACAACTTGTAACAGTAGAGGAACCCGAGAAAAATATTACTAGAATGATTGATTTCTTGGTCGTAGACCAGGAATCAACTTATAACGGGTTTCTTGGTCGACCTTTTTAATTGAATTCAAAGTTGTCTGTTCAACTTACCATTATTGCTTAAAGTTCCCGACAGTAAGTGGGGCGGGCACAATCAAAGGAGATCAAAGAAAGGCTCGGGAGTGCCTCCTGCAATTACAGGCAAAGCACACGTTGGTATCCATGATGGAAGCCACTACCAGCTATTCTGTTGATGAACCATCAATACTGGAGAGCATGATAGATATGGAGGAGGACCATATGGATACGGACGAACAACACTCTGACGAGCAAGTGTTGGACGAACAACTCCTCACCACCCATGGAGAACTTCCACCTGACGAACAACATAGTGGTGGTGACGAGCAACATTCAATAAGTGACTTGGAGGGCCAGATGGTGACTTGCAGAGCCCATGAACATCGAAAATGACTTCAACCCTGAGGGACCAATACTTGATCCTCGTTGGAAAGGACAAAAACGATGAGCAACTCCAGTTGAAGAACTGGAGGCGTTCAAAGTTAATCCTGAAAACGAAGATCTCGAATTATACATAGGATCTGAGCTCCCTGAGCCTTACAGATCCCGAATGAAAGAGTTCCTCAGCAAGAATCTAGATGTTTTTGCTTGGTCTCATGCAGACATGGTGGGAATAGATCCAAAACATGCTTGCCATAAGCTCAACATCAATCAAGCAAAAAAGCCTATCCATAAAAAACGGAGAAAATATGGCCCAGACAAATACCAAGCTTTGAATGAAGAGGTAAAGAAGTTGTTAGACAACGATCTGATCCGACAAGCACTCTGTCCATAATGGGTAGCAAACTCAGTCCTTGTGAGGAAACCAAACGGGACCTGGAGGCTATGCATAGACTTTACAGATCTGAATGCAGCATGCCCGAAGGACAACTTTCCTCTCCCTCATATTGACCAATTGGTGGACAGTACAATAGGTTACGAGATGCTAACATTCATGGATGCCTTTGCCGGGTACCATCAAATTCCAATGCATCCAGACGATCAAGAAAACACAGCATTCTACACGAATAAAAATTTGCTGTGTTGGAAGAGAATGCCCTTCGGCCTCATTAACCCCGGAGCAACATACCAGAGGTTGGTAAACAAGATGTTCGATGAACAAATCGGAGATACGGTAGAAGTCAATGTAGATGATATCGTAGTCAAGAGCCCCCGAAAAGAAGACCATCTTCAGCATTTGGGTCGCGCTATCGAGACGGGCCAAATTACAATAAATAAATAACCCTCAATTACTCTACTAACTCGTAGTAGTGGCAAGCAAGAGGTCGATCCACAGGGAACGTAGAAATCAAAATTATGCCTCTTGAGAGATGATTAATGGGACAAACAAATAAGGGGGGAGTTTGGAATGGTTTTCCTAACACTACTAAGACAATAATTAAAATTAAATAAACTAAGCAAACAAATAAAACAATAGAAATTCAATTAATTAACAAATTCCAATTCGCGGTTCAGTCACCACTTGGTCTTGACTATGCTAATCAAACATATTATTCGCTCAACTTTTCCCACGGATTAATAACCCTCGATAAACAACAAGCTCTGTTCATCGGTTTATCCCTTAATAATATTCAATTGAAACAAGCTCTCCAACGAACCTTTCTAACCAAACAGTCTAGATAAGCTCTTAGATTTAATTTGATAGAAGCATTAAATCCTAGGATAAAGATCAAACAAATTCCCAAACACGCAAGCTCGGTTCAAAAGAATTCGATTTATACCACCCCAGTAAATATTACTAGTTGCTACCAATTGTCATATAATCGCAACAATTACGGATTACGAAATATGAACTAGCAAACATGCACAAAATAATTAACCTAGGTGATCAAGCTAAATTAATTACTCAAGCAATTAAACAATAAAAACAGATGATATAAATAATCCGTGTAAAAAGTCTCACGAATAAAACAGGGTTCAATTAGCAATCATCAAAACACAAGTTTAGAATTCCCCGGAATTGAAATAAAGCAAAACTAACTAGATAAAGTTGTGGACATCGCCATGGAAATCATCTTCTTCGTCTAAAAAATATTGCTCAAGTCCCTCCTCGGCTTGCTACTTCAGAATTGCATGCATCCACCTATGGCGTGCTGGGGTATATGCGTGTGAGTGCATGATATATGGCGGCTGGATACTGTCCCAATTGCCCTAGGTATCTCCCAATTTATATAACTATATGTATTGGCTGACGGAATCCTTGGACAAAGATTTAATTCCTTAATATAAAAGATTTCATTCTTTTTCCTTAAGAAATTAACTCTTATCTTCTTTAAGTGGGCTGTTATTCTGGGCCTGATTTCTGCCAAAATTCGCGAGCTAGTGTAATTGGGCTGCTGCACACCGATTTTATTTCGTCTATATCTCGAGCTCCCGACTTCCGATTGACTCAATTCTTTTTTTGTTGCGATCTCGATTTCGAGACGCTTCACATGGTTCAAGTCTCATCTCCATTACCCATCTGTATCAGCCTCAGTAATTTTTCTCCTCTCACTCAAAGTATTCCAAAATATCCTGAAATTCATAGAAAAATATAAAATCAATGCCTCGAGACCATAATATCATAAGTTGAATAATTACGAGCAAAATATAAAATTATTGTTATAAAATAATGAATTAAAGCACACAATTTACTCAATAATTATGACTTATCAGCATTTGACATAGGTGTTCGATATTCTTCGATATTACAACATGAAGCTGAACCCGAAGAAGAGCAGCTTTGGAGTCCATTCTGGCAAATTCCTTGGCCATCTTGTTAGTCAACGAGGGATTGAAGCCAATCCAACAAAAGTCAAAGCTATCGTGGATATGCAACCACCACGTTCGATAAAAGAAGTGCAAAGGCTCACAGGATGCCTAGCAGCATTAAATCGGTTCATATCCAGATCGGGGGACAAATGTCGTCCATTCTTTGAAGCTATTAAGAAAGGAAAGTTCACACGGACTAACAACTGCCAAAAGGCGTTCGGCCAACTTAAGGACTACCTGGGAGATGTTAAAATTCTATCAAAACCCGTCCCAGGGGAAAAGCTATACTTGTAACTGGCAGCATCAGAAGTGGCAATCAGCTCCGTTCTGGTGCAAGAAGACGACAAGTTCCATCAACCCATTTACTACGTCAGTCAAGCTTTGTATGAGGCGCATATCAAATACTCTCCAACAGAGAAACTGGCGTACGCACTTGTCATGAGTGTGAGGAAGTTACGACCATACTTTTTTTATCATCAGGTGGAAGTGCTAACAACTTTCCAACTCAGACAAATTCTCCATCGCCCCGACACAGCTGGTCGTTTGCTAAAGTGGTCACTAGAGATTAGCCAATTCGGGGTGACCTATGCTCCTTGGGGGCATAAGTAGTCCTAATCAGTCCTAATAGACAAGTGTTCACCTCGGCAATCAGATTTGATTTCATGGCAACCAACAACGAAGCTGAATATGAAGCTCTCATTGCTGGTCTTCACTTATCCCTTGTCGTGGGTGGTAGACGACTACAAATATTCGGCGACTCACAATTGATTGTGAACCAAGTCCGAGGGGAATACGAGGCTAAAGACGATCATATGATCGAGTATCAGCGGATTGTTGCTCATCTGATGTCCTTGTTAGACTAAGTCTTCATTGAACAAATTCCAAGGACGAGCAACACACAAGCAGATGCGTTGGCCCGACCAGCAACAAGCGAAGGGTCAGTCGAGTTGGCCGACATTATAATCACAAAAATGAACGACCCATCAACAACAAGTTATAATGTCAACCAACTCGACGAACAAACGAATGAAGAAGACTGGAGAACAAGTATAGTCAAATACTTGAAAAGTGGGGAAAAACCAAACAACTCTTTTGAAGCTGCCAAGCTAACAAAGCAAGCCGCCAGATACACTCTGGTGGACGAGCAGCTTTACAAAAGGGGAATATCAATCCCACTTCTCAAATGTTTGCCTAGGGGGCAAGGACGAACAATACTCGAAGAAATACATGCCAGAGTATGTGGAAATCACACTGGGGGGCAAGCCTTGGCGTATAAAACTATCAGACAAGGCTATTATTGGCCGACTTTACGTCAGGACGCAATCAAGAAAGCAAAAACTTGTCATCAGTGCCAAATTTTCCCCCAAACATTCATACCCCGGCTCAGCAACTCGTATCAGTTTACAGCCCATGGCCATTTGCAAGATGGAGGATGGACATTATTGGTCCCTTCCCAACAGGAGTTGGAAATGTTCGATTTGCCGTCGTGGCAGTCGACTATTATACAAAATGGGCAGAAGCAGAGGCCATGGTAAAAATCACGCAATAGAAGATGATCAACTTCATTTGGAAGAACATTGTCTGTCGTTTTGGGGTTCCACAAACCATTGTGACAGATAATGGTCCGCAATTTGATGTGAAGGAGTTGAGAGATTTCTGTACGAAGTGGGGGATAAAAAAATATTATTTTATGCCCTATCATCCCCAGTCAAATGGACAAGTCGAAGCCGCGAACAAGATAATCAATCATACATTAAAAGTACGGCTAGCAGAGAGCAAAAGTTGTTGGTCTGAAGAACTTTCGGAGGTCTTGTGGGCATACAGAGTTTCTCCCAGGTCAAGCACCGGAGAAATACCTTTTGCAATGGCTTTCGGAACAGAAGCTGTGATTCCAATCGAATTAAAGATCAACACATTCAGGATGACCAACTTTGATGAGCAAGCGAACAACTCTGCTCTAGCTACTGAAATAGATTTGCTCGAAGAAAAAAGATTAAATGCCGAGCTAAAAAATGCTACATATAAACAGCGAGCAAAACGCTACTACAATTCCCATGTTAAAATCAGGGAATTCAGAGTTGGAGATTTGGTTCTAAGAAAGTTGCTCGCCCAACCTCCAGGTGTATTGGGACCAACTTGGGAGGGCCCGTATCATATAACCGAAAAATTCGTTAATGGTGTATACGATATCGAAGATACGGAAGGCAAGTCGGCCCAATACTCCTGGAATGCTGTACATCTGAAGAAGTACTATCAGTGAGTCGAACAAGTTCTTGATTGGGCGAACAAATGTCTTGGGGGGCAAGTGGACCAAGTAAGGCAAACCAAAAACTTGCCTAAATTTTTTTTTTTTTTGAAAATTTTGCTAAGTATAGAATGAAAAGTTGTTCGGCACATTGTATAGTCTAGTGCTGTTTCATCTTTTTTAATTTTAGACAAAGTTGCTCGGCAAAAATACTATAAGCGAGCATGTTTTAGTTAGTGTTCAAAGTTGTTCGTCAGGTTGTATATGTTAGTGACGAGCAGTCTTACAATACTTGTAAATTTTTCACAATGTAAATATAGTTGTTCGTTGAAAGAAAAGTCCAAAGCTCGAGGTACGCGTCCATCTTTAAGGACCAAAGCCACTTAAAGGTTGTTCGTTTTTAAAAATGAACAGAACCTAAGGCTAAACCCTGATTCCATAAAAAGGCAGAGTTCAAATCGAACAAAAGCCCAATATTATATGTTATAATTGCAAAAGCATTGAAACAAAAATGTAAAGGCAATTGACATATAAAAAGAAAATGAGCGAACAAAAGAGACATTCATTAATAAAAGGCATTGAGCCTAAAAAAATAGTACAAGGATTCTAGAAGAGGTGTACTACCAAAAGAGCGAGCAACTATTACAAAATAAAGACTATTCTAAGTCCTAAACCTATTGCTGCTCGGCGGGAGGAAGGCCTTGAGTCTGGTCGGCAGGAGGGTCAACAATCATGTCTCTGGCCATGTCTTCAGCAGCCTTTTGTTCCCTCTCCCTAGCAGCTTGCTCCTCCGCGGCGGCCGGCTCTTCTTTTTGCTCGCCCTCATCAACTAGAGGTGGAGGGCGAGTAATAATGATACTAGGGTCAAGGCTGTCAACCTTGAATCCTAACTCAGCTACATCCCCCAGTTGGATTTCGATGTTGTTCGGCGGGGGATAAGTCTCCAAGAACTCAGTCAAGTCCTTACCCATCTCGTCTACCATATCCTTATAATCATACGCGTCAGACATGCGGATACAGTCGGTATAGGTGCAGATATATCTCAAGTTTGAGATGGGGGCGGACCGGGCTTGGAGCTCAGCCTCGAGCTGCTCGCGGGTGAAGGTACTGGCCTCCACATCCCTAAGGCGAGCATTTTCCGCTTCGAGCTCAGTAATTTTTTGCTCGGCCGCGGACAACTTCTTCTCTCCCTCGCCGAGCAAGGCATCCTTGCCTTTTAGTTCAGCAGATAAACCTTGATTTTCTTCAAGGTATTTCTTCTCGTTATCGAGGGAGATAGTGAGTTGATTGTTGAGACGAGCAAGCTTGGCCTCGTAGTTGTTGATCAGGCCATCTTTCTCTTCTGTGAGCTGCCGAGCAGTGCTTGCGTATCGGTGAACAACTTCTTCTTGCTCGGCCAGCTGGGCCATCGCTTTTTGTGCTATCACGAGGCCGTTGGCGTGATGCATCATGGACAGATGGAAGTTGTCCGCCAATCCTTGCATGTAGATAGTTTTCTCCATGGGGCGTGTCCAGGCCCGGGCGACCAACTCCGTCGCCCTGCGAACATGATCGCCCGGAATCTCCCTTATATTAACGGGAGTCCGCGAGCAAGCATATTGATGGACGACACTTGCTCGCCCAGGATGGTCGCCAGAACGGTATCTGCGAACAAGAAAACAAATGACACTTAGAAAAATGTATAGAAGAAAAATGAATCTTGTTCGGCAGAAGCGAGAATGCAAACTTACTCTTGGGATTTTCGATCATCCCAACCCAGATAGGTAATATCTTCAGGACCGCAAACGGGAGTAGAGTCTTTTCCCGCTTTGCCTGCCTTCTCCGCCGGCTCGATGGAGGAGGGGTGAACAACTTCTCCTTCTGTGTGGGGGTGAGCCTGGCTTTTCCCCACTTTTTCCTTGCCTTTGTTCCCGGCAGGAGCAGTTTGTGCCACGAAGGACCCATCCCCTTTTTTCAAGCGTTTTGCTCCTCGGGGGGATGGGCCCGGGGGAGGAGATGGTGGGGGATTTGCAGCAGGTGCAGCCGGGCGAGCAACTCGGGCCCCACTACAAGAAAAAAGAGGTTTTACAATGGTTCTAAACCTTTGTCTATAAAAAAAACCGATGTAGAAGATCCCGTTGTAGTACGTGGGTATAAATAGACGATGGTCAACAAACCGTTGTATTACTTGGATTACTACAACGGTTAAGAACAGTTGTATATCACTATTTGAAATGTTGTTGTAGCATAATAATTTCATATATATTGATGATAGACAACAGTGTTCAACCTTTGTTGTTCTATAATACATACAACGTTTTATAACCGTTGTGTTTCTTTAAAAAAAAAGTTGTTGTACCATATATTCTTCTTAAATTTCAAGGAAAGACAATGGTTATCAACCGTTGTCTGTTCATGTTAACCACATTGTGTTTGGACCGTTGTCTTTCCATTAAATATTTCATTAATTTCTTGGATAGACAACAGTTATAAACAATTGTCTTTTTATATTTACTACATCAGTTTTGCACTTTGTCTTTCCTAAATATGAGCTATATATATTGTATATTTTATATTTCAATTACATAAATATATAATAAAACCTGTAATAAATTTTCAAGACAAAATTTAAGAAAATATAACCATAATACCATCAACATTCATTCCAAATACTACACAATCATTGTATAATAGAAGTTCATAAAAGTGTTCTACACCATCAACAAAATACCATAAATATTAGTTTACAAAAGTTTAAACTACTAATTAAATGAATGCCTTAACATTCATGTCAAAAAAATTCAAACACCTTGTACATCTTTCTTTTGTCCCTTCCAGCAGCATTCATGCACCCTTTTCGTAGCTCTAGTAACTATATTGAAAAATAAATAATATTAAACATACAATTCTCATAAACAATATGCTTTCCAATTTTTTTTAATGGAAGTAGACGTGGATTTGGAACTTATTAATTAGAAGAGATAGAATAGAAAAACCTGATACGGTCTACTTTTTGAATTCCTTCTTAAAATATCTCACTTCAAAGTTACATGAACAAGAGCTTTTGAACTTCACTGACCAAAAGAGGAAAAAAAAAAGGAAAATGAAAAGTTGTTAGAAGCTTATTTTATAATCTTATAAGTTATTAAATATCTTATTTTGTAAAACACATTAATAGTGTTTATAAGCTTTTGGACAACTTATAAGCTGTTTTAAAGAGCTTATAAGCTCGGCCAAACACCCTCTTAATCATTTGTATTTGAAATGATGAATGCATATTTTCGCTTGGTGAAGATTATGAAAAGGAATAGACAATTAATGAGTGCTTAATTTCCCTGCCAAAACAAAATAAGTTGAGCTATATATTACACTGGTGAATTTCATGTAAATCGCAGAATTACCATTATCCTCCCATTTACCCCGATTATTCAAATTCCTTAAGGACAATGTTTACTTTGATGGATAAAATCGATAAATAGTTGTTCTTCGTCCATGGATCTACACTTTCCACTACCTCAATTCTTTCTAAGGCTCCTAATTAGAACATGCCAGATATCTTTGTGTATACATAATCCAATGTCTCATCTACTTCATATACATATGAAACACCAAGACACATTAAACAATATGCAAAACTCTATACAGAATAAGAAAACACAAGCCAATAAATTAAAATGAAATAGGTTACATCCCGACAACAAATTAATATGGAGATTAGTAATCGAAGATGGCCAACCTTATGAACGTTTCCCATCACCCAACCACGAAGAATCAACCAAAACGGTACTGCTGTTTCACTGATCTCTCTAATTTCTTTTTTCTCCAACTCACAAATCACCTGTTTTGAGAAGATGCATAGCAATTAAGTCAATAACTTAAATGTATAGATATATGATGATCATTTAATCCAAAAATATATATTGCTTTCCAATAAATATTTGATTAATGTTGAATTCCTATCTGATGCCAAATTAGCCATATACTAAAGTAGGGAATAATATTTTTTGTGGGTCCGTATCTATAGGGTAGTTGAAAATGAAAAGTTGGCACCAATAATTATGAATTGATTAGTGTAAATTACCATGGAGGACTAAGTGGCATCTGGCCAAAGAGATCCTTCTATTTGTATTGAAAATATGCATCTAAACTATGTTATTTTATAATTTGTCAGTACCTATGATTTGCAAAATCTTTCATAAGCAAATCTAAGAAATTGCAAGGTGTGAGGGAAGCCATTTTGCAAAATCTTTCATAAGCAAATCTAAGAAGACATATGATGTACTCCTACGGAAATAACTACAAGAATTGAAACAATATACACCGGTAATAAACTTTTTAACAAACTTTCCTAACTAAACTATTAACATTACGAAAAACTAAAGAAATTTCAGCTGAATTAATTTGTAGTTGCTATTAGTATACCATTGACTAGGATAAGTCATACAATTAAGGTAAGTTGTGATTGATATAACGATCAATGAGTTCTTAGTCCGCTACCAACAGATCACCAAAATGATGCGAATAAAGTGATATATCATTGTGCTAGTAAGAACTTTAGCCTCATGTGAACAATAATCTAGAATTAGCAATTGGTATATAGTAGAGACATAAACCACTACTATTTTGAACCAGTAAATGACACTCTTAAGATGAGAAAATTATCAGATAAGTAGCTATTCTTTATATAGAAGCCCACAAAATTCTCATTCGGCAACACCACAAAAACACGTTGATTTATTTGCTAATGAACTAAGGAGAAATAAAGAAAAAGAAGGAAGAGAGTTTTAGCAAAACTACCACAAAATAATTACGACTTGCCATTGACAAAATTATCAGAAGCTTTTCTTTTTAAAGTTCCTTAGTTCTTATAGTTATGGCGTCATACATGGCATTCTACAGTTCCTAATTATACTTAATGAAACAACTAAAGCAGGTTTTAGAGGCATCTGTTTTGAGTCAGACACTATGGTATTATCAATGCAAAACAGGATCAGAAATCCTCCACAGCAATAATCTTTTGGGAAGTAAATCTAAAAAAAAGAAACAAAAAATGGCAAGTCAAGGACTATATAAGGAGTTGATTGTGGAAAGAATAATTCAAAACAACAGGGACATGAAAAGAAAACAAGAAATTCAAGGAATAATATCTCCAGAATAACTATACATTCCTCTAACATGCTTTCTGCAGTAGCACAGAGCTGCCTGTGAATATGATGAATATAAAGATGTATCATCTGATAATATTTAGAGAAAAGGGTCGTTATTACTTACATTGGCAGGATTCATAGAAGGGCCTGTATAGCTGGAACCTACAACAACAATAGTGACAGTTGACATACCTAGCAACCAGTTCTTCATAAGCATGCTGTTAGGCCCCTTGACGATAATGAAGAAAACAAGCTTTAATAGATGGCAATCTTGTAATTATGGGTCTTACTATAGATGGCAATCTTGGAATCCACCATTTCCAATACCAGAAAGCATTTGAGCCTCTGGCCTGCATCTGCAAGAAGCCCCCTCCAACATTAACATCACTATAGAGATCATCATATTCATCGTCATCACCAATTTCTTCCTCCACAAGGGCAGGTATAGCTCCATAATATTATTGCTCGCCACCCACCGGATCCATTAAAGTAAACTACACCTGAGGCGTCAACGGACGTGCGGTGACCGGCGGAGTTTTCATGTGGTTCGCTCTTGACGCAGTACACACCTCTAACATAACCACATACAATTCTAGCACTGTTTCACTACAACAATGTCACACGGTTAAATCTACTCTTCTTATCATGATTCTAGCTTCTAAATAACCTTCAAAATATGATGGATTAATTGAGATTAGAAGTAATCCAACAGCAAAGTCCCCGACACAAAAAAAAAAGTGAGAAACCTAGGTCTCGTATTTGAGGAATATAGTGCTTTTTGATACATAGACTTCATTATCCAACCAAAAAGTCCAGAGAAGCACTGCAAACTGGACTTTAATTCGGAAAATTATTCACTCAAAGGAATTAAGATCGAAGTTACTATAAAATAGAATCAAAAGTAATACAAAACCATAATGATATATCTTAAATAAACTATTAAGATAAAATTTCTCGGGATTTTGAATATTCTTTGAACAGAAAAGGATGTTGAATATTTTTTAAACAAGAAAGGATGTAGTATATTGCATATTCCAACACACTAAATCCCTCTCAGGCATTCTCTTGAACACCTTATATGCCACGTGAATTTCTCGGTATTTTGCATAGAAAATCATCACATTAGTCAGGGCAAATAAATTAGACAGCAACCTGTTTAATATCAATTGCGCTTGAATCTCTCTAACCCTTCTTACATTAATTGAATTTTCGAACACATTTTTAGACAGTAAGACACACACACGTACACGCACGCGCACACAGAGAGAGGGGGGAGAGCAATGAAATTACTTACCCATTCTTTCACGACCACTTCAATGCCCAACTCAACCCATCCTTTCTGCATCTAGGGTTGTATGCGGGAGAAGCTAGGTTTCAGGCGGACTTAATAACACGGCGGAGGCGAAGTCGGGGACAAGGAGATGATTTACGGAATGGTGGAGGCAGCGATGGAGCTAGCTGTGTGAATTTTGGAATAGGGAGTTTAAGGCACGATGAGAGGCAGCAGCAGCGGGAAACGAGAGTGGTGGGGGAAAATGGGAGGAAAACCTGGAATTTTTCGAAGTATATGTAAAAAGTGCTATTTTTTTATTGAATATTTGTAAAAGTGTTAATAAAATATAATTAAAAAGTGTTATTTTCAAAAGTTATAAGAGTGTTAATTTTAAAGCTGGTCAAATATCACTTTAACTACAATGTTCGTAAATCGTTGTATCAATATTTTATATGATACGCGGTTCTAGCACCGATGTCTTTTAGCGATTTTCTCCTGAAAAACACGGATTCACAACATAGAAATACAACGGGTGACCATAACCGTTGTATATCATCCAAAAGCTATTCTGAAAGACAACGGTTATACTTTACACAACATAATTTTTTACTTTATACAACGAGTTTTCCCGAAACTGTTGTCTTTCCAGCGTTGCAAAACCTCATTTTTCTTGTAGGCCCCCTCAGCCTTGTTTGTCATCGCCAACACCTTGGAAGGCGGATCACCTTTCTTTCTCCTTCCCTTTGGAGGCGGCATCTTGTGGACTCTTTTCTCTAAAAGTCCAAAGCAGGGAGGGACGGCGACGGTGACTTGCTCGGCTAAAAAAAAATGAATGAAAATGAAAGAATTAGGCGAGCAAGTTAGGGAAACAAACGACGAGCAAGGTTTATGTTGAAAGTTAGAAATTTCTATACCTGGAGGCACCTCAGCTGAGCTTCCAGGTGATGCGGGTATGTGAACAAACGAGCAACTTTTTTGCACTTCACTTTGTTCACATACTCAATGGTCCTCTCAGCTTTGTCCCGGAGGGCGACCAGACACGAGGTGAAGAGGAATTCAGAGTCAATCTCCTCTTCCTCTGAGTTCCACTTGAGCAAGCGGGGACCTGCAAGCAAACAAAAAAAGTTAAATTAGAACTTTATATAAGGGCGAACAAAGATGATCTTACGTTTGAGTTGTCCATAAGTGGTGGGTTCAAATATGCGCCCGACACCGCCATGTGGGCCAGAAGATGCTCGCCAGTCACCCCCGATGAAAAAGAAGTGCTCCTTCCAATCCCGAATCTTGTTCGGCACCCCCTCCACCAATTTTAATCCAGTCCGGGCCTTCAAGTAGTAGTACCCTTCCTCGCTCCTCAGACATTTGGTGATGGTCATCAAATAGTTGACCTCTTCAGCAGTGATGCGGTCAATGTACCCCTCCAGGACGAACAAGCCCATGATACCGAGCAAGTTCATCCACCCAATATGAGTTATTTGGGTGATAGCTAAGTTGGTCGCCTCCAGAAAGCGTCCAACAACGGGAGGCAGTGGCAGCCTTAGCCCCCGCGATCAGTATGTCAATGTTGATCGTCGTGCACCCTGGAGGAGGACGATCAACTCTCTCCTTCTTCTTTGGAGCCCACATGTATATGTCGTAGGGGATTTGGTATGCTTCCCGGATGAGATTGAGTTCATCCTTGCGAACAACACTTCGGATCCTGCTCGCTTGATAGTCAGTCTTCACCAAGTCCAAAACCTGACGCGAGGGGCGAGGAAAGTTGTTTGCATGCTCGGCAGAATATGCTCACCAATCGAATGGGTGAGCAATGCCCGTAGGAATTTCATTTTCGAGCATTCTTGGTCCTGGAAACCCTATCCCTTCCAAGAATTCAGGGGTTAGCTCGTCAAATTCCGGATCTTCCTCAGATTCAGAGTTTGAGGAAGATTGCTCGTCGGAGGTACTGCTCGCAGCCTCCTTAATCTCTTCGCCAGATTGACGAGCACCGGTGTCCTCCGTTGATCAAACCACTGAATCCACGTCGGGGTGCGTTTCCGAAGAAACTTCAAATGGTGGTTGTTTGACAAACGACACAATCGGGAAAAAGGGATCCAAAGTCTCCTCTGAGTTTTGGTTGCTCGAGTGGGAGGACATCAATTTAATGGAAGGATGGTTTAAAGTTAAAAGTAAGATTTTTGGGTCTCCGGTGGCGGTTCTGGGCGGTCGACGGCGGCGCAAATTCCCCCCCCCCCCCACGGCGGTGAAGGTACAAATGGAGAAAACTGCGGAAGAAAAGAGTGAAGAATGAAAGAGATGAGAAAATAACTACCTTACTTCAAAATTGGAGGCCAAATGCTGAAGAAACATCGTCGAAAAAGCTTGGAGTCGCCGGAAATAGTGAAAATCGCCGGAGGTACTGTAGCAAGAAATGAAGAAGTGGGAAATTTTTTGTTTCCCTCTTCAATTTATACCCTAATAAAAAATGGGGTATAGAGTGCAATTTCCCACAAAATGTGGGCCAATTTGAAGAAAAACGGGGTCTTTTTCGAGCATAAGCGAAAATCGGAGGACTGTCGTGCAAATCTTGAGGAGCGTGGCCTAGGGAATGATCGCGCGTGGGCGGCGCGTAATCATGCCGCCCACGTCATCCTCGTACATCCCTCAGATCGTGGGAAGGTGAAGAAGCGGGCCCGAGGTTGCTCGCCCTATTCGATGATGTTCGTCCAAATCCTCACCAGTATAGTATCCTAACTATAGTTGCTCGCCTCAAAGTTGCTCGTCTGAGGCAACATTTAGTCAGGATAGGGGGCAATTTTTTATAGACGAACATCAATCATTGTTGGGCGAACAAGTTTTAAGGCCTTAATGGAGATTACAAAAAATCAACCCTAAATCAAAGATAATTAACAAATAAAATCAAAATGGAGTGCACAAGTCAATCCAGAAGTTGTACGAAATGACGAACAACTCCATCGACGAACAACTTATTGACGAACAGGACCAGAGACCCGAGATCAGATATGGACCTTCCATCAAATCGCTAAGGACGAACAACTTTGATCATAAGTGGTATATCTACCGGCCTAAGAGGTGTATGAAGACGAATAAGGAACCAAGATTCCCAAGCTCATCCCAACCTGAAGTCCAGGCGAACAACTTCCAAGCCACGTCCATAAAAAGCGAACAACTTTGATGAAGAAATCATACTGGATCAAATAAGCCGACCTGGACGAACAACAACGAGTCCGAGATAAGACCAAAGAAGACTTTGTAACTAAGATTCAACTTAGATAAGGTCAAACAAGGTCAAAGGACACTTGTCTAGCATGCAAGCTAGGGAGACCAAGAGTCTTGGACACCTCCTGCTTGCTAGTCTCTATAAATAGTTGTTCTCCAGCTAAGAAATACAAGTTCAAATTCACAAATAATTCCCAAAACACACACAAACACACCTAAACAAACACATATACGAAATAAATACGATTCCGACTTTCGTATTTATAATTTCACAATCCAAATCTTTGATTTACCATTTGCGGTGGTAATCAATCACACGTTATTGATTGATGGTCTTAAACCGAACTAAAACAGTCACTAGTCCTTCCGATTAAATTTGATCACCAACACCAAGCGTGCAAGGGTTTTAGCTAGACATGGTGTTGACGGAAACAAAAACAATTGAAGAAGTAACGAACATAAACATAATGATTTGAACTAAAAAATTATTAAACATAAACTAAGGTTTAAAGAAATAAATGCTAAGAACTGAAATTAGATTAATAAAACAAAGTCTCAAGTATTCAAGAACAAAGAATTAAAGGAAAGAAACTCATAATCAAAACCGAACTATGAATTCGTAAGTAAACCTCGATTACACGTGAAAATTAAGCTTGCCCGTTTCTTCTCCTCTTTCCCTCTCTAAAAACTAACTCTAAAAGTGATGTGGTATGAAGTGGTGTCAAAAAACGTGTTCGAGAGAGCATGAGTGCTCGAGCCCTTGATGCATTCGAGCTATTGAGCTCGAGCGGGTGCTGCTCGAGCACTTTCATATTTTTGCTTTCGGATTTGTTTTTCGGCCCATGAGTTCCCAATTCGGTTACCGCGGGGGGGGGGGGGGGGGGGGGGGGGGGTTGATTAGGCGTGAAATTATCATGATTCGTAGCTACGAATGCATCAAGGGCTCGAGCACTCATGCTCGAGCTGGTCGAGTGCCAAATCATTCTGTAAGTTTCGAGCGCTCGAGTGACATGCTCGAATGGCAAAAGTTCTCTGGAAGTTTTAGGTGCTCGATCAACATGCTCGAGCATTGGTACTAGAGTGGCTCCACTCGAGTGGCTCTCCTTCTTCTTCAACTGATACTTTTCTTCTTGCGCACTAATACCATTCGTATTTCCTCGATATCTTCTCATCCGGGCATCCGTTTGAGTCGATTCAAAGTCCTACGAACTCCATTTATTGCCCTCGATTCACCTATAAGCATCAAAAAGACAAATTCATCAATGTGTAGAAATGATACTCAATTGACTCTAAATACTCAACAAAATCGACCAAAATTGGGGCATTTCTAGCTACGAATCATGACAATTTCACGCCTAATCAAGCTAAGAGCACTGAACTTCTGAGGGTGAAAGATATTTTGAAGCAGTATGAGGAGGCATCTGGGCAAGCTATCAACTTGAACAAATCAGATATAATGTTTAGTGGTGGTATCTTGGTTGAGCGTGGAGTTCAGTTAGCAAGAGATTTGGGAGTACGACATGTTGATCAGCATATGCTTTATTTGGGGATTCCTACGTCAGTGGGGAGGTCCAGAAGTGATGTGTTTAGAGGGTTGGTTAACAGGGTCACCAAGAAGATTAAGGATTGGAAGAGCAGGTGTTTGTCTCAGGCAGGGAAGTTAACTTTGGTGAGATCGGGGGTACAATCGATTCCTACATTTGATGACTGTTTCAGGATTCCTGATAAGATTATTAAAAAAATAAAAGGGGAAGTATCTCGCTTTTTGTGGGGGCAAAATGGGGAGGAGTCGAGGGTATACTGGCCTAGGAGGGAGTTGTTGTGCTTGCCTAAGAGTAAGTGGGGGTCTTGGCCTTCGTGATTTAATTTTGTCTAATTAGGCCCTATTGGCGAAGCAGGGATGGAGATTAATCTAGGATGATACTACGTTGCTGGCCCGTGTCCTCAAGGCTCACTATTTTCCACTCGGGAATTTTCTTACAGCAACATCGGGTTATGCTCCGAGCTATACTTGGCAAAGCATTCTGGAGGGGAGGGGGTCGATGTTACAAGAGGGGCTTGTATGGATTATGGGTGATGGGCGTTCTATTAATGTATGGGAGGATGATTGGCTTCATGATGGAGGGCCCCCAATGGTTACAACTGTGAGGGGAGATAACCTTTCTAACATGAAAGCGTGTGATTTAATGATTGAAGGGGAACGAAGGTGGGATGTTCTGAAGGTGAGAGAGCCTGTTTTCTCAGGCTGATTCTCGCAGAATTTTGTCACTTCCCTTGGGGCAGTTTACTATTGCAGATTTTCAAGAGTGGAAGTTCACAAAAAATGGTGTTTATGCTGCTAAGTCCGGATATTTTGATATTAACGGCTCGATTGATATAGGGGCTGATCTGCGGGGTAGAAGATGGTCGAGAGTACGAAAAATGAACATAATTCCTAAGATTCAACATTTTATGTGGCGGGTGTTGCATGGTATCCTTCCGACGAGTATTAATTTGGTAAGTAGATTTGTTGATGTCTCCCCTTTTTGTACGAGATGTGGAGACGAGTTGGAGACGGCGGAACATGCACTTCGTGACTGTTATTGGGTGCGACAATTTTGGGAAGAAAGAGCAAGTTTGCGTGTGGAGTTACAAGATGGTGTGCTGGAAGAATGAGTGGATGGCGTGTTTGACTCATTGAGTGATAAAGATGGGTGTCGGTTTGCCACGTCCTTGTGGTACATTTGGTTTTCAAGGAATCAAATGTTACTTCAAGGAAAACATATCTCTCATTTGCAAGTGGGTAACATGATAATGGTACACAAAGATGATTTCTTAGTTGCACAGGTTAGCTCCAAGGTGCAAATTGCAATGGATGTTGAGAGAGATTTTTGGGTAAGGCCGGTGGTGGGGTCCTATAAGTTGAATTGTGATGTTGCTATTAAGAGAGGCACTGGGGCGGCAATTGGGGGTGTAGTGAGAGACAGTAATGGCGTGGTTTGTTGGAGTTTTGCGCAGACGTGTTCGTGCATGGTGGAAGTGGAAACTACTGAAGGCATGACTATCTTGCAAGGATTACAGTATGCTCGTCGTTAAGGTTTAATGGAGGTGGTTGTTGAAACGGACTCGCAGCTCCTGATTAATGCCATTAAGTATCATGTACATCAGTTATCTACCATTGTAATGTGGTTAATGATATTATTAGTATAGCTGGTTCGCTTGCTAGTATTTCTTTTCATTGGATTAGGCGTTCTACGAACGTTGTTGCTCATAGGTTAGTTTTATTCGGGCTCTCTTGTGAGTTGCCTTATTTTTCCTTTTCAGTTCCGGATTCGATTGGGGATTCTATTAGTGCCGATTCTAGGCATTTCTCTTGATTAATATTATATTTCCTTTAAAAAAAATTCATTCCTAGTTTAATTGATTAATTACAAAGTATTATATACAAATAGTTAATATAAGTTTATCATTAAATAATTTTAAAATATTATTTATTTAATCAAGAGTATCAATAAATTTGTCAGAAGTATCATTAATTTGAATCGATGGTATTATATTGTACTCCTTCTGTCCCAGTTTTGTTTTCCTATTTGATCGTGCGCAGAGTTTAATGCGAGAATTGAATTTTAGTATTTAAATGAATAAAGTAATATTGAAAATGATGAATTGTGAATAAAGTAGTATTGAGAATGGTGAATAGCAAATAAAATATTATTTAAATGAATAAACTAGTTTCTATTTTAGGGATGAAAAAATAAAATTGAGACGAACCTTTTTGACAAATTGGAAAACAAAACTGGGACAAAGGGAGTAGTTGATATAAAGTCTTTTGGACATATACCCTGATGAAATTTTTTATACTCCTAATTATACGTTTGATACTTTAAAACAATTTCATCGTAAATTTATCATAAATCATTTTTATATAAACCCAGCGTATTGATTAATTTGACACAATAATTAAGTGGGACTATTCATTATTTATGATCATTAAGGCGCGGTTTCTGATATTCTTTTCCTGCATCATTCCCCGAAGCGTCATTCTGATGAACACTATTCCATTATAATTATGGCTTCATTTCTCCAATTTTAATTCCCCAACGCTGCTCCCTGAATGCCATCGATTATTCATAAGCTCAAGGTCTAAAATCCCCAATTTCGAGCTAGGGTTTGATATGGAGAAAAAGAGGAAAAAAATTGAAGCAGAGTTGCAACTGCCCGAAGCCATTATTCAGCATATCCAATCTTTTTTGGATGGAAGGGAAGCTGCTCGAACAACTATTCTCTCCGAATCATGGTACGCCGCCTGGTTAACTCGGCCCAACCTCGATTTTCATCAGGGAGACTTTGTACTGAAATCCGGATATGATAATAAGAGCGCAAGCAGATTATGGAGATTCGCGAAGAAGACCGTGGAAAGGTACGGGAAACTTAACCTAAAGATCCATAGTTTAAGGTTATCGATTTATGGTTCTAATGATGCCACACACTACAGTAATTCATATGCTAACAGATTAATTTTGAAAGCATTGAGAATGGGTGCTACCGATCTCGATTTCAAAATTCTCGACCAAAATTATGGATTGCCATTTGTACTGTCAGATGAAGTGTTTGGATCCAAAAACCTTATCAAATTATCTGTGAGTGGGTGCAAAATTTGTTTTGGGGCAGATGAAAAAGTAATTAGTTGTTCGAGACTTAAGTCGCTAACTTTAGAGAAGGTGGATGTAGAAGGTGATATAATTTCGAATTGTCCCCTGATTGAGAATATGTCATTGTCTGCAACTAACTATATATTTCCTGAGGTTGGAAAACGAAATGTGGGATATGAGTTCCAAAAGCTCAAGTGTTTGTTGTTGTTTGGAAGTGATGTTCATTCCCTGTTTTTGGATGACTTCTCTTGTAAATTTCCTTGCCTTAAGAATTTGGCTCTTCATCGTTGTAAAGGCTACAAAGTAATACAAATTTCTAGCCCCTCACTCGAGTGCATAAGTTTTACACAGGATGAGAAGCTAATGGCGAAGTTTGATGTTCCAAACATTCGTAAATTTACATTTTCAGGCTTGAGCATTCCTTCGCTTTCGTTTAAACCAACTATGACAAGTAATTGGGAGTCCGAAATATCTATTAAGCGCCGCAGCTATCTTTCTAGTAAATGGTTCCGCGAGTTGAACATACTTTTGAAAAAGTTGAGCGTGTCAAAAGTTTCTCTCTCGCTCGAGGCTTTGTCAGAGCAAAGCCTCGATTGGGCTGGACGTATTCAAGGTTTACCCAAACCAGAAGTGGAGAACTTGTCTATCAATGTGCCGTGCTCAGTTTGTCCTGCTCTTCTCTATGCTTTATTTAGTTGTTGTCACCCGATATATATTACTCAGTGCTGGTTTCCCAAGGCATACGGCGGGGGAGAGAAAACCTACAATTTCATGGATTTTGTTTTCAAGATGATGATGCCACAAGTAACTTTGAGTAGCTGCATTGCTTACCAAAGGAAGTCTGGTGAGTCTGATCTTAAGGAAGTAAATGTGGAGTTTTATGATGAGTCTGTTTCTGCGTGGCGGCCTCGGCCTCAGCCTCTATTGTTCGGTGCTTCAGCAAGTCTAGGAGACAATGAACATAGAACTCGAGTGCATTTAAGATGGGGACGTTAGCCTTAATGTCCTTTTCAAGAAAGCGATATATGGTTGATGTGTGTGCTCATATTTCTGTCATGTCCTTTTGATGTATATGAGGCTTGAGTGACCATCTTAATTAAGTTAGTTCATATGCAGTACTTGGTTTCTCCAGTTTTACCAGTATTGTCCTATATGCTTAATTTTAAAAGTTAATTCTGTGTTGATAGCAGTATGATTCTGATAAATATTAAGTATAATACTGTTGGCTAGACTTCTATAATAGTATAATCCGCTAATTAGTATCTGCCATACTTAGAGTAGAGTTTGAATTTAGTATATAAATGCACAAATACAAAAAATATTAAAAAAAAATATGTATGTTACAAAAAATGTTGATTTGTTAAAAAAAAATACTTGGTTTTAAAGTTTATTTTAAAAACTTAAAATATATATATATATATATATATCTAGTTCTAATATGTGTTGATGACCTTATACCAAATGTATAATTTAGTGGTTGTTTATGCTTGTGAAGACCATCAAATAAGGTTTAATATACTGGATTTGTATAAGAAAAGATCAAAAAATAAGATTGCAAGAGTTTGACTACTTTTTTAATATTTGGAACTCATATTTCTTTCCTCGTGATGAGGCATTTATAAGCATACTCAATTATCCTAATTTACATGTGTGACAAGTGTTTAGACATTTGTTTAATTCTAAGCTATTGTATTTTATACATTAACAAGTGTTAAAACACTTGTTTGTTTCTAATACAATACCTAATTAGTGGAATTCTTAGCTGTTCTTTGAGTTGCTCAACTGTTCGCTTGCATGTCTTCGTTTTTTTGGTACTTGCACCTTTCTTCTTTAGCTGTTCGCTCAACTTTCTAGCTGCTCTTGACCAACTGTTCGCCTGAGTGTCTTTGACACTTTTGACCAGCTGCTAGTCTTTCACAAATTTTATATTCTTCATGTTGCTCGCCTCTCTATATTTTTACCTTAATCATCATTATTATTAGTATTATCATTATTTTAAGGCTTAGTCCCAAACGCGGCTGTCTGCCTATCAACAATATGTATATTACAAAAAAAATATTGCTTTGTTAAAAAAAATACTTGGTTTTAAAGTTTGTTTAAAAAATTAAAAAAATATATTTTTTATTTATTTCTAAGTTATTAAACAAAGGTATATAATTTTTATTAACTTGC
This sequence comes from Ballota nigra, assembly GCA_947034835.1. Lineage (NCBI taxonomy): Eukaryota > Viridiplantae > Streptophyta > Magnoliopsida > Lamiales > Lamiaceae > Ballota > Ballota nigra. Next base: position 137,151,456 of record OX344720.1, read on the forward strand.
CTATATCCTTTCAAACTACAGAATTCTATCAACGTAAAGTAAATATATATAAAATCAATAAAATTACATTAATAATAACTCAACCAATCTTTAAAGTAAATATAAAACCAATAAAAATTAAAAATTACATTAATAATAACTCAATCAATCTCTAGCTCATATAGACTTTCTAGATATACCTAGTCCTTTAGCCTATATAAGTTTTGATATAACCCAACCTATGATAATATTTGTCATCTAAATTTGCATTTGAATAGGAAACTGACAATCTAAAATAAAAAAAATAAAAAAGAGAGCACTATCAGCCAACAAGACCTACACGACCGCACACAATAGATGTACATAAAATCCTACCTTCAAAACATAGTCGCATAAAAACATATTCTCGTTTTCTCGATTTGATCCAAATCCTATTCATCAAAATTGTAGATGTATACCACCCGCTAGTGATGGATCATGGGTCCCCAAAATTAGTCGATCTTATGGTCCAACCGAGTATAACAAATTGTAAATGTATCTTCAAATGTGATATGAAATGACAAAAATGAGTTTTATCATTCAACTTCTAGAAATATGACAGGAAACCGACGCATCACATCAACCACTTTAAGATCTTTTACGAAAAATAAGGGTTGCATTTTAGAGCTCTTACCAATGTGAGATTGCTTAGATTTAATTTAAATTATGTTTTATACTCAGATCAATTAAAAGATTCAATATAAAGTATTTTTGTCAAAATCTTCTAATTAAAGAAATAACTTTAACAGCCCATATCCAAGAATTATTAAAATTTTAAAAATAAGCAGATCCGACAAAGTTTAATTTTAAATTTGTCTTTGATGAATATGTTTCTATCTATTCTATTAAACACCTTTATTATTCCCTCCAGGTTGTGCATGAATCAAATACAAATAAGAAAGGGATTATAAATCAATCCGGTAATAAAAACAATTGTTGAAGAAGCTCCAGATTTGATAGTTAAACAATGGTATACATATTCCAGTAAAAACTAAGGGTATGTTTGATTTGTTGAAATGAATGAAAATGAGTATGAGTTTGATTCTTGTAGGGAATGACTTTCAATCCTCTCAAATTGGTGGGGAATGGAGATTCCTACAAAATGAAGAATTAAACCCTTAATATTGATTTCATTCCTCTACACCAAACATACATTTTTCATTCATTTTCCATTCTCTCCTTTTAAACCTTCCAACCAAGCATCAACTATTATTCCTTTTCCATTACTTATATTCAAAAGGTCTCAACCAAGCACACCCTAAAAAATGATAATACATATTATTCCTTTTTCATTACTTATATTCAAAAGGTCTCAACCAAGCACACCCTAAAAAATAATAATACATATTGAATGGTCGACTTTTCAAAATATATAAAAATGGGGAAATTGCGACTATATGAAAAATATTATTATGTACTACGTATAATTATTTTAGTGATATACGTATTAGTTATTCTAAAACTAATTCTTAAAATTGTTTGGCTATTTTTAATGGGAGAGAATAAAATAAATAACTAATCATTTAAATTATTATTAAAAAATAATAATTGTAGTATAAAAATAAATATACCCTTGAATGATGGAAAGCACATTCCTATTGATCTAAAGACATTCCAAGTTCTTATGAGTTGGTGTGTGGAGAGTTTTTGAAGAATATATCTCACTTCACTTGCCTGAAGGACTTTTGAATTCAATAAAAAAAAGATTTAATTTGAAAATGGCGGAAAACAAAAATTGAAGTCGAAAACTATTCATCGAGTTAGTTCATCTCGGCAAAAATGATGAGATATTGAAAACAGGGATCAAGAGTTTTATACTTGAACACAAAAATACGAGAAGTCAGACATTAGGCTTAATTCTAAGAAGCTCTTCAGATTTTAAGATAAAGACTTTTCAAATTTTCACTGAATAATGTCAATACACTATCATTTAATCAAAAAATAAATTAACTTTCAGTTTTTTTCCTACAAATTTGGAAATATAAAGTGACGATGAATTTTAGTTTCTATTTTGGGTAGAAAATTTTGTTATTATATAAATAAATAAATATAGATTTGTTTCATGTATAAGATCATCTTATATAATTATTTATTAATAACAAAATTGCGTAAATTGTTTATAAAAAAAGAGTCATTTATTATATAAAACCCATATATATATACTAGACTATTTATGAATATTTTCCTCCAAAATCTGTTGGAAATTGGTTTTATAAAGGTGTCATACCCTTACTTTGATCAATTTTTTTAGGAGTAAAAACGTTAGTTTTGGGGAAAATAAAATTAACGATGTTGTTCTACTCGCGGAGTAGATGAACGTGGTATATTTAATATCTCAAAACTGATTTCCGGTGAGTGAGGAATTAATTTGGGAAGTTGTAGTATTAATCATGTGTGTTGAATAATTCCATGGGAATGGAAAATAAAGTTTCATCCCACATTGGAAAATCACAATAAGTTTGTCTTGTATATAAGTAGGAAATTATTCATGTTCTCTAAATTGGGACATGGGGACCCTAACCATGAACCACACACGCGCGCGCGCGCCCCGCCCGGGACCGGGTTCGTGGTTCTTGGCAATTGGGCTTTGGGTGAGCTTTGGTGCCATATCTATATTTTTAGAGTACCAAAAATATGAAATAGCCCATTATTTTTTTGGATCCAATCGGATTGGGTGACCCGTATGGAATTGGGTCGGCCCATTTTGGTTGGCCCATTTTGATTTGGGTTGGCCCACGAACTTGTTTAATACACCTACGATTTTGATTAGTACACTCCAGAGAATCTGGAATATTCCGTCGTGCTTCCCATAACTGAGAAAGTGCGTTTCTCTCCATGACAGAACGTGGGTGATCCATGATCACCACGTACTCCACTCCAGTAGCCCTCAAACGGGTCGGATTTCCGCCTATATATACTCCCCTTCGTCCAGTCTTTTCCAACATACGAACCAACCCAGTATATCCCGAAATCCCTTCTCTGCAGAAATTCTTTTCAGCTCTAAATTCCGATTTGGTTCGCCGGAAAATCATATTCGGTGGTGCTACCGGTGTGAATTGATAAACCGTTTTACCTTTGGAGATCCGTACGCATTATACCGTAAGCACTATACGGGCGTATTCGATCTTGCGGGAATAGGTTTCACCTAGACTCGGTTTTTTCACGAATTCGTTTCGTGCTTTTTTCTTCTTCCATTTCAGTGTTCCAAAATTTACACACCCCTTCTATATAACAATCGCAAGATCGAATAAGACTATAATTTCGCAACTCTGAAATGTCGAACCATAACTCTGATAACGAGATGGACTTGTCTTCACCGACGAAGAATGATGTCTCTAATCCTGTACCTTCGAATCCAACTATCGATGGTAATCCGACTACCACACCCTCTTTCCAGTTTGGAAATTTTGGAGACATCCTTGCTGAATGGATGAAAACGAATGGCAATCCCTTCGTGGGAAATGCCAATCCCTCTGTGGGAACCTCTAGCACTAATCCCTTTGTGGGAAGCTCTAGTGCTAATCCCTTCGTAGGAAATGTTGGCGGCAATCCTTTTGTAGGAAATGCCGGAGTCAGTCCACTGTTGGCTACCAACCAGGCCTCCCTTCAAGAGGCTGTTAGGCCGGTGGTAGTGAAAGGAGAAAAACCCGAAAAGTTTTCGGGTACTGACTTTAAAAGGTGGCAAAAGAAGATGCACTTCTATTTGACCACCATCTCTTTGGTGAAATTCATCAAAGAGGACTGTCCGAGTGCTCCTGCTGATGATGCCACTCGTGAGACAAGAATCGCTTATGATACTTGGATCCACAATGACTATCTTTGCAGGAATTACATTCTGAATGGGCTGTCTGATGCCCTCTGTGACGTGTACGATGAGTACCCGACTTCCAAAGCTCTATGGGAGTCCTTGGAGAAGAAGTACAAGACTGAAGACGCGGGAACTAGCAAGTTCGTCGTCTCCACCTTGTACGACTTCAAGATGGAAGACAACAAATCTGTTGTCGAGCAAGTGCAGAAGCTGCAAGTTATCTTCCATAACATTGCAGTGCAAGGGATGGAGCTGCCTGAAGCCTTTCAGGTAGCAACTGTGATTGGCAAACTCCCTCCATCTTGGAAGGAGTTCAAGTCCTACCTCAAGCACAAGCGAAAGCAAGTGACGATGGAGGACCTTGTTACCCGACTCCGGATCGAGGAGGATAACAAGAAGAGGGACAAGAGGGAGAGGGACTCGATTGCTTCCATCGAGGCCAAAGCTAACCTGATGGAGAAAGGTGAACCATCAAAGAAAAGGAAGCGACAAGACGACAAGGGCAAAGGCAAGGCTGTTGCTACTGCCCCTGCCCCGAAGAAGTTCAGCGGGAAGTGCTACAACTGTGGCAAACCCAACCATCGGGCAGCTGATTGTCGTCAGCCCAAGAAAGAGGACAAAGGGAAGAAGAACTCCGTGAACGTTGCTGAACGTGAGCTTACGGAGATGGACATGTCCGCTGTGGTGACCGAGGTCAACATAGTGGACAACAAGAAGAGTTGGTTCGTGGACACTGGTGCCACTTGCCACGTTTGCTCGGAGAAGTCTGCCTTCTCCACTTATTCTCCTACTGAAGGGAGAAAACTCTACATGGGCAACCAAGCCTCGTCTGAAGTGGCTGGTGTCGGAATGGTGGTGATCAAACTGACTTCGGGAAAGGAGCTGAGACTGAAGGACGTGCTACATGTCCCGGACATCCGGAAGAATCTGATTTCGGGGTCTCTTTTAATTAGTAGTCAGTTTAAGCTAGTGTTTGAGTCAAATGGCGTTGTACTTAGCAAGTTTGGCATCTTCCTAGGAAAGAGTTACTTCGAGAAGGGCCTTTTCAAGATATTTGTCATGACTGTAAGTCATGATGGCAAAAACACTATTATCAATGAGAATGCTTCTACTTCTGCTTATATCGTTGAGTGTTCCTCTTTATGGCATTTTAGATTAGGACATGTTAATCTAAAATCTATAAAACGATTAGTAAATTTAGATTTACTTAAATTTGAGAATGTTGATACATCCAAAAGATGTGAAATTTGTGTAGAAGCAAAAATGACTAAATTACCATTTAAGTCAGTTGAAAGGAACACTACTCCTCTAGAATTAATTCACACTGATGTATGTGATTTAAAATTTGTGCAAACTAGAGGTGGAAAAAAGTATTTTATTACTTTTATTGATGATAGCACAAGATTCTGCTACGTTTACTTACGTCGAAGTAAAGATGAAGCTATTGAAGCTTTTAAAAATTATAAAAGTGAAGTAGAGAATCAAATGAACACTACAATTAAGGCAATTCGTAGTGATAGAGGTGGAGAGTATGTGGCTCCGTTTGAACAAATATGTGCCGAATTCGGCATCATACATCAAACGACAGCTCCCTACTCACCACAATCAAATGGTATTGCGGAGAGGAAAAACCGAACTTTGAAAGAGATGATGAATGCAATGTTAATCAGCTCAGGTTTACCTCAGAACATGTGGGGGGAAGCTATTCTGTCAGCTAACCACATTTTAAATAAAATTCCACTTAAGACTCAAGATAAGACACCTTATGAGTTGTGGAAAAATCGCAAACCATCATACAAATACCTCAAAGTGTGGGGGTGTTTGGCTAAAGTTGAAGTGCCACTTCCTAAACAGGTGAAAATCGGACCTAAGACAGTCGATGGGATCTTTATAGGATATGCCTTCAACAGCAGTGCCTATCGGTTCTTGATTCATAAATCAGAGATACCCGATATGACAGTAGGTACTACCATAGAATCAAGGAATGCTGTGTTCTTTGAAAATGTGTTCCCGTGTAGGGACAAAGAAGAAGTGAGTTCAAATAAACGAACTCATGAAGAATCAAGTGAAGCTGCAGGTCCCTCCACTCAGCAGAGTGAAGCACCAAGATGCAGTAAACGAGCTAGAATTGATAAGACCTATGGTCCAGACTTCATCACGTATTTGTTAGAAGACGAACCTAGGACTATCAAAGAAGCTCTTTCCAGACCAGATGCATCTCTCTGGAAAGAAGCGATAAACAGTGAATATGATTCAATTCTGCAAAATCATACATGGGAGTTGGTTGACCTCCCTAAAGGTTGCAAGACCTTAGGATGTAAGTGGATCCTTAAAAGAAAGTACAAAGCAGATGGATCTATTGAAAAGTATAAAGCCCGTTTGGTTGCAAAGGGTTTTAAACAAAGAGAAGGACATGATTTCTTTGACACCTACTCTCATGTTACAAGAATTACATCCATTCGTGCACTTGTCGCGATTGCTGCTTTACATAATCTCGAAATACATCAAATGGATGTAAAAATTGCTTTTCTTAATGGAGAGATGGATGCTGAAATATACATGGATCAACCAGAGGGTTATGTTGTACCCGGGAGCGAGAAAAAGGTTTGTAAACTCGTTCGGTCGTTGTATGGACTTAAACAAGCTCCTGTACAATGGCACTTGAAATTTGACAATATTATGTTGTCAAATGGATTTCGAATTAACGAATGTGACAAATGTGTGTATGTGAAAGATACACCAAATGGATTTGTTATCGTATGCTTATATGTCGATGACATGTTAATCATAGGAAACAATTCAATTGTGATTGTTAATACGAAAAACATGTTAAAAAGAAATTTTGACATGAAAGATATGGGTTTAGCAGACGTGATTCTAGGAATCAAGATCGAAAGAACCACAAATGGAATTTCTTTAACACAATCTCATTATGTTGAGAAAGTCTTGAAGAAATTCAATGCATTTGATGATCCACCTGCTAAAACTCCACTTGAACAAAATGTTCATCTAAAGAAAAACAGAGGTGAACCTGTGAATCAATTGGAATATGCAAGGATCATTGGAAGCGTGATGTACATTACAAATTGCACACGTCCAGATCTTGCGTGTTCTGTGAACAAACTAAGCAGGTACACGAGCAATCCAAGTCATGAACATTGGAAAGCTCTGAAAAGGGTCTTGAGATACTTGAAGTATACTCTTGATTTCGGGCTACACTACACGCGACATCCAGCTGTACTTGAAGGGTACAGTGATGCTAATTGGATATCCGATAGTAAAAACTCTTTCTCGACTAGTGGATATGTATTCACTATTGGAGGAGCTGCAGTATCGTGGAAATCTACAAAACAGACGTGTATTGCCCGTTCCACAATGGAATCTGAATTCATCGCTTTAGATCAAGCTGGTGATGAAGCTGAATGGCTTCACAATTTCTTAGAAGATATTCCTTGTTGGAACAAACCAGTATCATCTGTAATGATACATTGTGACTGTCAAGCTGCTATTGGTAGAGCGTTGAACAGTATGTACAACGGAAAGTCGAGACATATTCGTCGTCGACATAACTCCGTTAGACATTTGATCTCCACTGGTATAATAACAATTGATTATGTAAGATCAGTTGACAGCATAGCGGATCCGCTCACGAAGAGCTTGAACCGAGATCAAATGAATAAGCTGATAGAGGGAATGGGTCTGAAATCCACAAATAAAACTAAAACAGTGGTAACCCAACCATGATGACTGGAGATCCCAAGAACTTGGTTCAAAAGGGAAAACTAAGCTGTGAATGTTAGTTGTACAACACTTGAAAATCATGACCATTCCTGAAAGCACTGTTTCAAGTGTTAGTGAACCCGTGAGTTGTGGTAAAGGATAAGTCTTTGACTTTTAATGATTCCTATGAGTCCATGTGGGACTGAGTATGACGGGATACTCGAAAGGAGATCACCTATATAAGTGAGAAGTGAGGGCCGCTTCGACCAAACATTTATGAATACAAAGGGCGTCCAGGGCCAAAATGGACAAAAACGTGAGAACAAATCGGAATCGAGACTGACTTGTGTCTACACTATCTGTAAGGTATACACTAAGGAGGATTAGTTCAAGGCATCGTGTCCACTAAGCCGCCGGTATACCCGATGGTGACGGGCTACGGAAAGTTCAAAACCACTGGTTACTTATCCGGAAGCAATGAGGTCTCACATGAGCTGAATGAAGAAGCTTGACTCTGTATAGGTGCAATTCTCACTCATGTGGGGGATTGTTGGAAATTGATTTTGTAAAGGTGTCATACCCTTACTTTGATCAATTTTTTGAGGAGTAAAAACGTTAGTTTTGGAGAAAATAAAATTAACGATGTTGTTCTACTCGCGGAGTAGATGAACGTGGTATATTTAATATCTCAAAACTGATTTCCGGTGAGTGAGGAATTAATTTGGGAAGTTGTAGTATTAATCATGTGTGTTGAATAATTCCATGGGAATGGAAAATAAAGTTTCATCCCACATTGGAAAATCACAAGAAGTTTGTCTTGTATATAAGTAGGAAATTATTCATGTTCTCTAAATTGGGACATGGGGACCCTAACCATGAACCACACACGCGCGCGCGCCCCGCCCCGCCCGGGACCGGGTCCTGGTTCTTGGTTCTTGGCAATTGGGCTTTGGGTGGGCTTTGGTGCCATATCTATATTTTTAGAGTACCAAAAATATGAAATAGCTCATTATTTTTTTGGATCCAATCGGATTGGGTGACCCGTATGGAATTGGGTCGGCCCATTTCGGTTGGCCCATTTTGATTTGGGTTGGCCCACGAACTTGTTTAATACACCTACGATTTTGATTAGTATACTCCAGAGAATCTGGAATATTCCGTCGTGCTTCCCATAACTGAGAAAGTGCGTTTCTCTCCACGACAGAACGTGGGTGATCCATGATCACCACGTACTCCACTCCAGCAGCCCTCAAACGGGTCGGATTTCCGCCTATATATACCCCCCTTCGTCCAGTCTTTTCCAACATACGAACCAACCCAGTATATCCCGAAATCCCTTCTCTGCAGAAATTCTTTTCAGCTCTAAATTCCGATTTAGTTCGCTGGAAAATCATATTCGGTGGTGCTACTGGTGTGAATTGATAAACCGTTTTACCTTTGGAGATCCGTACGCATTATACCGTAAGCACTATACGGGTGTATTCGATCTTGCGGGAATAGGTTTCACCTAGACTCGGTTTTTTCACGAATTCGTTTCGTGCCTTTTTCTTATTCCATTTCAGTGTTCCGAAATTTACACACCCCTTCTATATAACAAAATCTACTTCTAAAATTCTTCAAAGCAAATTCTTTATATTTTTCATCTTAATATTGCTATTAAAAAGTAGATGTTTGTCATTTGCAATATGACTATACATAAATGTGACTTGTTATGAACTTTTATTATCAACTTTCACAACTTTTAGATGTCCTAAGAAATTTCCATGGTAGGGCATCACCTAGGCATGTAAAACTGAGCCTAAATCTAAAAAAAAAGAAAAAAAAAATGGAACCTATCTTTACGTAAATATTTTATGGTCCAAATATAGGATTATATAGAAAACATATACTGTGTTTAAATATTTTGGTGATGTAGCATGCCATGTGGGGGGTAGGAATTTGGTGGACACTATATTATTATTATCGTAAATTGTTTGCTGAAATATGGAGCATTAATTTGGAAATAGAGCTAATGTGAACCTAATTAATGGAATACATACTCTAATTAAAATTACATTATGTATATTTTAATTAAAATAGTGGGGATACTATTATGACATGACTTTTGAAATTATCACAATAAAAATATTTTAATTAAATAAAATTGCAAGTAAATGAAGATTGAAAGATTTGATGGTAAAAACCGTTAAAAAAATTGTTATAGATGTGTTTTTAAAAATAATATATTTCGTTTTTTTCTCATTCTTAGATTCCATTTTATTTTCTATATCAGACTTTTTTCACATTAATATAATAATACTCCCCACTATTTCCTATTTCGAAATTTTCCTCCTTAATTAATTTTTATTTTATTACATTCCCTAATTTGTCCTTCTTACTACATTCTCAGTTACTATTAAACAATTTTCCTTTTTATTTGCATTGCCTGCCATTCCCTGTTTTAAAAATATTCAACCTTCCTTGTATTTTCCTTCCATTCCAAAATTTCAAAAAATTTCTTTTTATGAACAGTCGATTTACTATTTCAAAATTTTCATTCTTGCTAGCATTTCCTTTATTTCCTTCAAATATGGCCAATTTCTATATCAAAATTCATCTTATTTTCCTTTTTCAAAATTTCCATTTTTACTTACATCCTCTCCTTTTTTGTATTTCAACATTTTGAGTTTTTTAATTGTTACTTATATTTTTCCCAAAATATATATTTCATCTCTCCAGTCCACATTAGTTGTACCCTAACTCTCTCGCACTCAAAGAAACCCTAAATTTTTTCACTTTCTTTATCTCTCACACCCACCTGCCGCCGCCACTCACCTCCCTCTGCAAAAAGTCATTCCTCATTGTTCTCCGTGCTGCTCCACTGTTATTAACTCTTTTTTTCTGGTCTCTTGCAGTGTTTTATGGCTTGTAGCGGTCGCTCATCTCCCCGTGCCTCTCTTGTCCCCCGTCACACTGACATGCTCATCCTCACTCAAACACAAAAAGGTATGTTAGATTGATTAATAATTTTTTGGGTTGATTTTTTATATCAAATTTGTGAGTTTTGTTAAGTTATCACTAAGAGGAATTCAAAGGAATATCTTAGTGGATCTTCCGCTCATCGATCTTCTAGATCAACTCATCGATCTTCATTTTCACACTTGTCAGAATTTTAGAAGAATGATATCGTAATTTTTTACAAATCTGCAGTAACACACAATCTCCTTTCTCAATAGCTTGTCTTTCTTAGAGTTTGTTTAATAACAACCCACTATAAAGATGATATTTTCAATAACACAAGTTCCACTATACAATTCAAGTGCATTTATGGATAATATTAGTTGTTTTGTTAGTGTACAAGAGAGTTATTTTTCTAATAAAAATGGTACAATAATTAAATTAGTTGAAGAACAAATAAAAAAATTCGATTTAATCAGTATTTGGTTTGTTCTATCTTTCAACCATTTTCAATTAACGACTATACAACTTTTGATTTAATTACTGAACCAACTGATGTTTACTCCTGTAAGAGATTGATTTGTAATTTAAACTCAACAAAGCAATTGGATAATGCAAACTACTCAAACAAATAATCTCACATAATTTCTTTTAAAATATGATATGATTGAGCTTCATAAATCTATGGATCATATAATATACTACTTCCATACCGAAACACTTTTAACAATTCATTATTCATCATCCACAAAGACCTCTAAATTATACCTCATTCCACTAATAATTACATATTAAAATAACTTATTTTTGTTTCATTCACTTAAATTAAACAATAAACCCTTATAAAAAAATATTTTATCCATTTAAATACTACAAGCCAACTCTCATTTTAAAATCCCTGAAATATTAACTTTGAAGAGTATTTTGGGAAGAATGTAATACTAAATATAATTTGTTTCATGTATAAGACCATCTTATATAATTATTTATTAATAACAAAATTGCGTAAGATTTTTTTATTTTTGATTCATGTAAAAAAACAAATTAAAAGGTATTTTGTCAATTTAAATACAAGTTAACTCTCATTTTAAGTTATTGTGAAGGTGTTTCGGAACGGAGGTAGTACTAAATATAATTTATTTCATGTATAAGACCGCCTTATATAATTATTTATTAATAACAAAATTGCGTAAGATTTTTTTTATTCGAGTAATAAAAACAATTTTTAATTGTTTATAAAAAAATGAGTAATTTATTATACAAAACTCATAGACTAGACTTATTTGACAAAATATAGAGTAAACTGGTTCATACATGAATCACTGAAGGGTATTAGTTGTTTTCATTGAAGAGTATTAGTTGTATTTATTGAAGAGTATTACTAATTTACACTAAAGAAACTAAGACTCTTCAATATAAACAAATAATACTCTTCAGTAAAAACAGTTAATACTCTTCAGTGAAAATAACTAATACCCTTTAGTGATTTATATATAAAATAATTTCACTCTATACATAGTCGACTTATTTATGAATATTTTCCTCCAAAATTTACTTCTAAAATTCTTCAAAACAAATTAGTTTGGGCCCAAGGCCCATAACAAACTCACTCGGACGACAAAATTCAAAATATTGGTCCGTTGAGAGTGACAACCGAGCGGAAATTTTTGTTCGTTTTGATTAGGGTTTTTCTCAACTCTTTTTCCCCCGTTTTTCTAAAATTGAATCACTAAATTGTTCGTTTCAAGCATGCGATAGCTGAAAGTTTGTTGTGATTAAAGGTATCTGGAAGTTTGAAGTCAGTATTCAGAGCTTTGGAGCATCGTCTTCAACCCTTCACTGGTATTCCCTCATTTGCTGATATGATTCTCATATACATAAGGTTAACAATTTTTTTTAGTGGTTGTTAATTTGCTGCGGCGATACTCATTTTCTCTCTTAACCTAATTATTAACCAAATGCTCGTACACCTGAATGCAGAAGCAAACTCTTCTTATTATGTGAACACTTTGAAATTTTAGCTTGGTGGCATGTTTATTTATGTTTCGCATTGTAAGAAAATCTAGGTTTTGTGGACTGGTAAATTGTGTTTTCAAATTTAGGCAATTGTGGAAATAATGATGATATTTTTGGTAAATACTGATATAACCTGGTTGCTTCTGTCTTACTAGTACATTTTAATTGAACTTTTTTACCTTCTTGTAGTTTTGTGATTGGTATAGATTTACCTCAGTGTTAAGATCAAGAGCATTTCAATTGTTGGTTGTGCTGATGGAACTAGCCCTGCAAAGATGATGGTTGGGTGCTAATAACTGATGCTGCTTTCATTTTAATTTGGCAAAAACTTGCGTGAGATTGTTTCCCCTTATTAACTTGTTGAGATAGTTTTGGTGCATTATATTGTTGGTCCATCTTTTTGTTAATTCGTCGTGCAACCATTTCTTGTTCATTGACTAAAATATTTTGTTCTTCTAAATCCAGGTTCATTAATCGGGAATGGGTTGGCTTTTCAGATGCTCCGGACGTGCATACCGTGCAGGTATGCATGGTATTTTAGCTTTTTGGTGGGATTATGTTTTGAATTGTTTACTTAATCAACTTATTTGTTCTTCTTAGGGGTGGGACTTGACGTAAAGTCATGAACATTTACATGAAGTTTTGTAGTACCAGCAAGGTGAACTTTACATGTCCTCAATTTTGTTTAGCGTCCTATACTCTGTTGTGTGATGAATTAATTGTAATTTTTATGTGAAACTGGGAACCAGGCGAAGATATAATTCTTTGCAAAAGGTGGGTCTATCTTTTGTCATTCTTGATTTCTGACATTGCATTAACAATCAACAGGTATCCAAGATTTCAGAGTGCTGGTATCTGCACTGAGTGAAGCTGGTTAACCAATTCTTAGCTACTATAATTTGTTATCCTTATCCCAAAACTTCCCTCCTGCCCATGATTCATAGGGGTTTAAATCCTACTTGCAAAGCCTAAAACCCCCCCAATTTTCCACACTGAAATTCGACTTTTGATCCTCACACTCTACTGTCATTTTCCAATAGTATGGATCCCCAATTAAAAAATCAAGAATCCATGTTGAAAGAATCTATTAAGCACTTTTTAACCTCATACCACAAAGGCAGCTCAGATTTCTCATCTTTTGAGTCGATTTTCTTCCGATTAATCCAAACAATGCTTGATCCACCTATTGAAATCACTTGGTTTTACTCTGCAGTTACATTTCATTCTGCGAAATCGAGTGCACAAAACAACCCTTTCACCAGAGTTGTGATAGCCAAAGATTTGCTAAATTTGTTGATTTCTTGTTCTAATTTGAGCACTGCATCAAAAAAGATTGCGTTGCTTGCTCCCATTGTATATGAGCTTTACAACATTGTATGTGATACTAGGAAGAGTGATCCATGTGAGAAAATGGAGGTTTACAAATTGGTAGAGGATATGGTCAGTTATGTTACGATGTCGGCTGGGGTTTATAGTTATGGAAATGAGGATGTTGAATGTGATAACGGTGTGGTTTGTTTTGAGGATTTGATTCAGGTTTGGACTAGTGATCGAGGTGGGGGGAACTGCAACTTTGCAGAAAGTTTGAGGATATTTTTTCCTCTTTTGACTGAAGGAGCTTGGAAGGGAATGAATGCAAAGTGTGGGATACATGAGCTCGTTAGGATTGTTCAGTGTGAAGTTTTCTTTCTGAAGCTATACCTTTGTTTCAGTTCTGGGATTCGTACAGAGGATTATCTTAAAGATACACAAGATCAGATGGTTCAAATCATAAAGGGGTTCCGGAACTGCTACTTTATAGGTGACTTTTCTTCTTTCTACTTTATATTGTTGCTCATTGTTAATACTTAATACAGTTTCCATTGAGTCTTTGAGCTAATATCAATTGCGTCATGCTTCTTTGAGGATGCATTATTGCTTCCCGGTATTTATTTGGTGATTTTTTGTTTGCACTGCATTTCTCTTAATGCTACATATAGTTTTCTTGGAGCCTAATGCTTACATGCATGAGTGATAGTAATGGATGTGCGGAAACTCAAGCAACTATGAGCACGTTTCTCATTTTGGGTCTGGACATTGTTTGTGCATGTTGAGGAGCAATTTTGGACAATATATTATTATGAATGTGTTTTTAAGTATTATTCTAATGCTTACATGCATGAGCGTGAGCATGAAGGAATCTTGTAAGTTTCTCATTTTGGGAGCATGTTTCTCATTTTGGGACTAGACATTGTATGCATGTTGAGGAGCAATTTTGGACAAAATATTATTTTGGATGTGCATTTAAGTATAGACATAAAGATAGTGGTTATGTGTCTTGCAAAGTTTAGGAATGCATTTTGATGTACATTCTAGGAAGTCATCCATATATTCCAAAAACCACGAATTAAAATGAAGTTACTTATTTACATGTCTACTTAAACTTAACTTCCAAACTCATAAAATAACCACAAGCAAAGTTGCATGTTTAGTTAAAGTTCGGTCGAAATGGTTTTCCAAACATACTCGATGCATTGGAGAATATGATTTGCTAAGCAAGGTAGTCAAAACTTAAAACACAAGCACACTAGCGTTCTAAGCCTAAAACATGAAAAATGTGTTCCTGATTGAAGTGAAGCATACCACCATTTTAAAACATTATGTATATTATTTTATTCTATAATAACATAAAAGTTCTAAGATCATATCCTAAGCACCATTAACAGCATAATTTAATCCATATAATGAAAAACATATGAAAACATGTAATGGAAAACACACATCGGTGTGGGTTTTACATGAAAAATCAAGAAAAAAAGACAGAAAACAATAATGTAGGATGGTTCCATCTGGTTCAACCAAGGATGCAATCAAGCAATTTAATACCAAATCCCACAACTTCTTTAAATTGTTTTTAAATAGGTCAAATTTTAAACTCACTTTAAGTCGTTCATATTTTGATTACTAATTCTCTCAAATTTTGCTGATCATCCAATTTTTATTCTTAGATATATTATTCTCATAATAAAATTGAAAAAATATATAATACATATTAAAAAAATTATTTAACTTGATTTTAAAATAATATTTTAAAATAAGAATCTTTAAATGTTTGATATAATTATGAAAAAATGTTAGACATATTTTTATTATTAGATAATAAATCTAATAGACAAGTACATAGTTGAACTCTTGTCTAGGGCTTTAACGTAAAACTTGGTTAAAAGATACAGTATAACAATAGTTGTTTTCCCCTTGTGTTGTTGGTTAGGTTTTTTCCAGAATCTTCTCTCTCTTTTAATAGTTGTCAAAGTTTTGAACTAAAAATGTATTACTATTTATATTCACAGTTTTAATGTTGCATAATTACTAATTTGCATTTATAGGTGATGCAATTCTCATTATATCTAGTGACGAAGTTGAAATATTTGAGTCAACATGTGTAGTTGACCAGAATGTTGTGCCAATCAATGAAGACACCAAATCTAAATAATATATGCCCCTAAACTATTTGACATCCAATTCACCTTATAAGAATATTGAGCGCAACAAATGCTAATGTGACTCACTATTTCCTGTACAATAAATTCAATCTCCACTCTAAAAGATGGATCTCCAGCTGAAAAATTGAGGTGCAGGTGATACAAAAGATAAAGAACAGGAGCAATCACAACCACCTTCTTTACCACATTGCTTGAACATAAGAGTGAATTCAAAAGTTCCAACAATTCCTTAGCAAACAAAAGTTTATTTTGGGGTGACATAGTGCTCGGATTATAGTTGTGAAATGAAATAGCACCAAAAAACCACATGATTTCAAGAGGCGGATCTTTCGAATCTTTAATCACCCTATGAAATACGGAATCCAAATCGGACAATATTAAAATGCTTTCAGGATACTTGCCTAGAAAGCAGTTAATCGAGTTCTTAAGTAAACTGTCATAATTTTCCGACAGGTTTTGACCATTCATCAAACGCATAACTGGAGCATTCATGTTATATCTTAGAGTGAACAAAAAAGACTTTGGAATAGAAAGAAATATGTATAGCTTAATATAATTTTTGTGTATGTTATGAAAAATTGTGTGTAGGGTTTTGTCTTAATTTATAGTGAAGAGCCAACACTTGCCATTAGGCTATCGATGAGTAGATTTTGACGATGGTTTCACCTAACCTTTATAAAGCAATATCATTGATGACAATCTCTTGCACAATTGATTACTTAGCTTTCCACTTTCATCTCTTCATTATTGTTGCAATTTAGATTTTTTATTAAACCATAAGATCTAAGTTTTAGGTTTTAAGTAATCTACAAACTCTTAACAAATGATTTTGGAGTTGGGGAGGATTACATTTTTATTATATCATAAGTTGGAAGAAACATAGATATTTTGATATTACGAAAAGACATGATTTGATGTAAAAAATAATTATGTTTTAAAATTTTTTTATTGCATTTTTCTTATTTTAAAGTCTAAAATGGCAAACCACGTCAGCACGTTGGGATCTTTGAGGAATCCACCAGCTCTCGCTTTATATATATGTGTGTGTAAATTTTTTTCATAGTTACTTCTGGTCCATTGGACACATTCGGTGCAATAGACAAGAAAATAAAAGATGTGTGCTTATTGAACTTGTGCACAAGAAACCTTAGATTTCCCAATACGACATGCAGAAGATAAAAAATTATTTAGTTCAAATTATAAAGGGCGGGGAGGCCTTAAAAAATTGGAAGCTATATTTAAACATAAAGGCCAACAAATGTTTCAATCGAGAATGATTGCTCAATATGATACATATAGCCAACCCCTTGGGTAATAGCTTATTGTTATTATAGACTAAATAAGTAAATAGTGTATGCACGTGCGTAAATTTTAAAGCACCCAATATTTATTTGGCACTTTAATTGCTATTCTGCTGCATTTAATGGTGAAATCCACAATTCCTATAATGGGTAATCTCTATGGTTGAGCAATCAATTATGGATGAGATTGTCATTAATGCTATTGCGTTGTTAGGGTTAGGTAAGTGAAAATATGAAACCGCCGCTAGTAACCACTCATCGATTGCTTATTCGCAAGGGTTTCTTTTCACTATAAATTGAGATGGAACCCCTACACACAAAATTCATAACATACTCAAAATTATACCGAGCTATATATATTTCTTTTTATTCGCAAGCCTCGTCCACTCTCAAATAATATGGATGCTCCAGCCATGCGTTTGATGAATGGTCAAAACCTGTCGGAAAATTATGACAATTTACTTAAGAACTCGATTAACTACTTTCTAGGCAAGTATCCTGAAAGCATTTTAATATTGTCCGATTTGGTTTCCGTATTTCATAGGGTGATTAAAGATTCGAAAGATCCGCCTCTTGAAATCATGTGGTTTTTTGGTGCTATTTCATTTCACAACTATAATCCGAGCACTATGTCACCCCAAAATAAACTTTTGTTTGCTAAGGAATTGTTGGAACTTTTGAATTCACTCTTATGTTCAAGCAATGTGGTAAAGAAGGTGGTTGTGATTGCTCCTGTTCTTTATCTTTTGTATCACCTGCACCTCAATTTTTCAGCTGGAGATCCATCTTTTAGAGTGGAGATTGAATTTGTTGTAGAGGAAATAGTGAGCCACATTAGCATTTGTTGCGCTCAATATTTTTATGAAGCAGATCGGTTGACAGATAGTTTTGGCATATATGTATTGGATTTAGCAAGGGTTTGGACAGTGGATCAGATCGGAATCAACAACCAAATTAATGTTTTGGCATCTTTCTTTCCTACCCTGGATAATGAGTTTCAACAAGAAGTCACTATGTCTATGGGGTGCCTAGTTGGCGTTGTTATGAATGAAGCCCTTCTATTGAGGCTGTGTCTGAAAATCTCACCGGGAGTTGATAAAGAAGTCTTGCAGCGAGATATGCTAAATTTGGCTATTCACACAATTAAGGGTTTTCGGAATTTCTACTTTCTAGGTGACTGCTTTTTAATTATTATTATTACTATTTTTATTTTTATTTTGTTGTTTAATGTAGGTTCTCGAGTCAAGCTTAGATTCCCTTACTTTGAATTGGTTTAGCTAGCACACCATCTCTCTCATGTTTTGTTGAGTTTATCATGACATGACTTTTGCTTGTTTGTTTATTTGAGTAAGTACCAGTGATTGAATTTGATTAGGTGCACATCATTGTCTACAAGATTATATAAGATCACTTTGTGCAGGTTCTGCGTCAACCTGCAATTATGACCTGGTGCCAAATTCCTTTGTTACTTTTAAGGATTACCTCATAAATGTGCTGATAAATATGTCAAGTTTATGCTTGGTTTTACATATTCATGATAAAAATAGCATTCTACATAGTAGTTGAAATTCCATGTATTAGGATAACTTTAATTCAATATGTTATCTGATGGGAAGTTGCTTCTTACCAGATATGCTCCTCAAAATGCTGTTGGAGCCCAGCTTGCCTGTGGCAGCCTCATTGGTACGTCATTCCATCATTTCAAATAGTTGGAATTTTGTTACATTTAGAAACATTCAAACTGATAAATTTAGCATAGGCAAGCTAACTCTATAATTGCTGCAGAGTTTTGAAGATGCAGTGCTTCTACGAAAAGCATTGTATGAGGCTGTTATTTTGGTCGACTATTCTTATTATTCTGGGAGATGGGCTCACTCGAATTCCATCAGCCAGTCGAAAAAATTGTCTCTGTTATGGGTGTTAGCTGCTGACCACGCTATTCGGTTTGCCAGGTATGGGGCAAGTACTTTGGTCACTACACATAGTGCTGGACAATCTCTATGATATGAATATGTGAAATTTTCTGATTACAGGGCTACAATGGATGAATCAAAGGCCGATGCTTACCTAAATGCTTTCCGCCAATCTCAGTTGGTGTCCGAGTTAATTAAGTGGGTGAATGGCCAAATTGGAATGGTGCACCCAAGCATGAGACCTGAAATCACCACTCCAAGAGCCCTTATTGGTGAGTCGTTTTTCACTTGCTCTCATTTTTCTAATCCTTTATGGGAACTCGATTGTGAATTTTAATTAACTGTGGAAATGTAGAGGCTAAATTGAACAGAATTGGAGCTGCTATAGCTTGATCTATTAAGTTGTGGGCAGTTCATGCATTAGGAAAATTTAGTGCAATTAGTGAATGAAATTCGCTCAAAACCCCAATTTTTTTTTTAATGTGAATTTCGCTGGAATCTCAAAATACAAATGATGGTTCTTTCGTGCGCAAATTTCTGCCAAGGGTTCCAGGAAAGTTGCCCTTAAATTGGAAAATATGCCATCTTTATATATGTGGAGGACCAAAAATGGCACTTCCCTTAATTATTTATTTCAATTGTAGAACTTGTAATGTATGACCGAAAGTTACGATTTGCAGTTTATGCATTAGGAAAACTTAGTGCAATTTGAGAACGAAATTTGCTAAAAAAACCCAGTGAATTTCGCTGGAATCTCAAAATACAAATGATGATTCTTTCAAGTGCAAATTTCTGCAAAAATTTAAAAAATTGCTTTCTTTACATATGTGGAGGACCAAAAATGGCACTTCCCTTAATTACTTATTCAATTGTAGAACTTGTAATGCATAACCGAAATTACGATTTTTGCAGATTGGCTTCTGGCCCTTGAGGATCATGGGGTCCGTGTATTCGATCAAAGCATGTCATCTCTCCGTGCAAAAGCAGTGGCTTGCGTGGAGAACAAGCCACCTCAACTTAGCTTCCAAACGCAGAATCTCAACCGGAATCGCAACATGGCCGATGTAGACGAGGATCGAGAAATGGATGACCAGTTAAACAACGGATTTCCAGGTGATCTCAGTTTGAATTTGAAAAATGATGGTGGTAAAAAACGGAAAGAGGCTTTGAGTGGCGTAGGGGAATCGCCGAACAAGCAAATCAAGCTCGATCTTTTTGGATTTCACGTTGGGGAGAAGTGGACACCTCTTAAGAGGGATGATGGATTCCGTCGTGAGAATGTGGTTATCAACATTTCGTCGGATGACGAAATGGATGTAGATAAACAATGAGGAAATTGAACTTTTAGGATGATCATTCATCAACTAGGAAGAATCTGGCCTTGTTTGTTCGTTTGTTCAAATTCTGCTTTTGCAGTGAAAAGGACCATCATTAGTAGGATCATTTGTATTTGAATACTTGTTGGAAGTTTATGTTATTATTATGGCATATGGCGATTCATGTTTTAAGTTTCTTTTGCTGTTTATTCTAATATTTTTTGTTAGGCGACTTTTGGATGGAAGAAATTGTGCTCTTGTTAGATTTCAAAAGGCCACTTGTATAATAAATTTAGGGATTTTGTTTGACTTGTGTGAGGCCGTTTTACAAAATAGTACAAATTAACTTTCATCTATTTCAAAGTATTAACGTGCCATTCTAAATAGTAGATCTTGCGTGAGATGTCTCATGGTGAAATGAAGTATAAATTGGGCACGATTCATTAATACTTAAGAAGGAATGTGTGTTAATTTGTGTTCCCTACGTCCCATCTTAATCTTTGTACATTTTTTTTAGACGTTCCATAATAATTTTCACACATATGGAAATAAATTACTCACAGTAACTATTTTATTTCAAAATACATTTCATTCATTGGTCCAAAAAATTAATAACACAATTTTCTTAAAATGTGTATCCACTCACTTCTAAAAATTAAGAGAGAACGGAGGGAATACTAGTTTATAAATCGTCTCACCATAAAACTGTCTTTGTTTTCGGGGCTCATTTGTAAGTGCTTTTTAGGTGAGTGATTGCGAATGATATTTTTTGGCATGAATAGACACACACTATGTATGTAGTGTATGTGGTCTTGGATCGTGAAGTTAAAAGAGTCATCTACCTCTCTATGTGTGTCACTAATTAACTATTTATTGCCTTGAAATCTTAACCCTTTTCTAATGCTGGTCATCCATGCCCTTGTTTATTCCCATGGAATAATAGGTACATTTTCACTGAATATTTTGATCATGAAATTGATTCACGTAAGTATTACTCAAATATTTTCAAATGTGTGCCGAGATATTAATCCTCGTACTAGTTGGTTTCTAAATATTACGTCTGATAAAAGATAAATATAATAGGGTATAGAGTATGTATAGAGTGAAATTGGTTTATATATAAATCACTGAAGGGTATTAGTTGTTTTCATTGAAGAATATTAGTTGTACTTACTTTAGAGTATTACTAATTTACACTGAAGAGTCTTAGTTCATTTTTACTGAACAACTAAGACTCTTTAGTGTAAATCTGTAATACTCTTCAGTAAATACAACTAACACTCTTCAATGAAAACAACTTATACCCTTCAGTGATTTATATATAACTCAGTTTTACTCTATACTTTGTATATTATGGTCATATTATATTATTTATTGATTTTAATAGGTTACTTGGTAGATAATACTCCCTCCATCCCATTTTAGATTACCCATTTGAAATGGGCACAAATTTTAAGAAAACAATTGTTTATTGATATAAAGTAACTTTTCAGGGAATATGTTCAACTTTAAGGAATAAAGTTTACTTTATTGTTTAAACACTAATCCCTCCCACCAAAATTAAACATATACCGAATATAAACAATAAAAAGTCAATAAATGTCTGACTTGTTGCATACAGCTGGCAGCAGTGTCGATTCAACCAAAAAAAAAAAAGGCTACCACAAATAGTAATTACTCATTCCCTCCAATCTGCAAATTTTCATTACATTCCCACCAAAACAAAAATCATCCCAAATTACAAAGTTCCCTCCAACAATTCAAAAATTCACTACATAATCATTTAAAAGGGTTTCCACCTTCAAAACTACTTTCACATTAAATTCTCCAGCAACATTCTTCATTCCCTGCATCCAAATCATAAATGCAACACTAAATCAGAATGTCTATAAGACAACTCATTTGAGTTTTGAAGAGAAGAATAAATTAGTTCAATTCTTATTGAAGGCATGCAATAATGGCAAACCTGTGAGGGGCAAAATAAGAGAGGCAACAAATCTATTTGGGGTAAATAGGAAGACTGTCACTAGTCTCTGGGCTATAGCAAATCAACAATTGCAAGAAGGTAAACCAATATCAATAACATCAAATAGACTTGGGGGAATATACAAGAAGCTGCAGTTAGATGAAGAAAAAATTAAGAACATTGATGCTAAAGACAGGTCTACAATTAGAGATTTAGCAAAAGAAATGGATGTTAGCAAGACAATAATTCGCAGATGGATTAAGGAAGGGCGAATCAGACCACATACCAATGCCATAAATCCTTTTCTTACAGAGTCAAACAAGATTCACAGGTTATAATACAGTTTGAGTCAAATGCATGTTGATAGAGAGGATAGCAAGACTAAGTTTTCAGACATGTGCCATGTTATCCATATAGATGAAAAATGGTTTTATATCACAACTGTATCTAAGAGAGCTTCCAAGTGAAGTTGATTCATATAGGACTTGTAAAAAAAAAAGATACATCACCAAGGTGATGTTTCTTTGTACAGTGGGTAGACCCCATTATGCAAATGATGGAACACTACTTTTTGATGGAAAGATTGGGATATTTTCCTTCACTGAACAAGTTCCAGCAAAGAGAAACAGTAAAAATAGGGCAAGAGGCACTTTGGAGACCAAGAACGTTGAGTCAATCACAAAGGAAATCATCAAAAGTTGCATTATCAATCAGGTATAATAGCTATCAGAATATTTTCATCATTTAGTTCCCTAATGTAGCAAGTCCCCTATACATTGTTGGTTACTTAGCTTACATGGTGTTGAACTATGAGATTGAATACATCATTTTGTTCATTAATGTAGCAAGTCTCCTAAATAATGTTAGCTACTTACTTGCAACGTAGGTGATACCAAATCTGAAGTCCAATTGGCCCACTAATGCGAGTAAAAGTATTTTTATTCAGCAAGACAATGCAAAACCCCATATATCTAACAATGATGCAGATTTCAGAGCAGCTGCAAGCAGTGACGGATTCAACATCCAACTCTTTTGTCAGCCCCCCAATTCTCCAAACACAAACATCAATGACTTGGGATTTTTCAAGTCAATCCAGTCATTGCAACAGAAAAAGAAGGCAAAAAATGTAGATGGGCTAGTGCATAATGTTAATCAAGCATTTGAAGAACTAACACACACAACTTTAAACAAGGTTTTTCTCAGTTTGCAGTGTTGTTGCATTGAGATCATGAATGTCAAAAGAGGAAACAATTATGATCTGCAACACATGAATAAGGATGGACTCTTAAGAGAAGGATTACTACCAAAGAACCTTGAAGTTGATGAAGTGCTAATTAGGGAATGCATAGACTTCTTAAGGCAGCCAGAGAATGGATCTTTTGTAGGCAAATATGATCTGGTCAATCTTATGACTGATCTTGGGTATTAGGGGTGTACTTACTATTAACTCATCTTTTTGTATGTTTACTGCATAACCATATGATTAAGATAACCTTTAAGTGCAGGTAGTGTTTAAGCAGTAAACATAGATTTTGTACTTTTTTGTGAAGTCATAATGATGGCATGCATATTTTGTGAAGTCATAGTGGTGGCATAAATGCATATACTACCCTCAGAATAATCACATCATTGGGTTAAGCCCACATATTGCACCATTTAGCCTCCTAAACTACACAAACAAGTCATAGTGGTGACATAAATGATGCAAATATCCATTATACAGCAAGTACCATCAATATTAGATCATAAACCAACATGCACCAACTGTTTTATATCCAATTTGTTTCTTTGCAGTAAACAAACCAAAGAATATCATCAAGCCACTTCATATATTGAGGTAACATGCATATACTACCCTCGGATTAATCACATCATTGGGTTAAGCCCACATATTGCATCATTTAGCCTCTTAAACTACACAAACAAGTCATAGTGGTGACATAAATGGTGCAAAAATACATTATACAGCAAGTACCATCAATATTAGATCATAAACCAACATGCACCAACTGTTTTATATCCAATTTGCTTCTTTGCAGCAAACAAACCAAAGAATATCATCAAGCCACTTCATATATTGAGGTAACATGCATATACTACCCTCAGATTAATCACATCATTGGGTTAAGCCCACATATTGCATCATTTAGCCTCCTAAACTACACAAACAAGTCATAGTGGTGGCATAAATGATGCAAAAATACATTATACAACAAGTACCATCAATATTAGATCATAAACCAACATGCACCAACTGTTTTATATCCAATTTGCATCTTTGCAGCAAACAAACCAAAGAATATCATCAAGCCACTTCATATATTGAGGTAACATGCATATACTACCCTCAGATTAATCACATCATTGGGTTAAGCCCACATATTGCATCATTTAGCCTCCTAAACTACACAAACAAGTCATAGTGGTGGCATAAATGTTGCATATATCAAAGGATAATACCTGAAAATCAAAGGATCAATTGATGGAATCAAACTGGTAAGCATATCCACATACCACCTTCGACAATCAGCATGCCAATACCCTCTATCACTAAAGGGTGGAAGTTCAGGCACCAGTATCGGCCCATCCGTTTCATTAACAGCAACAATAAGGTCAAGATCCACTATCTACATAAAATTCATGTGCACCCTAACATTAGTTTGAAACAAATGGACAAAAAAAAAACTTAAACCCACCACACCTCCGCCGCCGGAACCCTATCCCCTCTCAGGTCGCCGACGATTTAAAAAAAACTAAAAAAAACACAAAAAATACCACCTCATTATTAGAACCAGCAACGCCGTTAGCAACCACATTCGTTGCAAAATCCGACAAACCCTCATCAGAAACACCGTCATATATGTCAGGAGAGAGAGAATCGGGCACCACCATTTCGAGATCCAAATCGGTATCGTAATCGTCGTTGGATGTATCATAATCGAGCACAGACATTTCGAGATCTATATCATAATCGCCGTTGAATGTCTCCGGAGAGAGAGAATCGGCAACAACCGTGTCAAGATCCAAATCAGAGTCGTAATCGAATTTCACCGAAGATGGAGAATCGGGCATCGGAGTTTGATTTTCTGTCAATTCCCACGAATACGTCGGAATAAATTCAAACTCTTCAGCCATGCAATTAGCAGTGGACTTTAAAAATTGAGAATTTGTTTGTGATATAGGAGAATCACTAACAAAGATAGTTGATTTTCCATTTTAGGCTAGAAAATTCAGATTTGAAGATATATTTGATGAGAGAGAAGAAGGGTGAGAGGAGGGAGAAATGAAGGCCGCGTATTCTATGAAAGCTGAAGGGACTAGAGTATTCTAGGGCATGTTAGTTGGGCTAGGTTTAGGAAGGAAATGGGTCGTGTTTAATGGGTTAGTGAATTGGGTTATGGTGGGTTATTTAATTAAAATTGGTAATCTAGTGGCATGGAGTGTAAATATGTGATATTTTTAAGGGTTGAATTTAAAGGGGTGGTGTTGTTTTTTTGCCAAATAAGGAAATGGGTAAACAAAAAAAAACCTTCCTTATTTGGGCAAATGGGTAATCTAAAATGGGACGGAGGGAGTATAAAAGTAATATTGACCCAATTTTTATGCTCCAAAGTCAAGATAAAATTATCTCGTCTCACCTCCTTACAATTTTATTATTAGGCTCCACTTGGTTGGGTATAAAAGACATTTATTATATGAGGCGAGAAAAAAAGTAGGGAATACAAATTTAATAGAGATTTGATATATTATATTGCTTGATAGATTGTATTATGAAAACTTTTATCCTTTTATTCCATAATAAATTTGTAATGGGGTGAAGTCAAGACTATTTTTTCTTGACTTGAGCATATAAGACCCATTTTGTACCGGTTCAGAGGTAATAAATTCGGGTCAATATTATATTAGTATGTTCTAACCAAGCAAATTTTAGTTGGATAGTGTTGGTGGGCGAACAATTAAGTGATTAATAAACAAAAGGAGATCATTAAACTCGGTAACAGGATAAAAAATGGAAAGAGCTAGCAACTCCGTTGGGCGAGCAGCTTTGCAAGAAGCTCTAATATAGCAAGCCGGACAGGACGAACATCTGCGTTTGACGAAGAGGAAAATAACTCCGCATTGGCAACAGAGTTGGACTTGCTTGAAGAAAAAAGAATAACAACAGAATTGAAAAATACAATTTATAAGAAAAGAGCGGCGAAGTACTACAATTCTCAAGTAAAAGCAAGAGAGTTCGAAATTGGGAACTTGGTACTTCGAAAAGTTTTAACACCACCAGGAGTATTCGGCCCGACTTGGGAGGGCCCATACAAAGTGACGAATAAGTGGCACAACGGCACATACGACCTTGAAGACATGGAAGGCAAGTCGTCCCAATACTCCTGGAACACTACTTTGCTCAAGAAGTACTATCAATGAAGTCCTGTAAGTCTTAGAAGTTTTACAAATAGATCCCTTGTGATTTTTTGTAATATTGGAATTTTTTGCACAAGTTTATATATGAGCGAGCAGTTATGCAGTTACTAGGCGAACAGTATTGTATTTAACATTTATCCTGCTTTCTTTGAGATTTTTGAATCTTTTAAGTCCAGATTACTCAGTTGCTCGCCCAAAAAATTGCAAAGTGCAAGTCTGTTATAAGACGAACAATAGAGCTTGTTAAATGCAAAAACAAGGCTAAGTCTGTAGCGGACCAATAGCCCACACTAGTATAAGGCCAAGTCCATAAGCGACCAAAGGGGCCCAAACAATTAAAGGTCAAGTTCTACAAGAACCAATCGACCAATTTAAAATTTTCACTAAGTGTTTACCTTAAGAAAAAAGGAACACTTAGAAACTTAATCATAAACGAAAGCAGTAAACGAGCAACTGAGTAAAATAAAAACAAAGGCACAAGTTTGTAAATTAGCAAAAAGTTTTCATTTCATTAAGTCAAAAGATTACAATAGGAGTAATAAGTACAGAAAGGGGATGTATGTCCTATTGTAAATAAAAAAACTAGACTAAGTCTTCAAGAAGGAGGAGGAGCATCTGCAGCGCTGGTCGCCTGGGTACTCGGCTGCTCGCCCTGGGCACTTGTACCAACCCCGTCTAAAGGAGTTAATGGAAGAGAAATCAACCCCTAAAAAACCTCATCAGTGGCCGCTGTGCTGGTCGCCACTGGTGTGGGATCGGGCTGGCCGCCATAGGTTGGAGCAACGATGTCGACCTCCTCACCGAAGACATCCAAGGGGAAGCCAAGATCGGCCAGATCAGAGACGAACAAAGTTGAACCAGGAGCAGGGGGGTAATTCTTGACATATTCGATGAAGTCCGCCTTCACCGCGCCACAAACATCTTGATTGTGCTCGTAGGCGAAGTGGACAGACCTCAAGCATTCGGCAAATGCACAGATATAACCAAAGTTGGTCTTATCCAACAGCTCCTGCTCATGGACTTCATAGTCGATCATGTTCTTGCGCTCTTCCTCCAGCCTCTTGATATTTTCCTCGGCAGCCAGCAGGCGAGCAGCCAAGTCTGCTCGCTCTTTCTTAACCCTCTCAACCCTCAAATCTGAGGACTTCACCTCCAGCAGCATCCTCTCAGCCTTATCCAAGGCATTCTTCTCGCCAGCCAAGGAGGCTTCTACCTTCCTCTCCATCAGAGCCAACTCTTTGGCATGCTCGGCCTTGCACTCCTTGATGGCAGCGGTTTTTTCTTCATCCATCCTCTCCACGCGGCGACCCAAATCACGGTTTGTCCGCTCGAGCTCCATGACTTGGTTGAGCAGCATCTGGGACTAGATCAGTTGATGGCTAGCATTGTAAGCCATCAAGCGAACATTGTCACTAGCAGATTAGCTAGCAACAATGGTGTTCGCCAATTTCGTCCAAGCCCTGGGAACTGTCTCGGCTGCTCGGCGCACAGGGATATTAGGGATGTCAGAGAACGAGGAAGGTGCATTCTTCACCACGGAGAAATGGTGAAGAGTAGTCCCGCCGCCAGGATAGTGCGCTGGGTTATACCTAAAACAGAAACACAATAGTCAGTAAGCGAGCAACATTGCGTCAAGCGACGAACAACAAACAAGTCGATGACAATTAACTTAATCCTTGATTTTAACGGGGTCCCAACCCAAATAAGAAGTATCTTTGGGATTGTCCCCTCTCCTGGTCGCTACCAGGCCAGAGACCACTTGCTGTTCGTCTACTATCTCCAAGGAGGTGGACTTAGATCTAGGAGATCCGGGAGCAATGATGCTCGCCTCCCCCACAGTTTTTTATCGCTTCGAGGCACGATCATCACCGCGAGTGCCGCGAACATCATCGCCCCGTGGCTCTTTCTTCTTCTCCCTTTCCCGTCCCTTCTCCTTCTCCTTCCTCGCGTCCCGCGGAGAGGAAGTAACTTTAACCCCCTGCCTTCGGTGACCAGCTCCGGCGGCTGGGCGACCAGAGGGGTCTTCCCCTGCTCGGAGGCGAATGATGGCAAGAGGAGGGTCCATTTTCCTTCTCGAAGCTTCAGCCATTTGTTTGACTCGTCTGGCGAGCAGGTAGTATGATTCAGGCACAGACGGGATAACAACGGTGACTCGTTGATCTAACAAACACAAAGAGTTTAGGCGAGCAAGAAAAAAGAGGCGAGCAAGGAAAAATAGACGAACAACAAGGAAAATTACCTTCAGGAATGGCAGCCTGAGCTTCAAGGTGGTGGGGACTCGTAATCAGGCCAGCAAGCTTGCGGCAGTGAGCTGTTGAAAGATGTTCCAAATCGCGGCTAGTAGCGTCGCGAAGAGAAATGACGGCTAAAGTGAAGAGGTACTCGTCGCTGAGATCGGGATGCCCCCACCCCAAAATTCTCGGACCTGCAAAACAACAAAGAGGATTAAAATTAGTCCTACTCATGAATTAGTAAGACAAAGTTAGCCCTACGTTTGATGACTCCAAAGCCTTTGGGTGACATGATGCGCGCCTGCCCGCCAGCGAACCCCTCAGTTGCTCGCCAATCACCACCAATGTAGAAGAATTGACTATGCCAACCCTTGATTTTACTGGGAACACCTTCAATGAGTTTCACTCCGGTCTTCGCCTTAACATAATACCAACCAGCACCGTTCTCTTGCTGAGCAGAAATAGTTAAGGCATAGTGAAGCTCTGTAGTTGTTATCTTATTCTTGTAGCCTTCAAGACCGAAAAGAGTCATGAAGGCTAGGAGAGTACTCCAACCATTTGGAGTAATCCAAGTGATCGCCAGGTTCACGTCGGACAAGAAACGGCCGATGAGCGGATGAACGGGGAGCAGGAAACCCGTGTTTAGCACATCCAAGTTGATCGCCGTGCAACCAGGTGGGGGGCGATCAGCAGTCTCTTCTTTCTTCGGCGCATACATAAATATATCATAAGGGATCTTGTATGTTGCACGGATGTTCGCCAGATCGCTCTCCACAAGGACACTAGCAATTTTGCTCGCTGCAAAGTTTCCGCTCTGGGTCTTCATAATTACCCTCGATGTGGGGGCAAAAGCCTCCGAGTAGCGAGCAGAGTAGTCCGCCCACTCGTCATCGCGAACAACACCTTCCGGGATCCGAGATTCTGGTGTAGTTTGAGGAATGGGAAAATTGATCTCCCTAAAAAACTCTCAAGTGAGAGTGGGACCTTGATGCTCGCCAGCGGTGTCAGGTTGATCGCCCCCTAGGTCGATTGAACCCTCTATCTCCGCGGCCACTTCCGCAGAATCTTCTCCAAGATCAGAAAACGTTTCGGGATCGCGAGCAACCTGGTAGACCTCTTCTTGATCGTCTGAGCGATCAACAACATACATCTCGACTGAGCGAACAACGGAGCTCGCATCTGAATCCGTACTTTCGTCCACCAATAACGTATGTGGGTTGCTCGCCAACGTCTGGCGAACAGATCTGCGAGGAGAAGCCGTGTTCACGGGTCTTTTTCCCGGATTTCGCCCAGGTTCGAATCGAGAACTTGAAGAAGAAGAATCCATTCAAAATGATAATTGAGAAGTTTGACTAATTTTGGGAAAGCTTTACAATGATACCGACGACGGAGTCACGGCGGTGACAATATCACAAGAAGGCGGCGCGGCGGCGGCTCACGGCCGGAGTAACAGTAATAGTCGAAGAAAATACAAAAAAGAGAGAAATTCACGAAATTAAAAGAAGAAAAGGAAATCGTAAGATGGATTACCTTTGAAAAACTAAAATTTGGAATAAACACGGAGGAGTTTGGACGCAAGAATGGCAAAGAAAAAGCTTCCAAATGCTTGTCAATGGCAGAAGGCAAAAGAATCGAAAGAAGAAAGAAGAAAATAGAAACTGTCGCCTATTTATAGAAATGAAAATGGGCTGAAAATGTAATTTCCTAAAAGTACCATAGGCCCCTATATGCAAATAGGGAAACGCGCGTGACTGACGCGACGCCTCGCATTCCGTGCCTCGGGAAACCAACCGTCGCGACACGAAAGAGAGTTCGCTGCTGGTCGGCACAAGATGTTCGCCCAAACAAGGACCAACTGCCCGGATGCTCGCCCGTATAAGCAACCGTATTCCATTTTTGCTCGCCCACTTTCCGAAGATGAAATCATAGCTTGGTCTCAGTTGATCAATCCATATCCAACATAAGGCCAAGCTAGGGGGCAATTGTTGGTGGGCGAACAATTAAGTGATTAATAAACAAAAAGAGATCATTAAACTCGGTAACAGGATAAAAAATGGAAAGAGCTAGCAACTCCGTTGGGCGAGCAGCTTTGCAAGAAGCTCTAATATAGCAAGCCGGACTGGGCGAACAGATTTGCAAAGTTGAGGATAAATACAACTTAGCGAACAGTTGTGCAAGCGGCTCAAACCAAGAGCAATTCAGGCGAACAACTTCGTAATAAAACGAGCAACATTGTAAATGATCCCAAGCGAGAAGCAAACAACTCGGAATGCAAAGGATCACAGCATCCAATGAAGATGTACAAGCGAGCAGCCGGTCACCGTCGAGGGCAACTAAGTAATGCCAAAGACCAAGTACAACATTGGGAACTCCAAGGGTCACTAGCCTAGATATGGTCCAAGTGTCTTAACACTTGGCACCCATCCAATGAGCAATAGTTTAGATGTTGTACAAGTGTCCTCACACTTGACAAAGATCCAATGGTTAAACCAACAAGATGGTGATACATGGCCTCTTTGTATGTCTATAAATACCCCCTTCATTTGCATGAAAAAGGGGGGAATCAATAAAAAAAAAAAAAAAGCCCAAACTCTTGCAAATTCACTTCTTGCATTTTACTTAACAAAATTTCATGATCTTAGACTTTGTTTGATGATCTTAACTTGAGAAAACAGCTACTAATCATCATTAATTAGAAAAGGTCATCAACAGATAGAAATGGTAATAAGGGTCTTTTATGCCCTATCAAGTGGAGTCTTACTTTTCACTCTTTATATTACCTTATCCTATGTAATACACCAAGAAACATATTGAAATAATATATATTTTATTACATTCTACCAATTAAAACGCCTATCTCATTTTATTATACTAATTATATCCATATTATTTAACAACTTTATCTCTCTTATATTATGTCTCACTACCAAGTGGAGCCTTATATGAAAAAATTCACGATAAGTTTATTATGAAATAATTTTAAAACATCAAATAATTGATCAAGAGTATAAAAAATTTCATTGTAAGTATAAATAAATTGGGGTCAATGATACTATATTGTAATCACCATTTTTTTTTACTCCAACTTTTAATACTCTTGATTAGATTTTTGGGGGAGTTACTATAAAATACAATCCATAAGTAATACTATCTAAAAACTCTCACAAAATATTTGTATTAGCATTACCTACAAAATGACTACCAATTTGACCAAAGTAGGCCTTAAAAAAATTCACCAAAAAGGAAGCCAATACTTTCCATACATAAAAGGAGTGAAAGACGAAGTCACAATTTAGAAAGGGGTAACTGTAGTTTCAAATTCATATAATTACAAAACCTTATCTCACGCATAAGAATGAACATGTGCATTATTACTATGTTTAATTTTTACCCTATCCAAGTATATGTGGTGATTGATGCACATTTGAATTGGTAATATAAAAAAAATGTGTTAATGAACAAAACCAATCAGAATTCTTCATTAAAATAGTGTGTTATAAAAATTGGAATTTTTATTTTTCATAACATTTTAATGTGTCAAACGTTGCACATGTGGATGTACATTTTTAATATGTGAAGCACTGCACATGTACAACTACGAGTAATGAATTGAAATTATGAATGATGCGCACGTAGAATGAACATTCCACATTATCATCAGTAATTAAAATACCTAGAATGTACATTTTTAATGACTGCAACATTGCACATGTACACCATTGTTTAATTTGGCAAATCATAATTACCTAAGTGCAAACTTCGTAATTGGAATAGAGTACATTTTGGAAAAAAAAAATACACACTTGGACAACTGTAGAAAGTAGGAGTAATGCATATGTTAATATACGTATCTTTTTATTTATATGTAACATTGTAATGTGCAATTTTTTATAAGAAGATACTGCACATAAACTTGTCCACGTTAAAAAAGAAAATGCACATGTCCAAAGATTTAATATTCATAAACCTCAGAATAGTATATAAAATGTGCAATCACATAAAAACTATTACACTCTAGAAAACAACTAATTTACACAAATAAAAAATGCACCCAACATTGGATTAATTCAACAACTATCCATTAAGAATGGTATAAAAAGTGACATTATTCACCCCAAAAATACCATATAACTATTACACTAACTTTCCTACATTAACTCCACATGAAAATAATTAATACGAAGATCCATTCACTAAAAATACCCCCTAATAATTATGGATCAGTTACAAAATCGTTACCAAAATAAAACATACCAAAAGGCCAAAGAAGTAAAACCCTCACTCAAATTGAAGCAAAAGGTAATAAAAAAAATTGGTAGTATCTTAAACTAAGAACACTTAAAAAATTGTATCAACAAATAATTACTCCTAAATTTTTAATATATTTAATCAAATATTTGATATTTTAAAACAGTTTCATTATAAGTTTATCATGATTTTATATAAAACTTACTCCTAATGAAATAGATTAGAGTTATGTTTGAATAAAAAAATGGGATTAATTAATTTTCAAATCCATTTGAGTGAGATTGAGTTTCAACTAAAATGATAATCCAATATAAATGGGATAACCCTCAAATGGAAATTATTTCAAAACACTGTCAATTTTTAAGTTAATTCTCAATTTATGTGACAATTTTAGAAGCTTCTCAATTCGTGACTCAAATTTTTTTGGGTTAATTGCAAAAAAAAGCACGAACTTTATAGTCTTTATCAATTACAACATGAACTTTTAAAGTTTGCAATTTGATGCACGGACTAATTTATTTTTGCAATTTGATACATGATGTAAATTTTTTAGGTTACTCTATACATGATGTGAATTTTTGGCGATACTAACATTATGTTGCAGCCAAAGCCGCGACAAAAAACACGTCACACGCCACATCAAATGCCAAATCTAGAAGGAAAAACCTTTTTCTTTTTTAATTTCAAAACATTTTTTATAAAATATTTCTCAAACACATATTAATAATGGTTAAAGATAGTAAAAACAAATTGTTTTAAATTCGTATATTATGAAATATTTTCTACATAAACTAAAATACACCAATATTTATGATTTATTATTAAATGTGTTAAAGCAATATTTTATAAATGAACTTTTTTAAATATTAAAAATAATAAAATTTTGTAGATTTGACATTTGACGTGACATGTGGCGCATCTTTGATGTTGACTCCGACTGCCATGTAAGCGTACACATCGATGGAAATTCACACCGTGTATAAAATTGCAATGATAAATTAGTTCGTGCATCGAATTGCAAACTATAAAAGTTCATGTTGTAATTGATAAATACTATAAAGTTCGTGATTTTTTTTGCAATTAACCCAATTTTTTATTTCCCCTCAATTCAATGTGACCCAAGTTCTTTTTTTTTTTCAAAAAATTGTCAGTAAAATTGAGCTTCATTCAACTAATATTATTGAATAAGAAAATAATTTAATTGGTTTGGACATTAATGAATCAAATATAGATCCATTTCATGGAATAAGATTTGAGAGATGATCTCATGTAAGAAAAATCGACAAAACTTAACTATATAACCTTAAAAAGATATACTCAATTTTTCTTTTTTTAGAAAATGAAGTCATTCGATTGATTAATATTTCTGACTTTTTAAACAAGTTTTACCAAATGATGACTAAAATGGATCTAGTGATGCAAATAACGTCGCCATTTTTCTTAATTTGATTCATACATATATTTTCGTTAGGGATAAAATGATCGAAAACATTTAGTCCCATCAATAAGAAAATGACCAAATTGACCTCCAACACGTTTTAATAAGGTTCGATAACTCTATTTCTGATATTTAAATACATCTGTAAATTACTAATAATTATTAAAATAATAAAAATTATCAATACCCTCATAAAAAATGACAAAGTATGGAGTGGAGATGGTTTATACATTGACCATTGAAAAATATTAGTTATTTTCATTAAAAACTTATCAATTATTTTCAGTGAAGGGTATTAGTTATTTTCACCGAAAAATATTTCTCCCTCCGTCCCGAAAATTTAGCCATGTTATTTTTTGCATGGTTGTTAAGAAAGTTGATATAATATGTAAAAAATAAGAATATTGTGTCATATCAAGTACAAAATAAATTATTTTAAAAATATTATGTGTGTATGTTGAAAAATGAAGATAAAATTTATTATTTCTATTTTAGACAACAAAATTATTTTTTTGGGACGGCCTAATAAGGCAATCAGGACCATTTTTCAAAGACGAATGTAGTAGGTGTTTTACTGGAAAAAAAAAATTTAAACCTCTTCGGTGAAAACAATTAATATTATTCAACAAAAACAACTAATACTCTTCAGTGAAAACAACTAATAATTTTTAATGATTCATGTATGAACCAATTTCACTCCATACATACTCCTAAGAAATAATAAAAATTTTGAGGACCCACTGGCCCACCACCCCCTCCCTTCCTACGTGGCTAGTGTATGGTGAGTTAAGGTGTGAACAATAACTAGGTTTATCATTTATGTGGTTTTTGGGGATTGAGTTTTCTGATCAAAATTTAAGAAAGATATATGGAGGGAGTAGATCCACCGACACCCCAAAATCTAACTTTATATTCATTATCATCACATTTTTAATGAGGAATATCAGAGTTTTGGTTAAACCGACATTATGAAATCACAGGGAATGAGTGATGATAAACCAATTATTTTAATCATTTATTAAAAATAAAAATAGATAATTGATTCTTAATTGTATTTTTACAGTGCTAATTAATTCGACTGGTCATGTGACATTTATTAGCATTCTTGCACTTAATTGCACAAAATTGAATTTCGGATAGTCTATTTCTGAGAAGTACGACTATTATATTTTATCTAGTATCTCATTAATTTATAATAATGAGTATGCATAGGGTGGAATTGATCTATATATTATTGAATGATATTAATTGTTTTTATTAAAGCGTATTAGTTGTTTTCATTAAAAATATTAGTTGTTCTCACTGGAGGGTATTAGTTGTTTTCACTAAAAAGCATTAGTTGTATATTAAAATGAACTAAGACTCTTTAATGAAAACAACTAATATCCTTCGATAATTCATTTATGAACCATTTTCACTTTATACTTTGTCCTTTATAATACTACCTACATCCCAAAACACTATCCAAGTTCACTTTTTAGAAAATTTAATATAAGAGTTGACTTATAGTATTTAAATTGATAAAATATTTTTATGAGGGTTTATTATTTAATTTAAGTAAATGAAAAAAATAATAGTATTTAACTATTAGTGGAATGAGATATAATTTAAAAGTTGTTGTAGAGAATAAATAGTGAACTAAGCAAAATGTTTGAAAATATATTATCAATTATTCTGTACTCCATGCGTATAAAATCCAAAAAAGAAAAACCTCCATTCGTATTATTGACATACAACACGATAAGATACTACTGTATATATAAATAAATACTAGTATATTTAGAGTGTATTTCAATATTTTGATATTTTAATCATCATATTTTGATATGGAGTAGTATTAGTTGGACCTTTTATGAAGCTCACTATATAACATGGATTATTCATACATATTTTTTTTATATATATCGAACTCAATACAACTAAAATTAATATATATATATATATATTATATTTATATATTTATAAACGATTTTCCAAATAAAAAATGGTCACAACCTAAAAAGTCTCTGGTTGGTAGGATGGAGTTTTCACTATTCAAATTTACAATAAGCAATAAGCTAAAAAGGTTATTGAAAAGGATTTTTGTTCTTCCCTACCAAGCTATTTGATTGCAACTATTTATTACATTTGTAGTGTAGTGGAGACAAACATAATAAATTCATATAATATTTTCTAAATAAATTATTTCAGTGAAATGGTCTGAATCCTTACCGACATGACAAGACCATTAGCAATTTAACATCGTTCTCATTTTCATTAAAATACTTAAAGAGAATTTAATGTCAATTTATATCACTTCTTTTTTCTTTCGAATTATTAGCAAAAATCTAATTATTCGATTTTAAAGATATTCATTGTGGTTTATATATGATTGCATGCATGTTCCTGTCTATGGGTCTCACGTAAAATTAAAGGCACTCTCACTCACTCAAGTCAATTATATTAAGGAATAATGTCATTTTAAGGCCTGAAAGATGGTAAAATTATTAATTTAAGGCCTAAAAGATTTTTCTTATCAATTCAAGGCATGAAAGATAGAAAACCATTAATCCAGGACCTGAAAGATATAACCTATCAATTTAAAACTCAAGAATATTAAGACTATGTTTGACATATAATAATTTATATTTATATATATTATTATTTTTTCATTGAATTCTTTTGTTTCTTATTTTCCAATCACATTAAATTAATATGTATTTATATTTTTTGGAATATGATTTATAAAAATATTATCAAACAATAAAATAATTATTAAAGACCAAACACAGTTTTAAAATGAGCAAATCCTAAATTAATAGATTTATCTTTTAGGTCATGAATAGGTAATTTTCAATCTTTCAAACCCTGAATCGATAGGAAAAATCTTACAAGTCTTAAATTGATAATTTTACTATCTTTCAGGCCCTGAATTGATAAAACTTCTTATATTAATTTACATTATTTAATTTCACCCTAAAATTTTAAATAAATAAGTTATTATGCTATTATGATTTTTAGAAACGAACAGTAGTTATCTCCCAAACTGATACACTAACCTTCATGTGAAATACACTAATTGACAAAGAATTCCGCATAATGTAGTATCAAATTAATGTGTTTGAAATTAGTTCACTGATCCTTTTCCGCTGCATTAAATTTTCTTTTAAGTAATATCATTACATTCATTTTTTTTTATATAATTACATTTATAAATTAATATAATATATAGTTGGACATTTTTGTGTATGTAAAATATTAAGTTATTAGTTTATAAAAATAGTAGTATTATTGAATAAACTCAATTTTAAATTTTGTGTATGTGAGAGAGTTTTTGAGGTGGAATGAGTCACTAGTGAAACTTATTCACTAAAACTTGTAATATAACATAATATTCATTTAATTATATTATTATACTAATTCAGTAATATTAAATTTATTCACACAATTCGATATGTTCATGTACATAAACATTATGATATGTTATTATTGTTTATAAGAGTGGTGATATTATTAAATGAATAGTTTATGGAAAGACTTATGAGAAATTAATAGGGCAAAATTGAGTTTTTTGAGAAAAACTAATAAAATGACCTTTATTAAAAAATTAGTGTGAAAATTAAAATGGCATGTATTAAAATACGGAGGGAGTAATTAACAATAAATGATATAAAGTACAACAATAATTGCAATTTGATTTTAAATACTCAAAATATGACACAACCAACTAATCAATTAAAATAAAAAGAATTTAAAAAATCAATTTATAATTATAAAAATAACCAAACTCACATAAATTGAAGAATTCAAAATAGAGATTTTATAAAAATAGGTTATGATTTATAAGTGGATAATAAGTTTTTCTTACAAATTTGATACTCCATTTGTTTCAAAATAAGTACTATTTTGGAGGTTAAATTTGTTTCAAAATATGTGTCATTTTAACTATTTTTTCATGTTTTTTTTAATATTCCCCGAATTTGAATTCAAGATATACTTTTTTTTAGGAATTACATTAAAGTATTACAGATATGTTAGGTATTATCAAATATAATAGATATTTTAGAGAATTGTGGGGGTATATATGTCAAAATTTTATAATTCTTAATCTAATACGAAATCCCGACACTAATTTTGAAACAATGGGAGTATAAATTATGAAATTCAATTCACCTCAATGCATTTGTACATTTTTTTAATGATCGATGACTTGAGGT
Organism: Ballota nigra; assembly: GCA_947034835.1. NCBI lineage: Eukaryota > Viridiplantae > Streptophyta > Magnoliopsida > Lamiales > Lamiaceae > Ballota > Ballota nigra. The sequence goes on from OX344720.1 coordinate 137,190,462, forward strand.
TTTGCATTTTTTTGGGTTTCCATAATTGATCGATGACTTTTACTTGCGGATCGAGGTTAATATTTTTTTAGGGTTTGGAAATATGATTTTTGTGGACTTATTTTTTTTGTAATGCATGATCGATCTTGTGGATGTTAATAGTTAATACTGATCATATGATGAGGGAGATATTTTTTCCATTGCTTTCAACGATAGTTGATGGCTTGCACGAGCTTGGTTATGGTACTGAAGACGACAAAAACGACTCCGGAAGCGGAAGTGGAAGCAGTAGCGGAAGCGGCAGTAGCGGAAGCGGCAGTAGCAGTGAAGACGCCGGAAGCGGCGCTAAAGACGCTGGAAAAGGCGGTGAAGCCGACAACTGATGAGAGCAGGTAAGAGGAGGTTTTGCATTTTTGTGGGTTTTCATTTCATGCATGATTCGATCGAACTTTCATTCTTTTTGTAATGATCGATGACTTGAGGTTTTGCAGTTTTTAGGGTTACTATTGAACTTTCATTCTTTTTGTAATGATCGATGACTTGTGGTTTTACACTTTTTTGGGTTTTCATGATTGATCGATGACTTTTACTTATGGATCGATGTTAATATTTTTTTAGGGTCTGGTGATATGATTTTTGTGAACCAGAGTCGGCACTGTCATTCTTTTGGTCTGGGGCGAATATAAAAAAATGAGCCCCTATTGAAGAAAAAACTACGTACATAATATATCCAAAATTAAAAGGAAAAAAATAAAAATTGTAACATAAGTTTATCTAGTATTTTGAGAAACAACATCTTACATAAAGTTCCTAATTCATTTAACATTCCTTTCAACATTGTTGATTCATACACATATTTATAACAACGAAGTGTTCACATATTACATGTAAAATTATCTAAGCATTATATTGAAATTACAAATATTGTTTTAACAATAAAGTTACCTATGATTTTTTATTTTTTTTACAAGATAAATCAGTCGGATCAAGATCTAAGATGTTTTTATAGTTTAAAGAATTTTCAATGTTCAAAAATATATTCCTTAATAATATTTGCATGAGTAATTTGTTGTAAAGGATGAACCAATCAATTCTTTTTTGTTGACAACTTATCAATATAAACTTATGAAAAAATTTCCTCAATTCATTGTTAATAACAATACCAAATTAAAGATTTTTCATCAATTTTTTATATTATCAAAAACTTTTCATTAATTCACTGTTAACAACTTATTAAGACTTTTATCAGATTTTTTTTTCAACAACTATTCTAGTTATACACATTTTTAATCAAGTTTTTTTTTTTTTTACATTTGATAAAAAGAAATCATAAATACGTTGTTGACAACTTTATGAGACGTTCATTGATTCCTTTTTAACTTATCAAAATTGTCATTAATATACAACTCATATAAATAACATTAGACCCCTTATAACTTCGGGCCCAAGGCGATCGCCCCTCCCCTTATTAAATGAATCCAGTTTGGTACGAACGTTTGCATTTGTTTTTTTATGGAAATCAAATCATTATAAATTATTTGTCTAGCCCTTTGAAATCCACATATGACGCGGGTTAAAAAAAGTTATTTATATTAAATATTTTATTATTTATTTTATTCGATTAATTCAATTCAATTATAATTATGTTCATTTTCTTATAAATTAATTCAACTCGATCAACATAATTCACTGTTTTTTATATCTTATTAACCTTTTAATTAATTCAACTTTTTATCCTAATTAAATTTTAAAAATTACGGTCATTAATTGATTATTGTATTAATTAAATTTGTGATTAGAAATTAAAAAATGAGATTAATTAGAATAGACGACAAATGTCGTTTCATATACAAAGTCAATTAATAAATTATACTTCCTCCATTTTTTAATACATGTCACTTAAACAACAAATTAAGAAAATATTTTTTGTCAATATTGCCCTTAATTTATATGTTTAGGTTGGTTCGAATGACAACACATAAATAATCATCATTTTTGGATTGATTGAAATATTTCTTTTGGTTAGATTTGCAACCAAATGTTAAATTGGGAGTTTATTTGCAAAGATTCAAAAGTTTAAATTAGAATACAATTTGCAAGGTTGCGATTCCCTAAATAAAGAGAAAGATGAATGGAAAGATTTATGAGAAATTACTAGGGGCAAAATTAAGATATTTGAGAAAAATTAATAAAAATAACATTTATTAAAAAATTAGTGTGAAAAGTTAAAATGACATGTATTAAGAAAACACTGAGGAGTAATTAACAATAAATGATATAAAATACAATAATGATTGCAATTTAATTTTAGCATACCCAAAATAAGATACTATCAATTATAATTAAAATAATTAATTTATAAAAAAAATATCAAACTCATGTAAATTGAAGAACTTAAAATAAAGACTTTATAAAGATGAGTAGGTTTATTGTGCAATATTGCACTGTGCAATATCATACAAATAAGGAAGGATTCTAAAAATTCGCGGGTCAACATAATAAAATCCGCGTGTCAAACATATCTTCCCAAAAAAATCGCGCAAAAACAAACAGAAAAATTTGCTCTCAGGTATGTGTTATTTTAAGGGCAAGTGAGTGTTACTGTAAGAGTACGTATGTGTTACCATATCAGAAACAGTGTGGAATCACGAAAAAATGGAGGTTTAAATCATGAAAAATAAAAACTTGATAAACACCAAAAAAAATCTTTAAATTATTAGATAATCATAACATAAATTTTTTTATTCATGTGTTACCATATGAAATTGGAAATATCTAAACGATAAAAAAACTATATGATTAAGTAATTCATGTGATACTACATGAACAAATGAGTGCTACTACAAGAACTAATCAGTGCTACGATATGAGCTAGTAACACACTTTTGCTCATGTGGTGACACTCGTTTGTTCATACAGTAACACAATTTTTAGCAGTATGAAAAATGGGCGATCGTTTGACCCGCGAAGTTTGGAATTTTCTATTTAAAACAATAAAACACATTTGTTCATGTGTTACTACATGAACAAATGAGTGTTACTACAAGAATTAATCAGTGTTACGATATGAGCTAGTAACACACTTTTGTTCATGCAGTAACACTCGTTTGTTCATACAGTAACACAATTTTCAGAAGTATAAAAAATGGGCGACCCGTTTGACCCGCCTTTGACCCACGAATTTTGATTAAATTTATATAGAAAGCAACCGCCAACCAGGTAGGGTTTGAGCATATTGCACGGGTCAGACTTTGTGCAATATTGCATATTAGACTCTGATAAAGATATGTTATGATTCACAAATGGATAATAAGATTTTGTTACAAATTTGATACTCCTTCCTTTTTAAAATAGGTGTCTTTTGAGATGTTAAATTTTATTTCAATATATGTATCATTTTAGCTATTTTTCACGTATTTTCCTAATTTACCTTGAATTCGAATTCAAGATATAAGAGATTTTTTTAAGAATTAGATTAAAATATAACAGACCTGTTAGAGAATATCAAATATAACAGACCTACGGCAGAGGGATTATGAAATCCAATCCAATCTAATTCAATTCAATCCAATCGAACTCGCATACACATATATATATATATATATAAATTATGTGGGTTCAACCAATGATATTTAGTCGAGCCGTGAGTTTTGAAAATTGAACCCAACCGTGGCAAATTGGAAAAATATAAAAATTCATCAAACAATTTGGGGGGTGTACGAGATTGCTAATATAAAAAATTGGGTCATGACTCATGATGAATTGTATATTTATAATTATTTTTTCTTTAAGTCAAATGTGAAATTTGTTGTACTATGATATTTTTGCTTCAATTTTAAGGTAAGCCAGCTAAAATTGCCCCAACATTTGCAAGATCTAATTACAGTCACCGTGCTAATTACAATCTCCCGTGAAAAATGGAAATGCATTAATTACTTGAAAGTCAATATATTAAATGTGCTTAGGGATCATGATTAAATATTTTATTTATTTATAAAATATATTAATAAGTCAACATTTATCGAAACATATATATGCTCAAATTTTGGGCCTTGGGAGTTTATTTTAAGAAATATGGATTTTTATTTTATAAATTAATTACAGTTTTGAAGTAAAAAAATATATTTTAAGTTCATTTTATTCATTGCAATTAAGTTAATTCAATGAGACATCATTATTTTAAGATTTCTCAATATTTTTCAGACCCTCATTAATTATTAGATCGTTCATTTAAATTTTACGATTGATCTTCATTACAAGTTACAATTATGTTCTTGTTTTAAGTGATATGATTTTAAAGAAAATTTTAAGTGAACCCTTTTAGTTTCAAATATATATATTTTAAACATCAAAATAAGTTCTCTCTGTCATTATTTTATTTGTTTATGTAGTACATATATATATATATATTTTAGAGGAATTTTCTTACTTAAAAATATTCTATAAACGAGACCGTGCTCCACTTTGATATTTAGTTTTTTTTTTTTACATGATTAAATTGAAAGTTAATAAATATATAAATTATATAATAGAATAAATAAAATTCAGTTCATGTATTAAAATGTTTCATAATATTTTTTAATGCGTATATATATATATATTCTCAGAACAAAAGTTCTCTCTCTCTTTTTTTATCTTATAAATGAATTGTTTGGTTCCAAATAATCAGAGTCAACATATAGTTATCCTTTAAAAAAAAAAAAAACTACAAATTTAAAAATGTTAAAAAGATATATACAAACTTTAGAAGGTAGTAATAGTAATCAATATATTAGGTTTGGCAGGTTACTGAGAGGACATTGGAGCTTATTATGATGTACACTAGCAACTAAATTCTAGTCAAAGATTCTACTATCTAGAAGCATAAATAGTAATACTACCAATAATTAGATATTCATTTATTATGAAAAGGTAAATTAAAAAGAAAAAAAAAAAGGAAAAAAAAAAGGTGAGACTAGAATTCAGAAGAAATCATGACACATGCAAAAAAAACTACTGTTAAACCAGTGAATAGACACACATATAATCTAAATTAAAATTGAATTTCCCTTCAGGAATTTAAAATGGAAAAAAGAAAATTATTCCAAATTCACATTCACTAGATCTCAATATATTAATAACGCAGAGTAATGACTCGTATAATTGACCAATTTAAATAGTCTAATTTAGGTATGTTGACAATATTTATTGTATAAGGGTTGTAATAAACAAGAAATAAAAAAATCCCCTAAAAATTGAGGTACCACTAAATTTCATAGTTCATACACCACTCATCTGGTTCAAAATGTATGATGTTTTAGAATAAATTTTTTATTTAAAATATTTGATGTTTTACTTGCTTTTAACTTAATTTCTCAACTATACCTCTTATCATTCCCTCCCCCAAAAAATACACTAACTCATATTTTAATTTACATTTAATAAATTTATTTAGAGTTGTAATTAAAGAATACGATAAAACTCTCAATAAATTATAAGGGTATATTTATCTACATACTCTGATTTTCAATTTTAACAATAAATCCTGAAACATAAGTACATAACTCTTTTTAAATCGGAGGGAGTATTACTTACAAGAGTCTTAAATTACGCTTCAATTTTTTTAAATATATTATTTCATTTTTATTTATATGCTCATAGAATCTTATACCGTATATTATTATATCTCTTTTGGTATTTATTATTGTTATTGTTTATTCAATAAACTTTAATATGAAACTTGATGTTATAGTTTTTATTTTTAAATACAATGTTTTAATTAAATTAAATATTAAACAATAATTGACGTTTGTATCACACATTCACACTACAGTAATATGAATGTTTTTAAGGCATGCTCTCGTATGTATTTGGTGTACGGTGCATTTACTCAACAGTTGCAAAAGTTTACACTGAAAAATGTAGCTGATTATATTGAAAAGTGTGATTAAAATTACACTAGAAAATTTACATTGAAAATCAATTTTTAGTGTAAATTTTTCAGTGTAAATAGTTTCAATTGTTAAGTGAGTGTACTTACCGTTTTACCAACTGTAGTATAGTTTCAAGTTAGTAACCCCAGTGTAAATAGTTTAAAAAAAAAGAGTAGTATAGAGTGTAATTGGTTTATATATAAATTATTGAAGGATATTCATTGTTTTTACTTAATAGTATTACTGATTTACACTGAAGAGGCTTAGTTTATTTTCACTGAACAACTAAGACTCTTTAGTGTAAATCAGTAATATTTTCAGTAAATACAATTAATACTTTTCAATAAAAACAATTAATATCTTTCAGTGATTCATGTATAAACCAGTTTCACTCTATACTTTTTCAAAAAAAATTAATATGGGATATTTTGGAACCGGTTTCTAATATCAATCTTTTCTATTCGATATTTCGGGTTTCAGACTTTGGGTACCCGAACTCGATCTCAAATGCCCCACTATATGTAAAGAAAATTACAATTGTCCATTTTCAAAATTTATAGGTCAAAATAATATTAAATTAGAAAAACAATTTGATGAGTTGTAAATAAACAAATAAGGTGGTTGTTTACGCATGAGTTTCTTGTAAAAAGAGCACCAAACATGATATAAACTTTGGATTGTGATATGAAAGGGAGTTTTAAAGAAAGGTGGCCTCATGAGGTTAATATAAGAAAAAGACATTCAACTCAAATTGAAAACAACGTTTTTGCATGTAAAATAAACCTTCTTTAAATGTTACCGTTTGATATTTCAACTAAGTATCCTATGCTTCAAAACCTCTCAGCCACACCTTAAAATTGTGCAAATATTATATGTATATACATTTTTTTATATAAAATTAGAAGTGAATCTATAATCACTATAAACAAGAATACATATAAAATAAATTTGAGTATGTATAGAGTGAAATTAGTTCATATATGAAATATCGAAGGGTATTGGTTGTTATCACTAAATAATATTAGGTATTATTACTAAAAGGTATTAGTTGTTTTTAATGAGAGTCTTAGTTTAATTTCACTACACAATTAAGACTCTTAAGTGTAAACTAATAATATACTTTTCAATAAAAACAACTAATATTGTTTAGAGAAATCAATAAATACCCTTCGATGTTTCATATATGAATCATTTTCACTCTATACTTTGTCAATAAATTTTACTTTCATGCAATATTTATGAACTATACGAAAATGATCAATGGTATAAAAGATAAGACATGTACAACTGAATAAGAAATTTCTAGACATGGAGAAAATATTATATAAATGTGACTTTTTCTCTAAAAAGTGCATGTTAAAATTTGTTTAAGTTATTAATTTATAGAACGTGGTAAAATTAACTAAAGATATTATGTGATAATAATCTAAATAATAGTACAAAATATGTCCATCAACCCTTTTTAATATTGTATTATAACGTTATGTTTTATTTGCTACGTGGATCAATTATATATGTCAACCTCACAAGTACACAAAATTAAATACGACACTTAAAAACCATTAAAATTTAAGCATAGAAGGCTCGAAGCTCCATTAGTAAAATTGAAGATAAAAGTTGTTATTATTGATCAAAGGGGACTATTTGTGCTTATTAATTTCCAATTGACTACTCAACGAACAAAACTAAGAAATTGAGGAACTAATTTTAATTTAATTAAGTCAGGTCTGTGCCCTACTTTGATTATTTAATCTAACAAGTTTTTTTTTTTTTTTTTTTTTTTTTTTTTTTTTTTTTTTTTGTAAAGATTCTCAACTTTATAATATGACCGTACCGATAATATTATAAAAAAAAAGGAAAAAAAATTACTACCAAATTTCTAAACTATAGTTTTTGTGCCAGCATGTCCTTATTAATGTTAGTGGATCCCCACCATAAATGGATGATAACAATTTTTTATATCAAAAGGGAAAATTTTATTAATTAAAGGAGAAAGTGAACAGGGCTTTGTTCTTCATTTGAAACTTTACATATTTTAGTAAAAATGCGTATTTTTGTCATAATATTTTATTGGACGTATAATAACTTTTTACTAGATTAGATTGTTTTCTTCTTCACATTTCTCTTTATGTTTTAAGCATTATATCATATACTACAATATACTTAGTTTAATTGTATATTATCAAATAGGAGAAATTTTTATATGTAATCCAATCATCCTTAGATTCACTAAATGGAGAATAACAATAATTCTACACTCACTCCGATTCAAAATGTTTGATATTTTAGGATTTGTTGTGAGGATTAAGAAGTGGTGTATAATGACTATTATACCCTTATGATATATTGATTGATAGAGATTGATGGAAGGTCAACTAGTTTATTTATGGTGTAAAATTATTAAAAGGTAAAGAGAAAATATGAGTGATATTTTATGGGGATTTAAATAGGGGTATAATAGGAAAATAAGGTGCAAAATACCCTAAAACATCAAATATTTTGAAACAAAAAAAACACTCTAAAACATCAAACATTTTAAATCGGAGGGAGTATATTTTTATATTTGCTCTTTTTTTTTTTATCAAACATCATCAATTAAATTGTGTATTTAAGATCATAATATGTGATTTGTAATGTGTTCTTTTTAATGTAACAATGCATGTTTTTGTTAGTGCAATTTTACTTAAGTATATAGACTTGCGCAATTGTGCATCTAAAAACGATACATGCTCAATTTATACAATAATAATTTAAATTTATAAACAATAATAACCCGACTGGTATATGAATATGACTGAACGAAATAAAAATGTAAAATGAATGACTTAAGATTGACAATTATTATAATATTGATTGTGAATAATTATATTTTTAATTTTTTATGAGATATGCTGACTTAATAAAGAATATCCGGTATGAGATATGGAATGAATAAAAAATTTTGATTTCAATATTAATAGAAAATTTTAGCTCCATGCCTTCATCCCAAATATGGAATGAAATTTTGATTCGAGTGCCTAACCAAATAAATATAATAGAAAATTTTAGCTCAATCTCAAATATTCAAAAAATAAAGTCACTCGTGCCAAACAAAAAGAAAAAGAAAAAAGAAAAAGAATTCCAGCGAGGAGTGACGAGGACATATCTGTCATTTCAAACTAAAATGTGTCGGCCTCTAACTCGAGTTAAAATCCAATTACGTGTGTCATCGCAAATGGGCCCACTCCATTTCCATACAATACAAAGCCCACACCAGAAGCGTCGGTGACTCAGTGAACGTTGGGCTCGACTCGACCTCAACTCACCATTACATACACCATCTATATATATACACGCACATATTTACACACATTTATATACCGAAGAGAGAGAAAGAGAGAGAGAGAGAGAGAGAGAGGCGTGGATTAGAATATAAGCTGTGGATGCCAAATCCAACGCGTTTGCAACTGTGGGAGAGAGAGGGAGAGAAATAATTAGAGAGAGAGCGCAATGGCGGATTCCAGCGATTCCGTCTCCGTCGATATGGAATCAACACCTATCGCCGGAAAGGTCAAAGTCAAAACTGCGCTGACATTACATACACACGCATGTATATATATATATATATATGTATATATTTAGCTAAAGTTATATGTGTGCGTATTTGTTTTTTTGTCAATGTTGGTTTGCGTTTGCTGAAATTATGTGGAATACCGTATGTGTATATCCGGTAGGAGTAAATTTCGAGAGCTACATTTCGAGCAATGTTGCGTGGCTCCAATTTTTGCTTAGGGGGGAAATAAAGTTTTGTTTCCCCTTTTTCCGCTGGAAATTATTTAGAATTTTGTGGATTTGAGGTGGACACGGGATTAATCTGGAATTTTTTCGTAGCATTGAATTTGTAGATTGAGTTAACCTCACATTTTGGGAAATAATGTTTGAATTTTATCATATAATCTAATTCAGAAGCTTTTTTCAGTCGATGTATTACTATTTAGCAATTTTAATAATTCCTTTCACATTTCATCTCCATCTGTACAGGATTGCTAAATGTGTCTATTTGGAAAATTTATGCTATATATGATTTTTGTATGTTCTTCCTTGTAGTCTTCTCTACAATACTGTTCTTCTGTATGTTAATTTTGTTAGGTTCTGTTAAATGAGTCTAGTTGGTTAAGTATTGTCTACCCCCATTTCGAGTATGTATGGAGTTATTATTCTGAACTCCACCAAAGTTTCAGGAAGGTTGTGTTATCACTTATGCGAAGTATTATGATTTCTATATTTCACATAGAAATAATCTTTAAGAATAGTGTATTAAACTCTTACACTTGAGATACTCTTTTACTTATCGATACATCATGTATTAGTGGATGTTATTATTCATAGAAAACATTGACATTAAATCCACAAAAGGAAGTTGCTTAAAGCTAGCTGGAAGAAAGGACCACTTGAGAATTCTGGTGCAAACAAATTATACTTTTTTGTAAATATATGTGAACTGATTTCGCCATTTTGTGAAGCTGTGGAATCAGAATTTCGTAGATTCTATTAGCTGGTAGAATATTTAGTTCTAGTTGGCATATTTCGTGGCTTACGCCTACAATCTTGACAAACTAGCTTTTCATAATGGTTTACAGGAGCATATTGTCAAAACTGGTTATGGTTCTGTGTCGGTTGCTGTTTACGGAGACCAGGACAAGCCAGCTCTTATTACCTATCCTGATTTGGCTTTAAACTGTAAGGAAATTAACCTCAATTTTATTAATGGTATTGTTGATTTTTAACTAAACTCGTGTTGTTCTCATAACTGTTAAATCTTTTACCGGTAATTGATCATGCTGCCGAGCCTTTTTGTTGCAAATTCTATAATACCAGTTCCTTTCGACCAATATTTGACGTGTGTCTTTTAGGAACTGTTGTTTGCATCTGACTCCCTTTTGTCTGCATGCTGCCAAACAGACATGTCCTGTTTCCAAGGATTGTTCTTTTGTCCAGAAGCGTGTTCTCTTCTTCTCCACAATTTCTGCATCTACCACATCAGCCCCCCAGGTCATGAGGTTGGTCCCTTGATTAAGAAATCACTCATTGAAGTTATTTCTTACACCATATGCATAAACTGCTCCATTTCTCGTCTGGTACTTATGTAAAGAGTTATTACAGTTAGGAGCTGCAGTAGCTGACCCTGATGAACCCCCATTATCTGTTGATGATTTAGCTGATCAGATCGCTGAAATCCTCGACTATTTTGGGTAATTCTAGTGGTAGTAATATTCGCTTGCCTTTCTTTCTCTGCTTCTCTGATTCTCCCATTATATCGGGATATATGTGGAAGTTAAGCTAACTCTCCTTCTCTCTGCAGACTTGGTGCTGTAATGTGCTTGGGTGTAACAGCTGGAGCTTATATTCTTACCCTCTTTGCTGTGAGTCATCCATCCTCCTATGGTTGTATCTGTATCTCCCTCTATCAGTTCTGACCAATAAAAATGTGCTCTGCTTTACTACAGATGAAGCACACTCAACGTGTTGTGGGTCTGATTCTCGTTTCCCCTTTGTGCAAAGCACCATCGTGGACAGAGTGGCTCTGTAACAAGGTCCGCTACCTTTTTCCGCTTTCCAATTGTTTGAAGGGTTGGTCTTATGTATAACAATTTTTCCGTGTTACTGATTTGTTACTATAACATTATAGTAAAACTTTTTAATAAAATAACTAACACTCCCCATCTCGCGTTAAGTTTCCCCTTTACTTTTTACACGGGGAGTAAAAAATATAGTATTAAATGTGTAATATGTTTGTGATAAAAAAGAGTAAATGTAGTGAGAGAGATGTCGGGATAAATACTTTCCAAATTAGGAAAGGGGAAGCTTAACCTAGGAAACCCATTTTGGCAAAAACGGAAGCTTAACAAGGGACGGAGGGGAGTACTTTTTAATGGAACAACTTATACTGTTTAAAATTAAACACAAAATGCAAAAAACAGTTGTACGGTAATACTTGCTTATATAGACTTTGCGTTGTTTGAAAGAATTCTAACTACATAACCACATTCAGTATTTAATTTTGAAAAAGTGAGATCACAGTGAATGGTAACTATTTACAGGTGATGTCAAATTTGCTTTACATCTGCGGTATGTGTGGAATTGTAAAGGAGCTGTTGCTCATGCGCTACTTCAGCAAGGTTTGTTTCAAATCCGTATGTTTTATCTCTCTCCAAATTTTACTCTTTTTTTAGAATTGATGGGCAATTAGATTTTTTTAACAGGAAGTACGTGGCGGAGTCGATGTACCAGAATCAGATATCGTCCAATCGTGCAGAAGAGTTAGTTCCTCACTATTCTCATTGTTGTTTTATATGACACCACACAATTTTAGCATGCGTCTAATTTCCATCGAATTTCTAAACGATTGCAGTTGCTGAGTGAGAGACAGAGCCCTAATGTGCTGCGTCTTCTTGAAGCTTTTAACGGGTATTTGTCTTTCATTATTATGCATTTACTAAAGATGTACAAGGTCCACACTTAGTTATCCAAAGTACTTAATCCACTATCACGCCATCTTCTTTCTATCAGGAGACCAGATATCACTGATGGCTTGCGAAAATTAAAGTGTCGATCCTTGATTTTTGTCGGAGAAAACTCTCCATTCCACTATGAAGCTCTATACATGACTTCAAAGCTCGATAGGAGATTCAGCGCCTTAGTTGAGGTAACTTAAATCATATTAACATGAACATAAATCTCACAGTTTTACCAATGTAGTTTAATCATGAACATTATAACGCGAGATCATGCTTACGAGACTACAATCTTCGTATTAATATAGGTTCAAGCATGTGGATCGATGGTTACAGAAGAACAGCCGGATGCTATGTTGATACCATTGGAATATTTCCTCATGGGTTACGGCTTCTTCAGGCCGTCTCATTTCAATGTAAGCCCAAGAAGCCCTCTGAGTCCGACCAGCATTTCACCCGAGCTTTTCTCACCAGAAAGCATGGGCTTGAAGTTGAAACCGATAAAAACAAGAATTTCCTAGTCCGGGGAACTTGCGCGAGGCTGTAGATAAAGATATAAATACTTATAATTAGCAAAGTGGTAAGAACTAGATATAAAGGGGAAAGGAGATATATAGTAAAGAAGGGGGTGAACTTTTTCTTATTACTTTTTTGGATTTTTTTTATCACGTGTATCCTAGATAGAATTAGTGAGAGATGGATCGATGTACATCATTCGAACAATTACATTAAATTATGTAAGAAGATAAATCAGGAAAGAATAATAAAAGGAGGGAGAAGTATTTCATTTTCAGTTAATTGTATGAGAATTCAGTTGGTTTGAACACATGGACACTTTGGTCTTTTCAATGGCCTTTGTACAATATGCTTAGAGTTAGACCTATGTTTCTGAAAATGGAACAACTTTTTGTGTGCAAACCCAGTAGGATTAAATTGTGTCACATTGCAATGCTATCAATTAAGTGCTTTTTGTTACAAGGTTATTCAATCCTGAAAATTGGTCATGTTTTTTTACCTGTGGTTTAATGCGATATATATCAAATGGTATTACAGGATTTTCTGAGGTCGTGAATAAAATGATCGTTAATTGAAAGCTCGTTTCACATATTTTTTTAGAAAAACTCATTACAACCTCCGACATATCCCATTAAACCACATGTAAAAAAAAAAAAATTCAATTTTTAGGGACTCTCCGAGTGCTTCATTCTTCATAATCATTCAACTGCTAGAAAACTTGGCATCTAACGTTCTTTTTCATGATAGATTTTTTCTGAAATAAGTGATTAGAGAACTGAAATTATAGAAGATTCTGAAACTCAATACATACAGACCAAAGATTCCACCGTTGATAGTAATAACATTTGATCCCAAATAACTGTTTAAACCAATGTACAGTTGCATTGATATCTCCCAAAATAGAATTTAGCTTATACCTTATTTATTTATTTATCCATGTCAACCCATTGTGAATCTCATGTTCTGATTTCTAAGATTGCCATTGCTTTCTTCCTCGTTTCTTCGAACTTTTCTTCTGTGCATCTCCGCGTACATTTCCTCTATCATCGGTTTCCAGAGACGAACGCGCGCATTTATGAACCAATTCGATACCTAGTTACAAATACACCACCTTAGTGAAAACACAACAAATAAATCTTTTAAACAAAATTAAACATATAACCGAGTTCTGTTTACCTGGCTTCTTGTCAAACCACTTTTCATGGCTAGCAAGTGCTTCTCTGCATCTTTTGGATACCTGGGATTCAAAAATTTCCATCTCTAATGATGTTTATCTTTGCTAATAGGTAAAACGACGAAAATATATTCATAAATAAGTTAAAATATCGGGGGAAATAGGGATTTAAACTAAATTCATCATCTATCTTTTCATCTTTTTCTAAATGATCCTCTATTTATATGTTTTATCAATTTAGCCCTATATTTGTTCAAGTTCTGCCAAAATGGTCCTAATTGATATTTTCAAGTTTTTTTTTTTTTTTTTACAACATTGAAAAAAAAAAAAACCACATCATAGGCTTCCCCCGAAAAACTAGTGCACATGACTAAAAAGGTGGCATTTTATGTTTTTTATGTCCTAATTGGAGAAATGTGAATTGATAGGAGCCTAAATTGGTAAAGAAAACAATTAGAGGACTGAATCAGTGAGATTTTGTATATTTTCAGGCCAATTAGGATTATTTCGGCGAAACTTGATTAGCTACAAGACTAAATTGATAAAACAAACAAATGGAGGACGAAATTGGTTTAAATCCCGGAAAAATGCATGATCAGAGAGACGAGCTTACGGGTGAAGAAAGTTTTGATACATCCACGCCTTCAAGACGGAAACAGAACGTTCCGGAAGCCCTCTTTGAGGCCTCCAAAGTTGATGATCACTCTTACTTAGCTGCTGGAGAGCCCACTGTTTCTGCATCAAAGACGTCTCGTACGAGCTGTCCTCCCTCGTCCCTCCCTCGCTGCTAAACTTGTCTCCCATTGCGAGAATGTAGCTGCTGATTCTCTCCCTCAGCTTCCTATACATGAGAGAGACAGTCGGGAGAGCGAAACGAGCGTGTAGATTAGGATCCAGCTCGGTCACAGCGTGGAATGCGGACACCACCGTGTGGATTTCGTCCAAGCATTGGTTGTACTGATCGTCGACCTGCATTCAACAATACGCACGGAGATGAATAGACGTATGGGAACACGGGATTGTTCGAAGAGTGCGTTTAGAGTGGAATTGGTTCATATATGAATAATTGAAGAGTATTGGTTGTTTTTATTAAAGAGTATTAGTTGTTTCACTTAAGAGTATTAGTTGTTTACACTGAAGAGTCTTAGTTTGTTTTCAGTAAAAAACTGATACACACATATGGAAACACGGGATTGTTCGAATTATCAAACTAATCAAAACAATTATACTCCAGTCCGTCCCTTTTTAATTGTCTCATTTTATCCAAAATAGTGTCTTTTTAATTGTTACTCCACTAATATCAATGCATTTTTTACCTACTTTTTTCAACAATACCCCTAATAAATTGTAAAGCTTATCATCATCTTGTAATAAATAGGAATAGTGAATGAGGGTGTAAATATCTTTTGATACCCTAATAAATGAGAAAATTAGTTTGCATGAATGGACAAAATAGAACAGATAATAAGGGCCGGAGGAGAAGGGAGTACCATTTGCAATAAAGACAGGAGGTGTTCTTTCTTGGACTCGACGTCGCGTTTGTTGTGAACCACGACGCGACTCGAAGAAAACGAAGCATCGTGATCGACCCCGTAGCTCGTTTGATCGAAATCTTGTAGCGCATAGTAAGCGATTTCGGCTAAAATTTCTTGCATTGCATAGAGAAACCTTGATCCCGATAACATTGGCGAAAGTTGGGGCGTCGTCGGCTTGTAGGAATTGAAGTTCAACGAGAGGCTATTGCTGCTGCACGACGTGTTGTCCGATCCAACGTGCGTTACACGCGAAGAGGTCATGTCCGAGCACGGTTGAGACGTCGCGCCAAGACTGAGGGACAGCTCCTTACTAAATCGAGACGGCCCCCGATTGTTCATATCCTCTTCTCCTCCTCTCGATACCCATTCGTTGAGCCTCGAGTTTCCACCTTGAGCCGTTCCCGTTCCTCCAATAAACGGTAAGCCACCTTCGAAACCATAATTCGGGGACTCAAACGGATACGAAAAGGGGGCTGCTCGATTCTCAATCACTGCATATCGTGAGCTAACATCGTGAATTTGGTGATATGATGAGGCAATTGAGAACTCTGGGGGAATGTTCTTTGCCGATTGTACGTTCCAAAGTTCGTCTCTCGACGATTGGGCACGACCGAAACTGATCATGGCTTCGCCAAGAGCCGACGGAAATCCATGGTTTTCGATGTGTCTATCGAATGAATCCGAATAAACGAAAGCCGAATTTAATGAGTTACAATCTGAGAGTGATCCACCTCCCTCTGCTTGCATGTTCATAGGATGATGATCAATTTAAATTGAAAACCTGAAAATAACAAAATGTAGACCTCATTCATCATTATCACAATTCTCATCTTTTTCTTCCATAACAACACATTTATCACATTCCAAAAACTTCCAAATTTACACCTTCAAAACATCAGATTTTAAACAACTTCCAGATTCTACAAAGGGTTTGCAAAAATAGATTGGAAAAAAGTTTTTTAAAAAAAGAAGCAAAATCTCACATACTAAATGAGTAGTGTTTTTTAATTATTAAAAATAGAGAAATATAAACACCCCAAAACACCATATGTGTATAAAAGAGTGGGAAAAAACTCACCAACACTAAATTAGTAACCTTTTTACTACAATCTTTTTTTTATTTTCACCAACACATGGTAAAATATGAGAGTGAAATACCAACCTATTGAGGAAAGGGTAAAACAGATAGTAATAACAAGTGTTTCTCCCAAATGAATAAAGAATCAAACACAAATGGTAAGCAAGTTGTTTATTATACTTGTTTTTTTCTTTATTTCTGCACTTAAGCGTTTATTCTCTACATTATGAGTATCTGTAAAAGGAAACAGAAGAAAGAAAGACCTCTTTTACTCCATAATCTATGTCTTGGGAAGAAAAGGAAAACAAAATTCAAGGGAAAAACAGAAAACAAACATATCATAAAGTGATTTATAACATGAAATTGTTAATTAATACAAGAGTGTGAGAAAAACAAACCTTATTTATATCCTTACAGAAGAAATATCTGCAAAGAAGAGATAATCACTGGTGAAATGCAGTTTCTCCTTCAAGAAAAAAGAATATACTTTAGAACAAATGATTAAAAAAAATAAAAAAATGAAAAAGTGAATTTCTTTATAACTATATGTAGGAAATCATTGGTTACTCTTTCTTGCATAAATCAAAAGCTAAAAAGGACTGTTTTTGTTAACCTTTTTTTCCTTCAAAGAATAATGGTTTTGTAACAAGATACAAGCTTTCATGTACAGAATCAGCACAAGTACTTAACCCCACCACAATTCTGAAAAAACAAGACAACAAAGTATAAAAGTCCAAATCAAAATGCATAAAAAAGTTACTATTTTTTTTTACCTATTATGTGATAAAGAAGAATTCAAAGCCCAAGAAAACTGAGAAATTCAGAGCCTTCTTTACAAACCCACATCAAGAATCATGATCTCTATGCAAACACAATCTCCTCTCTTTCTTAAAAGACTCTTCTTTTAACATGGAGGCTCATTAACCATTGGGCCATCGATTTTCATCAACAAATATACAAAGGGTTTCAAAGTACTACTTCCATAATGAATGAGCATGAGAGAGTTGAAAAGCAGAGAAATTTTGGCCTGTTTCCAGATAGGTAGGCAAATAGGGGAGGTGGGTTTTCAATTTTCTTTAAAAAAAAAAAAATCAAAACTGAAGAGAGAGAGAGGGAGAGGAGGAGAGAGAAAGAGGTGAAAAACAAAAAAGGGAGAGCATTATGCATTACTCTCTGATGCTGCATGCTGCAGTTTCACTCATTTCTCTTGCAGCTTTTTTTTTTCATGTGGGCCCACCATTTCTCTCTCTCACACGCATTACACACACTAAATTGAGCCCTTGGTCCTCCTCATTACCTGATGCAAAAAAAAAAAAAAAAAAAAATCTTGATTTCTCAGAAAGTTGTTTACCCTTTTAACCCAAAATTGAGAATGGAAAAAATAATGGTGATGAGAAAGGAGAGAGATTTGGTAGGAAAAGAACACCACTTTTGTTACCTGAATCAAACAGATAAATGGTTAAGGCAAGTAAGCAGAGGAAAAGGGTCCATAAACACTGTTTCACCAGCAGTACACTTTCAGTCATTGGTTAGAGAGAGAAAGAGGAGAGAGAGAGGGGGAATAGTGGTTAGTATGCAATGATGATGCAAGCTATATTGGAGAGATCTCTGATTTGGGAAAATCTTTGACGAATTGAATTTATTGCATGCAATTACAAAGCCCCCCCCTATTTATCGATCAGATTATTCCTATGTAAATAGTGTTCTAGCCTGTGGGTGTGTTTGAAAAAATTCTGTTCACTTATAATCACTTATTTTACTTTTTAGAATCATATAATAGTGTTTTGTAACAACCCTAAAAATGGGACTACTAATATTGGATGGAGTGAATAATTGTTTATTACTTTATTTATTTTAAAATAAATATTATTTTAATATTTTGTATTTTTTACTTAATAAATATAAAGTTATTTGAATCCTATAAACACTTTTCAATGCATATAAACTAGTTTATAGGTTCTTTTGGAGCAACGAAATCAATCTTTTAAAAAAAAAAATTTGTATATGTGTAATTATGACAAAAGTTAGTATGTGTGAAGAAATATAAAATGACATTTATTTTGAAATGAAGGAAGTAATTGTTTATTAATATTTATAGTGATAAAATTATTTTTTGTGATATTGTGGTGAATAAAAAAGAATAAAATCATTTTTATGTGATTTTGATGAATAAAAATTGTCTATTTATAAAATAGTTAGATCGAAATTGAGACGAGTTTTTAAAATAATGGAGTAATCGAGATAGGAAAAGGGAAAGTATTTTATCATGGATTTAATTTGTGTTTGGGAGATATGATGAGATTTTGTTTGGGTAAATGATTCTATTTATTGTACGGTTTGGGGGCTATTTTTCTGAATGTTCAGACTTAAGTTAAAAAAGGAGAGAGCAAAGGGGGGGAAATATGGAAAGATCATATTCAAGTGACGTGATGTGTGCATCGAGTATAAATGTGAAAATTAAGTACCAATGTATTACTCCACAAATAAAATAAAAAATTAAATAATATTTGAGAGGTTCAGTAAAAATATATTTATTAGTTTTTAACAAGTTTAAAAAAAAATGTAGGTAAAATATATAAAGTAAAATGTATTTTAGTGTACTGAATATCATTTATAAATTAAATGGTTGCTTGTGAATGTAAAATAACTGATATATAAAATAATTAAGTAATAATTGAATAGTTTTTTTTTTTTTATTGAAGTACACATGCTTTTAGTGGATAGAGGAAGTATTAACGAAGAAAAAGTTGTATTTCTTCATAGTATTTTTTTATTCAATTAATTTAATATACAATATTTTATAATTCATCAATTTTAATTTAATCGTAATTCTTTTTATCGGTTTACATTATCCGTTCACAATTAACTCTAATGCTATGTTAGTTTATACTCCCTCCGTCCATGAAATTTCTACCCATTTACTGTTGGATACAGTTTTTAATGAAAATTAATATTTTATTGAAATAGTAGGTATTGTGGGACCCATTTATTTGTTTGTGAGTGGTGTTTATTTCCAAAAAGGAAATGAGTAAAAATTTGGTGGACAACCAAAAAAAGAAAGTGGGTAAAAATTTGGTGGACGGATGGAGTATATGGTTTTCCGAGCTCTTTTGGAATTTAAAATCCAAATTTCTTTTATTTATCGGAATTTTATTATTCAAATTCAAATATTTTTTATTTATCAGAATTTTATTAAAGGATTTTCAAATTCTCAGTTTATGAATTATAGGGGGATTGAAATTCTGTAAAAAAGATTTGAAATAAAATAAAATGTATATTAGAATTTTGTATATGTTAGTTATTTTTACTAATGGGTATTATTTATTCACTGAAGGTATGAATGTTTATACTGAAAAGTATAATATTAGTTTGTTTACTCTTCACTAAAAACAACTTATACTCTTTAATGAAAACAGCTACTCCCTCCGTCCCAAGATTTTGTTCACACTTGCATTAAATGGACGTCCCAAAATTTTGTTCACACCCCAAAAAAAGAAATAACTATCTCTCACAAAAGTCAATAAAACATAAAACTATCATTATTTTATTCAACTCCACGCTCACATACTCTCATTTTTCTTAAAAAAAAATGTGTCAAACTCAAGTGTAAACAACATTCTGGGACGGAGGGAGTAATATTCTTCAATGATTCATGTATGAATCATTTTTATTTTGTACTTTGTCCACATATAATATATTATATATTAAATCATATAAATTATTTTTAAAACTTAGAAAATAATTGAAAATAAAATTTTATAGAGAATAGTGTGTTTACCCTTTAAAAAAAAAAGTTTAGGTTTTAATCGTACCAACAAAACATGACTTGTACTTAGTGCTGAAAACAGTTCATTTATTTTTCCGTTGCAACATTTTTTTTTTTCAGATTCGGAGAAAAGGTTTCCACTGTTAGCAAAATCCCAGCATAGGATATGTGCACTTTAATTTACGTGTAATGTAGAAATTGGATATCCAGATTTATGGAGTACGTAGGAGTATATTTTATCTGATCTAGCATGGATCATACTAGATTGCCAGAAATTAAATATTTATAATTTATTGATAATTATTTTTTGAAGTATTGTTGATCAGTGTTTGGAGTATTGTTGATTATCACTTAGAGTATTGATGATTATTATTCGTTTGTTGATTACTCTTTGAATTATTGTTAATTATTGTTTGAGATATTTTTGATTCAAAATACACGGCGAACTGTATATTTTTCATACTTTTTACAATTTATTCATACGCATAGAGATTTACATTAGTGTCTCGGTTTAGTTAATGCGATTCGGTTCGATGAGCGAACCAACCGTTGCACACCTCTATTGAAAATGGGTAATTCATAAAAGTTATATATGATATAGAGTAATAATGTTCAAGTGAAAATTAATAATTTTCTAATTTTAAGTTATACGTTTAAATAGTGCAACACATAAAAGATAAAAGTGATATGTCTCTCTTGGGTAAGCCTTATAAGCTTTTGAAATAAAATTATTTTATATGAATTTTTTTTTTAGATAATTGTTATATGGTGTAGTATTTTGGATTAAAATTACATTGAGGTTAACCACTTTTTTTAAATTGCATAGGGATTAAATTTTTTAGTTTAATAATATATTTATATCTTTTAATTTTCTTTTAATAATATACATATCCCCTTTTATGTCTCATCTCTCATATTAGTATAGATATCAGATTTCAAAATTAAAAAATTTATCTTTCTCTCTTTCAATGAAATCGAAGCCTCCCAGTTTGACATCAATGAAATCGAAGCCTCTCCTCACACCGAAGCAGTGCGACACCGCCCACTCACCTCCTCTCCGTGCCCACCACCACCCACCGCCTCTGCGTCGTGCCTTCGCTGCCCATTGCCTCCGGCCATTATCTCCAGCCTTGACTCACTCCCCGACTTTATTCTCATAAGTGATACCGCTGTAGGCGTCGATTTGCTACATTGAGATCAGAAAATTGGTTGAATGTTGATTTATTGTTCTTAATATAAATTGGTCATTGGTTAAATTTCTATTTCTAGGTTTAAATTTAGGATTACCCAGATTGCAGAAACATTTGGGATTCCGATTCAATTTCTATTTAGGATTCCGATTCAATTTCAGATTTAATTTCTAGGTTTAAATTTAGGAATTTCTATTTAGGATTCCGATTCAATTTCAGATTCTATTCCCAAATCCCTGATTTTCGAAACTTAATTTCAAGTATTTTAATATTGAATTTTTGGCATCAAACATGAGCCCAAGGATAAAGAGTACACCAAATTGATGGAAATCCAAGCACATTGAGAAAGAGTACACCAAATTGATGGACAATTATAACAATCTGACCTCCCAGTTTGACAATTTGGAGAAGGAGAAGGAATCCCTGTTGTCTCAGGTAAAATTTTCAATGGAGTTTGAAGGATTGTATGTTGGGAAAATTATATTTGAAAATTATATGATTATGTTGAATGAGGACTCTGCAAACTAAAAGGGCTCTGCAAACTAGAAGAGGAAGATGAGAAAGATTGAGAAAAGGATTTACAAATAAGAAGAGGAAGAGAAAGAAGGCGAATTTTTTATCCTATAGTATTTGTTCAAATTTGTAATATGGTATTACATTTTACACTATGGTACAAATAATCATTTTGTACCACAAATAATTCATTTGTACTAATGCTCAACTTTTTGTACTATGATATACTTGATAATTTTATTTTTTTTACTATTATTTAAATTTGTACTATGACATTATTTTTTCTGCTTTACATTTGCGAGAATAATTATTAAATAAAGAAATGCAGATAGAAAAATGTCTGACTTTTTTTATAAAAAAAACTTAATATAAAACTTGATAAATTAAAAAGGTTGAAAGAAAAAGTAAAAAAGAAAATGTCAAATTAGAAAAGGTTAACCTCATTGCAATTTTGAAAAATGTGTACACCTACTTGTAATAAACTCTTCCAAAATACACCCCATTGTAAGTGCCCCATTTTTTTTTTTATAGTACTACGATTCCATTTCAGAATTTCGGGTCTTTATCTTTTTTATTAGGCATAATCTAAACTCAATTTAGACGCTCAAGCAAGTCAGTAGTTCATTTCAAAATAGTTTTGTGATGTTAAATGTCGAGAAGAGTTTTAATGTTTAAAATTGAGTTTTCGTGACATGCCTTTTAACAATGAAATATTTATAGAATCATATATATGAGGACATTAGGATCAATTCAAGTGTCATTAGTGCATTGTTAGACTTGTTTGGTTAGAGATGATTGTGGATGTGATGGAGATAAAGATAGAAAAAAAGAAGAAGATAGAAGTAATTCAATGAATAGTATTTCAAATCAAAATTGATGTTGTAATATTTTATTATTATCAATTAGTGAGATAATGATTGACAGCGAAAAAGTAGATAGATGATAAGAAAAAATAGGAGAGAGAGTAAATGTGTAAGAAAAAATAGGAGGAAGAACGAATTTGTGGGAGAAAAGTAGGGATAAAAATATTTTTAGTCCCATAACTTTTTTTCGAAATGGTCCCAAAAAAGATAAAAGTACAAATTCAGTCACAATTTTTTCTGTATTGTACAATTTACGTCCCAAATTTTGCCGAATTGATAAAATACAATAGTTTTTTTGACACGAGTCCGGCACATGCATGTTCAATTTGAAGATTTTCAGTGAATATTTATTTTTAAAATGTAAATCGGACTTGAATAATCCTAGAAATTATTCTCCAATTTTTTTTTTTGCCATAACGTCAAAATCATTCCCAAATACAATCTTCCAAAACATAAAAACTATTTATTGATAACCTAATCAACATATTTGTCTAAGTTGAAGGCAAATTTATGTATATATGGTGAATAGTAGGTGGGATTGATAATATAGAGTGGTTTTGAGTCGATTTACGAAAATAGAGGGAATCGCCTTTGGGAGGGGCGAGTTTCCCTTTTTTTTTTTTTTTTTTTTTAGGTCGCCTTTGGGAGGGGCGAGTTTAAGTTTTTTTTTTAGGTCGCTACTGGGAGGGGCGAGTTTAAGCTTTTTTTTTTTTTTTTTTATCACGCCGTTGGGAGAGGCGTGTTTATGTAAGGATTTTTTTTCAATGATTAGGCGTGTTTATGGGAGAGGCGTGTTATAATTGTTCAATGATTAAATGGGTTAAAATAGTGTGTATTTGAGTTGATTTTAGTAATTATTGTTCAATGATTATGTGATGATTATTCAATGATATATTATAACTAAACCCAAATTGCTATTGAGATGTAAAACCCTAATTGTTAGTGGAGATAAATATAATTGTGTATTGAAATTGGTTTATATTTATACTATCTTTAAAAAAAAATATTATAAACTATTTCATAAAAATTGAAAATTATTTCAAACACTAAATAATATTTTTAAGTAATAAATGTAAAATGTAAAAAAAATGACATTTATAATAATAGTACCAATACAATTAGCGATGACCCAATCGACCACCCGTTCCACATTGCGGCGGACGTCTTTCACGATAATTACGACGAGGTTGTTGTTCATGTTGGCTTGGTCCGGGCTCCTCTCCGTATGTGTCCGCATATGGTATAGGTGTTGAACTGTAAACTGGGCGTTGTGCGAATTGAGGTCGATGTTGATAATAGGTACTCATATTAATACCCGTATTTAATATGTCAGTAAATGAACCAGGCCATGATGTAAGAAGATCTGTCACAGATTTAGTTAATTTAGATCAATAATATATATATATATTAAAATATATATTATTTATAAGTTGATATTATATACCTGGTTCATTATAAGGTGTCTGAAAACTGGGTTGAGGTATCTCCTGTTGCAACGTCGATGTAGAAGCAGGCTGGGGTACCCCCTCAACGCTTGCCCAACCAACTATCAAGTTAACAATAACATATCATAAGTAAATAAACATAATCTTTAAAAAATATTATTAAGGGTTATGTGTAACTTCCATACCATTTCCAGCAGGATGTGCGTAAGCTCCAAATCCAAATGAGGGCAACTCATAACTTGTGTGAGGCGTAGGCTGAGGTGGCCACTCATTTGATTGCCGAGCATCTATCAAATTAATAGAAATATACATAAACAAGTAAATATAATTTCTTGAATATTTTTAATTTATTATTGTAACTTTGATAATATTGAATTACACACCGTATGCAGTTGGTGTGTTGCCCAAAATTCGAGACGCTCCATACTGTTGGTCCATCGATGTAGAAGCATCTGTAACATGTTATAAAAATATTTAATAATTAAATAAATATAAACCAAAGGAATATCATATTTACAAGTGTAATTCCGTAAATTGCATACCATTTCCAGCAGTATGTTGTGTGCGGGGCGCAGATTGAGGAACTCGGTATTGAGTACCTTGTCGGGGAAAAGGGGAATCTGATGGCACTGCCGAGGAATGTCTTCTTCGACTCGCAGACGTTGAAGGACCTTCATCGCCGTCACGCTCTACAGACCTCCTTCTTGTTTGTCCTCTACTTGTTTCCCCGACTTCTACGTTTTCAACTGAGGCTCGTGGATGTTCAAGATAAGTAGGAGATTCAATAATAGGCTCCACTTCAGTGATGAAATTCTCAGCTGTTTCTAAAAATTCCTCCATTGATGGTCTATTATCAATGTGAGCCCGTCGTTTACTGATTTTAAATTTTCGAAACCAGCTTACCTGTAACAAAAAAATAATAGAATGTTATTCATATTTCAAACATCAAAAATCAATATATAATTAAATTTGTGATATATAATTTACCAAAACATCACTGGCAGATGTTCTTGGTGGTTGGAAGCCTCGGACCGGTGCTGCAGTATACTCCTCTGGTGAAATCAATCGTCGTGTAATGTCATAGTACCACTGCATATAGTCTTCCGTGACCGGATCACCCCCGTTGATAGGCGTGCAAGGCATGAATGGTTGCCTGCTTCTCCAATATCTAATCCATTTGTCATGCTTGGTCGTCCAATCAAAGCCGGTTCTCCCCTGGCGGTTATACTCATGCAAGCTCTGGTCCCTTTCCTCTACATGACTTGGAATGTTTTGGACCATTCCAAATTGTCTGAGCACCCTATTCGGATAGTGAAGCTCCACTATCCAAATATTGATCAATGGACATTGCGACCTCCAATTTAAGGTCCAACAACGAGGTTCGAGATTCATGATCTCCTCAGCGTCCACATCATAGGGATCCCAAATAAACTGTAAAGACACACATAAAACATTAATATCAATATTCTCAAAAAATAATCTATATTAGTTTGAATCATTATAATAATAACTTACTTGACCATTAGACAAACGCTCAAATATGTCGCGATATACACGAATTGAAAACCTCGTGCTGTCAATATGACTGTGATAATGTATCCACCTATAGTAGGTAAAAAAATAAGTATGTATATCCAAACGAATTATAGATAAATGTGTCTACAGAAAAATACCTAGCTCCATACGGTGGAGGCCCCAAATTACGACCATCTACACTTATCTGCCCTTGTTGGAGCATCGGATGTGCGTTCGATGGTTGGATCGTTTTTATCCTTGACCATGCCCATATCTGTTGTTCAATGATAAATTTATTTCAATGTACAATTAATCAATGAAATATTTAAAAGTAATTTAAATTAACCAAGAATTACCTGCAACAAGCATAATGGTCCAGCGATGCTCTTGCACTTATAGTTGCAAGCCATACAGAGTTCGCGATATAAACTCGCTAACACAACACTTCCCCAGCTGTATTCCCCGACTGTATTCACGTCCCGCAGAAAATACAGATAGACTAATGGGACAGAATTTCGAGAATGGTCGGGCATCATTGTAGTTCCCAGGAGTAAAAGTGCACACCCCCGTGCATATTGATCAACGACCTCCTGTGGTGTATAGTCATCAATATCAACAGAATGTCTCACCAATTCGTTTAGGGAAGTCAATTTGATCGCACTATTGCCCCTTATATCATCTGGTTGTATGGTGATGCCCATCAACTCTTCACACAAGCTTTTCCACTGATCAAAGTTATTATATTCATCTCGCCGTATAATGGGCTCTCCTTCTATCGGTACCTGGCCATTCAGAAGGATAGTACTGGTTCCCCCACTGGCCATGGGATGTTGGGTACTGCACCTTCATTTCAACCTCCACTAATAGCTCAACGGAATTGAGCCCAGCTTGTGGATGGAAGAAGTATCGTAGGTCGTTGTTGTTCCTAATAGGACAACTAGACGAGGCATTCCCATTTTTTATTATGCAAGACACATTCAAAGAATACACTCGCAAATCTAATCCCGTAACCTCAGACAACTCACGTAATAGATCGTAGAAATCAAGCATACGATCAACTCTTCTTTTTCCAATAACAGCTCCGCAAGAGCGCACAATGATTCCAATGTCGCGAGAGGTTGACATATCTTCAACAACACAAAACACTTATAAAAATTTTATCTATAGGCACTAAATTAATTATTGGCCTCAATTATGTTTACATCTAGTATAGTAAATCAAACCCAACACCCTAATTTCCATACATTTTTTGTGTTTTTTTTTTGCAGTATTGAAATTTTATTCCGAACACTTTCTGATGGGTGTATTAACAAAAGATAGGAATATATATAGTCTTATTGTTACATTTAATATTCTTAATTCCATTTCTTAATTTTTAACAAATAAAAAGTATTTAATATTCTTAATTTCATTTCTTAATTTTTCACAAATTAAAATTTTCTAAATAGAAAATTCTCAAATACATTGAGAATATAAAATTAATTCGTTTTATTTTATTTTATTTAGTTTATTTTATTTTATTTTATTTTATTTCTTTTTTTATTTTAATTAGTTTTATTTTATTTTATTTCGTTTATTTTATTTTATGTAATTTCGTTTATTTTACTTTATTTTATTTAATTCATTTTATTTTATTTTATTTTATTTTTTTAATTTATTTTATTTCGTTTATTTTATTTATTTTAATTTTGTTTTTTTTATTTTTTTATTTTTTATTTCGTTTTTAATATTTTATTTAATTTCATTTATTTCATTTTATTTTATTTTATCTCTTAATCTCTTATTATAGTTAAATAAAATTATCTTATGATTGCAAAAATTAAATTTTAAAATGATGATCAATATTTTCATTAAGTAAGTAATCTAGAGTTTTTTAATACACTATATATATTAAATCTAGATTTTTTAAAACACTAAAAACACTAGAATTTTATAAAAATAAAACTTACATTGTATACATAATGGTTATTAACATCACGTTAAAAAAAAGTCAAATTTTACTTTAATAACTTTGATTGATAAAATGTCTAATTTACTCTTCGATTCTTCAAATGTATAAAAGTTATGCATCACCAAAACATTCAAAAAATTAAAAAAGTGTATCATTTTTTATTAAATAAAATTCTACATATATTTGATTAAATAAATTGAATCCCAATTAAATAAATAACACACTATGAGCTTATTAATGGAATTTTAAATCAAAATAAACCAAAAGAACAACACTACTACCAATTTTAAATCAAAATAACAACACTATGACCTTATTAATGTTATTTTAAATCGAAATAGCAACACTACTACCAATTTAAAATCAAAATAAATCAAAAGTAACATGCTAAAACATGTAATTTCTCTAACATATATATATATATCGACATTATATATATACTATATATACACTATTTCAAAAAATTGCATGCAAAATAATTCTAAAAATATAAAAAAAAAATTGAAATATTTACCACTTAATTTGTAGTGTCTGTACTCCTCAGGTAGATAGCAAAATATCAATTCCTCAAGTACGTGAGACTGCAAGTTTGTAGTTTGGAGGACAAATTTTATTTTTCTTATTTGAAGAAGAAGAAGAAGAAGAAGAGAGGAAAGGAAGGAGTACGAAGAAGAAGGATAATGAGGAGAGGAGTGAGGTAGGAAGGAGAAGAATGATCTGTAAGAACTATATATCAGTGGGGGAGGAAGGAGTATTCCCACGCCATGCTAAACGCCAAGCAGAAAACGACAAACCATGTCGGAACTCGCCTCTGGTAGGCGCGAGTTTAGTAGACGACAAAGTGGGGGTGGGCATGGCACTCGCCTCTGGTAGGCGCGAGTTTAGTATGCCTGTCGAAACTCGCCTCTGGTAGGCGCGAGTTTAGTAGACGACAAAGTGGGGGTGGGAAACAGCTGCATGGAACTCGCCTCTGGTAGGCGCGAGTTTAGTATGCATGGCATCTTCACCTTGATCGCGCTTGGGGAGCGCGATCTACTTCCTTGATCGCCTCCCCCGATCGCGATCAACCCTATTTTTGAATTCATCTTCCCAGTTGGCCTATTTTTACTATATTTCTTTTGATTTGGCCTATTTAAAAAAAATTGCCCTAAGTTGAATGCTCTTGTGCACGGCACATGTCAAAAAAGATGATTTTTTTTGTCGCTTCCGGCGAATTTGAAATGTAAGTTGTACAATTTGCAAAAATTTGGGACTAAACTTGTACATTTATTTTTTTTGGGATCATTTAAGAAAAAGTAAAAAGTTATGGGACTAAAAATGTTTCTATCCCGAGAAAAGTATGAGTGGGTGGGTGAAAAAAAATGTGATTGTGTAAAGTATGATGAAAATAGGTGTGTATGTGTATTTGAATGGAGGAATAAGATGTGTTCAACCAAAATCGAATGGGATGAGGGATGATCCATCCTTAACCAAACACAGCTTTAAGGTGGAGCTTGCTATGAATTTTTTTCGTTTGGACTTGAGATACAAATGATAATTTAATCTAGGTGGGCACAAGTCTTTATTTTCGAAATTATTGAATTGACCTATATCAGATAATAATATTCAAGTGAAAAATGATTGATTTATATCTCAAGTTTATACATTTTGAAATGTTATAATACATCAAAATTAGAAAAGTGATGATTTTATGTGAAAAAATACACTGTTTAGGACTTTAGGTGAGGCAAACAATTCTGATAAGA
Source organism: Ballota nigra (assembly GCA_947034835.1). Taxonomy (NCBI): domain Eukaryota; kingdom Viridiplantae; phylum Streptophyta; class Magnoliopsida; order Lamiales; family Lamiaceae; genus Ballota; species Ballota nigra. The sequence continues at coordinate 137,220,138 of OX344720.1, forward strand.
GTTGTGTATGGGAAATCAAGTTTTGGGAAATTAAAAGGATGGTATTGAAATAATTAAATTAAAGACGAAATGTTGGGTTTCCACAACAAAACTCAACAGTACATATGGTCTAGCTCATCTTCAAATCATCAAGTTGGAGGCGTGACATTTGTGACTGGGGAATAATTGGAAATTTCACTATACACTCACAATAATAATATAATATTAATCGATTTTTGTATCGCCATATCCTACAAAATCCAACAATACATATTTCTTTCGTCTCATCTCTATTTTTATACTTGTATTGGAAACAAATATTAAAAAAAATTATTTTATTAACTATTTTATCAATGAATGAAAGTGTTTTTGCATTTTAGTGTATAAAGTGTCCAAAGTTGAATATATATATTGAGGAAATGTTTGGTTGGGTGGTATCAAAGTGGAATAGGAATGAAATGAAACATATTGTCTGGTGGTGAGGAATAGAAATGAAACCAGTGTTTTGATGCCTCAAAAGAAAATTATTTATGCTACACAACATTGTAGTGTAGTGTCCAATATATTTGTGTAGTATTGTACCACCAGCTTTAATGTATTGTACACCTACACTTCCGTGTAGCATAGAAATAATCCTCAAAAGCGACGAATCCCCATAGCCCTCCAAATTGAGAGTAATGTAAGTCTTTCCACACTATTATCAAAGTAATATCCTTTCCTATTCCTCACACTATTATCAAAGGAAACATCCTTTCTCATTCCTCCCTTAAAACTAAGCACGAGTTTTGTTTCTTTTTAAAAGTGTGAAAACATAGTTGTGACGGATTAAAATGGTAAGAAGATAATCACATAATAAACCACATTTTTTTAAAAACTAAAATTAGAGAATGAGGAAATGCAGTAGAAGATAGCAAGAAGACCCTTTTAATTTTTTTTTTTCACTAATAACAATAATCATAATACTCAGCTATAAAATATAAGAAACATCCTCATACTTGATCAGCAATAAAAAAAAATGGAAAAAAAATGCACTAATCAACTCTTGCTATTTCATCATCATCACCACCTAATCAACAATTTCCCAAATTAAAAATATTAAAGAAAAATGGGTATTTCTTAAACATCAGTTAATAGCCCACTCCTGAGGCGTCTTCTCAATGGCGTAGAAGATGAAGGAGAAGATTTGTTGAAGGCTTCGATGATAGATTTGCAAGTAGCGGTGGCGGACTTGTCTCCTTTTCTTTCCTCCAAGCACTTCTTCATTGCTTCATCATAATTCTTTTTTTTCTCACCAAAACCTTCCTTTTCTTTCTTCCTATTAATGTCACCAAACCCCTCCATTGCTTTCGGGGCGGAGTTTTGAGGGGTAATTTTGAAAATGGCAGGTGAAAAGGAAGAATTATTAGCGGAGTAACGGCTAGGGTTTTGATGGGTAATTTTGAATTGTAGGTGAGAAAGAAGAGTTATAAATAGAGTGGTGATTAGGGGTTCGAGGGGTGATTTGAAAGATGGTAGGTGAGAAAGAAGAATTATAAGTAGATTAACGGCTAGCAGTTTGAGGGATGATTTTGTAAATTTATGTAGCGTGTATGGCTTCAAATTTAATGACATTTTGTGTAATATTAGAGACGTTGGGCTGAGTTGTAGTATGAGAGTGCATTTATTGAGTCATTTAACATTTCTTGGTTTTACATCTAACATTTTATTCCACTGCGGCAATAAATTTAAGACAAAAATTTGTATGAGACCGATAAAAAAAAAAAATGATAGGATTAAAATAAAATGTGACAATATTTTTTTAAGAAAAATGATAATTTTGGGGGTGAAAATGAAGAATTATTAGTAGAGTAACGACTAGGGTTTTGAGGGGTAATTTTGAATGATAGGGTTTTGAGGGATAATTTTGAATGGTAGGTGAGAAAGAAGAGTTATAAGTAGCGTACTGGTTAGGAATTCGAGGGGTAATTTAAAAGATGGTAGGTGAGAAAGAAGAATTAAAAGTAGACTAACGACTTGCGATTTGAGGGGTGATTTCGTAAATTTACATAACATGTGTGAATTCAGATTTAATGATATTTTGTATAAAATTAGAGCCGTTGTAAGGTTGGATCGGATTAGAGAGTTTTTAATATTTGAGTGTGCATTTAATGAGTTATTTAACATTTATTGGTTTCATATCTAACATTTTATCCCACATCGACTATAAATTTAAGACAAAATTTTGTGTGAGACTGTCTCATAGTATGAGACCGACCAAATAAAAATGAAAATGATAGAATTATAATAAAATGTGATGTCATATTTATAAAGAAAAATGATAATCCACTTTTAGCATAATTATTATCACTTCTTGTCAAAATTTTATCACTTTTTTAAAAGAGACAACTTTTTAATTAATAAGTGATAATATATTTTAAGTTGAAAGTGGATCAAATAGTATTAGTCTCTTACTGAGACGTCTCACACAAGATCTACTTTAAATTTAATTATGTATTTAACTTCAACCTATTACACAATGATATTTGTTTATAGTTGTACCAACTTTTATTATATATGTCTCGTATTGAGTGTGTTTCTGAGCACGTAGTGGTGAGTGAGATAATGTGATGAGAGTGAAACACATAAAAATCGAGAATTTAGGGTTAAATTGGTCATGATTGAATGAGTTTGGATGAAGCTTCAAAGCTTCATCTTACAGATAAAATTTGTTAAACGATTTTACATAAAAAAAAATTCAATTAAATAAATTTAATGTGAACATTCCATAAAAGAGTGATTCTAGGGTGCATCACTTGAATTTTAAATTCAATTGTTAATTCAATTTTGAAACATTTAGAAAATGGGTCCAAAAAAAACTCGCGGATCCCTGTAATTAGTAGATTGCTCGGTTTGATAGTTGATATAGATGAATGATTAATTTGAAGATTATCGAAATTGAATTCGAAGATCACTCTCTTTTTCCGTAGAATGAGAGAATCCTTACACAGGTAGAGCGAGAGGAGTATAGACTGTAGAGACGATGCTGAGAAAAATATTAAACAATTAATTGCACACAATTTGATTAGAAAAAATTTAAATTGTGCTCCCCTTTTCTTTCTTGGTATTACTGATTATTGCTCAGGGTATTAATAATTATTACTTGGGGGTATTGTTGAGTAATTCTCGAGGTATTGATGATTATAACTTAGGGTATTGGTGATTATAACTTGGGGTATTGGTGATTATAACTTGGGGTATTGGTACGAAGCGTGCACGACCCATTTGTGACCCTGTTTGTTATCAGACCCGCAAAAAGTCAACAGATCCGCAAAAAGTCAAAATTAATTTAAAATTGAGATCAAATTCCAAGTGCATAGTATGCACTTACATGCACCCTAGAATTTGTCTCCATAAAAATATTCACTAATAGATTGTATGAGCTTTGACTTATTATACATAGTAAAAGCTTTAAATGCATTTGTATATTTTACATAAATGTAAAAAGTGTTGTAAATTTAGAAGATTTATTATTCAAAATCTAGAAGATTTGATGTGGACATTACTAATGGACCAATAACCCAATGAGCTTTATATCTTAGACTAGGGTTTTATTCTTATAAATAGACTATTGTACTCATAATTGTAATTACTCATACACAAGAACATTAGTGAAACTCCTGGCTTGGCTCTCCCCCAGACGTAGTCGTTCCCGACGAAATGGGTAAACAAATCTCGTCTTTTATTTTACGCACTTATTTACAACACGTTATCAGCACGAGACTCTGCCTGAGACTAAACGGTACACCCTAAATTTAATTTTCTATGAATTGTGTGAATTAATTCTCATATAGAATTAAGTAATCCATGAATTATATGTTTATATGTGTACCCGTACTATGGATTCGATTTATTATTATTCTTGCAATTAATTGAATCATGTTTGTATATTTAAATTAAATTAATTTTGGATTGAGACCCGAAATGACGAGCAACGGCCGCCGCCCATCACTCGCCAATAGGCCACCCACCGCCAGCCCGACGCTGCTCATCGCCCCCAGGCCCATAGCCAGTGCGGCGCTGCCCGTCACCGCCACCTCGCCGCCAGCGCGACGCCCGCGGGTCGCCCTCATGCACCGCTCACCGCCTCCGCGCGCAGCGTCGAGGCGGCGCACCCCTTCGAGTCGCCTGTTTCGCGGTCGGAGGAGGCTACCAGAAATTCGGCCCCAATCGCGCCTGTAGGTCGCAATCGGGGGTGGGAGTCGCGCCCTGGGGATGCAATCACCCACGCCAATCGCGCCTGTAGGACGCGACTGACCCCAATTTTATTTTCTTTGTTTTTTGGTTCTCTCCTTCAGCTACGTATACCGTGCACGACTCTCGTGCACTCCCGGTCGCACATGGCGCCTTTCCCCCGAAATTTTGTGAAATCCTAATCTAATTTCGGTTTCATTTTAGGGTATCACAAAATTTTAACTAATTTATTTCGTTAAATTTTGTTAATATTTCGTTAAATTTCGTTAATATACATGAAATATTTAGCCTCGTGAATATGCATGTTTATTAAGTCGTAAATTTTCCTTGAAATTATTTTCATGTGATTATCGTTCGTAATATATTATTTAATTTGCATGTATCTATGATTTAATTATCTTACATGTCTTATTCCTTCCGCACATAGTTTATTTCTTATAGTCTGCATATTTTGCCTGGGTAGGCGGCGCCCGGTACTTGTCGGACCGTAATTTATGCTTTGGGTAGACGACGCCAAATTCTTGCTTCTATGTGCTCTAGAATAATCAAATAAATCTTTATTTCTTCGTTGTCAATAAATTGGTCACAACTCTTACCATGTCACTTTAAAATCATAGTGAAAAATGTCTGATATTACCATAAAATAATTCGATGAGCTTGCTCTCGTTGGTAATAAATACCTGACATGGGTGCTAGATGTCGAAATCTCCATCTAGTCTTAAATGAGTTGAGCGAAACAATTCTCGAAGGTTCGAAATCCACTAACGCCCTGAAGGCGAAAGCGTTGATTTTTCTCATTAATCACCTGAGTGAGGAATTTTATTACAAATCCTCATTCAGGGACCCCGGAATGTTGTGGAACTCCCTGTAGGACCGTTTCCAACAACAAAATGATATACTCCTCCCTCCGGTACAATACGATTGGTTGAGACTCCATTATCAAGACCTTAAGTCTATAACGGAGTACAACTTTGCTTTGCACCGTATTGTAACCCAGTTGATGCAGAACAATCTGTCAATATTCCACGCTAGCAACCTTATACTCCAGCAGCAGTATAGGGACAATTATATGATTGGTTGCAAACGTGGAAGGATGAGAGAGGGTAAGATGATCTGGGCTAAAGGCTGAGGTCGTAGTACATCCGGTAGTCATAGAACCTCGAATTTTGCTCTTCAAAAAGATAAGGTTGAGCAGTCCTGCTACAGATGCGGATGCAGAGGTCATTGACCTCGCACGTGTCGCATTCCCAAGCACTTGGTTGATGCTAATTAATAGCAGCAAAAGGACGACAAGGGGAAGGCCCCTAGAGTCGAATCTCACCATGCCAGCCTGCCTGAAGCAGACTTTGACCAAGACAACGTCGATCCTCTTGGCATCGAGCTCAAGGAATTTAGAGATGATGAGTGATTTGCATATTTGATTGTTTTAGAACTTTATTTATTGATAAAACAATTTATGCTTTTAGATCCTTTCTTTCGGATATTTCGTTTAATGGATAATATTATGTTCTTAGCTTCGATGTGTTTACCTTAACGTTGTCCATTAAATTTACTGGGATATTACTATACATGGCTAGTAAACATACCAGCTATTAGGTTTGGGCTATTTCCTTTGGCAGATGGATTGAGACTGTGATTTACGTTTAGTAGATAGTGCCACCACTCATACAATCTTAAGAGATAGGAAGTATTTTCATAACTTGTTAGAATGTAAGGGGAGTATAACTACAATAACAATTATAGTAGGTTGATAATGGGCTCCAGAAGAGCTCCCATTGTCCTCCCCGTGGGTACCGAACTCATAATCGATAATGCTTTATTGTTTTCACAATCTAAGCGTACCCTACTCAGTTTTAGAGACTTTAGGATAAACGGATATCACATTGAAACTGAAACTGAGAACAATAATGAATACCTTTTGATGACTATTACTCGAGGTAACCGTAAACAAGTTATAGAAAAACTTCCTTCATTCTCTTCCGGATTGTACTATTCCTACATTCGGCCGTCTAGTTCCCATCTAGCTATGAGTATGAAATTTCATGACCCGAATTCTTTTAAATTGTGGCATCAACGGTTAGGCCATCCAGGACAAACTATGATACGTAGGATTCTATCTAATTCAACAGGTCATAATATTTCGAATAATAGAATCCCTCCTGTTGATGAATTTATTTGTGATGCATGCTTTAAGGGTAAGTTAATAGTACGCCCGTCGCGCACTAAGGTTGGACTAGAGTCTTCGTTTTTCCTTGAGCAAATTCAAGGAGACATCTGCGGACCGATTCACCCAGCATCAGGACCATTTCGTTATTTTATGGTCCTTATTGATGCCTCCACTAGGTGGACATATGCATGTTTGATGTCCACCCGCAATCAAGCTTTTGAAAAAACTATCGAGCTTAGAGCTCAATTCCCGGCTTATCCAATTAAGTCGATTCACATGGATAATGCTGCTGAGTTCAGCTCAAAGGCTTTTACAAATTATTGTATGGTCCTGGGAATTAAAGTGGAGCATTCGGTCCCCTACGTCCATACCCAAAATGGTCTTTCTGAGGCGCTAATAAACCATATCAAACTTATCGCGAGACCATTGCTTATGAACTCCAAACTACCCACTTCATGCTGGGGGCATGCAGTCCTACATGCATCGCACTTAATACAAATCTGTCCAACTGCATATAATGATCATTCCCCCCTACAGTTAGTGCGTGAGAAAGAACCTAGCATTTCCCATCTACGTATTTTCGGATGTGCGGTATGTGTCCCGATAACATTACCAAAGCGGACCTCTATGGGCCCACAAAGAAAACTCGGTATTTACGTCTGTTGATGACCTTTTTATGATCAAGATGATTAGTGGCTGTTTTAGCTAAGAAAGATCATCAAACAAGAATCAAGATCATGGAATTAAGCTAAGTAATGCTTAAGAAATAATTTGGCAAGAGTTTTGCTCTTTTATTGAATTGTTCTCCCCTTTTTCATGTACATGAAGGGAATATTTATAGACATACAAAGAGGCCATGTGTCACCATCTTGGTGGTTTAACCATTGGATCTTTGCCAAGTGTTAGGACACTTGTACAACATCTAAACTATTGCCCATTGGATGGGTGCCAAGTGTTAAAGACACTTGGACCATATCTAAGCTAGTGACTCTTGGAGTTCCCAATGTTGTACTTGGTCTTTGGCACTACTGAGATGCTCTCGACGGTGACCGGTTGCTCGCTTGTACGTCTTCATTAGATGTCATGATCCTTTGCATTCAGAGTTGTTCGCTCCTTGCTTGGGATTATTTTACAATGTTGCTCGCTCCATTACGAAGCTGTTCGCCTGAATTGATCTTGGTTTGAGCCGCTTGCACAACTGTTCTTTGCAAGGCTGCTCGCCTAAATGTCTTGCTTACCATATTAGAGCTGTTTTGCAAATCTGTTCGCTCTACAAGGCTGTTAGCTCCACAAAGCTGTTAGTTTTTTTCATTTATTATCCTGTTATCAAGTTTAATGGTAACTGTTTCGTTTATTAATCATTCCCTTGTTCGCCCATCAACAATTGCCCCCTAGCTTGGTTTCATGTTGGGCATGGATTGATCAATTGGGACCAAGCTATAATTTCTTTGAAAACTGGGCGAGCAAAAATGTGACATGGTTGTTCACACAGGCGAGCATCCGAGCAATTGGACGAACAGACGAGCATGAGAACATGTGCGCGCGACCAGCAGCGAACGCCCTTTCGTGTCGCGACGGTTGGATTCCCGAGGCACGGAACGCGAGGCGTCGCGTCAGTCACGCGCGACCCCCAATTTGCCCATAGGGGCCTACAGAATTTTGGGAAAATTGCTTTTTCGCCCCATCCTCATCCTTATAAATAGGCGTCGACTTCTTTATTTCTTCTTTCTGAACTTTTTAAATTTCCGCCATTGACAACCGTTTCGAAGCTTTCTCCTTTTGCAATTCTTGTGCCCAAATTTACTCTTGTGTTACTTAGATCTTCATTTTCGAAGGTAATTCGTCTTGCATTTCCTTTAAATTTCAATTTCGTGCACTTTCTCTTTCTTTTTCGTATTTCTCGTTATTGCGACTGTAATTCCGGTCGTGGACCGCCGTTGCGCCGCCGTCCTGTTGATTCCGTCGCCGTCGTAACCAGGCTTGGCAGTGGGGCGGGGATTCCCCGTTCCCCGCGGGGAACCGCCCCGAACGGGGCGGGAAATCCCCGCGAAAATTCCCCGCGGGGCGGGGACGGGGATTTTTTTCCCCCGTAGGCGGGGCGGGGCCGGGGATAGTATTCCCCGCCCCGTTCCCCGCGGGGCCCCGACATTTTATTTTATATATATATATTAATAATAAAAATTGTATTAAAAATTAAAAACCCTACCTACTCAGTCAGTAGTACTCCAGTAACAATTTACTAATATATAATATTGAAATTATTTATGTTTTTAAGGAGGAGCTTGATATGGATGCACGTGAAACGGAGATTTGAAGGTGCTTAATTATGGGAGAGAACAAATGAGATGAACAATGAACTATGAACTATTTTTAATTTTTGTTGATATTGTACGCTTAAATTTATATTTTGGATTTTTGTTGATGTTGAACTATCTTAGTTTGGGGGTTTTATGTTTTTAATTTTGTTGTTGTTAAATTTGTATATTTTTGTATTAAAATTGTGAAAAATCAGATTAAAAAAAAAAAGGGCGCGGGGCGGGGATTCCCCGAATCCCCGCGGGGACGAAAATCCCCGGCGGGGCGGGGAACGGGGCAAGTTTTTTCCCCGAATGGCTCGCGGGGATTCCCCGCCCCGAATTTCGCGGGGACGGGGATGGGGAGTTGTTCCCCGGCCCCACCCCGCCCCGTTGCCAAGCCTAGTCGTAACTCCTCCATTGGCGTCATTATTCGTATATTACCCCATACTTAGCCAAATTCCTCCATTACTTATTTTAAATGGAGTTTTCACCTTCAAGCTCCTCTCAATCCGGACCCGGGCGAAACCCGGAAAAACGACCCGTAAATATGGCTTCTCCACGCAGATCTATTCGCCAAGCGTTGGCGAACAACCCGCGCACATTATTGGTGGATGAAGGCACGGACTCAGATGTGAGCTCCGTTGTTCGCTCAATAGAGATGTACGCTGCTGATCGCTCTGACGATCAAGAAGAGATTCACCCTCTTGCTCGCGAATCTGAAACGTCTTCCAATCTTGGAGAAGATTCTGCAGAAGTGGCCGCAGAGATAGAGGGTTCAATTGATCTTGAGGGCGATCAAGCTGACACTGTTGGCGAGCAGCAAGTTGGCGAGCATAGAGGTCCTACTCTTACTTGGGAGTTTTTAAGGGAGATCAATTTTCCCATTTCTCAAACTACACCAGAATCTCGGATCCCGGAAGGTGTTGTTCGCGATACCGAGTGGGCGGACTACTCTGCTCGCTACTCGGAGACTTTTACCGTTCCATTAAGGGAGATAATGGAGGCACGCGAGAGCGAGTTTGCGGCGAGCAGGGTTGCTAGTGTTGTCATCGAGGACGATCTGGCGAGCATTCGCGCAACATACAAGATTCCTTATGACATTTTTATGTATGTGCCAACGAAAGGAGAGACTGTTGATCGCCCTCCTCCTGGTTGCACGACGATCAACTTGGATGTGCTCAATACGGGTTTCCCGCTCCCCGTTCATCCACTCATCGGCCGTTTCTTGTCCGACATGAACCTGGCGATCACTCAAGTTACTCCAAATGGTTGGAGTAGTCTTCTAGCCTTCATGACTCTTTTTGGTCTTGAAGGCTATAAGAATAAGATAACAACCGCGGAGATCCTTTACGCCTTGACCATTTCCGAGGACGGTGCTGGCTGGTATTACGCTAAGGCGAAGACCGGATTGAAACTCGTTGAAGGTGTTCCCAATAAGATTAAGGATTGGCATTGCCAATTCTTCTTTATTGGTGGAGATTGGCGAGCAACTGAGGGATTCGCTGGCGGGCAGGCGCACATCATGTCGCCCGAAGGCTTTGGAAAAATCAAACGTAGGGCTAATTTTGTCTTGCTAATTCATAAGTAGGACTAATTTTAATCATTTTCATTGTTTTGCAGGTCCGAGAAATTTGAAGTGGGGGCATCCCGATATCAGCGACGAATACCTCTTCACGTTAGCCATCATTTCTCTTCGTGACGCTGCTAGTCGCGATTTGGAACATCTTTCAAAAGCTCATTGCCGCAAGCTTGCTGGCTTGATTACGAGTCCCCACCACCTTGAAGCTCAGGCTGCTATCCCCGAAGGTAACTTTCTTGCCCGCCTATTTTTCCTGCTCGCCACTTTTCTTGCTCGCCTAACCCTTGTCTTTTTCTTGACAGATCAACGAGTCACCGTTGCTATCCCGGCTGTGCCTGAATCATATTATCTGCTCGCCAGACGAGTTAAACAAATGGCCGAAGCTTCAAGAAGAAAGATGGACCCTCCCCTTGCCATCATGCGCCTCCGGGCAGGAGAGAACCCTTCTGGTCGCCCAGCCGCCGGAGCTGGTCGCCGTAAACCTGCGGCCAAAACTACCTCCTCTCCGCGGGATGCAAGGAAGGAAAAGGAGAGGGAACGGGATAGGGATAAAAGGAAAGCGCCACGAGGCGACAATGCTCGCGGCACTCGCGATGATGATCGTGCCTCGAACCGATCAAAAGCTGCGGTGGAGGCGAGCAGCATTGTTCCCAGATCTCCTGCATCTAAGTCCACCTCCTTGGAAGTGGTGGACGAACAACAAGTGATCGCTGGCCTGGTGGCGACCAAGAGAGGCGACAATCCTAAAGATTCTTCTTATTTGGGTTGGGACCCCGTCAAAATTAAGGAGTAAGTTAACTGTCTTGGACTTTTTTGTTGTTCGCCGCTTGGCGCAATGTTGCTCGCTTACTGACATGTTTTTGTTTTAGGTATAACCCCGCGCACTATCCTGGTCGCGGGACTACTCTTCACCATTTCTCCATGGTGAAGAATGCTCCTTCTTCGTTTTCTGACATTCCTGATGTCCCTGTTCGCCGAGCAGCCGAGACAGTTCCCAGGGCCTGGACGAAGTCGGCGAACACCCTTGTTGCTAGCCAATCTGCTAGTGACAATGTTCGTTTGATGGCGTACAATGCTAGCCATCAATTGATCCAGTCCCAGATGCTGCTCGACCAAGTCACGGAGCTCGAGCAGACAAACCGTGATTTGGGTCGTCGTGTGGAGAGGATGGACGAAGAAAGAATTTCCGCCATCAAAGAGTGCAAGGCCGAGCATGCTAAGGAGCTGGCCTTGATGGAGAGTAAGATGGAGGCCTCCTTGGCCGGCGAGAAGAGTGTCTTGGACAAGGCTCAAAAGATGATGCTGGAGGTAAAAACTTCAGATCTGAGAGCCGAAAGGGCTGAAAAGGAGCGAGCAGACTTAGCTGCTCGCCTGCTAGCTGCCGAGGAGCACATCAAGAGATTGGAGGAGGAGCGCAAGAACATGATCGACTATGAAGTCCATGAGCAGGAGGTGTTGGATAAGACCAACTTTGGGTATATCTGTGCATTTGCTGAATGTTTGAGGTCTGTTCACTTCGCCCATAATCACAACCGGGATATTCGTGGCGTGGTGAAAGCGGACTTCATTGAATATGTCAAGAATTACTCCCCTGCTCCTGGCTCTACCTTGTTCGTCTCTGATCTGGCCGATCTTGGCTTCCCCTTGGATGTCTTCGGCGAGGAGGTCGACATTGCTGCCCCCACTTATGGCGGCCAGCCTGACCTTGCTCCAGCGACGACCAGCGCGGCGGCCACTGATGAGGTCTTTGAAGGGTTGGCGTCTCTTCCTTTAACGCCAATAGATGGGGCTAGTACAAGCGCCCCAGGCGAGCAGCCGAATGCCCAGGCGACCAGCACTGCAGATGCTCCTCCTCCTGTTTGAAGACTTAGTTTCTTTTTCAATATGACGTTTTCTTCTTTTTTGTGCTTATCAGCTCATCCCTATTGTAATACATTTTGACTCAATGAAATGAGCACTTTTGCTAATCTTCAAATTTGTGCCTCTTTGTTTGTCTTACTTAATTGCTCGCCTATTGCTTTTAACTTATGACTCAATTTCTAAGTGTTCCTTTTTTCTTAAGGTAAACACTTAGTTAATATTTTAAATTGGTCACTTGGTTCTTATAGAACTTGACCTTTAATTGTTTGGGCCTTTTTGGTCGCTTATGGACTCGGCCTTGCATTAATGTGGGCTATTGGTCCATTAGGGACTTAGCCTTATTTTTGCATGTAATAAGCTCTATTGTTCGTCTTATAACAGACTTGCCCTTTGCAATTTTTTTTTTGGGCGAGCAACCAAGTATTTTGGACTTAAAGGCTCAAAATTTAAAAGAAAGCAAGTCAAAAGATAAACACAATTCTGCTCGCCTAGTGACTGCACAACTGCTCGCTTTTATATAAACTTGCGCAAAAAGGTTTCAAAATTACAAGATCAAAATTACAAGAGGCTACTTGTAAAACTCATAAGGCTTACAGGACTTTATTGATAGTACTTCTTGAGTAAAGTAGTATTCCAGGAGTATTGGGACAACTTGCCTTCCATGTCTTCAAGGTCGTATGTGCCGTTGTGCCACTTATTCATCACCTTGTATGGGCCCTCCCAAGTCGGGCCGAATACTCCTGGTGGTGTTAAAAATTTTTGAAGTACCAAGTCCCCAACTTCGAACTCTCTTGCTTTTACTTGAGAATTGTAGTACTTCGCCGCTCTTTTCTTATAAATTGCATTTTTCAATTCTGTTGTTGTTCTTTTTTCTTCAAGCAAATCTGACTCTGCTGCCAATGCAGAGTTATTTTCCTCTTCATCAAACGCAGCTGTTCGACCTGTCGGGATTTTTAGCTCAATTGGTATTACTGCCTCCGTCCCGAACGCCATTGTGAAGGGTGTTTCGCCTGTGCTTGTTCTGTGCGATACCCGGTATGCCCACAACACCTCCGGTAGTTCCTCAGACCATTTCCCCTGTTTGTCGGCTAAGCGGATCTTCAAAATATGTTTGATTATTTTGTTCACTGCTTCTACTTGGCCATTCGACTGGGGATGGTACGGTGTTGAAAAATGTTTCTTCATTCCCCACTTTTCACAAAAATCTCTTATCTTTTTTCCTTCAAACTGTTTTCCGTTGTCCGTCACGATCGCTTGAGGCACCCCGAAGCGGCAAACAATGTTTCTCCATATGAAGTTAATCATTTTCTCCTGTGTGATTCGCACAAGCGCTTCTGCCTCAGCCCACTTCGTGTAATAGTCCACTGCCACCACTGCGAATCGAACATTTCCTTTTCCCGGCGGGAAAGACCCGATGAGGTCAATTCCCCATTTCGCAAATGGCCATGGACTATTGACTGAAATTAGTTCGCGTGGGGGCTTGTGGATGTTTGGGCCGAATAATTGACACTTGTGACAAGTTCGGGCAACTTTGATTGCGTCCTGGAGGAGGGTCGGCCAATAATATCCTTGTCTTACGGTCTTGTAAGCCAGTGCTCGTCCTCCCGCGTGATTTTCGCATGTGCCTTCATGAATTTCCTTCAGTACTGCTTGCCCTTGCCCCCTAGCCAAGCATTTCAGAAGCGGGAGTGAAATTCCTCTTTTATACAACTGTCCATCCATCATGGTGTATCTTGCTGCTCTTTTGACCAACTTGTTAGCTTCAAACGAGTTGTCTGGCTTTTTGTCGTTTTGTAAATACTCAATGATTGGTATCCTCCAGTCATCCTTTTCGAAATCTTCGTTGACTTGATACATCTTGTAGTCTTCGATTGATGGTTTGGACATTTTTGTCAGCGTAACTCCTGTCAACTCTGCTGGTCCCGTGCTCGTTGCTAACCTGGCTAATGCATCTGCTTGAGCATTATTGTCTCTTGGTATCTGCTCGATGTATATTTGCTCGAACAAGGAGGCCATGTGAGCAACAATCTTTTGATACAAGGCCATACTCTCGTCCTTTGCCTCGTATTCTCCTCGAACTTGGTTGACAATCAATTGTGAATCTCCAAAAATCTGCAGCTTTCTTACTCCAACTGCTAATGCTAGGCGTAATCCAGCAATCACAGCTTCGTACTCTGCTTCATTATTTGTCGCCATGAACTCGAACCGGACTGCTGAAGTAAAAACTTGCCTATCTGGGCTTATCAAGACTATACCTGCCCCCGATGCTGTATTAGTTGACGATCCGTCAACATACATGTGCCAGGGATGGCTATGTCCTCTCGTTGGATCTTGGGGGAAAGTTAGTTCGACTATAAAGTCTGCTAAGGCTTGCCCCTTGATCGCTGTTCGAGGAGCATATGAAATCCCGAACTGACTGATTTCCAATGACCATTTTAGGAGGCGTCCAGCTACATCGGGTCTGTGCAGTATTTGCTTGAGCGGGAACGTTGTCAACACTTCCACCTGGTGGTCGAAAAAATATGGTCGAAGTTTCCTGACGCTCATCACCAGCGCATATGCTAGCTTCTCTGTTGGTGAATATCTGAGCTCTGCTTCGTGTAAAGCTTGACTCACATAGTAGATGGGCAGGTGGAACTTTCCTTCTGCTCGAACGAGCACTGAGCTGATTGCTACTTCTGAAGCTGCCAGGTACAAGTATAACTTCTCCCCTGGGATTGGCTTGACAAGAATTTTCGTGTCACTGAGGTACTCTTTCAACTGCTCGAACGCTTGTTGACAGGCATCTGTCCATTGAAACTTTCCCTTCTTGATTGCCTCGAAAAACGGCATGCATTTATCTCCGGATCTTGAGACGAATCTGTTCAAAGCTGCTAAGCATCCTGTTAGCCTTTGGACTTCTTTAACCGATCTAGGTGGCTGTATTTCGATGATCGCTTTCACTTTTACGGGATTTGCTTTGATTCCTCTTTGACTGACTAATGATTAGTGTGAAAATTGCTCGAAATTCGTGTACTATTTTTGCCAAATTTAATTGGATTTCTTGCATTTATTTACATTAATTTGACCATTTGTGCTTAATTGTCGAGAAAGGCATTTTTGTTATTTTTGCAGGAAAAAGTGTGATTTTAGAAGCAAATACGAGCCTTCAATTTATTGAGGTCGAGCGAGGAGACAAATCGAGAAGAAAACGAGAAAAATGTAGAAGAAAAAGAATTGGGCCGAAAGGAATATAATTATTAGCAAAGAAGCCCAAAAAGTTGGCCCAAAAGAGAAGAGGCGGAGGCAACACAGGCTACTCGACCGAGCCACTCGGTCGAGTCGAGCTACTCGCTCGAGTAGCCTGGGGAAAAAGCGGGAGCGATTTTGAAAAAGCGTACTCGACCGAGCAACTCGGTCGAGTCGAGTGACTCGTGCGAGTCAATGTCGGTTTTTCCAGTGCGCTCGAGCCCATTTTGCCTTACTCGACCGATGCACTCGGTCGAGTCGAGCTACTCGCTCGAGTAGCCTGTAGCAGAAAAGCGTAAAACGCTTCTAAAAGGCGTACTCGACCGAGCCACTCGGTCGAGTGGACCAACTCGGTCGAGTTGCGCACGAAATTTTGGGATTTTTCGAAATTTCACCATTTTTGAGGGGCTCTTTTGCAAGTTCGTTTCAAGCATTCTTCCCCCAATATTTAAACCCTCATTCTCAGATTTTGAGATAGAGAAGGGAGAGCTAATTAGAAAAACACACCCCACACACCTTTATAGTTTATTTTCACCTTCAATTTTTAGATTTCAATTTTCTTTCAATTAGTAGAACAATTTAGCTAGCATTTGGAGAACAATTTTCAATTCCAAGTTGTAATCACTCTATTGAGGTGACTTCTATCCTTTATCTTTCAATTTAGTTGGTATAATTTTCTCATTTATGCTTTCTTGCAATTTTATTATGATGAGCTTATTGGGTTTATTGATTTCATTTGTTAGTTTATCTATTGTTTGTGTTAGATTAGCCATGGGCTAATCCCCTAATGCTTTGGGTGTTTGATTTATGAAGGAATTAGTGTTATGTTGTTAATGGAGCTTTGATTGTGCTATTGAGTTGGTTCTATTGCTTCTATTAATGTGTTTTTCTTGATTAGATTGGTTGACTAGGTTTAGTAGCTCTTGTTAGGTTAATTTGTGCTACAGCGAGAGTTGGGTGTGAGTTAATCGAACTTGTGGTGAGGAATTTGGTTAATTAATCGGATTCAATTAGTCGTTTATTGACTCGAGAGAGGGTAGATGGCTAGACCACCATTAATAGACATTAGGAACCTTAATCTATGGGTTTAGGGGCCTAGTGAAGAGAGAATGCTTTAAGTGCATCGCGTGTTTAAAGTCATTCACTATCTTTTGTTCTTTTGGTAACTAGTTAGGTGCTAATTAGTTCATTTGATCACCCAAGCCTCAAAAGGGATCGGTATTCAAAACTTAAGTGATAGCTCTTAGTTCGAACCAACGAAGTAGTACAAGATAAGTGAAATTAACTACGTAGCATTGATTCCGACATAAGGATTTCACCCGAAGCATTACCCTCAACCTTGCACTTCTAAACGAAGTTTTACATCGCTTTCTAGCTTAGTTGTTCATTTCAATTTTATTGCTTAATTCACTTATTGTCTTTTAATTTGATTAGTCTAAAAACCAAAACAAGCCTCTACAATTTTACAAAACTCGTAATCTTAGGGATCCACCGATCAACTAAGTTCTTGGATCGATAAAACTTGGTCGTATACTTGCATTGCATCAATGATCCCATATGCTTTTGGGTCGTGTTTACGTGTTCATATAGATTTGCAAAAATACGAAAAAGTCAACTAAATGCCCCAAGAACTTCCCAGAATGGACACCAAAACTGCTTTTCTTGGGGTTCAGTTTCATGTTGTATGTTCGAAGTATCCCGAACGTTTGAGCTAGATGCTGCAAGTGATCTTCCTTTTTAGAGCTCTTGACAACAATATCATCTACGTATACTTCCATCGTCTTCCCGATGTGATCATCGAACATCTTATTGACCAATCTCTGATATGTAGCTCCAGCGTTGATTAACCCAAATGGCATTCTCTTCCAGCACAACAAGTTTTTGTTGGTGTAGAACGCCGTATGCTCTTGATCATCGGGATGCATCGCTATTTGATGATATCTTGCGAATGCATCCATGAACGTGAGAAGTTCATGTCCAGCGGTGTTATCAACTAGTTGATCGATGTGAGGCAATGGGAAATTATCTTTTGGGCAGGCGGCGTTGAGATATGTGAAATCGATGCAGAGTCTCCACGCTCCAGTCGCTTTTCTGACCAATACTGGATTCGCCACCCATTGCGGGCATAACGCTTGTTTGATTAAGTCGTTATCCAGCAGCTTTTTAACCTCCACATCGAGCGCCTCGTATTTGTCGGGCCCAAATTTTCTCCTCTTCTGATGGATTGGCTTCTTCCTCGGGTCGATGTTGAGTCTGTGGCAGGCATGTTCGGGGCTGATGCCCACCATGTCTGCATGCGACCATGCGAACACATCGAGGTTTGCTTTAAGAAACTCAATCATGTTGGTCCTGTACGGCTCTGGTAGCTCGGACCCTATGAAGAGTTCTAAGCCCTCTTGGTTCGGGTCGACTCTTACAGTTTCCAACTCTTCGACCGGGGTAGCCCTTCGTTTCTGGCCTTTCCATCTGGGGTCAATAATGGGCCCTTCTGTCATTAGCTCATCCTCGATTTCTATCGGTTCTGCTCCCAATCGTGGCTCAACGTCCTCTGTATCAACGTCCATTGCCATTGTTTGTTCTTCCTCGTTGCTGGTTGTAGCAGCTTCTCTACCTCTCGCTTGGACAGACCGTCCATCTTCGCTTCCTTGCTCGTCCTCGTCTAATTGTGCGTCTTTGCATAGCTGTTCGTCAATGCGCGGTTGTTCGTCTGCGCACAGTTGCTCGTCGCTGTGCGGCTGTTCGTCCGCGCACAGTTGCTCGTCGCTGCACGGCTGTTCGTCTGTGCATAGCTGCTCGTCGACTTCCATTATTTCAGTGTCGATAGAAGTCATGGCCTCGCTATCGTCTCCGTCCTTGTCTGGGCACCTGTTCGTCATGTTGACTTGGTGATCCTTCGACTGTATCTGCAAAAGACACGCACGAGCCTTCTTCTGGTCTCCTTTGACTGTACCTGCACCCTTCTTTGTTGTGAATTTTAAACAATAATAGTACGTTGAAACAGCTGCTTTAAATCATGCAAGAAAGGACGGCCGAGGAACCCGTTATAGGTGGACTGTTGGTCTACAACTAGAAAGTCTACCATCCTATTCAGTTTCCTTTCCGGGTCCTCGACCGATACAAGCTCAACTGCCAACGTAACCATTCCTAGCGGGGTGGTCACAGCATTCCCGAATCCTACAATTTTGTGATCACAGTCCTTGATGTACTCGGCGCAATCTCCTAGTTGGTCCATCGTGCTTTTGAACAGGATGTTCGTATAGGAACCAGTATCGACAAGTAGACGGTGCACTTTTGTCCCCATAATATTGGCACAAATGACCAACGAGTCATTGTGAGGAGTGAGTACCCCGTCTAAGTCTTTTTCTGAGAAAGTCAGGTCCCCTGTTCGTCTGGTCGATGGATTCACACCCACTTCCATCACTTGATCCACTGCTCTCAGTTCCGCTTTCCTCTTTCTTTTTGACATAGGTGGTCTTCCATCGGAACAACCACCTACTGGTCCAGTGGGTTCCAGCATTAAGATCTCTGGGATATGCCTTGCTGGGGCTGCTGGGACCTTCCTTCCTCTCTTACCAGCTTTGCTTGGTTGGTCATCACTGTCTCCATCATCTGAACTGGATGGTACTGGTGCCCTTGGTCTTTTACCTGGTTCCCTTTTTACGAACTCGGACAGTTTTCCTTCCTCATAGAACCTCCACAACTGCTTCAACAAATCTCGGCACTCGCTTGTGAAGTGGTCGATGTTCTGATGATATGCGCAGTATTTGTTCGGGTTCAGTTTTCCTCTCTCTTGCCTTATCTTCCGCGGCTCTGACAACATCTCCCTGTCTTTAACATTGTCGTACACAGCGTCCACGGACATGGTAAGGACTTGATTCAACTTTTCCTTCAACTCAGCTCCCTCATTGAATGACTTCATGTTCTTCGGAGCTTTGTAATCGTTTCCACGAGATTTCTTGCTAAAATTTTTTGGGTCAGCTTTGTCTCCCATTTCTCTGTGTAACGCCTCTTGCATTGACACATGGATCCCTGCTTTATGTCTGAATTCTGCGTATGTTTTCGGACAAGTCAAGTGCATCTCCTTCCACAGACCAGTTCCTTTCTTTAAACCAGCCATCACTGCCACTATCTTCGTGTCCTCCTCACCATCTCGCCCTCCAGTAAGACTTTATCAAATCTTTCCAGAAATTGCTTATCAGACTCCTCGTCTCCCTGCCTAATATCTGCCAGGCGGTGTCTGTGGGTCAAGTAGGACCCGGCAGTTGAGAAGTGGGACAGAAACTCTTTGCTTAGTTGGGCAAAAGAGTTGATAGAGCCAGGAGCCAGTGCTGAAAACCATCTGTGTGGGCCATCTCCAAGGGTGAGTGGAAAATTTCGGCATTGTGTGGCGTCGGTTGCCCCCATCAAAATCATGAAATCCGAATATTTCGTCGCATGAATGCGAGGGTCCGACGTTCCTTCATACAAATTGATGGCTGGAAACTGTATCTTCTTCTGGATTGGTGCATTGAGGACAGATGGAGATAACGGTGAAGAAGGGAGAACAGTCGATCCGACACCTCTCTAAGATTCCAATTGTCTCTGTAATTCCTCGATCGCCTTTCTCATTTCCTGCAATTCATTTGGGGGAGTCCTCCCGATGGAAGGTTGTTCATTGTGATTGGGTTCAGTGACCTCTTCACGATGCAGTCCCTTGTCAACGGGACGTTTCTCCTGAGTCGTCTTCCTAGCAGCGTTGCTAGCTCCATTTGGCCCTAGTCGGCCAAAAGCTGACCTCCTGATCCGGTCATGCACCGATGGGCGAGCAGGATGGCGTGATCGCTCATCGTTCTTTCGGGATGGTTCCCTCCTATTTATATTCCTTGTCCCTAGTCTCTCCAAAGCACTTGTTCGGGAAGTACTTTTGCTTGACTCATCTGCTCGACTTGGTGACGATTCCCCTCGACTCCCTAGACGTTCGCTTAATGGAGCTTTCCCTTTATTTCTACAGACCTCCTCGCTGTCGGCCTCGTCCCGACGTGCATCTTCTCTCATTTTACTTCTTTGTTCGCCCGTACGTCCCTGCTCACCTGCTCGATTGGTCGTCACAGGTGCTCTTGACGGTCCTGCTGCTTGTCGATTTTGTAATGATTGAAGGACAGCGATCGTTTTTGCTAACTCCTCCGGGTTCTGAGCAAGTGCTTCTACTTCTGGTGGGATTGTATCAATGGTGACCTGAATGTTTCTTTGCGAAGTTGCTCTCACCGTTCGTGCATGTCCCTCGGTGGACGAAACCCTAGTACTCGGTTTACGACTCGGAGATATACTCGAATGTCGTTCATCTTGTGATCTGACCATCTTGGTTGCCAAAATGTATGAGATAAACAAAGGAGTGAAGTAATCTTGTTCTTGCAAACACTTTTCCCAAGGGTTACTAGCCTTGTGTGTGAATATGAAGATTAAAAAACCCTAGTTCATGCACACATGCATTAAAACTATCAAAGTATTATACATCTTTGTCCTAAGAATGTGCACTCTTGTTTTCCGGCAGCTGCTTCCCGGATTCCGGCGAGATTTTGCAGATTCCGGTGGGAGTCTTCAACTTTCTTCGATTTTTACAAATCGGAGGTTCGACCCTCCTTCTAGCGCCAATTGTTGATGACCTTTTTATGATCAAGATGATTAGTGGCTATTTTAGCTAAGAAAGATCATCAAACAAGAATCAAGATCATGGAATTAAGCTAAGTAATGCTTAAGAAATAATTTGGCAAGAGTTTTGCTCTTTTATTGAATTGTTCTCCCCTTTTTCATGTACATGAAGGGAATATTTATAGACATACAAAGAGGCCACGTGTCACCATCTTGGTGGTTTAACCATTAGATCTTTGCCAAGTGTTAGGACACTTGTACAACATCTAAACTATTGCCCATTGGATGGGTGCCAAGTGTTAAAGACACTTGGACCATATCTAAGCTAGTGACTCTTGGAGTTCCCAATGTTGTACTTGGTCTTTGACACTACTGAGATGCTCTCGACGGTGACTGGTTGCTCGCTTGTACGTCTTCATTAGATGTCATGATCCTTTGCATTCAGAGCTGTTCGCTCCTTGCTTGGGATTATTTTACAATGTTGCTCGCTCCATTACGAAGCTGTTCGCCTGAATTGATCTTGGTTTGAGCCGCTTGCACAGCTGTTCTTTGCAAGGCTGCTCGCCTAAATATCTTGCTTACCATATTAGAGCTGTTTTGCAAATCTGTTCACTCTACAAGGCTGTTAGCTCCACAAAGCTGTTAGTTTTTTCATTTATTATCCCGTTATCAAGTTTAATGATAACTGTTTCGTTTATTAATCATTCCCTTGTTCGCCCATCAACAACGTCGGATTTGACTCTCCATCCATCGTGAAATACCTCGAGACTTTGTCCGGGGATCAATTAACGGCCCGATTCACTGATTGCACGTTCGATGAAGATTACTTCCCGGCATTAGGGAAAGATCCGAATTCAAAATTGAATGAATGCCGGGAGCTTACGTGGAACGTAAGTAATCTTCAGTATCTAGATCCACGCACTAGTTAATCAGAACTAGAAGTTCAGAAGATCATTAACTTGCAAAATCTAGCAAATAATTTGCCAAACGCGTTCACTGACCATAGAGGTGTAACTAAATTGCATATACCTGCAGTAAATGCTCCCCAAAGGGTTGAGGTCCAAAGAAAAACAAGTACTCATGCCCCCACGCACCAGAAGCGCAAAGGACCCTCAAGAGATAGTAATACACCTAAACGAAAGGCTAGCAAATTTGGTCAGTCGAATGTAAAATCTCTAGAAGAGATTCGTTTAGATAACTCAAAGTCTCTAGGAGACGAGCGTCCTAGTGATGAATCACGTGCACAAAATATTCAATGCAATAAGACCGTGGAACGACCAGACCCAAATACAATGGGAAATGAGGAAGGTCTGGTTGACGTAAACGTCGAAGTCTCTGTGAACTTCACAGATACAGGAGAAACATATAATAGAAATATTACTGTCATCGACGACACATTTGCAGCGTCAATTGCTCTTTCCATTATAAATGATCTAGATCCAGAACCCAAAACAATCGCTGAGTGCTGGAAGCACTCCGATTGGGTTAAGTGGAAAGAGGCAATTGATGCAGAGCTCGCATCGCTTAACAAAAGACAAGTATTTGGCTCTATCATTCGTACACCCGTGCGCGCTATCCCAGTAGGATATAAATGGGTATTTGTACGAAAATGAAACGAGAACAATACTGTGGAGAGATATAAAGCGAGGCTTGTAGCTCAAGGATTTTCGCAGAGACCCGAGATTGATTTCGATCAAACCTATTCTCCCGTCATGGACTCAATAACGTTCCACTACTTGATATCTTTGGCAGTTAAAATGAATCTCCAAATGAGATTAATGGACGTAGTAACCACGTACTTATACGGATCACTTGATGCCGACATTTATATGAAAATCCCCGATGGATTTGACATTCCTCAGATGAGGGATGGTGAAAACTGCAATATGTATAGCATAAAACTGCAGAAGTCGTTGTATGGCCAGAAACAATCGGGCCTCATGTGGTACAACCGACTTAGTGAATTCCTTCAGAAGAAGGGATGCACATTCGATAAAGCTTTCCCATGCGTATTCACGAAGAAATCGCAAAATGGTTTTTGCATCATATCCGTCTATGTCGATGACCTGAACATAATCGAAACATGCAAAAAGATTGAAGAAGCCAGTTCAATCTTGAAACCCGAACTCAAAATGAAGACCTTGGGTAAAACCAAGTACTGCCCCGCCTGCAGATCGAGCATCTCCTAGAAGGAATTCTTATACATCAGTCGACCTACGTGAAGAAGGTATTGGAGAGATTTCACATGGATAAATCTCATCCACTTAGCACCCCTATGGTTGTTCGATCCCTCGAAGTGGATGAGGACCCATTTAGACCAAAAGAAGATTCAGAAGAAATTTTGGGGCAAGAAGTTACTTATCTTAGTGTTGTTGGAGCATTGCTCTATCTCGCAAATTGCACTCGGCCGGACATTGCAATTGCTGTCAATTTACTTGCGAGACATAGCGCTTCTCTTACAAGGAGACATTGGAATAGTGTTAAGCATGTTCTACGGTACCTCCAACGGTCTAAAGAGCTTGGACTGTTTTACCGAAAGAACCAAGACAAAGCCTTAGTAGGTTATGCAGATGCTAGCTATTTGTCTGATCCCCACAACGCCATATCCCAGACTGGTTATGTTTTTCTCTGTGGTGGTACCGCGATCTCATGGAGATCGGTTAAACAAACCATGGTTACCACGTCTTCAAACCACTCAGAGATAATAGTTTTATTTGAAGCCGCACGAGAATGTGTTTGGTTAAGGTCCTTGATAAAATACATTGGTGACTCGTGTGGTATCGCTAAAGGCGATACACCTCCCACCGTTATATTTGAAGACAACGCAGCTTGCATCGCACAAATGTGTAATGGGTACGTCAAGGGAAACCTGGGGAAACATATTTCACCTAAGTTTTTCTACCCATACGAACTCCAGAAGAGTGACGTGATTACTATTCAAAATGTGCAATCTAGTAACAATCTAGCAGATCTGTTTACTAAGTCCTTACCTACGTCTACTTTTGAAAAGTACGTTCGTGGTATGGGATGCAAAGACTCAAAGTGTTGTTGTCTTCAGGGGGAGCGGTAACCCCGAGATGAATCTAGAAGATCGATTACATTCCTCCCTAACTTATTATTTGGCCGATACCTAGCACGTGGAGTTTTTATGACAAGACATTTATGTTATGTTGTAATATCCAAGGAGGAGTGTTGTAAATCTAGAAGATTTATTATTCCAAATCTAGAAGATTTGATGTGGACATTAATAATGGACCAATAACCCAATGGCCTTTATATCTTAGACTAGAGTTTTATTCTTATAAATAGACTATTGTACTCATAATTGTAATTACTCATACACAAGAACATTAGTGAAACTCCTGGCTTGGCTCGCCCCCAGACGTAGTCGTTCCCGAACTGGGTAAACAAATCTCGTCTTTTATTTTACGCACTTATTTACAACAAAAAGAAAATCTTTTTTCTTTTTCCAATTTTACCTAAAACTCGTTTAGGTTTGATTAGATTAATATTCTCAAATATTTATATATTCTCAAATATTCATTTTGTTTTTATGTCATTTGAGGTATCATTTCTGTGTTCAATTAAATTTCATGTGTCATGATTTAATTAATTTTTTATTAATTATTTAAGGAATTCTGTGGATGTATAGATTATTGTAATTGTAATTGTTATGATATTAATAATTATTAATTTATATTTATATATATTGATAATATAAATTTATATTTTAAAATCAACTAAAATAAATAATAAAATAAATATTATAATAAATTACACCAGAAGACGACATATCATCAAATTAAACTTCGTATTAGTATACAAATTGGTTAATTTATTTTATTAATTTAAATAGCATAGACGTAAGTTATATATTTCTTAATAATTTAAAAACTATATATTTTTAAAATATGATATATTATATAAATAATTTATAAATTTAATGTAAGCATATGTATGTATGCATGTATATATATATATATATATATATATATATATATATATATATATATATATATATATATATTATATTTGAAAAATATTATATAATTTATGCGTATATAATATTTGTATTTATTAATTATCCATAATAGTTATATATTATTTAATAACAAAATAATTAATACATACATAATTTAATTTTGAATAAATGATTTTTTCCAGTTATGTTTGCACTCGTTCGATTCATTCACTGCGTACAACCGAAAGAAAACAGGAAATAATAAAGAAAACAAAATCATGTGGGCCTAGCTATAAATAAGCCCAAATTATAACCCTTCATGGTCTTCTCATCTAAAATCATGTGGGTTTAGGAAAGGCCAAGGTTATATACATTTTTGTTAATACAACCCCACCAAAAAGTGTTCGGAAAAAAAATTAAAAAATTTTGACAATTTTTGGAAAAAAATTCTGAAAATACAAAAAAAAAAAAAAAAAAAAAAACTGAACATATGAATTTTCGGAAAAAATTTCCCAACATTTTTTTGGGTGGGGTTGTATTCACCAAACATGGGACTGTATTTAAGATTGGCCTTTAGGAAAAATAAGCCCAAATTACAAAGCCCAAATAGTCGGCCCAAATATATATTAATGGGCAAGAACTTCAATTCCAATAATAACAAGTTTTTTTTTTTTTAATTGCATAATCAGAATTAGAGGTTATTGATTTACTATTTTAATTCACGCTATTATGTACACATGTATATGCCTGCTGGTATGTCTCACACATACATGTGTGGCATTTACCTTAGTAATATTGATTTTTTTTCATTTTTTTATTAATCATATTGATGGTTACTTTTATCACCATAATTATTAATTAATGAGGTAATTAGAGTAGAAACCCAAGCGTATTGAAATAAGTTAAATATGAATTTATTTTATTAATTCAATTCAAATATAATCGTGTTTTAAAATATTGCATATGCGTGCATTAATATTTTTCCTTTCAATTATATTAAAACATGTTTAATACTCCCTCCGTCCACCAAATTTTTACCCGCTTTCCTTTTTGCTCCGTCCACCAAATTTTTACCCATTCCTCTTTTGGAAATAAACTACACGGATTTGATATAATGCCCACCGGTGGGCATAAACTTATATGCCCACCGCGAATGTGATAATGACACGTAAGCAAATTTAAGTAATCAATTAAAATAATAATGGGGCCCCTATTTAAATTTGCTTACGTGCCATTATCACATTCGCGGTGGGCAAATAAGTTATGCCCACCGGTGGGCATTATATCAAATCCGATAAACTACACTCACAAACAAAAAATGGGTCCCACAATACCCACCACAATACTCTTACTTTATCTACTTTATTCACTTTTTCAATAAAATACTAATTTTCATTAAAAACTGTGCTCTACAGTAACCGGGTAAAATTTTCGTGGACGGAGGGAGTATTATTTATATAATCTAATTTATAGCAAGTTCGTTTTATATATAAAATTAGATGTGTAATTTTTATTTTGTAGAGGTGTACAATTCATTCTAATAATTTTAAATGTAATTAATTTCCCGAATTAATAATTATGTACATATATAAATTTTTCAGTGTAAACAATCTTATATGTTAATTAAGTGTACCATACATTAAGTGCACAAGAGAAATACTCCTCATTGGGGTTGCAAAAGACTCTTATACCTATATTAATAATAAATAGATTACAATAAATACTATTAGAGGTATTTTATTGATAAAAATAAAGAAAATTTATCTTGATGTAGTACAAAAAAACAAAATACAATTTTAAATAATATAAGGCAATTAAATAAAAATAGAGAAAGTACGAAATATCAATAATGATAATTAAATTGAAACAAAAGAAGTGTAGTAATAATTATTCGATGTCTACGATTTTAGTTTCCCGACTGTATACGAATAGTATGTTGATAAAACTAGGATTGCGATTTTTGGAAACTTCCCCACCCACCACAT
The DNA here is from genome assembly GCA_947034835.1 of Ballota nigra. Lineage (NCBI taxonomy): Eukaryota > Viridiplantae > Streptophyta > Magnoliopsida > Lamiales > Lamiaceae > Ballota > Ballota nigra. Next base: position 137,247,052 of record OX344720.1, read on the forward strand.
ATATTGATAGTATATACTTCATCCAATTCATATTAATTGTTATTTTTATATATATATATTTTATTTTTTTCAAATTAATTGTAATTTCTACGTTCCTAAGTTTGTAAATCTTTATGTATAAAATAAAGAGTATTTATAGAGTGAAATTGGTTTATATATGAATCACTGAAAAATATTAGTTGTTTTCATTGAAGAGTATTAGTTGTTTTTACTGAAGAGTATTACTGGTTTACACTGAAGAATCTTAATTCATTTTCACTGAACAACTAAGACTCTTTAGTGTAAATCAATAATACTCTTCAATCAAAACAACTAATACCCTTCAGTGATTTATGTATAAACTAGTTTCACTCTATACTTTGTCTAAAATAAATAAATTGCTTGGATGCCCGAATGCGATCACAAAAGTAATAACATTAATTTAGTGTGAATTTGTGAATATTGTGAGGATGAAGTTTAGAGACTTTTTTCCATTTTAATGGTGTTAAATTTTTTATTAGACGGACCAAAAAAAATTGTGAATTTTTTTATGTGACTAGGTTGTATATATATATATAGAATCATAGGTGAAGGCTAATATCTATATTTAGACATGGGAGGCAGACATGAGACAACTGTTATGACAATGGTTGTTGAAAAATTAAGACGATTCCAAAATCCAAAAGACATAAAAACAAAGGCACACATGCATATGATACGATGAACAACAAAAGTAAAACAAAAATTAAAAAAAAGTACAAGAAAAGTTTTATTTATTTTAAAAAAAAAGTAGACAAGGCTCAGCAGCAGCTACGTTGATGATCACATGTCCCCAAAGAAAGGCAAAAACTCTCACAAGTCTCTCACACGATATATATCCAACTTATCTCTAGCTGTCCATCCTACCTCATTCAATTATGCAGTTGACATATTGCAACTCAACTAATAAACTTTTAATGCAACTTGCTCACCTACTTGCACCCCATATATATATATATATACATATATATATATATATCTCTATATTTAAAGAGTAAGTCTCTTATACACAAATACACTGTGCAATTGAAGTGTAATTTAAAAAAAATTACCACTATTAATACTGAAATGTCACACTTGTTTATTAGTATTAAAGAGTGCATGTATAAAAATACATTTTTCATGCACTTGCACTTTTAAGTAATAACATGTGTGACTTTTTAGTAATAACAGATATAACTTTTTGAAAATGCACTTAAATTATATGGTGCACCTGGTGCATACGAGAGACTAAGTCATATATAATAAATACTCTATATATGTGTGTGCGCGCATATCTATGTACTCTTGTATGTATATATGTATCTATACAAAGCTACAGCTTTCTTTTTCTTCACACACACACAAGGTCTTGATTCACATTTCACAAAGTGTGTATGTATATATATATATGTGCATATATAATAATTGAAAAATGGTTGATAAATATTAATGAAAAACGGGGAACTCGAATATGAAATCTAGTGCAAGTAACATCATGCGGTGCACCAAATAAATATAAACATGCATATATTAAGACTATAAAAGAAATGATGAAACTTGGATTGACAATTGGACTATTATGTTGTGAAAATGTTGGTCTAATTAATGCCAATGAGAAGTACATTGTCAATGGATTTTTTGAGGAATTATGGCGTTCATAATTCGTTGAGCCCACAAAAAAAAAAAAAAAAACGCACATCATTATTCTCCACTAAATTGATAGTAAAACTAAGTGACCTAAACATATATAGAAAATATTTGAATTGGAAAAACTTCCCACTCCGGAAACATTCAAATGAATTGGACAAACACTTGTGTATAACTAACATATGATGTGTTTGGTTTACAAGTAATTCAGACTAAAATTTAAATCAAATTCACATTCAAAACACAAAATTTGCTATAACGAATGCAAGTCAACAAATAAGAATATCAATGTGGTTGATTTCTTACTAGTTCACAGTCAGGATTCAAGACATTTCCATTTAATTTAATTTATTGAAAACAAACTAGTTGCCATTAATAGCAAATTAGGCACCAAAAACTAACATTGCAAATGAATTAAAACTAGAACATTAACTACATAATTAACCCACCAACCAAACACATTCAAACTATTCTTCTAACTACTATACACACACCCACATTCTTTTTCCTTTTCCTTTAATTCCTTTTCCACAATTAATTATAATAACCCCAACTTGCATGACAAAATAATCCCACCCACCACCACCACCACCACTCTTACCCGTCATTCCCCGGCGCCGCCGCCATGCATAACCCCCATCGCCACCACCCCCAGCTTCTGCAGATTCAGCTTCACCACCGTATCCGTAAACATCTTCGCATCCTCCCCCGTATTCCCCTCCGGTATGTCCACGATATACGACTCCAGCACCACCGTGTAAACCTTCCCGTCCCTATCAAACTCGTTCACGGACGTAACTGATCGGTAATTATTAAGCCGATGCTCGCCCCCGACCACGCGGAAGCTGAGCACATGGTTTTCATCGTCTAGGATCTCGAGCCGCTCGGTGGAGGTGGACGCGGGCAGCCCGGAGACGACGGTGACCTCCCGGATGCTGCCCACGCCGCCGTCGCCGGTCAGCTTGCAGCTCTTGATGAAGTGCTTGTACCGCTGCGGGTTGTCGAAGCGGCGGACGAGTGGCCACACGACGGCGGCCGGCGCGTCGATGTGCTGCGTGATGAGGGACGTGCATGTGTTGGGGGTTGAGGGGAAGGTGTGGTACGTGCGGATCACGGGCTCGAGGTGCGCGTACTCCTCGGGCGTCAGGCCGGAGGGGATTTGCGGGGGTTTGCTGTCCATTTTGTGCAAAGTTGGAGTTTATCGGGACTTTTTATTTGGGTTTTGGGGGTTTGGATTTGGGGGAGGGGAGAAAGGGGTTGACGAAATCTTTTGATTGAAGGGGGTGAATAGAGGAGGTTTTTATATGTGGGCTCTTCAAATGTGGGTGTGATGAGAAGATGGGGAAATATCTCAACATATAGAGGAAATTATATTTGAGATCATTTACTCTTCCAGGTTTTTGAAAATTGGTACTCCATCCGTCCCGAAGGAACTTGCACACTACCTTTTAGCTAGCGAGTTGTTTATTAATATTTAAAATGATAAAATGACTTTTAAGGTAGGGTATGATAGATTTATATCTCCTCATTGTAAAGTAACTTTAAAATTATTTTATCATTTTAAATACTAATAAAAAACCCGCTCGCTAAAACACGTGAAAACAGTAACGGGACGGAGGTAGTACTTTTTTTCCACGTGGTTTAATGTAAGAATATGTATAGAGTGAAATTGGTTCATATATAAATCATTGAAGGGTATTAGTTATTTTCACTAAAAAGTCTTGGTTGTTTTCACTGAACAACCAAGACTCTTCAGTGTAAACTAGTAATACTCTTCAATGAAAACAACTAATACCCTTCAATAATTCATGTATAAACCAGTTTTACTCTATACTTTGTCTTAATGTAATATGTCGGAGGATATTACAGGGTTTTTTTAGGTCCGTTTAAAAAAAAGAAAGATTGTTTATGGAAAGTACATATGCGTAACGAACTTTCCATTAGCAGTCATTTTATTAAAAAATAAACCTAAAAAATCATATAATACCCTCTGACATATCACATTAAACCACGTGAAAAAAAAGGATCAATTTTCAGGTACGGGGTAGTATTTATTTTAAATAATGGTCAATTTTGTGTGCATTACTATTCTGAAGGAAAAAAAGTGTTGTATTAAAACGAGATACCAATTTTGACTGGGTTGTGATACAGGTTTTGACTGAAACGTATTAATTGAAACATGTACGCACCTAATTGCATATCATACACTTAGATTTTGAGTTCAATTTCAAATAATTTTGATTTTCAAAACTCATTAAGTCAAAATTGGACTCAAAATGTCAAAATTAATTTGAAATTTAACTTAAAATATAAGTGCATGCACTTGAGAGCACACAAGAACCACTCTAATTGAAATAAATGCGTAAGCTAATATAATTAAAATGTGACGGCTGATGAGACTTATGCTAAAAAAATAATTAATAAATGCTAAGTATATAAAATAACATCATTAACTTTTTTTTTTTTTGAAAAAAAATAATATCATTAACTATTATAATACGCAGTCTTTGTTAAAAATAGTAAGATGCAAGATGAAATATCAATTGAAAAAAAAAGGGTTCTTTCCGGAAAATTAGGGCACTAAAATTGGAATATTCTTGTGGGTTTTGGCTTGGGTGGGTGGGGGGTTTGTGTTTATGTTTTTTTTTTTTTTTTTTTTTTTTTTTTTTTTTTTTTATAGTTGACAGGGTGTGTTTGGACGGATTTGCCCTTGGTATTTGTGATTTATATAACTATCTTGTCAGTTGTCATTTTTCCAAGAAAGGAATTACAATAATATTAAAATGAGCATTGATACAATGGGTAGATCTTGAATGTCATAACTCTTAACTACATTTAGAAAGGGTTACACTTACATTAGAGTATTTACACAAATAACACACACATAAATCGACGTAATCCAAGAAACATGAATGGAATTTTATTTGTTAGGTTTATGCTAGTTTTTTTATAAAAGACAAGTAATATGTCTATTGTCTACCTTAACTTTAGGGCAATGTCTTTCCATTTATAGTAAAGGGTGAATTTAAAAGAGTATATTGGATAAAAAATAATTGTACAAAAAGAAAAAAGGAGTATCATTGGAAGAAACCAGAATGAGAAAACAGCTGTGGGATTATTCTATGTACTATTATAACTTTGCAAGTTGCATCGAGTAATGAGTAGTACTATTTTTTAAGCAATGGTAGCACACTTTTTATCTAGGGTTGCTAGTTCATACTTTTCATGAAAGCAAATCCCATTCATTTGGCTTAAAAGAATGGACCGTTATTTTAGCGTAATGAATATAGATGATGAGTAAATTTAATCATGGTTTTAGAAGGTTTTATTATTGTAACAAAAACTTGAGAAATATTTGAGGTATACGAAATTAATTTGTAAATTTTATGTTAAGAATTAATTAATAATAGACTTCCATTTGTAATTTATTCCGAAGTTAAATTAATTGTATTTTGATTTGATTTTGTAGAAAATTGAAGTTTAGTATAAAATTTTGAATATTTTTTTTTTACTTTCTCATTTATTAATTTTCTCTTCTTTTTTCCTCAATGACCTAATTTATTAAGAGCAATTATTTTGTATACTTGGTGCATGGTGCACTCAGAGACTATTTACACTGAAAAAATATGATTTGATTTCACTGAAAAATTTATATTAAAAATCGGTTTACAGTGTTGGGTGAGTGCCACTACAAAAAACTCGCGTTTTAGCGACCGAAATTAGCGACCGCCTCAAAGTCGGTCTCTAAATATTGTATTAGCGACTGTAGTAGAAAATCGGTCTCAAATTAAAAATATTTGCGACCGCCTATATATCTCGGTCGCTAATTCGTAAGATTAGCGACCGCCACCGACCGATCAAACGGTCGCTAAAACTCAAAAGACGGTCAACGATGACCAATATTTTTTACCGCCTGATCAGCGACCGCTTTGTCGGTCGCTGATTTTAAAATTGAACTTAGCGACTGTCGGGGCGGTAATAGACTTGTAATGTTTGACCCGAGTTGATAACGGTTGAGGGTCATTAATGCGGGTGGTTTAGCGACCGCCCCGAGGCGGTCGCAAATTCTAAATGGTCAAACTGAACCATCCGATTCGGCCATGAAGACCAAATTTCGAGTAATCCTTTTAAAAAAATTATAAATATCTTCTCCTCCGTACACCATTTTACATACTCGTAAAAATTCTTCCTCCTACTTCGCCCGCGCTGTGTCCGCCGTCGCCGCCATTTAACCGTGAGTTTTTAAATTAATTTAACCGTTTAATTTTTTTTATAATTATATTTTATGAATTATATATAGTGAATGAATAAGTAAATTATGTGTATGTGTGTAGATTTTATGCGTATGTAAAATTATGTGTATGTGAATTATGTGTAGATTTTAGTTACAAATATGACCATAGGATACTTTTCTGATCTCATATTTTAAATTTTAACAATTTAACATGTCATTTTATTTAGGTTGTATGTGAATTATGTGTATGTGAAATATGTGTATGTAAATTATGTGTAGATTTTAGTTACAAATATGACCATAGGATGCTTTTCTGATCTCATATTTTAAATTTTAACAATTTAATGTACATGTCATTTAATTTAGGGTGTACGTGAATTATGTGTGTGTGAATTATGTGTAGATTTTAGTTACAAATATGACCATAAGATGTTTTTCTGATCTCATATTTTAAATTTTAACATTTTAATGTATATGTCATTTAATTTAGGGTGTATGTGTAATATGTGTATGTGAATTATGTGTATGTGAATTATGTATAGATTTTAGTTACAAATATGACCATAGTTACAAATTATGTGTTGATTTTTGTGCATGTTTGTATTTATATTTTATATTTGGGAAATGCTTATATTTATATATTATAATTTTGAGATAATATTACATATGTTTGTATAGGAAAGTTATATTATAGTTAAGTTGATGTTTAATTAGTTGAATTTATAATTATTACAGATGAACCCAATTCAAGATAATCGTCACAGTGTCATCATAGTCGACAATAAGTAAGTATTTTTTTAATGAATTATGTATACTTTTAATTATATATATATATATATATATTAATATTATTAACTTGATTTTTTAACAGGATGCTTCCAGCCCGTGAGACTAGCTCAATCGTCTCACATGTCATTAAGATGACCACGTTTGAGTATGGTGCCCACTCGTGGAGCCAAGTGTCTGAGCAAAAGAGGATGGAGTACTTTGATGAGTTCAAGGTATACAAAATTTATTTATTATGATTTTAATTTTAAATTTTTTAATTAATTCTTTAATATTCTATTTTTAATTTATATGCAGAAGCGGTGCGTTTGGGACCCTGCCCACGATAGTGTTATGTACCAATTGTTCTGTGTGAAAGCGCAAGAACGGTACAAAAATATTATTTACGGCCTGAAGAAGCGGTACTGAGACCGTGGGGATCGGATGGAGTTGGGCCGAGCACCAGACGGACGATCGATATGGGATGGTTTTGTGGATCACTGAAACAGTGAACCATCATTCAGAAGAAGATCAGAGAGAGAGAGAGAGAGAGAGAGGGGGGGGGGGGGGGGGGGAGTTTGAACATTTTTTTTTTATGTTTTTTTGACAATTTATTTATGTTTTTTCACAATTTATTTACTATTTTTGAACAATTTATTTATGTTTTTTTTTTGAAGAACTTTAAATAATATTTCATTTTATATATATATATATAAACGAATTAGAAAAAAAAAATTTAATTTATGTTTTTTTTGAAGAATTTTGAATAATATTTCATTTTAATTAGTAAATATATATATATATATATATATATATATATATATATATATATATATATATATATATATATATATATATATATAAACGAATTAGAAACAAAAAAAGAATTAATTTGATGAATTTAAAAAAAAACGGGAGTCAATTTCGAATTATATACAATTCAATGTATAAAAACGAATGAATTAGTAATTTAGAATAGTCTAAAATATTAAATTTATAAAATTAATAAAAAAAATTAGTAAATAAATATATATAAACGAATTACAAGTAAAAATGAATTAATTTGATGAATTTAAAAAAAAATGGGAGTCAATTTGGAATTATATAAAATTAAATGAATAAAAATTAATGAATTAATAATTTATAATAGTCTAAAATATTAAATTTATAAAATTAATAAAAAAAAGTTAGCAAATACATATATATAAACGAATTAGAAACAAAAAAGATTGAATTTGATGAATTAAAAAAAATGGGAGTCAATTTGAGGTTATATACAATTAAATGCAAATAAACGAACAAGAATAATATGTGTCCTAGTGGTTTACACCTCTTCTGCTCTACCCGGAGGTCGTGGGTTCGATTCCCCTTGGGTGCATATTTGTCCATTTATTATTATTATTTCTACAAGCCTCACAAGATCTTATATACTATATGAGTCGCCTAATATGAGCTAGTGGGTCAGTGGCTCAATGGTTCGCATCCCGCCCGAACCCTAATGGACTCGGGTTTGAACCCAAAGAACCATTTTTTTTTACGCTGGATCGCTGAAAATAAAAAAGATTATTTTTATTTCGAAAAATAAATTAGCGACCGCCTGTTGTCGGTCGCTAAATCTTGACCCGATCGGGTTGGACCAGATTGATTCAGCGACCGCCTCGACGGTCGCAGATTAGCGACCAATTTCAAAAAGCGGTCGCTAATATTAGCTACCTGCTTTTTAACGACCGATTTTTTTCGATCAGAAATCGGTCGCTAATACCCATTTTTTTTTTGTAGTGTGTATCGTACACTTAGTGCATATGAGGGTGCACAATTTATTAATTATTCGTTTAGCAAAGCTCGTGTATAATACCAAAATTAACCTAATAATATTGTAGATAAAAACTTGTTTGAGATTATATCACCGTGAGATTATTATAAGATATTTGTTTGAGATTATATCACCGTGAGATTATTATAAGATAATTATATTTTTAATGTAAAGTGTATTACGTTTAAGATTACACTTAAAAAAAATAGATACATTTTACATACTAGTAATTTTTGATAGAAAAAAGTAATTAAAATAAAAATAAAATAGAAAAAAGAAGAAAAGGACAAGGAGAAGAAGAGTGTAGTCGCAATAGTTGAAAAGGGGAAGTAGTAGATTCGTAAATCATGTGAGAGAAAGTTAACAAACTGCCCGCGTGATCTATAACTCCCACTTTGCACATGGCCCCACTTTAAACAATCCTATATAATTATTAATAGGGTTAATTGCAAAAAAAATCACGAACTTTATAGTGTTTATCAATTACAACATGAACTTTTAAAGTTTGCAATTCGATACACAAACTAATTTATTATTGCAATTCAATACATGACGTGAATTTTCGATACTCTACACATAAATTTTTTGGCAAGACTAACGCTACGTGGTAGACTAAGCCGTCACAAAAAACACGTCACACGCTACACCAAATGTCAAATCTAGAAGAATTTTAAAAAAAATTCAAAACATTTATTTTAACAAAATATTATTCAACACGGTTTAATAAGAGTGAAGATAGTAAAACAAAAATTATTTTATAGTATATATACAAGTTTGTATAATGTGAGATAATTTTTCCTACATAAACTAGAGAACACCAAATTTTATAATTAATTATTAAATGTGTTTGAGCAATATTTTTTATAAAAGAACTTTTTGAAATATTAGTTTTTTTTTTTTTTTGCAGATTTGACATCTAACGTGGTATGTGACACGTTTTTTGTGTCAGTTCCGGCTGCCACGTGAGCGTACTTATCTCCAGAAATTTACACCATGTATTGAATTGCAGTAATAAATTAGTTCATGCATCGAATTGCAAACTTTAAAAGTTCATGTTGTAATTGATAAAAACTGCAAAGTTCGTGATTTTTTTTGCAATTAACCCTTATTAATATTATTGTGGGCCAACAATTGTTTATTCATGTTTTGTATTTCGCTTGAAAATATTATGGCTCACATATATTCTGAATTAATCAATCTAACAACATACTTATTTTATTGGTCATTATTTTGGATTGATAAATGTGAAATATCTGACTTCACTCTTGAATAATAATGGCCTCGAATTCAGTAGACTATTCTTTATAACTACTCAATAATGCATGTGAGATGTCATAAAAAATTTCATGGGCGATTGAGTTTGATCTAAGATGAGTTGTATATTTATTTTCAATTTATAGATTAAATTTCCGATTTTTCAAGAGGACTGCATTTCAAGTAATTTAGAATATTAATAGAGAGTGTGCATATGGGTAGGATTGCTCTATTCGTCGTAAACTTGGTCAAAATTTACCAACTTACGAGTTCCATCTTAAATCCATTGCAAATTGCCTAAATTTGCGACGGATATATGGTCGTCGCAAATCGAATTTTTTTTTAGTGTATAGAAGTGAAAAGTAATATTGACTTTGATTAAAAACAAGTCACTGTTTTAATTGAAATGTACAAATTAATATAACTAAAAGTAGGTGATATTAAATTTTTTTGATTAAAATATAAAATAAAGACTAAGTATAGAGTTAGTGAATTGGTGGCTGTTATGAATTGGTGGGGAGTTAGTACCGTCTTATCCTCAAATCCTCTAGATTTCTTAAGGGGAGAAGAGGGAAAATGGTTGCCGTGAGTCTATGGGAATATATCATTTGGTTGATTTGAAAAGGGAGAAACAAGAAGGTCTTTGAACAAGTGGAGTGCTCACTCGAAAAGTTGTTGGACGAGTTAAAATACGTATTTGGAGTTGGTTCGTGGGAAATGATTACAGTTGGAAACATTTTACCTTTCAAATTTGGTCAGAAAATCCTAGATTAGTAGTGGGAGCTTGAATTTCACTCTTTTTTTCCGTACCTAGAAGCTTTGTTCTTAATGATGTAAACTCTCTGTAAAGGTATCACTCATGCTTTTATATTTCTTTTGTGGTTGAAATAAAATTGTCCGTTTACTGATATAAAAAATATAGAGTGAAAATGGTTTATACATAAATCAATGAAGGATATTAGTTGTTTTCACTAAATAGTATTAATTTTTTTTACTGAAAAGTATTAGTTGTTATTACTGAAGAGTCCTAGTTGTTTAGTGAAAATAAACTAAAACTCTTTAGTGAAAACAACTAATACTCTTCAGTGAAAACAACTAGTACTCTTTAGTGAAAGCAACTGATACCCTTCAATGATTCATGTATGAACCAATTTCACCCTATACATACTCTAAAATAAAATGTGACACTAACTTTAATTGAAACGTAATAAATGATATGTGCACCTCTTGTATATATGATTTTGTGTTTGAATATATTCACACATATATATATATGTATTGCTACATCATCATTTATACTAATAATTTTGTGTAAAATTAAAAAAAAAAAATCCCCTTAAATAATTCAAACTTATCGCTGAAATTTTTATTGACATAAATATGACATTTCTTATCTTCTAATTTACATTAATTTACTAATAAGATGGTCATGTGACTAAACATGTCATTACTCACTTTAATAATGAAGGAATCAAATATTAAATTTGTTTGCATTATATATATGGATACATATCCATGCAGCATAAAATAAATAATACACCCTATCTTTTTTATTTAATTTTTTCCCTTCTTCTTTTGATGTATTTTGACCAAAGACCTAATGGCTACACATTCTAACCTATAGATTTGTAATAACACAAGGAGACAACAAATTATTGATCTTGGTATACATAATAAAACTATATTTTTCTGCAAAATAAATAAATAACAATACCACTTCTGGATACATCCCTGTCAATATTTAAAATTCCTTCACAAACCCCAAAAATTTAAATAGTAAATATATAGTTAAAGAAATAAAAAAAGGTCAGTAAATAAATATTCCAAGTGAAGAATTGAAAAAGAAATTAAAGGGTAAACTTACTGGTTTTGAAGTTTGTAAGGATTCCCATGGACTGACAAAAAACCCTATGTATTGATGTTTGATGGAAGAGCTGCTACCTATCTGGTGCACACAAATATCGGGAAAATTATTCTTTTAAAACTGAGTGATAAAATGAAAGCAGTAACTTTTTCATTTTGAAAGAACGAGGACCTTAATTTTTTATCATAACATTTAGAAGTTGCAAATTAAGTTCATATCCAGGCCGAAGTTAGGCCAAGTAGGCCCCGAATTCAGTCCAAATAGGACCAATTTGCCCGATTTGCACTGATTCAAACTAATTTGTCATTAATTCGTCACATTTTAAAGTTATTGTCCTTAATCTTCATGTAAGTGATGGAGTTGAGAAACTACTAAAAGAGTATAATAATTTAATACTCCAATCACTTGTTAGTTTTTAAGATTACTAGAATAAATTGATTTATTGATTTTAAGATTACTAGAATTGAAAATCTAATATGTTATCCATACCCTTGGAAAAATCACATTCAACGTAATTCCAGGTACCCTCATTAATGTACTCGATCACCATCACATACACCAATATTGAGGATATTTCAATTTTTTTTTTTTTTTTTTTACTTTTACTACATTTATTGTGTTATTTTAATTAAATTTCTGTTTGTTTCAATTATTGTCAGCTGTATTGAGAATTTTTGCAGAAGAAGACTTAAAATCATAACACTAAGGACTAATTAAGTAAAACATAATAAACTTGCAAGGTTAGAAAAATTAAAGCACATGTACTTTCATATACACCAGATGCACGGTGCATTCACTTAACAATTGAGGTTGTTTACATTGAAAGTCATAAAAGTGTGTTAAGATTACACTAAAAAATTCACACTTAAAATCGATTTTCGGTGTAAATTTTTCTGTATAATCTAATCGCACTTTTTTGTGTAATTAAATCATACTTTTCGGTAAAAAATTCACACTTAAAATCGATTTTCGGTGTAAATTTTTCTGTATAATCTAATCGCACTTTTTTGTGTAATTAAATCATACTTTTCGGTATAAATTTTAATTAACTCAAATGAAATTATGAAAATGAAAACGGTTTTGCCTATTTTATAGGATTGGAATATATAGTAAATTTATGATTTATTAAAAAGAAGGAAAGCAGTGATAATAACAAGCGCAGACTCATGCAGAACCTAGCTTGTATTTTGGGCTGTAAAAGTAATTTCTCCCATATAAAATAGACAAAGTATAGAGTGAAATTGGTTTATATATGAACCACTGAAGGGTATTAATTGTTTTCATTGAAGAGTATTAGTTGTATTTACTGAAGAGTATTACTGATTTACACTAAAGAGTCTTAGTTGTTTAGTGAAAATGAACTAAGACTCTTCAGTGTAAATCAGTAATACTTTTCAGTAAAAATAACTAATACTCTTCAGTGAAAACAACTAATACCCTTCAGTGATTTATATATAAATCAATTTTACTCTATACATATACTCGTTCATAAATTATGTGGGTCTTAATTTAAAATATATTTATATAAACTCGTTTAATAGAAAATGTTAATATAATCGATCAATTTCTCAAGTTCAGTGGTCCTCGATTTGTTGGCTCGTGATATGCTCATGAACATGCATGCAAGCTAACTCATATAAATTATAATTTGATATCTAATATTAATGGTATATGTAATAATATTTAATCAAACTTATTAAATTAAATGCAATTATATATACATATGATATAAATATAAACTTTTATTTTTTTTGTAATAACTTGATGAATAATTAAATTTAGGCAAAAATTTGTGATGAATAACCTAATATACATATCATGAGACATGTATACAAATTAAAACTCACTTCTATCAAAGTGTTAAATATTAATGCGTCATACCCAATTTATAGTTCATCTCACCGTCTTATGACATGAGATGGTCTCAGACGAGACCTACTCTTAAATTTATAATCGACGTTATTAAACTCATTTAGGTCCGATTAAGTTAAAAATAGAGCTTTATTCGAGCCGCGCCGAGTACTTGTAGTTCGAGCTAGACTCGAGCACTTATCGAGTAAAGCTGAGGTCGGCCGGCTCGATAACATGAACGAGTTTGAATTAAGGCTCGACTCGACTCATGATTAACAAGTCCAACGAGCCCAACAAATCAAGCCGAGCCTAACAAGACTAATGTAATTACAATTTTTTTAACTATCGGACGTAACAAGTCGAACTCAAGCCAATTCGTTAGTAAGTCAAGTATTAATTCACAAGCTCGAACTTGACTCATATATTAATATAAACGAGCAAAGGTTGAGCCTTAACAAGTCGAGCTCACGGGCTACTTGCTTTATATGACAATTCTATTAAAAAAAAAATATGTAAACCAATAATATATTTATATAAATAAGTTGGAATTCAATTTTAAAATAAACAAAATAATTTTATACAATCTAAAATTCAACTCGACTCACAATTGATTACATCTCTGCTCTAAATTTATTTATTAATAATTTAATACTACCTTGTAACAATTTCTTGACATTTTGTGTTGGATGCTCTGAACCTATGATATATGCTTCAGTGTTTGCTCCTTGATCCAAGCATACCTTTTGTTGTTATCTCAGTTATCCATCACAATCTGTGCACGTCTTACGTCACTATGCCGTGTTTGGTTATGGATCATGCTCTGCTGCGAAATTCAAAGTTTTATTCCTAATTTTTTAAATTTTATTTTCAAATCATGATGAATGATGAAACCGCATTTTTTGTTTGGGTGCAATGATATTCAAACAATAAATAAGTATTTATTATTGAAAAGTTGTGTGCGCCAAAAACAAACATGACTTAAGGTTTTGAAATCTCAAATATGAACGCCGCAAGCAAACAAATATACACGTACATATACGGTGTGTCATAAATTTGACATACTATCTTAAACATACGAATTATAATGAAAATAAAAATGAAGGTAGAATAATAAAAAGATATTCGAATTTTGTTTATTTTTATTAGAGAAATCATTATACTCCCTCCATATTTTTTTTAAATGTCACATTGACTTTTTTTTTTACAAATTAAGATTATAATTTTTAAAATGAAATTAAGAAAATATTTGTGGGAGATTATATTTTATCTAGATATTAAGAGGGGTAAAATTGAAATAGTTGGGGTAAAATACATAAGAATGACATATATTTAAAAAATAGTTAGAAAGCCAAAGTGACATTAAAATCGGAGGGAGGATGAAAATAGGTTATGATAAATTTATTATGAAACAATTTTAAAGTATCATTAATCTCAGAAAATTTACAATAATTACAATGTAATATCAGTATATCACTGATTCAAATTAATGATGCTTCTGATGAGGTTAATGATATTTTAAAACTATTTTATGATAAGTTTATTATGAATTATTTTCATATAAAACCTACCCTATTGTGAGTATGCACTTTTTTTCAAAATGTAAAGTAGAACCATACATAAGTCATCTAAGTATATTTAGATGTGATCACAAATAGAAACTCACATGTTCTAAAAATAATAGAGTAAATTTTTAAGTACTAATTAATGGATTGGGTTAGTAGTGGTCAAATCGATAAGGTAGAAGAAAGATGAAGTTGAAAATAAGATTGTGTGCCAAATTTATCAACAAGACACCAAACCGTCTTATTACCATTCATATCTTGCAACTTGCATGAACCTTTATATATATATATATAATGTATGTAATTATGGCTTGTCTAATACGAACACAAATTAATGCATTCCATATATGATCAGTAGCAAACTTGACCCATGTCATTATCTCATGATTTGGGAAGACATAATATATTCTTGTTGAGTTTGATCTACATGTATAGTCTCTCTCTTTAATATTTCACCCAATTCAAAATAAGTAATGTTTATGATAATAAATTTTTCAAATTATTTGTGTTTTTAGACATTTTCGCAATTTCCCCTCTTACACCTCTCCCCTTTTAAATAAGAGTAGTTTTAGTGTGCACTTGAATGCATGATATACACTTGAATTTTGATTTTTGATTTAAAAAAATTCAAGCAGAAATCAGCAATACTCCAAGAAGACATCAGTAATACCCCAAGAAGGCATCAACAATACCCTAACTGCGAAAAAAACACACAATTCGGTGTTTTTGTGAGTATTTTGAAAAAAATATAATTGAAGTCATAATTGAGTTTTAAATTCAAGTGCATGTTATGCTCTTGGATGCACCCTAAAATTTGTAAATAATTCCTCATAATTTTGAACTTACTTTTATTAATTGATTCTCTTTCTTCTTTTTTTGGTATGGTAAATTATCTTCCACTTTTCAATAAATGTGTATATATACATGTTATTAAATTTTTATTCTTAATTTCACCAACAAACTTAAAAAATCACTTATTTTAATTGAATTGAAGGGAGTAAATATAGATTTCCAACCTGTGTAAATTTAAATACATTAATCACAAAGATGTGTATTTTCACAACAATATAAATACTATTAATATAAAAATTTGATTTTTAAATATATAATATATTATTAAAATTGATTCTCAAGAACACCCTGTATATCAAGAGGGGGGCTATGATATTAATAGAAGCATTCAATAAAATTAAGAGGGCAGAAGTCAGCGGTGTCTCAGCTTCATCATTAGCACCTACCATAAAAATACATAAAATAAAGAATTTAAAAATAAAAGAAATTACAAGTTGGATGGAGATAATAAATAAAGAATGAGAATAATAGTTTGGGTGTGGTGTGGGCATCATCAAGATTCAAACAAACAATTGGGATTTGAGTGGCGCCTCCAATTAGCTAGCTAGCTGGCTTACTGCCAATCCCATTTATTCTTCCTATAAATCTTTTTCTTTTAGCTGAATAATTTCATGCTACCCAAAGGTCAAATCTGCACTCTTTATGTTATCTATTCCCAATAAATAAACATATAGTATTAAGGTTTTGTTTGTTTATTAATTTTGTACATCATGAACGGCTAATGCCATGCATGAGAAAGCAATTGTGATGTCAAAATATAAATGCACTCAAATAGATGTTCACACACAAATTGTCATAGTGCCAAAAAGACCTATCTATTAAATTCTTGTGAATTTTTTTTCACATTATTTATTTAATTTAACTTAATCGAGAAATTGTATTGTCGTCGAGCTCCATAGAAACATTATGTTAAGAAAATATATAAATAATTAATTTTACACCTCTCTATAAATTAGAATTTTAAATGAAATGAAATTATTTCGATCATTATGCTCATTTTCTCTAGTACATCCATGATTAAGCTACACTGCACTGCACACACAAATGTTTGCTTAGTTAAATAAAAGAAGATTCCATATGTTACAAAATAATTCAGTAGTTTTGGCAACTTGAAATTAGGGAGAGTAGTCAAAAGTAGAGACTACACATTCTATGAGCTGCAAATATATTAAACATAGCTTATTAAACAATACTCCCTCTATTTCTTAAAGATTTTGTGTCAAATTAAAAATCATAAAATTTTGACATATATAACTCCATATATATCTCTAAAAGATCTATTATATTTTATTAGTGTCCAAAAACTTTGTTATACTTTAATAATCTCTAAAAAGATCACTTAAACTTTAAATTAAGATTAAGGATAAATTAAGACAAAATATGAAAAATAACTAAATTGACGCTTATTTTAAAATGAAAGGAGTATTCAATAAAAAATACATCTAGAATCTGAACCATATAATAGAGTTGAAGTTGTTGATAACTAATCCGTTGTGGATTCATATTATTAAATAGTGTTTAAAAGTAATATTTTAATAAAGGGTGTTATTATTGCTGAATACACCAAAGTGTACAATATTCTTTTAGCAATCCATAAATCAAATACAACTACCGAAAAAATTGTATATATAACACAAATTCTTGTATGCACTTAAGTGCACGTTGAATGCACATAAAAATCACTCTGTATATACTACCTCCGTCCTGGAGGAACTTGACCAATAACTGTTTACACGTGTTTTAGCGAGCGAATTTTTTATTAGTATTAAAAATGATAAAATAATTTTAAAATTACTTTATAATAGAGGAGATATAGATTTATCACACCCTACTTTAAAAGTCATATTATCATTTCATATATTGATGAACAAGTCACTCGCTAAAACACAAAAATAAAGGTAGTGTGCAAATTCCTCCGGATCGGAGGGAGTAGTAATTTTGTGGGTTATAGTAACCAAGTGGTTTAATAAATTTACACCTGGCCACAAAATAGAAAAGAAAAGAATGTTAAGGATATGATGTAAAGCAAATAAACATCAGAAAGTTCCTCTTCGAACTTCCTAGTCAACCAATCATTTTTGTACATCATTGTCAATTTGAATCAACTCAGATGATACACACAAAGCTCTACACTTGCAGATACAAAAGAGAGAAAAAATGCAGCCGAAGGAAAAAAAAACAATTGTTTGAATTACACAGATTAAGGTAAAAAACTATTTTACATTGAAGAAAAATAGAAAATAAAGAAACCACAAAATTAGGACGCTTGGGATAGCTGGCGGCTGTAGAAGTTAGATTACTCTATGATTATCTGAGGATTGTATTGCTTTGTCTTTCACTGCTTTGGTTAGAAATGTATACGTTCGAGAACTATGCGTGAGAAGAAAAGATGAGAACCAAACAAGCAAATCTTCGAGTTGTTTGGACATCAGATGGTGTAATAGGGCTTTCTTCGAACGGGCCATCAAATAATCACCCTTCATGTATCAAGAGATCCTTCGATATCAAAGCGATTCTCTGCTTAGCACTGTCTGACCGGAGACTGTCTCCTTTGAATCCAAGCTGGATGCAAAAATTGCATTTAAAGAACAATTCAGAAAAAAGTACTACTATTCTCGTTGAAATGTCATGTAAAATGGACATCAGATGGATTATCTCTATGCTGCCCTGCTGGGTAGTGCCCATGTTGTACCACATACTAAATGAGTTATATTGTACAACACATCAATGCAGCTGGTACAACACCTTAAAGCCCTGTTAGACACTACCCAGCAAGGTAGCGTAGAAAAAATCCATCAGATGTATCATTACCTCAACTTGGGATTCAGGTGAGAACCAGCGTAATAAGACACCAAGGTGCACAACAGCTGGTATTAACTTGAAAAGCAATGGCGTCGTTACCTGCAGAAATATGTCATTAAACCCCATTTAATCACATGATTAGTATTTCATTTAAGAATGGTACTCCCTCTGTCCCAGTTTTGTTTTCCCATTTGCCAAAAAGGTCCGTCCCAATTTTGTTTTCCCATTCTCAAAATGGAAATAAAGTACATTCACTTTTTCAAACTTTATCCTACAATTCAACTACTTTATTCATTTAAATACTACTTTATTCACCATTCAACATTCCCAAAATTACTTTATTCATTTAAATACTACATTTCAACTCTCGCATTAAACTCCGTGTAAAGTCAAACGGTAAAACAAAATTGGGACGGAGGGAGTATGTAACTTTGGACTTGTCAACATAAATCTAGAGTAACCATTAAGTACCCAATTATCAAGTTTGTGACTAGAGAAGATTTTTTGATCGAGAAAATGTAGTTAAGGGAGTTTCAGGTATAGAAGTATGGACCCACAGCTATAACTATATCTCACTTGAAGCTGAAAGACCAGCTTATGAATTCAATGTGAGGTCAGGAGACTCGATAACATCACATCTTTTTTTTATTTTGGAAGGTAAAATGATGACTCGAACCCATAACTCACGACATAGGTTGTGGTGCTCTAAACACTTAAGCTATTCCACTTTATCAACATCATATTTGTAATTGGTAGAGGTAAAGTAAAAACTAATTTAACTTCATGCACAGGATCCAATTGACAGATCTTAAGCATAGTGAAGAAAACGGAAGGTGTCCGTTGAACAGGAATAAAAACATTCCTCGTTTAATTGCAATTTACTTTCAACCAAACATACAAGATGAGGCCAAGGTTGTGTTATAAAGAATAAATTAGTGTGTAAATTGGAATCCCGAATATAATGCATCATCATCACATAAAAGCAGTGCCCTTTGTAAAAAAACTTGGGACATCCTTTTGATGCAGATAACAGCATGACATCGCCATATAAAAGAATCCAATAGTACATATATATGCATGGAAAATATATGTAACATATTGAATTGTGTCAAAAAAAAAAAAAAAATTACTAAATGAGTAATCTAAATCCAGATGAAAGATAATTGTACCAGACTGAGTGCTGTCGTTCCAAGAAGCAGCAGGTACACTTTCCCCTGAAAAAACAAATTATTCCCTCAAAACGAGCAGAAAATCTCATTAACAGCATCATACTTATCATGTAGAGTTCACAACATAAAATATCCCCACTGGATAAAATGTAGATATTTTATCAAAGTTCTACAAAACAGCAACTGGAGCTTTACCTCAACAAGTTTAAGATTTGAAGCACGACTAAGAAGTACAAAAGCAAATTCCCCTATTTGTGCCAAAGACATCCCGACCTATACAAGTCAAGTTCCGGGTTAATGTTGTTAAGAATATATGTGAAGAGAAAACCCCAAATGTACTACAAGGTAGTATCTTACAAGAATTGAAGTTTTGTTGTTGTAGCCAAACCCCTTGACAACAACAGAAATTACTAAAGTTTTAATAGTGACCACCAATATAACTGAAGCGATCAAAATATCAACATGATTCCACAGAAAATGAACATGGATCAGCATGCCGATGCTGGCCAAGAAAAGAGCTGCAAACATGTTACGAATAGGTTCAACCTGCACCAGTAACAATCCCCAAATCAAATGTAGCCATAAGCAGATGACCAAAATGATAACAAACATAATAGTTAACACTTGAAACACTATCTCACTATCCAGAAAAGCACAAACATCATGAAACAGTTACCAGGCTATGAAGGGAAAGACATTTATCATGTACAGAGTTTGTGTTCCATAATTAAAGAAGTATTAAAAAGTAATCTTACTTGATCAAGTGTATGCTGACCAAGATCAGTCGTTGCTATCATCACTCCAGCAGCAAACGAACCCAATTCTAAACTAAGACCCAGCTTATCACTACACTGGAACCATATTAAAATAGATATTTGTCAAGTCAACGCAGAGGTTACGGGACATATTAAAAATAAAGGCATTATGTGAGAGCCACTTGAGTAAGTGTATTTCTTCACGTAACAGTGAGAACATCAATGATAACCAGGAAGCAAAAATTAGAATGATCATCTCAATAATACATAGGGGAAAAATGAAAATTAAACTAACCCAGGCCACGAGTAGGCAAAATGCAACTGACGCCAATTGATAAAGTTCATTGGTCTGTGAAAAAGGAGATAAACATCCCACAGTAAGTTTTACAAATTCAAGCAGCTTGCACATAAATGTGGCATGCAACATGTCATTGAGAATGACAAACATCTCAACCAAACGGAACAACTTTTTTTCTTTCTTTTTTTACCTGTGATGACAAACTTATCATAAGTTTCAGGAACCAAGGCACACATGTCCGGGACAGTATTGTCAAAGCTGCCAAGAATGCAATCAACACCACCAACCTGGCTAATGGATTATCAGTGTGGTGTCTAAATCAATATCTTATATTAGACGTGCTAAATATTCTCAAGAAACCAGGAGCTTTCACCGTTTCAAGAAAACCAGTGTGTAAGAAAGAACAGGGTCGAACTTACGATTTAGTCATGGATATTACACCCTGCATAACACCAGATGTTCCACCAAGAACTGGAAGCATGGCAAACAGCAATCCCACAGCACAGTCCTGGAGAAAAAAATTAGCAGAATCTAAAAAATATTAAGCATCGTATACAGGCAATGAATCAGTTTCGTAAAAAGCGAAGACGCGTAAAACTGAAATCAAAACTATGTTCTTTTTTACGGAAGCCTTTAACAGCTATACCATATACAAATAAAACTCCTTCAAGATTAAAGTAAGACACAGAGGAAGCTGAGTTAATTTGCACTGATGCTTGAAAACAGATCTGTCAGACAGGTATAAAGAATCATAAAGTAAAATAGGAACGATAGTCAAGATACCTGTAAGATCAGCGTCCCCATAGTCACTTGACCATGAAGAGAATTAGTACTATTTTTCTCCATCAGAAACTTATATACCTAAACAAAGAAGTTGTGAATAAGAAGAAATCAGACTAGTAGTAATGCTTACACAAGTGAGCCATGCACTAGCTTACCACTGCTGTGGATGACATCGACAAAAAAGCACCGATGAAAACACCCTCAGAAGCTCTGGCACCACATGCCTGGAAACAACAAAGTGAAAACAGGCTTAAATTGCAGCAGAGGAAAAGTGGCTTCACAATGTGAAAAACTGATTTAACAATTCTATAGAACCAAACTAAGTCAAGGAAAGATGGCATTGTCTTTCTAGTTGCATAAGCCAGGAATGGTAGTTAAAAGTATATTTGATGAACATACCGAGGCTATAATTCCACATAGGCACATAAAAAAAAGAATTTGAATTAACCCTCCAAGAATAGCAACTGCGCGAACAACTCGAAGCTGTAATACATGAAGGAATAGTTAGTTTACATCAGCTCATGGCGTCAAATTAATATGGAAGGGGGGGGGGGTGTATTATATCGTCCTAAAGCAGCGTATTGCTAACCTTTGTCATGGAAAATTCCAGGCCCAGAGCAAAGAGAAGGAAAATTACACCAAACTGGGCCACAGTTTCAACCTATTTGTACAAGTTTACATTAGGCCGAAAAATAACGAATATCAGCATGTGTCATATGACACAATAAACTTCATATTTTGTGCAGTTCTATGTT
Source organism: Ballota nigra (assembly GCA_947034835.1). Lineage (NCBI taxonomy): Eukaryota > Viridiplantae > Streptophyta > Magnoliopsida > Lamiales > Lamiaceae > Ballota > Ballota nigra. Next base: position 137,269,456 of record OX344720.1, read on the forward strand.
CAAACATATGCCAGAAGTCAGAATAAAATCATTATAATGATCAAAGGAAAAAAAAAAACAGGCATCAGTTCAATAAAAAGAGCCCATGACAAAATAATTTTAATGCTTGATTATATTGGATCAGTTAATCATGTGTAATTCAAGAAGTATTTGATGTCAGATCTAAACATTGTTAAATAGATATTGATGCCAATAATTGATTGAGATCAAAGCTCCTTTATTTCGACTTGCAAAGTTCCAAATAGATGGCGAATGGGATAAAGCATATTCAATTCAGATTATACTACTAAATTACATAGTAAAATACCATAAATATACCTAATACAAATGGAATTAAATGGAAGATCATGGTAAAATCAGAATTATCTCTCTACGAAAACCACACTGTAGCATTCAGCTTTTCAAAGAGCCAATTGTCATCTTAAAATCCTTCAATATTTCACTGATATTTCGTATGGGTGAAATTATGACACACTACTGCAAAAGAATGAATCACTTCACAAAGACCTCTATAAAAGCAAAATAGCACATTTAGCAGTCAAGGATTGAAATTGTATAGGTACATACTTGCACCATCTCACTGATAACATTTAAACCACCGGGTCCAACAACTGATCCTGCTAATAAGTATCCAGTTATAACCTGCAGGATGCTTCAAGGAATTAGATAATAAAACAGTGGAAAAGAGAACATAAACACACATGACAAGGTCAGAGACCAGACCGGTTGTCCAGCACAAGCGAAAGCAATTCCACCACAAGTTGCAGACACAATGACAACAACCAGATCAGATATGAGCCTGAAGAATCACCATGTCAGGTAACACGTTATGAAAGAAGATGAGAATTGAGTAGACTTTATCAAACTGGTTACAGTACCTCAAGTCCAGCTGCAGGACGGGATATTTCGACTTGAAATTTGATATGATAAAGACATTGTCCTGAATATACATAAAGGTTATTTGTTTATGCACTGATAACTCAAACTGGATTGTTTCACTTTTCTCTTTCTTTTGTTTTCTTAGAAATAAGAATACAATTAGAAAGGCATTGAGATAATTAGTTTTTATATAACCAATATTAAGGGGGTGTTTCAGAACACTAAAAACTACTTCTAGAAGTACTTTTTCAGAAGCTGCCTCTCACTAACTTTTGAAAAAAAAAAACTTCTAGAAGCAGTTTTTTGTGTTCCAAAACACCCCCTAAGCGTTGGTTTACCTTTCTATCGATTAATGTTGGGGTCTCTTCAGCTCCATTGTCATTATCCAGATTGAAAACTTGATTAAGTTTGAAGGATCTATAATTAAGAAAAAAGGACACGCTTATAAATTTAAAGAAAACCAAATATTTAGGAGATAAACAATTCTGCAAAATGGTATATCTACGTACTTTTCCTCCTTTGTTTCATTTTTCTTTGACTTGACTCTAGCTACTGTTTCCAATACAGCCTGATCAAGAGAGCCAACATAAGGCCAAAATAGTGAAAAGAACTTTGAGAATGTAACAATATTACTTGTTACTTTATAATACTTTGTTTCCAGTACTCCACCAAGATTTTTTATGTTAATAGGTTCAACTAAAGGTAGGCGTTCGAGTCTTCAATTTACTCCAATCTAACACACCATGGTTCAAACATCAATCAATAAGCAAAGTACATAATAAATCTGCTAACTATTTTGAATTTTTACAGGATTATAAATCGTTACAAGTGCAGGATTACTCAATTTTCTAGGATAATTGATTGAGCAGCTATCTCTTTCATGGTATATGAGTGCATCTAGTCAAAACACAAAAGTAGCTGATAAGCACTGTTGACAAGCAGAATGCATGTTAATAACTGAACAATCATGTTAAAATGTTTGCTTTCAATATACACTACTTCAATTAGAAAATGACACACATCATAAAAGCTCAAGATTAAAAGGCCTCCATGCTAAATTCTTGAACTTCTAGCGTTGAGTCCCCATATCCCAATGCTTATACCTGCCCCCGCAACTACTTCTATAATTTCATCCCTGGATTATTGAATATATATATTATGATTTTGTGGCTGATACTGTGTAGTAGATATCATATGCAAAGGACAGGATCAGCATTTCCATATCTAGTAACATAAAAAGGTTGAGGAACTCACGTTAAAGATGAAGTCATCCCTATGATTATATGAAGTTTTAATTCAAAAAATGGACCTCGAAATTTGCTTTCTTCAATAAAACTATGGAAACATTGAATAACAAGCATTTCCAAATTCCCAAGACATTTTGCAAAAGAACCTGGACCTAGTAAATAGTGGGACATTGGCCATGGACTGCAAGTCAAGTCCATTGCCTCTCTCTTAAAGATGTTAAATAGGTTATACTAGTATCAGATAACTAACACTACCGAAAAAGTTAGGAAGCTGCAATGTGACAAACCTGTTGCTCAGTCACACTGTTGTTGAAGCCACCAGCATCATTTACTGCCAATCAAATTCAAGTTTAATTTCAGATGTTATGAACTTAAAATCCACCTTGACTTTAGTCATACACAAATTACAACAAACAATCGACCTTTTACCAAATTCCATGTACAACAGCAACAGCAATAAAGAATGATCTCTAATCCTAATATGACTTAGAATGGAATACATAACTGGAACTCAAGCACAACAAGGAGGATTCATGATGGATCCATATTGCTTAAACTGAAAATCAATAAAACCTAGTCCACATTGCCATACGACTCCAAGAGCACACTTCAGAATCCTTCCCCAAAATAATGAGAAAAGCAGTTTAACACTACACCTCAGATTTCAAACCCTAACCAAGAGTTATACTCCAAGTAACTAAAGAAAGCGCCAATTAGTTTAAACTTTCAAGTACGTCTCTAATTCCAAATTTAAGCAAACAAAGCACAATGCCAACCCTAATTAACTGCAAGCATAACGAACGTAGCTAAGTAAACGCGCCACAAAAACTAGAGATCTACAAAACCTTCATTCTGATCCTCATTCTCCGTGAATTCCTTCTCCAAAGCACGATCGATCATATCAGCAAACGTGTCCTCCTTCGGCTTAGTCTTATTCCCACTGAACTCAGTGCCGTTTGCATTGGCGGCGGAAACGTCCGCATCTCCGTCCAGCTTGGAATCTTCAGATTCCGCGAAGGAAGTCGTCGCCGTTGCTTCCAGAATCAGAACCAGCAAAACGGCGGCGGCTAATAATCTGCTCATTTGAAGATGCGGCGGCGGCGGCGCACGGCAAGCAACCACCGGCGCGCGGCGATGGGCGGAGGATTCCGGGTGGAGAGTGTCGGTTAATCAGCTTGTCGCTATCTGGAGGATGTGCCAATTGTGCTGCTGGTGCTGCTACACAGACTGTACAATCTAGAGAGAGAGAGTAGAGAGAGAAAGCGAAGTGTTCGTCCATATAACATTTGAAAATTAATAGTTAAGTGAAGGTACTAGCTAAGTAAGACCGCTATTAGATTTGTAATTAAGGGTTGGGTTAAGGGGATGTTTTTCAAGGAGCGCCCACCACGTGACCTTTTTTTCTTTTTTCTTTTTTTCTTTTATTGGATAGGATGTTAATTATATGATCTCATTTTTGGTGACGTTCATGCCCTTAGTTGGAAATTCCAATTTCCAAATTGTCACTATTCATCATTCAAGTTGATAATATTTTATTTTATTTTTAAAATAAGAATAATATTCCACACACTAAAATTGTGTCTAATTGTTTGGACATATATTAAAAAAAAAAAAACACAGATAAAATAAGGGGTTGTTTGGTTCATGAGATATGATTGAATTAGATAGGATGAGGTTGAAGGGATTGGATTAGATGAGATTATTTGAATGTAAACATATGTTTGGAAGGTAGGATTAGATTATGTCTAAAATTAATATAATTCAGGGTCATGGCTCTATGCAATCCCTCAAACTAAACATGAGATTATTTGGGATTATAAAGACAATCTCAGGCAATCCCTCAAATCAAATGCTCTCTAAGGGGTGGTTTGGTTCGCTGGATTGAGTGAGACTAAAGTTTTAGTCTCACTCAATCCCATGTAATATTGTTTTTGGACGTTCGCAGGTTTACGGCCCGAGATAAAATTGGGGCCCGAGTCATAAACCTACCTAATCCATCAAATGAGGGACTAAATAATCTCTTAGGGATGGTGAGACTTCATAGTCTCATGCTTTAAAAATGGTATATTGCACTTTAAACCCACTTAATCATTCAATCAAAAAAAAAAAAAATCATGCAATCCAAACACACATTCCTCCTCAAATAATTCCATCTAATTCAATCTCATCTAATCCAATTCCATCTAATCAATCACATCTTGTGAACCAAACAACCCCTAAGAGTATTATGATATTCATTTCAATAAAGTAGAGTAGATAAAATAATTGGTGTTATTTATAAGATAGACACATTTTTTATGGACGTGCAATAAAAAATAGTAGGCATAATTTGGGTAATCTTACAACAAAAGAACACATTTTCTATATAAATTAATTTTATTCTAATTTTAAATTAATTTTAACTTTTAAAAAAACAATCATACTAAACTACCATGTTATGTCTCAAATTTTATAATGTTAATCTGAATAAACTTAACCAAAAACCCCAACGAGAATTAATATAAAATAATTATAATAGTTAATAAAAAAAAGATGATGAAATTCATCTCCATCATATTATGAGGTAATGAAACTCAATATAAAATAATCACCTCTCACTCGGATTATATCTACCTCCTTTCTATAGTGTATTCTTTTCAATCGTTTTTAATCTCCACTTCTTTCAATATTAAAGCAAAACATTATTCCGATAAAAAAAATTACAATTTGACAATCATCATTATTATAATTAATTATTAAATAATTTTTAAAGAGTGAGTTTTATATGAAAATAGTTCGTGATAAATTTATCATGAAACTGTTTTAAAGTATTGAATATTTAATCAGAAGTATCAAAAATTTTATCAGGAGTATCATTAATTTGGATTAAATTTTTTTTAATAATTACAATATAATATCACTGACCCAAATTAATGATAATTCTGATGAAATCTTTGATACTCTTGATCAAATATTAATACTTTAAAATTGTTTCATGATAAACTTATTATGAACTATTTTTATATAATACTTTTTCATTCTCAAATTTTGAATTATAAAAATCGCGTGTTCATCTAATAGGTCAACTAATATATACGTTCTTGTCCGTGGTACATGCAAAAAGTGCGTCGACACCCATTAAAATGCTACTTGATTAGGATTAATATATTTTCACGTCCATAAGCATTTTTGTTTTTGTTCGGCGTTTTATTAAGTCATTGGTTTCTTGTTAAATTTTGTGTCTTCTGAGATTATAGTGGATTATGGAAATTCGACGAAATCTAATATTTTAATTTTTTTATTAATAGTGATACTTTATGTTAAATCAAACGGTGATTGATGTGATATTTTTATATCACAAAAACTTGTACGAGGCCGTCTCATGGCATGAGACAACACAAATTAACACCTACCCCTACCAAAGTGTTAATGAGTCAATGTCCTAGTTACACCAATTTTCATTGTCTCATGACATGAGACGGTCTCATACAAGACCTACTCTTTTTATATTATTTTTAGAAAAGATAAATTATATGAAACCAAATCTTATAATAATATATTTTCAAACCTTTCCAAGATGATGTGTCAACACCACCTTATTCTTAGGATGATGTGGCATATCTCAAATCTCTTCATTTTGAAATAATGCGCTCTCATTAAAAGTTGGTTAAACTTTTAATCTCGACCCTTCGTTCTATATCATTAAATCTAAATCATTAATTTATATATGCATAACTAATGTAAATATATATTTTTTCTATTTTCTTATTTAGTTATTTTTAGAATATATTATAAATCATATTTTTTTTCAAACCTTAATGTAATTAAATATGATCTACTTATTGAATGAATCTAAATTTATCATTTCTAATTCTGAGTTAGTATATATAGTATAATATAATGTTCAATTACTTTTTCCTAAAATAAAAGGTATATAGTTATATATTTCAAAAAATATTTTTATGTGATATATTCTTATTATGTACAAGATATAATATTGCATTTTTTTTTTATTATAAATAAGAGTATATTGTATTTCATTTTTTCACATCAAAGTTTCATTTGTTCCACTCTTTTGCTGAGATTTCTCCCATCAATTGTTGGTTAGTTATATATCTATTGTTATTAGTATATTTATTTTATAATTAAATTCATCATTTTAAGTGCTCACAATTTGATTAGATTTAAATATCAATATCAATATGAATGTAATAATGATTGTTGATTTATGCTCTACATCGTTCAGTTTAAATATTATTCATGTGCAAAAATAATAGATTTAACTATACCATATATTTTTATCTGAATAATTATGATGGTTTAATTGTTGTAATTTAAATCTCATTTTAGATTTTAAGAGTATGACGCCTCAATTTTCTCTGATTTCTAATATCAAGAGTGAGAGCCAAAAATTGACCGTTAAAGTTAGAATTGAAAAAGTTGGACAATATTTTTTAATGATTTTAATAGAGACAAGTTCTACTTGGAACTCATTTTGATCGATGAACAAGTATTTGTAACGTTAAAGTTTATTTCAAATTTTGTATTGTTTCTTATATAAATTAATTTCTTAGCATATACTCCCAATAACTAATAATGTTGATTAATTTATAAATTATTCAATATTGAAATGAAAATTGATTATTATTAAATTATTAGTCTAAGTAATGTTATTCCATAATTGTTATTAATTTATGTGAATTTTGATTTTTTTTTATTATTTAGTTTGTAGGATATACCTATAGGGTTTAGTGAAGGGCACGGGTCACAGCTAAATAAACCCTATAATTTATTGTATATACCTCGAAATTTTTTAAACAAAAATACTCTTATATTAAATGTCTACAGAAAATAAATATAATATATTTTTTCAGTACGCGAAATTCGCGTGGGTACACTCTAGTGTATGTTATAAAATGGAATATGTAACATCTCATATCCTGACGAGGAAGCCTCAAAACTATCATTTAAGCAACAGTTGCACCTTCCATGCATTGATATATTTTTATCACTACCCACCTCAACTTCAAAAATCTTAAAATTTCTTAAAATACCTCAAAAAAATTATTCTAAATTCCACAAAATAATTACTACATACATCCCGAAACAGTTTGCATACTCTCATTTTTATTTGTTCCACAAAAATTTACATACTCCTAAAATGTAAATATTCCTCACAATCTTCGTCGTCAAAATCTCCATCTCACAATCTTGACCCTACACATTCTCTTTAGGGGTAATAACTCTCCACTACATTGTATATTTCAATAACTGTATGTACAACTATTATATACAATTTTTAATTGTATGTACAATATTTTTATGTAGTGAAGAGTAATATTTTGTTGTTTCATGTACTACACACTAATTAAACCTTCTCTTTATTATGACTTTTTTTTTTTTTTTTTTTAAGTTTATGTGCCAAAAAGCACGCAAACTTCGAGGGTAGTATACAATTAAATTGCATGAACTCAAGAGTCCACTGGTCCCCAGCTTCGCATCATACAATCTTCAACGTGATTCCACACACATCTTGGCATATTGCTATCATGCACCAACAAAATGATTAGAATACTGAAATCTGGCAACCATGTCCCATAATTGGACCAAAAAATCTCGCCACAAAATCCTATCATGGTACGCATCAAATCGAGAGTAAGAGATGCCCAAAGAAAGAGCTACCCTAATATTATAACAGACTTCCTCCATCTCAACTCAGTAGTCACTTCCAAGTTACTGGTTTAAGAATCGATTTTTCATGGCCATATGATTCATAAAACATGATAATAAAATACAGAATAGTGTTTAGTGTTTTGCTCTACTTCCAAAATACATGGGGATAAAAAAAAATGATTAAGGAATAATGTATTAATCCAAGAAAAATGTTTATAGGATAATAATTAATCAAAACAGAGTAAAGATTAATTAATTCTGACATCATTATTCAACATTTTCTATTCTCATTGATTTTTTTTTTTAACAAAGCACCTTTCCTTGATATGTATCATTATGCATCTAGTACTTTTTGGAGAGTTGCAGCTTGTGTTACCACTGTTCTATGTCCAGTAACTTGCAAAACCGTATTTTAACACGATTGAGCTCGACTTTACCTTCACTCAACCATGACGAAGCAGAAGGTTCTGGCATCGGGATGAATGGAACTAGTCCTGCAGACAGAAAACTATATATATATACATGCAAAAAAGTTATCTGCTATTTGACTATATACAGATCCTTCTTTTTTCCTCGGTGACAGTATGTAACGAGCCCTGAGCAAGGAAAGAGATCTTCATGTCATTGTTATATTTTGTGCACCATCAATAGTTATCAAGGATTTCCTCGACAAATTTATGATCGAATCTGCAATCACTTTAGCACTAGATTTCATGTAACCGCCTGAAACAAGAAAGCTGGAGTGAGATGACACATATCATATCTGCGAAGAAGCTTAGTGATAAAAAAATTTAATACCTGATGTAAGCATTACTAGAGGAATAGTCCTCTCACGAGCAAACATGAAAACTTTTTCATCTCTTGTAGCTATTCCATCAGGGCTGATCTGCACTCGGTTTTTTAATATGTTAGATGAGGCACTCGTGCTTTTGATTGTTACACACACACACACATGAGATCTTCACAAATTTTTATTGGGAATTGATTCGTTTATTTTGAAATGCCATATTAACAAGCAAAGCACTAGTTGATGGCAAAGTGGGAAATGAGGTGATGAATGAACCCATACAGAGATCCTTAACCAATCATCCAAAAGAAACAGGTAAAAAGGCTGGTAACTAGATAAATTGATTTATATTCTAAACATAATTGCAACTAGTGACCTAATACATAGAAGGATCACAATCTAATTATCCACCATATATCATACGTCAATGACAAAATTATGGTTTCCTAAACTGACCTCCATATGATAACGACTTCAAAAAAGTTGTTGATGCAAAAGAATTAAAAGCTTACCTTCAACCGACCCAGAGGATCTCCATCAAGAATATCTGTTCCCGCATTGTAGATGATCAATTCAGGGTCAAATGCGCCATCAGCAACCTGCAAGCTCAATAGAAAACACAAACTGTCTCATATCCTGATTAAGACCAATCCAACAAGATCTAATTCCCTTGTGAAAGGCATTTTTAATTCCAAGTAGACAAGTAGGAAGGTGGAGTGGGCAACATACCTTGAGAGCTTCATCAAGTTTTGACAAATATCCAATTGTTTCCGTTCCACCCTATTATGATAAAGTAATGAATAACATGGTAGCTGTACTTAAATCGGAAATAAACTTTATTTCTCTTGATATTTGTTATCATTCTTACCTCTACTTCGACTTTCTGGTTGATATATCTCCTAGCTTCATAATCCTTCACATAGAAAATTAAAAGATTATCAGGTCTCAGAAGAAGGATACTTCAACTTATCTAACATTGATATTTTGCAGAAACCTGAACTGATTTTTTTTTTCTATGCTCTCCCTTTCATCTTTGGAAATTCAAAACAAAGTGGGAAGGTCTTGTACATTACAATGAATATATCATGGGGTCACTTACAAGTGGATATATATCTGGATTGTACATATCGAGAATGTAGACTCTTCCTGCACCAACAAAACAAATAAAACATCATACAGACATGAACAAACGTAGAACGTTAACGTGATAAACAAAGCCCCGAAGAAATATAAGAAGAAAGTTAAATGTCATACTGTCATCGGAAAAATCCTTCGCGTGGCCATTTCCTTGGTGCGCATCAAGATCAATTATCATCACCCTGTGTGTTGACTATGGCTAATGAGCACAAAAGATAAGTTGCAGAATAATGTTCAAGGATCAGCTTCAAATTTAAGCCTCCAACATAATAGTTTATGGTGAATGACATTTCAATACCTTGAAATATTTAAACGGGTTAAGGCAAAGTGAATGCAAAGAGAGATGTCTGCATAAGCACAAAATCCACCTCCTTTTTTAGCTGAACAGTGATGAAATCCACCTCCCACATTGATTGCCCATCCTCGCTCTTTTGCAAGCTTAGCAGCCAAAATGGTTCCCCCAACCTGGAGTTTCATTTTAGTATTAAGTCTTAACATAATGATTCTGAAGAAAAGTATCAAAATTAGGCATTCGCTTATATACCTGTCTGCGAAAGGGGTAAAGAACATGCTTATCCACAAGGCAGTTCGGCAGTAATGCAACTGGAGGAACCTAAACTTTCAAACCACCAAGTTGTTAAGAAATACACTAAAATATCTATAAGAAAAATATGTCTGCTTAAACATTAATAAAGCTAATTTATACCGACTACTCTATCGAACAATTTATTTTTAGATAATTATTATGTCATTAATAATGTTAATATATAAAAGAAGATGAGTGATGTTTTCTCTTCTTTCTTTTTTTTTTCAGTGAAAACCTCTGGCAAAATCTCAGAAATAATACCTCAACTATATTGGCCACATTTAAGCTGGTTTTTAAACTATCCAAGTATGCTTTTGAATGCACCTGTCATCAAGGTAGCAAAGTACAAATCATCAAATCGGACAGCCAAGTGCATTTTATATGTAAGATAATGCAAGCATTAGTTCAACAAGAAAACATAATCATATAATGTATCCAGTTAATACTTAAAAGAGGCATCATTCCTTCAACCGAAAGACCTTTCACATAAACAGACAAAATAAGTGACGGAATGTTCTGAAAAAGTTCTTACTTCACCAAAACTGAAACCCCAAGAAAGATGTTAATGAATTGAGTGCATCAAGACAAATTCACTTTTTGAAAAACACTGCAGTAAAGTAGCCAACCAAACTAGGAATTTTTTAGCAACTCAAGAAGGAATGGCTTACATCAATATTTTCGACAAGCTACGAGTTGAAAATAATAAGTTGATTGTCTTGTCAAATCTAATTCGTGGTAAGCATATATATAACTGGTGAATAACCACAACAGCCAGGCACATATGTCAAGAATAACTAAACATAGACTAAGTGGAAACAAGACCAATACCACTAGAAGATCTTCTCGCTTAGCCTCCAAGGGTTCAACTATGTCTTTTTTGTCCAGAATACCCTCAGCAATCAGAAAGCGGCAGATGCGGCCCCACTTAGATGAATCGAAAGGGTGCCTGAAATGTTCATTGAGCACAATTAACCTTACAAACATAAGACAAGGAATTGTTATCCAGACTTCGGATAATGAAACAACAAGATTTTTCATTCCTTATTTTTGTTCGCATAATGCATGTTCAGTAATTATCACTCTTTCTCAGGCATCACTTATCAGTGAATACACTTTCATCAAATAATCATGGACAAACTTTAGTTAACTGAGAAGAACTTGAAGAACATCAATAACTAGTAACAACATAAGTGAGAAAGCAAGCATCAGAGTCAGAGAGCTACTCAAGTTAAAATATTCATTATCTTGCTGGGAGGCAGGCCACATATATCTCTCCTTTGTCATACTCACGGCATTTCAACGTTTAGCCAAGTAGAATTAAACCAACCACAGCTTACTAAACTGTGGCAGGAATAGAACATGCAACGATTTTGCGAAAATGACTCTTAGAGAGACTGATTAATCCTCATTTTTCATGTGATTTCAAAAGTACTACATTTATAACCAGTATATAGGGATTAATTCAATCACACATCGCCACTTTCTGATGTATACAAGTTAAATATTTAACGGATAACAGGAGGAAAAGGAGGAGATCATTTACATCTTTTCAATTCCGAGAAAGGAGATATCATACGACGATGAATATATCACTGGAACCTGCAAAACACAATCACGAACGACATAATTTAACTCAAATTCAAGCTCGTAAATCTACGAAAAACCAAAAAATCGTTCCTAAATCGGCGTCTCGTAGAGCATAATTAGAAAATTGTGGTCATTAGCTGTTAGAACTAGGTATTTTACCTTAGAAGTAGGCACATCGAAGTAGAGCTTACTCGAGAGAATTTGACTGCGAGCGGATTCATCGCCGCCGTCGTTTTCCGGTGCTGCAGTCCTGGAAAATTCGCCGCCCATCAACGACGGAGTCGCCATTTCGCCGCCAGAGAAAGCGTTTTCGAATGAGCACAAGGGATTGACACGTGGATAATATGCGAGGCTGATCTATACTAGTTATACATTCAGGCGTTGACTGGCGGACCGAATCTTATTTAATCGGATAATTTATGTATTTTTAACCAATAAATAATTTTTGAAAATGCTTAGTTGGGTCGATTGGTTGTATTTTTTGAATGGTAATAGGAATAAAAATTTATTTTTGATCTATATTTTTATAATAAAAATATGAGGAATGATTTTACATTATGGTTGTATTGCTAATAATGTGTCTCAATTTCAGAATAAAAATGAATAAGATCGTCTCCAGCAATTGCACCATTCTACCGTTAATTCTGCGCTACTCTATTACAGTGTCAGCAAAAAAAATTCCAGCAGTTTACACTACTTTCACTAAAATAGAATATAAATTCTTTACTTTAATGATTTTTTTTATTTATTCCATAATAATATATATTATAATTCATTTGATGTTTATAATATAATAAATTTAGTTAAAAAATAATCTTCAATCATCATAATATTACAATAAAAATTCAAATTACAAAGAAAATTAAAAATGCATACGAAATTAAAATTACAATAAAAATTAGAATTGCAAACTAATCCACACACATTATTCCATATTATAATATTTGTATCGCTTTATTAATATGTATTTTTATTTAACATTATTTTTTAATTTATGCCTAGTATTTTAATTCATTGCATGTTATTTTTAATTGCTCTAATTTTTTTTAATTAACTATACAATATAAATTTATTTTAGTTGATATAAAAAATTGAATTAATTAAATAAAAGGTGAATTACCTAAATACAAAACTATAAATATATTGAATATTATTAATATATATATATATATATATGTGTGTATATATAAACTAAGTAAACTAAACTAAAAAAGAAAAAAATAAATTATGGCGTCCAAACAATGGAACAGAGCAAATGGTGTAAGTTGGGGAAATGGTGTGGACGTCATTTTAGTGTCCCTTTTGGCGTCACTGTTGGAGGCCCATTTTAGTGTAAAACATCAACCATCTCCACTGTTGGAGATGGTCTAACAAATGATTGTTTCTTGAGGAGTATGGAAACGATGGAGAAAAATTATTGTAGGGGTTCCGGAGAAGACAAGTGTTACATGTATTTTTTATAAATAATCACTTTATTTATAAACGGACCTCACAATATTTCATGATATCCTTCAACATATCGCATTAAATCACGTAAAAAAAAACTGAACATACTTTTCATAAACGCCAAGAGTATTTGATTTTTTCTTTTTGTACCTTTTCCCATGATAAACTTAGCCTTATTAACCTTTTTAATTAGAGTAAGTGTGGCATCATTAAATAGATATCCATTTCATATTATCCAGTCATTATTACTACGTAAGCACCAAAAAACGTGATATCCAATTTTTTTTTTATCGCAATCACACTTTAATAGACGAGGTCAATAGTCCATCTCAAGTGATATGAACAAACTTAAACTTCAATTAGAAGCTGAAGCGTTTGTTTCGTGTACGACAGCCTAACGGGGGCATTTAAATCTTTACCAAGCATTTACATTTGTATTGTAACCCTTTGGCTAATAAAATTAATCTTATTTACCATTTTTTATTTTTACACATAATATCTTCATTTTCTAAAATCTATGCAAAAGTAAATAACTCTAATTTTATTGGACGGAGGAAGTAATGATTACCATCTCTTTTTACGTGAGTAAGTTTCTACTGAATCTGATTTTACGTGAGTTTTCTTTTTTAAATATCACTATTATCATATTATGCATATCAGTTGTTCGTATATTAGAAAAAGTAGCACATGATATTTTAGATAATAATAGTGTGTATATATAATAATAATAATATTTTATATGTATAATAGTGATATTTAAAAAATTAGATTCATGCAGACACGAATTCACGCAGTATCTTTTATGTCAGGTTTTTCTAAGGTACTCCTTCCGTCCCAATTTTGTTTACTCAAAAGCCCAAAAAATGAAGGTTTTTTCTGTTACCCATTTCCTAAAATGGTAAAAGGCAATACAATTTTTTCAAACACGGTTCTCAAAAAGCTACTTTATATTAAAAAATATTAATAAACAATTCCTAAAAACTACTTTATACTCAAAATTGAGACGGAGGGAGTACTACCCTAATTTCTAATTAGTGGGTTATGTATATGTTTGTAGCATACACAATGAAATAAGTTTTGCGTGACATGATCTAATATAGGTTTTTTTGTGTTAAAAAATATATCAATATAATATAAAAAGAACATTTCACTAAATACCGATGTTTAGATATTTTCCTTGCGGAAAAAAATGTCAAAGATGCTCTCAAGTATTTAATTTGATTATTGATTTCACTATTGACTTTTAATTAATCAAATTTATTGACAATGCTATTACTCCGTGATATTACAAAAAGTATTTGTCAATTACCTCATCTATCTCATCTCCAAGATGAAAAATAAAAAATTATGACATTTATGATGATAAAATGATATTTGGAGACGCAACAAGCTGTTTACTTGAATAAAAAACCCATTTCACCCGTTGCATTTTGTTAGGCCTAGATATTTTGTAAATACACTCCTTTAATAGAAACAAAAAACAAAGATATGAAAATATAAAATTACACTTTTCTAATTTAATCAAATTTAATTCATTAAAACTCTTTTAAACATGTTGTCGAGTTGTCACGGAGTCACCATCATCGAGTCATTGCCGAGTCACCATTTAATAATTAAAAAAGAGGAATCGAAAACAATAATTCAGCTACAACTCAATGACGGTTTGGCGGTGACTCGACGACATGTTTAAAAGGGTTTAAATGAATTACATTTGATTAAATTAGAAAAGGTTAATATTGTATATTTATAATTATAACTTAGTTTTAAAGAGAAAAAAGAGAAGAGTTGGGGAAATCTCAACTTATTTTTTTACGACTTATAAGCTGTAAAAAGTTTAATTTGTAATCTTATAAACTATTAAACATCTTATTTTGTCAAATATATTGATAGTGCTTATAATCTCTTATATATTGTATAAATTGTTTAAAAAAATTTATAAGCTCAGTCAAACACCTTCTAACTTAAGTGGTTAGAACCTCTACTACTTATGCCATGAGTTCATGGTTTCGAGTCACTCATTCAATTAAAAAGAAAAAGAAAAAAGGGCGTTGAGTTACCAATATAAAGCATACGTTTTCGCATATAATATTCTCCTAGGAGTATGTATAGTGAAATTGATTTATATAATGATTTATGTATAAACCAGTTTTATTCTATACTTTGTCTTCTCGTATTCTCACATCTATCACAAATATAATATTCATCAATCATGACATTAACCTAATATATTATCAATCGTATATAAATCCTCCTAGTATTCCCACATCTATCATAAATATAATATTCATCAATCATTAACCTAATATATTAGTATCACTGATAGTGGGATGAGTTGGTAAGTTAATAATTCATTATAAAATAATTAACAAATAACAAGAGAAGATGAAAATTATTATTCATTTTGATAACTACAATAAAATTTGGAAATTATAAAGACCTGTTTCTGATTTTTTTAATCAAAATAGCACGTTTATAATTAAAATATAACTATAATTGAAAATGCAATTGAATATTCAAAGAGTAACAATATTAGATTATTTATACGTGAATAAATAAATTAAAAACACAAAACTGAAACAAAACGTAATTTCTAATTTTTTTTTTTAAATTTAGAAAAAAAAAAGGCAAAAACGAAAATAATAATCTATACTTATATAATAACAAAATCTTATACTAATTATAGTAACTTTTGTTTTGTTTCAAATTCTATTTACTATACTTAGTGTACACCCCTATTAATATATATTTACGGTCAAAACCACAAACCTTTCAACTTCAATTCCCTTTCATAAATATTGATCTTCACAAATATTAGCAACAATTATAAAAATATAGAATTTTTTTTTAATATTTCTGAAATGACCCATTCATCTTTCCCTTCACGGATATTAGTAACTGTTACGCCTCCCTTGCTTTCCAATATCAATAGTCATCATCATCATTAAAAAAAAAAAAAAAAAAACCGTTACACCTTAATTTCAATCACTACTAAAATGTAATTACCCCCACCATTTCGTTCAACCACGAAACAAACTTACCAAGAAATAAATATACTTCATTCATATTTATTGAATCATTTCTTCTCGCCAATTTTCTATTTTTCAAATGCTAATGACACTTTTTGGATCTTGATCATATATATAACCTATGCATCAAAGACTACTTGGGTTTCAGATTTCAAGGTGTAAGTACAGTTTTAAAATTAATTGAAAATTAAGCAGCTTAAAATACATTATTTGTGATCAAGAGGTATGTAAATGATATATCTATCATGTATAAAAAAACATACAACATTTTTCAGTAGCAATCACACATTATATACTAAAGTTTAAAATTATTATTGTGTTAATGATGTCAAGGAGTAAAAGTACTTCAAAACATGTGCACATGTATGACAAATAGAGATCTATGGCAGTAGTTCATAGTCGATCAAATTCCATAAACATTAATCGTATAATGAGACTGAAACGTATCAAAATAGAAGCGCAATGTATAATTGTATATGGAGATTGCGAGGACAATTAGGTCAATTTAGGAACGTATGTATGTTGCCTATGAAACATTATTTTCCGGTTTTCAAGCTATGAATTTAAAATTGTGATTGATTTTCAAGAGTATATATAGAGTGGAATTGGTTTATATATAAACCATTGATTTCAAGCTATGAATTTAAAATTGTGATTGATTTTCGAGAGTATATATAGAGTGAAATTGGTTTTATATATATACCATTGAAGGATATTAGGTCATTTCTAATGGGGAGACAAATAATGTGGCAAAGGCAAATTTGCCTTCAATGTGTCATCCAATGGAGGAGGCAAATCATGTGGAGAATTGCCGTGGATAAAATTGAGGAGACTAATTCTCCTCCTCCCTTTTGGGAAGCAAACCGATTTTTTTTCTTCATTTTATTTACTTGATATATTATGTGATATATATATTGAATTAATATTATAGTATGTATTTATTTTATATTTATTTACAACACTATGTGTAATAAAAATTTAATATTAAGAATATAAACCTTTCTTTAATAAAAGCACAGATTGTAACTAATTGAAATATAATAAGACAACATTAAAGAAAATACTAATTTAAATTACAAAATAAAATGATAGAACTTCATAATTAAAAAAAAAATCCAACTTCTAATAAACAAATAAAACACAACAAGCATGTTAATAAAATAACTAGAACACACACAAACATAACTACGCAAATGAAATACAAATTAAACATGAACAACATGAATTTAGTATTCTCCAAGACCACTTCCAGATCCTCCAACATCACCAAAATATTGTCCAAAAGTGTCGTGACGATTTCCAAATTGAGTTTGATTAGAACTTTTTTGCATAATTTTCAATTGCTCAATTCGAAACCATTCACGCCTAGTCGGATCAATTAATAATGATCGTCAAATCTTTGTCCATGATTTTATCATCCGTTTTTTGTTCAGCTATTTTTGCAAATTCATCTATGACTCTTTTTTGTTGTACATTTGATTCAGTCATTATATCATCAATCCTATTGTTTGTTTCTTCCACGAATTTTATAACACAATATGAATCTTCTCCTTTTCTTTTCCCTTTCATTTTAGCTTTTTTCACTCCCTCTGGTCACATTTGGGATGGTGAACCACCATTAGTGTCATCACTTAAGTTGATATATAACTGAGATATTCCCGGTGAAGAATATATAGGGGAATCTAACACTGATGCATCTAACTGTGATGAAACGAGATTAATTTTTTGTTGCGTCTTTGATTGCCCTTCCCCGCATCCACATAATATTTTATAAGATAAAATAGGAAATAAAATTGAATAAATTAAGAATATTCCATAAGAATATTCTTTTTGAGTTAAGATTTGAGTTTGATGGTTGGAAATGATTTTAGGAGGCAAATTTAGTGGCAAATTGATGATTTTTTTAGACAAATTTGCCTCTTAGCATTGGAAATGCTTTTAGTTGTTTTCACTAAAGAGTATAAAATTCATGTATGAACAATTTCCACTCTATACTATGTCGATTTTCAATATTCAAATTTTCTAACATTATTTTGCAATTAAGATTAAAATGATAATTTACTTCCGGAATTTAGTTCAACAAATTGAAAATTTCAAATACATCCTAATTCCCATTATCTATATTCCAAATGGATCACTTTTCATCTAAGAATGAATCATATTTTTAATTAAAATTTTTCATTTTTCAAAATAAAAAAGTGAAAAAATATAATAATGTTTAAAGTAAAAATGACACATTTCAAATGAAAGGTGACACATCACTTTAACACGAAATATTAATTTATAATTAAACCTTTTTTAACTTTAAAAAATTGATACATTATAAATGGAAAGTAATTTATTTTGATGATTATCATTTTTTTTATTAAGTTATTAAACATTTGTATTGCACAAAATCTCCATGTGTGTCACACTTGGTTAAATCCTCAACTCGGGTATCTTCCACTCAGGCCTATTTTTTAATTTACATTCATCCGACTGAAGAATCAACAATATAACCGTGTGCGAGAAGTTCGTTAATCTCTCCCTTATGAAAATATTTTTTTTTTTAAAAGGAAAAAAATCCAGCACTTATAACACCTAACATCTCCAAGTATTTTAAATATATCAACCGTGCAACGCACGGGTATAATACTAGTAATAATAATACTAATAGCAACACACGCATTATTACGAAGGAATTAAGGGTGTGTTTCCAAACAATAGTGCTTCTTTTAAAGTGATTATAATTAATTTTGTTAGTTTAAGTAAAAGTGGGTGTTTCTAAACACCAAATGTTTTTTAATCACTTTGTGAAAAAAAAAAAAAAAAATAGTCAAAATATTTAGTTAAATATATATTATAGAATGAAGTAGATTGGAGCACATAGAAGCGCCCATGACAGTGCTTCTTTAAAACTACTTTTAACTATTTAACTTAACAAATATTTTGTAATACAAAAAAGTGTTTTTAAGTTACTAGGTTGGATTGTAAACACTCACTAAACCGCCTATTTCCTATGTCAGACATAAAACAAATATGTCATTTTTTGGAAGAAACAAAATAAAGATATTTTTCTATATAACTATTAATGGAATGAGATGTAATCTAAAAATGTTTAAAGGGAGTGAATAGTGAAATGCGAAAAACAAAAATGTGTATGAGATCGTCTCATGGGATGAAAAAATACAAATTAACACTCATCTCTGACAAAGTATTAATGAATCAATATCTTAGTTATATTCATTCTCATTGTCTCATGTTATACAAAACCTACCCAATATGAAAATAAAAGTGGGAATATGATGGAGAAAAAAAAAATTTGGTCTCATAACTTATCTTGTGTCCAATTTACGTCCCAAAAAATTTAACTATTCAATTTTGGTCCCATAACTTATTTAGTTGTCCAATTTTGGTCCCAATTTCACCGGAAAAGCCAAAACGACGTCGTTTTATGTCACGTGTGGCTCACGCGCCGGCCAAAATTGGGAATTTATGTTGTCCATGCTGACATGACGCTGACTGTATTTTTTCTTTTTTATTTTAATTAATTATTTTTATTCAATATTTGTTTTCACCTTATTAAATAATTAATAAAATTAATTTTAAATAAGATATCAACTTAATACCCATTCAAACTTACGGATTGTTGGGATATGTTTAGTTTTGATGATTTTCCAAAACGACATGTAATAGGTTTGAAAGCAGTCAGGATAGTATCCTTTAGATCAGGTCAGGCTAGGTTAGCTCTCAGTAGAATAGGTTGCTCAGTTGAGGGGGAACTCAGCGAGGGGGAACTTCTCAACACAGCCTGAAGATATCAAGATGACAACCAGAAGAGCTGACTGAAGACATGCCGTCAACCTGAACCAATGGAGAAGCCTGAAGGAAGTCCCACTGAGTGTAAGTCAGGCTGATCTAAGCCAAGTCTGGTGGACCACTCAGTGAAGAGCCTGATCAGGTGGATCAGTGCTGCACCAAGTAGGCCCTGATGGAGTCAGGCTACTGTGGTCAGGGAAGTTTGTCATCCAGCCTTATGACAAACTTCTTGGAGTGATCTTCAAACAGTCCCTGAAGGACAACTACACTGAGGACGAGTCAGTCCACTGAAGATCGTCAGAGTCAGTGGAGGATATGTTAACTGAAGTCAGTGCGCCCTGATCAAGCACACTGAGTCAAAGATCCGTTGGATTCAGTCCACGTGGACCAATCAAGTCAAGTCAAACATGTCTGACACTGACAAGGCCGCATTCCAAGAAAAGTGGTTGAAACCATTTAATGCTGGATTCAAATGTATTTCCTCTCCAACGGATACATTTGAATCCCCATTATAAATACAAGCTTCCAGCTGCGGATTGAAGTGTGTGAGAGGAGAAAATCTACACCTACGAGCTGTGAGGGTGTGAGAGTTGTTAGGGAGTCATAAGGAAGTGTTCCACACCCACGACACTGACCATTTGAGTCTTCACATATATTCATTGAGTGTCAAAGCTTGTAACTCTTAGCTTAGAGAGGTTTTCCTAATCTTAGCTTTAAGGCTAACACATTGTAAAGGAAAACCTCACCTAGTTGGAGAAAACCCTAACCGAAACCAAAACCCTCTAGTCAGGTTTGTTGGGAGTAAGTTGTTTGTAAGAGGAGGGCAGCCCAGGGAGTGGCGTGAGTCCAGTTGTAAGTGCACCTTGGCACGTTAAAAACAAGAATCCAAAGGAGTGGATTTCCTGTTAAATCAGGCCGTGGATGTAAGAGTATTGAGACTCTGAACCACGTTAAACTGAGCGTTTGTTTTCATTAAAGAATTTACTAAAGTGTTGTGAAAATCAGCTCACTGAGAGCTTTGTTAAGAAAACTTTAGTTAAGCATTTCAGTCAGGGAGATTCATCTCACTGACTGAATCAGGCTAGGCACTCGAGAGTTCAGTCTCTCGAGTCACTGCCTTGTTGAGAGCCTGAGCTTTCAAGTCTCATCACTGACTTGATAGCTCTGACTCTCAGCAACGCAGTGACTTGAGTGTTTCCTCACTGAACTCTTTCAGGGTGCAACGCGATGGTTTAAAAAAAAAATTTACTCCTGAATTCCCATTTTGCCCTTCGAAATCGGGACCATCAATTGGTATCAGAGCGGGTTGTTCACATGACCACTGATCCAGTTTTGTTAAGAAAAATGGTCAACCGAACAGATCTTAAATGTTTTAAACTATGGGAATTCCTGCATATTTCAAACTATTACTTGTACTCTGACATTATTCTTGTAATAGAAAATCATTTGGTTAGAAGTTTTGGAATCATCAAAAAGGGGGAAATTGTTGGGATATGTTTAGTTTTGATGATTTTCCAAAACGACATGTAATAGGTTTGAAAGCAGTCAGGATAGTATCCTTTAGATCAGGTCAGGCTAGGTTAGCTCTCAGTAGAATAGGTTGCTCAGTTGAGGGGGAACTCAGCGAGGGGGAACTTCTCAACACAGCCTGAAGATATCAAGATGACAACCAGAAGAGCTGACTGAAGACATGCCATCAACCTGAACCAATGGAGAAGCCTGAAGGAAGTCCCACTGAGTGTAAGTCAGGCTGATCTAAGCCAAGTCTGGTGGACCACTCAGTGAAGAGCCTGATCAGGTGGATCAGTGCTGCACCAAGTAGGCCCTGATGGAGTCAGGCTACTGTGGTCAGGGAAGTTTGTCATCCAGCCTTATGACAAACTTCTTGGAGTGATCTTCAAACAGTCCCTGAAGGACAACTACACTGAGGACGAGTCAGTCCACTGAAGATCGTCAGAGTCAGTGGAGGATATGTTAACTGAAGTCAGTGCGCCCTGATCAAGCACACTGAGTCAAAGATCCGTTGGATTCAGTCCACGTGGACCAATCAAGTCAAGTCAAACATGTCTGACACTGACAAGGCCGCATTCCAAGAAAAGTGGTTGAAACCATTTAATGCTGGATTCAAATGTATTTCCTCTCCAACGGATACATTTGAATCCCCATTATAAATACAAGCTTCCAGCTGCGGATTGAAGTGTGTGAGAGGAGAAAATCTACACCTACGAGCTGTGAGGGTGTGAGAGTTGTTAGGGAGTCATAAGGAAGTGTTCCACACCCACGACACTGACCATTTGAGTCTTCACATATATTCATTGAGTGTCAAAGCTTGTAACTCTTAGCTTAGAGAGGTTTTCCTAATCTTAGCTTTAAGGCTAACACATTGTAAAGGAAAACCTCACCTAGTTGGAGAAAACCCTAACCGAAACCAAAACCCTCTAGTCAGGTTTGTTGGGAGTAAGTTGTTTGTAAGAGGAGGGCAGCCCAGGGAGTGGCGTGAGTCCAGTTGTAAGTGCACCTTGGCACGTTAAAAACAAGAATCCAAAGGAGTGGATTTCCTGTTAAATCAGGCCGTGGATGTAAGAGTATTGAGACTCTGAACCACGTTAAACTGAGCGTTTGTTTTCATTAAAGAATTTACTAAAGTGTTGTGAAAATCAGCTCACTGAGAGCTTTGTTAAGAAAACTTTAGTTAAGCATTTCAGTCAGGGAGATTCATCTCACTGACTGAATCAGGCTAGGCACTCGAGAGTTCAGTCTCTCGAGTCACTGCCTTGTTGAGAGCCTGAGCTTTCAAGTCTCATCACTGACTTGATAGCTCTGACTCTCAGCAACGCAGTGACTTGAGTGTTTCCTCACTGAACTCTTTCAGGGTGCAACGCGATGGTTTAAAAAAAAAATTTACTCCTGAATTCCCATTTTGCCCTTCGAAATCGGGACCATCACGGATTTACAAAGCCAATTCAAATCAATATTTTTAAAATTAAAAAAAAACAATAGGGAAGATTGAAATCGAATTTCAAGAAGGGTATCTAAGAGTCTGCCTTTGAAATGACGATGTGACTTCTTTGTTCAAGTAATTCAATTTCTCTTATTTTATGTATTATTTATTTAGAAAATGTGAGTTTGAATTGGTTTAGAAAAACCGTAAGTTTGAATTGGTTTTGATTGGTATCTTATTTAAAATTAATTTTATTAATTATTTAATGAGGGGGAAACAAATATTGAAGTATAATTTGTGCCGAAAAAACAAGAAAAATAAATTGGGGCTCAGGAATGCAGTTTCTAGGGATTTTGTGATTCTGTGAATTTTTCCTCCTGTTATTGTGATTGTTGGGCAAAATATGCATCCAGTTTAGTGATTCATGATTTTGGTTTGGGAATATGCATTATATAATTGCATTATATAGAGACAAATGAAGTAGGTACTTTCATGTTTGGGCAAATTTATGGTCCAGTGTACTTGTCTCTCAGTTGTGGGCATTTGGATAGATATCATCTCCTTTTCTACGATGTTATCTCGTGCTTTGAAGGAATTTAGTTGCTATGAATTTTGTGATTTTGTGAATTTTTCCTGATCTTATTATGATTGTTGGGCACAATAGGCATCCAGTTTTGTGATTCATCATTTTGGAATTTGTATATGCATTATGAGGTAGACAAATGAAGTAGGTACTTTCATGTTTGGGCAAATTTTTAATGCAGTCTACTTGTCTCTCAGTTGTGGGCATTTGGATAGATATCATCTCCTTTTCTACGATGTTATCTCGTGCTTTGAAGGAACGTTTTTTAAATTTTATACTATGGGATCAAGTAATGCACGAACGTCTTATTATGTTGTTCATTATTGCACACATATTGCGTGAAGAGTCCCGAGATGTTAGGAGACGGACTAACGGTGAGAAAACTTATAGTATGAAAGCTCGAATGCCTGAACAAATTGGCCGTCGTACTCGTTTGTATTTGCTTAGTGATAGAACTTGTATTGACAACCTATGCATGGATCGGAATACATTTGCAAAATTGTGTGACTTAATGAGAACTGTGGGAGGGTTAACCGACAACAGATATGTTTTGGTTGAAGAACAAGTTGCCATGTTCTTAACCATTTTGGCACATCACACCAAGAATTCTATTGTGAAGTTTGAATTCTTGAGGTCCGGCCAAACTGTGTCCCGTTACATGCACTTGGTCTTGAAAGCAGTTCTAAGGCTACATCACCTATTCTTGGTTAGGCCGACACCTATTCCAGATACCTCAACTGATCCAAGATGGAAATAGTTTAAGGTATTTTTTTTATCATTGTTGCTATTGTCGTACTATATGTAAACAAGCTAATTTGTAAAAATAACAGGGATGTTTAGGTGCTTTGGACGGGACGTATATCGATCTCACTGTGCCCTCAGGTGATCGCGCTCGTTACAGGACTCGTAAGGGCCGTATATCCTCTAATGTCCTAGCAGTTTGTGATCCCCACATGAAGTTCGTTTATGTCCTTCCCGGATGGGAAGGCTCTGCAGCAGATTGTAGAGTGCTACGAGATTCTATTAACAGGCCGCAGGGGTTGAAAGTTTCAAAGGGTACTTCATTTACAACTCCATATGATTTGGTTAATTTCATATCTCTTTTAGCTCACTAATTTCTTCTGGTGCCCACACTGTTGGTTAGGGAACTACTACTTGGGTGACAACGGCTATGCGAACAGCGAAGGTTTTCTCGTCCCCTATCGCAATACTCGGTATCATTTGAGTGAATGTGGCCCACATTCTGGCCGACCAACAAATAAGCAGGAGCACTTCAACATGAGGCATACTAGAGCCCGAAATGTAATCGAGCGTGCTTTCGGTGTGTTGAAGAAACGTTTCGGGATCCTAAGTAGCCCATCGTTCTACCCACTGAAGGTTCAAATACGACTTATTATGGCGTGCTTTCTACTACACAATTTCATCCGCACGGAGATGCCCATCGACCCGCTTGAGCAAGGTTTGGAACCTGCAATACCCGGAGTTGACTTTGAAGATAATGAGGTTGATCCTGTTGAGTATATTGAGACGCTCGACTCAACTCCTGAGTTTAACCTCTGGCGTGAAGAGTTGGCAACGTCTATGTACAATGAGTGGAGATTCCCCCCACCCCATTGAGACAACTGTGGCTTTACAATTTTTTTCAGACATCCATATTGCTTTATGTCTTGCTTTATTGTGTCCCAATGTATAATTGGGTTTGCGTACTGTTGCACGTTATTTATTACTTGTGTTGATTATGTGCTAGGACAATATCTATTTCCCAAACATTAGAGATGGGCACTTGGCTTTTTATCTTAGTAGTGTTTTTTATTATTCTGTTATTCATTAAAAATTAGAATTTTAACAAGTATTTTTTACACATTTATGTCCATGAAGATTCTGCAAAAACTTATTAAATTGATGTGTTAAACATTGCAATAAATATAACTCCAACACAATTCTGAGAAAATTCAATTGGTATTTGATGACAGCGGACCCACGCATATTTAATTGATGGTGTAGTTGGTGTGATCATTCAATCAACGGATATCAAAAGTTATTGAACTTGCAAATTAACTAAGGCATAAAAGGTGTGTTTACTTGATGGTGTCAAATCAGAGAAGAAGAGTTGATTGAACTTGCATATTAAAGTTTGACCATAAAAGTTTCCATAAGTACTACTAGAGCTAACTTCTACCCACTAATATTTATTTGCGTACACAACAATAACTACATTGCCGAAATGCTCTATATATGTTACTTGCCAACTATCAAATACATCCTAAACTCACTATCACAAACCAAAGAAATGAATCGTCCCATTATACCTCCTCAACATGAAATCTTGTATAATGGGGATTGGTCTTATGAAATGGATGGTTGTTTCCTTGGTACTCTACTCGATCAGAAAAAATGGGGTAACATTGCAGTACCCGTCGAGCGACACTTCCATGCAGTTTCCATCGCAATCGGGGCGGTCAATGAAATGTTTTGGATAAACTTGTCGTACGATGATGCTGTTAAAAGGATTGGTGAGCTACGCAAACGCCATGATATCTTCAAGCAGTTAATTTCAACTTCTGATGTGTGGTGGGACATGTCTTTGAACGTACTGCATGCATCTCCCTCGTTCTGGATTCGCACATTCAAGGTTATTTGTCACCCAAATTTTGTTTGTCATTTTTTTGTACAGTTACCTCTTAACCATTCATCTTGTCGGTTAATTTTTTTGTGTTTTCAGCGTCAAGAGTTGGCTAGAGCTTATTTTTACGTAGGTGAACCGGAATGGGAAAAGCTTAAACAAATTTCCGGTGATGGGGGAGTAGATGAACCGGGTCAGCATCAAGAAGTAGACATCATCAACCTAAGCGACGGAACACAAACCTATGTGTCTGAGATGAATTTACGAGGGCCGGGAACTATTGTTATTTCGGACGACGATGAAGATGAATTTATCTCTCCGGCTGTAAACAATCGTCGTAACTCTCGCATGAGATTGTTTGATGAGCCTTCTAATAACACTCTAGGAGACGAAGCTATAGATGCGACGCCGTTGCAATAGTACAACTCTTCCCCTGAGTGGACAAACCGGGTCATAGCACGACCATCAACCGAGGCTTTACCTGGGGCCAGTTCAAGTGTCAGAGCATCTACCAGCTCTGTTGATTCATGCAGTCCCATGAAGTGGTTTTGGTTTGCCAATAGAAACAACCGTTAAGGTACCACGTTGGATGTTGTTTTCCTAGGTTTATTTTACCGTTGTTTTTGCGTATTGTATTTCTTATTTCGTACTATTCCACAATTTTGGATATTCAATGTTGTGTGTTGCACATGTGCGTGCACATGAACAAGTGGTAGTATGTATGTATTTTATTAATGTGTTAAGTTTTCCATGAACCAGCTGTTTATGTTAAACCATTTATAGGGCATCTTAACTTGATTGTTGAATATGTGTAATGTGGAATACTGTGTGAGTCTAAATGTGGGCACAAATGTGGAACTAGTGGTAGACAGCATTTAAAATATATCCATACACAACCACATTCAACAAAAGTAGTGTTGCGATACATTAAACAACCAAGATATAAAGTGTAACTAGATGCCCACACACGAGCTCATCCAAAACTAGTCACTAAAGTACACAAAATACTAATCACGAATTGTCTTCCCTCCAATTAAGACGGGATAGATATCAAAATAGTAACACAAAATGGACTTAGAAATTAATGTTTTCAGCCTTATATAGCTCAGTACAATAAACTTTTCTGAACTCGTCGCACCTTGTGGGGTCGATTTCTTCCAAGGGGGTATAGCATAGAAGACACTCCAGCTTCTTCATGCACAACACTCCATAATCGCTGCTATTTGTTTGTTGGGGGGAATCTACGCAAATCTGTACCGGCCACGGTGTACCATCATCAACCTGAGTAGCATCTCCAAAAGCCTCGTGAAATATACTACCCAAAACCTCAGCAAAACGTCTTAATGCAGCGTTGTGTTTCACATTCATACGACCTTCTCCTCTCTGCGAATCGTACACAACAATGAGCTTCATCTTTATCCATAATTCATACAAGATCCAATGGCTTCCACCAACATTCCCCACCCCGTACACGAAATCAACTGCAGACCATGGCTTGTCGTTACCAAGTCGAGGGAGGCGACCAAAAACATACTTCATAACAGTCTTTTCCCGTTGGGCCCAATTAAACCGAACTTTTGCCTTTTTCAATTTGACCCAGTGGTCCCAACATCGGTTTGTTACAAGCTCCTACGCACATCCAATTATGTAATTAGTATACGGTAAAAAACATTCTTGGCACTTACATACTAAAATAATGGGTTCATAAAATTCACTATTCAATAAAATCTCACCCAAAACATAGTATCGACACACGTCCAGTTAGGTACGAAACTGTCCGGCCATCTCGCCACCTTAGTCAACAACAAATGCAGTAACGCATCGATGTTCTGGAAAAATACAGTGAGAATTTCATAGATGTAAATTTTCTGATTTGAATAATTCATTCATTTCATACAACGAGAATATTAAATATAATGGACATTAAATTACCTCTTCATTCAACCACCCATTTGATTCCCAAATATTGCTAAACCACTTTGCATCAACTTGTTTGAATGTCGACACTGAAGTGTCTATCTTGGTGTTTTCATCCTTCTCCGTACCCCACCACCTTGCAAAGTCGGCTACTTGTCTAGGTGTAACATGTGCCACCAAAGGCTTGTAAATTGGTAAAATATCTTCAGGTGGAATCTGATATTGGTGCAACACAATATCCGTACACACGACTCGGTCCTACAAGCTCATATTAATGGATACTTACTATGTAGCACAATTACTGGACAAAAAAATTGATATTTCAAGCTTTTATTAGTCGAAGAAAAAATAAAAAAATTTACCTCATTTACTCCTTGGTTTTCTTCATGGGGTACCTCTTGGCCATGAGGCTTGTCGGTAGTTGGTGTGACATTCTCAAATGGTTTAGATTGCTAATCCCCAGTGCTTTTTGCAACGTCTGGATGTTTGTCACCTTGGCTACTAACATCGGTCTCTTCCTCGGGCTTAGTTCCCGTCGGTGTTTTGTCCGAGAATGGCTGATCATCACATTTGATGGGTGTATCCTCCTCATCGGCTTCCCCAGATGGCTGCTCCTCATTTCCAATTGGTGTATCATCCTTTATCTCATCAGATGTGTGATCCTCAGACCCGACCTCGGCTCCAGTGTCTCCTTTTGGTTGTGCCTCATTCTTGTCCTTTAATCCATCACCGTCGACATCCGACTCCCTCAACTCTTCAACCTCCTCATCGCTTTCAGTTGAACACTCTAGTTTGAGCAGTATTTGCATAATGAATTTTTCAAGCCGCTCCTGTTTCTTCTCGACTGCACCCAACTTCTGCTCGACACGGCTCCTAAATGATTCATCACCTTCTTCGAATTTACTATCCTTGGATGAACCCTCCTTATGAATCAGTGCCTTTCCTTTGCGTTCCTGCTTACCCGGTACTTCTTTGCATTCACTTGGACCACAACTTGCTTCTCTCTTCCGCTTACGTGTTTCTCGCACATCTGCCGGTGGTTCTGCCTCATTCTCCTTCTCGATTTCCTTCTCCCAATCAAGGATACTACGATAGTAGGTCATGTTTACTTCAACCGATGTAGGAACTAGTTTGGGACGGGGAATCATCTGTGAAAAATATAGAACGAAATTTGTACTAAATATCATAATTTCATACGCCAATAAAAAATTGCTACATTAAAAGTTTGACCTCTGTGCTTCTCTGGTCTCCACCCTTTAAGGCCGGGAAACAATCCGTCCTTAATACATCCGATCTAGGACTTGACGTGGCTTTCCATCGCAGCATCCGAGGTGTGGCATTTCGTGATCGACCCGATTGTTTGGCACATACGCGTGCCACAATAGGTATGGCCTCGTACGCCCACAGTTGTAACACAAAACCAAAACCGTATACATCGACGTGGTCTCTATTCTCTCGACCATTCAAAAAGTTATGGATATTATCACGTACCATGTCGAATGCAACCCTACCCCATGGAATCTTATTGAAAGTTTCTAAGTCATCGACCAGGTGAATGTAGCGAATATCAACCTTCTTAGATGTCCTTTTCCGTATGATTAACAATCCATACACAACCAACAGTAGGGCCAACTTGAGACTTACTTCTCCATCTCCTTTCTCATTCTTTGCAATATTGGTGAACGTCTGTCGAATTGTGCTAACCATTATGTCTTTTTTTCCTTTGAATGTTTTCTTGTGTTTCCTTTTGAAAATTTGTGTACACTCTTACCTTATTACAAATGGTGCAATATGAGTCTTGCCTAAAGCCCTACCCTCGCGTGCAACTATCGATTGCGTTTACCGGATGGATAGCGTTCTTTTTCTCAATAAAATGGGAAAAAGCGGTTATAGAATATAAGTAGTGGGATAACTTGTGTCGGGGTGGATGGAAAACTGCAATTTGAGTGGAAATGGTGGAGCCGATTTAGGAGAGAAGTGGGAAGCTGAACAGTCATCGCTAATTCTTGAGCATGGGCATGCGATTCGTGGGCAAGGAGGTGGGCTTTGGCGTCGGTGTGGACAAGGAGGTGGGCTTTGGCGTCGGTCAATTTGTGGGCCTTTCGTGTTCGAACTTAACGGGCTTGGCTGGGCTTGGCTGCAAAGTTAATAATGTTAATCACAATTTTGGACCCTAATATATCGGTAGGTACATTCCCTAAACCACAAATTAAATTTCCAAATGGTAATTTACTACTCCTTCATGGACTGCACCAAAAGAAAGATAGTATGTATGCTATGACACACAAAAACAGCTTCCAAAACCTGAACTCACTGTACTAATTTGTTTCTTTTATATATCACACTGAAGTGACCATACACACCCAATAAATCCAAATTTGACCATCACAATCCTATCTTTTGACCAAGTCATGCTAGCACCCTAAAGGCCTAAAGCCACCCACGCCCTTATGATCTATAAGTACATGGGCATTTATAAGAAACACAACACTTGCATTTTTCACTACATTTCCAAAAGAAAAAATATATTACTCAAAATATCACTCAATTCCATGCATATTCAAGATCGTTATTTTTATGGAAACTCTTCCTTCACCAAGTAGATCACTACCTTTCTAGTTGAAGGACTTGTCGCGGAGAAAGCTGCGGGGAGATGGATTTGGAATGGTAGAAACACGGTTGCCATAGCCAAAATGAAGGACCAAATCAATGCTATGTTCCAAACAAATTGGAGCTATCAGCAGATTGCACATCAAGTTCGGTGTGTTCGGAACCGGTTCGGTTATTTTGAGGAGATCATTCAACATACGGCGTCTATTATGACGAAGACGTGAACTTTGTTCATGCATCACGGGCCACATAGGAAGAACTCAAACGGGTAAAAAATTTATTGTCGGAAAAGATATGGCCGATTTGATAATGCCTTGTATGCGAATTTGATGTCGGTAAGTTTTCATATATACACAATATTTTATATCTTACTTTGTGATTGAAGGAATATCCTATAGCTAGAGCTTACATGTATCGAGGTGAGCCCTTCTACGTCGAAATGAAGGCCCTATTCAAACCTCCGGAAGCACGTGAGTTCGAGGAAGATGAAAATCGGAATTTAAACTTACAACAACAATTGGCGGAATATTCGGAAAATTTGAGGAACACTATAGCAGCCCAAGCGTCGACTCCCACACCACCACCCGTGCCCACACCAGTGCCCACATCCTCACCCACACCCGTTCCTCCACCAACGTTATTCGTGCCTTCTCGATTTTATCATCACCGGACACCGATCTTGAACTTCTTCAGCGACGACAGTGGTAGCTCAACCTCTTCTTGAGATTCTAGTGGTTGGTTGGTTAAGTAGATGTCAGTTTGTAAGTTCTTAAGATTTTCATGTTTTTCTGTAGTATTTGCATTGTTTCCGTTTGTTTTTATTATATAAAGGTCCAATGTGGCTGTTTTTCCATATTCGACCCTTTCTAAGTAACATGAGAAAAAGAGAATTAGGGGACTCACATGGGTATTTCAAATGGAATTTAAACATCATGACAAAATATACCCAGGAATGCCCAAAATATATTAAAGAAACCATGGAATTTAAACATCATGACAAAATATACTAATCGTCAGCAATACAACAAAAGAGAGAATTTATCTTCCAATCTACTGCTTAACAGTTTAATACCCATCGACTAGTGAAGTTCGATTAATAAAAATCATAATAATTCACATTCAAAAAGACGATGTCCACAACCAACGTCTATACCCCTCCATAAGCACCCGCTAGCATACGACGCACAAAACGTGACCGAGCATCAATTGGGAACCCGACAAACATCTCCAGAAGGTCACTTTTCTGGGCGAGCATTGCCGCAACATCAATGCGTTCATCCATAGAAATTTCTGGTAAGGAACCCATCAGTTGGAACAACTCTTTCCTAGATTGGCCCAAGTCACGATGATACCCCATAACTTGTACCATGCTATCGAGACGTTGTTCAGACGAGATACAAAACCTATCGAGAACTTCAACCAGTGCATCACTTTGACTACTTCCTCTTTTTCTATTAGACGTTGCACGTGGATTAGGGGGTGCTTCAGCTGCAGTAGGAGCCTGACTATTGTCATCCATGTCGCAAGGTCCGTTGTCGGTCGATTCATCAACTTCTTCAGGGGCATCAGGTGCAGTACCAACATACTCAAAGGGAACATCTTCATCTATTATCTCATTCACAGCTTGCATAACATCCTCAGCCGTCTCGCCGGTTGCACGGTCCTTTCCAAACACCTCACACCAATCATTGTACATTGGCCACGACTTGAATCGCATGTGAATAGCAGACGGGTCTTTCTGCCAAAAATTCAAACCCAATTCAAAATCTTCAATAAACAGGAAATAAATCTGAACAAGTAGCAAGGAAATGGTTCATGCGTCAACTAGTGAATGACAAAAAACAGTGGTAATATCTGATTTTTTCGATTCAAGAAGTTGTAATACTCATTATTATATCAACAATTAAGCATATAACATGAAGAATGCATTGAATAGTCTGAAAGTCCTAACCAAGAGTGGGAAACTACGTGCAAGTTAAATATTACCTTCACGACGGTATCCCAAACCTCGTTATTGCACTCAACCATGTTTATAACGGTATTGAACCCTACCCCAGTACCATGCATTATCATCGTTTGAAGGGACCCGAGTGCTCTTTTCCAAATAGTTAGCATGGACTTGATGTGTGGATATTCCCGAAGATCAGTCCCCGGAAATCGCGCCACAAGCTTCTCCTCAAGTTTCTTCATGAATCCAGGCCTGAATCCATTCTCTCCCTTCCAACCATCTTTCACGAGCTCCTTCATATTTTCTAGTAGTGCAACATCTTCAACATCGGACCAAGTCCTCCTAGTTCGGTCAGTTTTCTTAGCTTTCCCTTTCGATTTCACACCCGTGTCCATGCTACTGCCACCTCCCTCCATCTGTTCAAAGTTTCATTCATTAAAGCGTATTAATTTTTAATAACACAATTTCATACGTAGAGGCACACCAATGCAAAATCTGTACCACAGTAGATATATAACATCACCATATTTCAACCGAAAAAACTGGTGAACAAACCATATTTCTTACAAGCAAACATACTCATTTAATTAACCGCATATGCAACATAGCGAGACTCTAAACAATCATAAGCACTCACATCAATATCGACTAATTTCATCACTCAATTAAGCATGCACCGTAAACCCACAAAAAGCACAAACATTTCATCACCATCGACATCGACTACTAGTTTGCAAATTCATGTTCACATTCACGATAACCAAATAACAGCAACCCTAGAAATGAAGAATGTTTCACCAACGTCAAGACTTTCACCCCCTATTTATCATTGTGCTGAAAGTAAATTAAAATTAACAGGAGGGAATCGTTCGAATAACTCAAAGATTAACAACACACCTTTCTTACGAGATTAATGGACTTAACTGTGAATAGGTTGAACGGAATTATGGTGGCGACGGCGGTGGTGGGCTCGAATCAGCAGCAGCGATGAGCTCCGTGCGAACAACGATCCGTCGAACTGGTCTAACTTTTGGGAACGAAAGCCCTAGCTGGGTTTTTTTTTCTTCCCAATCTTGCATAGGAAGACTCGGTGGTAGTTTTGTGTTTTATTTCCTTCATTAGTTGCTACTTTATTTTATTTTAAAAAATTGGAAATACTATATACCCTACCAAACAATTGAATAAAAATAATAGCAATTAAAGTATCCTCTACCAAACACTGAAAATAATATAGTACACAATTTTTTATTTATTACCAAATACATGTAAATAATACTTATCTCACTAATTATACATAGAAAATAAAGTTAGCTACTAATTTATTAACCCCTACCAAAGGGAGCCTTAGGAAAAGAGGCAAAACGGAAAAAGTATACTACCCTATCTATACGCGCCAAAATGAAACAAACATCAATTGGCTAATAAGTATTAAAAATGGAAAGGCTATACGTGGCCATCCAGCCAGCCAGCCATCCATCCATCCATCATAGGTAGCAAAATATATCTGGAGATTTAGCCTTCTCTCTCTCTATATAATCTGCAGTCATTGTGTATTTACCTGTTTTTCCAACAAACCACCAAAAGCTTGATCTCAAATCGCTTTAGTGTGCTGAAGACGGAAGACTGTGGGTTGAATTTGCGGTTTTGCTGGATTTCAAATGGATTCGACGCAGAGTTCGCTGGTAATTTTTTAATTTCCGAATTGTTGGTGTATTTCGTGTCGAATCGATTGATTTTAACTGTTACTGATGAGCAGAACTCGAGCTCATTGAGATTTGCTGAGAAGATCTGCGCCGTTGTGATTCCGATAATCGCCTTAATTGAGGCGATGATATACGCGGTTACCGGTTGTTTCGATTGCGAGAAGCCGAGTCATAAAAAGGAATTGCGCTATGAGAAACGGCAGATCGATCGACTCGCGGAGGAATCTCGATGTACAATGATTTAATTGCGTGATTTTACTGTTGAATTTGAGTATTTTGAATTTTTCGATGATGTTTAACTTTCAAATTGATATCGAAAATTACTTGGATAAATCTGCAGTTACTGTAAATGAGGTGGAGGCATTATATGAGTTGTACAAAAAGTTAAGCAGTTCTATCATTGACGATGGATTGATTCACAAGGTATAATTCCTAGTTAATACTATTGTCATTAAGAGTGTGTTTATACATAATTACTATTTCATAAAATCGTTTTCACAACTGTTCCGGCTTTACTGTAAATTATCATTATGATTTATGCATATGATATGTGTTTCTGTAATTTTTGCTTCACATGTAGGAAGAGCTTCGGCTGGCATTGTTCAGAACTGCAAGTGGTGAGAATCTTTTTCTAGACCGGGTAATCACAAATTTTTCGTTTCACGTTCATTTATCGAGTGCTTTATACCCTGAGAGAGTTATCAAACAGCTCATTTTTAACATTAAAGCCAAACAATGCATCACTTTTAGTTAGTATTCCATGTAAGGTACATATCTTGGAATTTGATCCAAGGGACAAACGTGTTCTTATCATAATATCATATAGTGTAACAAATCGAGGAGAAAGAATGGTTATAAATCAAAAGTTTAAATAAAAAAAACTCCTCTGCCTAGATCTAGATAGCTTGCATATTAGTTATAATTAATATCATATTTTAGTAACTTATATGCATGTACTGAAGAAGCTACTTGGTCACCTGCTTTTGCTCACAGGTTTTCGATCTTTTTGATGAGAAAAAGAATGGTGTAATTGAATTTGACGAATTTATTCATGGACTCAGTGTATTCCATCCTTATGCCCCTTTGGAAGAGAAAATAGATTGTAAGAGATCATTGTAAGACTTAATTTCAAATATTTATTATACTATTACATTTTAAGTTGTTGTGAGCTATAAGCCCTATAGTAGTAAAATTTGTTCTTCTTTCGGCTTGAATAATTGGAACTAAATTCTGATCTAACTTTGTTTGATGGCATCCGTTATTTCACAGTTGCATTCAAGCTGTACGATTTGAGACAGACTGGGTTTATAGAGCGAGAAGAAGTAAGCTGATTTTTTAAAAGTAAAATAAATTTAATGATAAGAATATTCCAGCTGATGTGCATGAATTGTATAGTCTTTCTCTATGCATACTTTTTATCAAGTTTCTGCCTTAAGCTTGTTCTCGGATCTTCTCTGTGTAAATGCTCGTTTTCGTTAGATATTGATTCTCCATTCTTCTGTGATATGTCTCTTCATTTTCCTTAGTTCTGCTATCTTACTTCAGGTGAAGCAAATGGTGATTGCAATACTTATGGAATCTGAAACGGAACTTTCTGATGAACTGCTTGAGCAAATAATCGATAAGGTATACATTACACCGAATGCTCAACCCTTTCCTCATAATATGTACCCCTTTAAAGATGTTGCAACTAACATATTTTCGTTGTGTTCCAACTTTCTAAAAAGACATTTGCGGATGCTGATGCTGATAAGGATGGTAAAATCAATTCCAAAGAGTGGAAGGCGTTCGTTATGCGCAATCCATCACTTTTGAGGAATATGACTTTACATTACTTGAAGTAAGCTGTTCTGTTGATCCTCTCATCTCTTTCTCTGTCTTTCCTAAACCCTAAACCCTATACCTTTGACGAAGTGATTTAAATATAGGAAAATGAATAAATGGATATTGCTTTTGTTCAAATAAAATTATCTAAATGATTTAAAGTTTGTGTATGACTGCTTCTCATAATCGGCTCAAAAGTAATTTTTGAATAACTACTTGTGATTGCAACAATCCTCTCATAGATAGAGTCTCGTCTTTTCTACTTTGCGTAACAATACCGTTGCTCATGTTATAGGGACATCACTACTGTTTTTCCGAGTTTTATATTCAACACTGAGGTTGAAGATTGAGGAAACACAGAGCATTTCTTGGATCAGATTTTCACTAATGCTCGTTGCTAGTGAAGAGGGGACTGATTACGTCTTCCCATGATGCATTGTCTCAATCGTTACTGGAGACGGACAGGGCTACATAGCTCTACCACCAAGATACTTTGGCTGGCTAACGGGGGAGGGCTACTCAACGTCACAAGGTTGATCAACATTCTTCTCACTTTTGTAAATATATTTGAAATCTATTGCGAGTGTACACAAATTTTTTTTGATTAATTAACTTTAATTCATCCTCGAGTTATAGTTCATTTTATATGAATTTGAAATTCATCCGCTCTCTCAGTCTCTCTTGTATATATTCGCGGCTTAATTGTGATAAAGAGTCCAAAATTTTGTATATCAAAGTGCATCGTACAATTTTTTTTTATTAAGGGGGCGCTTGATTAACAATTTTTCAATGGTAATGAGAATGAGATTGAAATATAGTGTAATTAGTATGGTTCATGAGAACAAAATCACTACCCCTCCTCCTAAATAAGGTAATCACTACTCCATTTTGATTACCCTATTTTCTTCCTACAATCACTCCCCTATTCCTCCACCAACAACCATTTGTAGTCCACTTCTATTCCAAAATTGGGGCATGACACTAGCAATGAAGTCACCATTGGAACACTTCTTCCCCTAACATATTGTTTTTATTATGAGGGCATAGATGAAAATCAATTTTCATTCTCATTACCATTAAGAATTGCTAACCAAGCGCTCCCTAATTGTTTTAACTAAAAGTTATTAGTTTGTAATGGATCTTAAACGAAACTGCGAGAATAGTACCAACATCAAATGTAATGAAAGGCCCGTTGCTAGAGAAGGGCCCATTTACTAGTTAATGGGTTAGCAAATATATGGGCCACAGCAACAGGTGAGTTTGAAATACGCTGCTAAAAATTGAAATATATACGGCCCATTTGCTAGGAAACGGGCTAAGAGATTATATACTAGTGCCCATACCTGTGGCTGGGGTTAAATATAGTCCTATATTTTGTTAATACAACCCCACCAAAAAGTGTTTGGAAAAATAATTCGAAAATTTTGACAATTTTCGGAAAAAATTTCCGAAAATACAAAAAAAAAAAAAAAACACTGAACATATGAATTTTCGGAAAAATTTTCCGAACATTTTTTTGGGTGGGGTTGTACACCAAATATGGGACTGTATTTAACCTTGGCCTTTGTTAATACACTTTACACAATGTGAAAAAAATTTAGAAAAACTTGACAATTTTCGTAATTTTTTTCCAAAAATGTTAAAAAGAAAAAACATTAAACTACTCCTTTAAAAAAAAAAAATTCTGAAAATTGTTATGTACTACAAAAAAAAAAAAAAAATCTGATTTTTTTAAGATGGAGTGTATTTGCTGAACATAAGGCTGTACATAACATGAGCCATAATACAAGGCATATTTACTGGATAATGGGCTAACAAATATATGGGCCAGGCACAAAGTTTATATAAGGCCCATTTACTAGATAATGGGCAGATGATATATGTGTACCAGACAAGGTTTTAATCAATCCTATCTTTTGTTAATACAAAAATGCAAAAAAGAAAAAAAAAAACATTGAACATATGAATTTTTGTAAAACAATTCTGAAAACTGTAAAATCTTTCCAAAAAATTTCGGAACATTTTTTTGGTAGGGTGTATTAGCAAAACATGAGACTGTATATAACCTGGGCCATGTGTACCATGCCAACTGATGTAATACTAGGCCCATTTCATTACGTGCCCATTTATAGAAAATGGGCTCGGGCCAGGGGCTACGTATCTGGACTTTTCAGGAGTTGTTATACTGATTAATCATAACGGTATCACACAATTGCACGTTGTGGAACTGGTAAATCAGGGAAAACGCAAATAGTAAATAAGCCCCCAAACTTAGCTACATGTACTTAATCTTTTTTCCTTTTTATTACAGATACCAACAAATATAACCAAGGCTGTGACACATAAAGATTACACGACAAATTTGACCAACATTTTATCACATTTTTTTCCCCTCATCTAATTCTTCTTTTGGTACAAACCTGTTGAGACCCATTTTTACAGTTACTTCTTTTATGGTCTCAACAGCTACCAAAAGCTTCCTCTCTTTTTTTTTTTTTTTTTCATTTCATTTTTCCTTTTTTTTTATTTATTTAGGAGACTTCTTACAGACATACTGTACTACACCAATTAAACCTAAAAGCATTAAGAGAATGCCAATATATCTTCCCCCCACCCAATTTTTTTTTGGTGACGCTCAAATCTACTAATAAGCATCCCCTAATTTTTTAGCAACACTTTGAAGTTTGAGGCATTTGCCTTTTCTCATCTGGCTGTGTTGAGTTCCCGCTTTGAATGAACCAACATATCCAAATCTAACATTTGAAGATTTCTCAGCTATACTTACATCAAATCTGATTTGTACGGTTCTCGGTTTGCTGCACAGTAAGGCGACGCAGACATTTAAGACGAGCAATAATCTGTGCAAAAGAAGGGCGTGCCTGCGGGTTTCTGCACAGAAATATTTTCAACGTTAAGCTTAGTGACCTAGGTTATATGAAGACCTTAAATTTTCCCGTTAAAACAAAAAGAAATATATACACATAAAGGCAATGTAGTAGTGAACAAGGCCACATTTATCATCTATATTAGAGAAGAGGTGAAGGGTTCAATTGTCTCTCTATTAGCATTGACTTCAAATCATATGAAGAAAATTAAACAATTCATGGATAATACTTCCTCCATCCTAGAGTAAACTTCCCACTTTCCTTTTCGGGTCGTCCTCCACTAAACTTCCCATTCCATAAATGGCAAAAACAACACTTTATACTATATAGAAAAATTCACACAATATTATCAAAAGTATCACTAATTCAATTCACTTTTCAACACTATTAATTACTTTATCCCAAAAGTCAACATGTGACCCACCATTATGGGAAGTTTAGACCGGGACGGAGGGAGTAGTAGGCTTACGTCAGAAACTCACCTGTACCAACAGTCACTTATTATACCAGCCACTAATGGATCAACCATTGGTGGGATATCGAGGTGTCTATCCTGGAATCCAACAGCTCCAACAACTTGCATCGAGTTCATTTCTGTCCAGGGCACTCGTAGAGTAGCCAGCTCCCATAGTATGACCCCAAAACTATATATATCAGATCTACAAATAAGAGAAGCCAAACTCATTAGTGAGATGTAAATTTATAACATGCAGTAATTATTTCAAGGTAGGAAATAAACTAACTTCTCATTAGATGGTTCACTCCTTAGCACCTCCGGGGCCATCCACTCTGCCTACACATTGCACGAAAATACCCATTAAAAATTATAATGAGAAGGAAAACATCCGACTGTCAATAAATAGGTTTAAAAAAACAAGGCTAAATATTGGCTCACAAGGCATTACCGTTCCAGCAGCCGATTTAGAAGACAGAAATGTATTGTATTGAAGACGTGACATCCCAAAATCACAAACCTAACAGAACACATATATTAGCAAGAGAGAGAAAAGGAATTCTAAAGTTAATAGTTGGTTGGGTTTCTAAATAGACCAAACCTTTACGGTCCAGTTTTTATCAACAAGGAGATTTGGAGTCTTTAAATCTCGATGCACAATAATAGGATTGCTAGTGTGCAAGTAATTCATTCCCTTGGCCTGCAGAAAGTTTGCATGTTAGCAGAGGGTAAAGGAACTTGATAAGGAGAACTGGAATGCAACAATTCCAACCAATACCACATCAAGGGCCATTTTAATTCGTCTTTTTTCATCAAGTTGGATATTA
The DNA here is from genome assembly GCA_947034835.1 of Ballota nigra. Lineage (NCBI taxonomy): Eukaryota > Viridiplantae > Streptophyta > Magnoliopsida > Lamiales > Lamiaceae > Ballota > Ballota nigra. Next base: position 137,309,916 of record OX344720.1, read on the forward strand.
GGACGGTGCAGCAGCTTATATAAGCTACCCCTGCAAGTAACGAGGGATTTGTAAGGTTTTAGAACATAGATAAACCAGTACAGTTTTATGGTGAGACTTTATTTGAAGGAGTTCTTTTTACAACTCAAAGTTTCTCAAAGAAAAATAAAAATTATAACTCAAAGGATAACACAAAAGTTAGTTATCCTTTAGTCAGACAGAAACAAACCTTGGGAGAAATTCTGTTAATATGGACATATTTGGGGGACGAGTCACGGCTCCCATGAAAAGAACAACATTTGGATGCCTCAACCTTAACATAATCTCGACCTATCATAATAGGCAGCAGAGGGCTCAAAGAAAATACAGCAACTAATAAGTATGTATCTAACATTAAAGTACCATCTTGCGATGAATGCTAAAAAGATAGCACCCACCTCACATTTAAATTGTGTGAGTGCATCCCCTGATATATCTTGTTTCATGAACTTCTTCACTGCAACTTCCTGTCGTGAAATAACAATAGCTATGTCACAGTAAGTATAAATATTAATTGGTTTTAAATACCTATTTGTACTGGAATGACTTGAGATAAGTAAAACTCACTGTGCCGTTCCATTCTGATTTGTAGACCTCACCATATGATCCTACAGGATGATATACATGGCTCAGTATACAAACACAAAATTAAACTCGAGCAAAGATCATACACTTTGAACAAAAACTTTATATTTCAAACCCAATCAACAACTGATGTATCTTAAAATAAGTTGAAACAGTGCATAATGAAGGATACAAAATCTAATAACAGAACTCTTACCTATACCAATGCGTTCACCAATCTGAAGATCCTCCCATAAAATCTCAGCTACTCCATTTAGCATGGAATCAATTTGCACATTCTGAATCTCATTAGAATTAGACTGGTCAGGGCAGGCTATTTTCATAGCTTCTTTGTTTCCAGTAAAGTCCACTTGTTCAGTACTAAATGCATATTCATTTGGGATCACTTCAACCATGCTGTCTTCAAGAGTTGCATTTTGTTCGCCAGGAGTGTCAAAAGACAACTTATATCCTGCTAACTCTGCACGACCCCCCAATCCATCAGGTGTGAATTTGCTGCTGCTGTAGTGAAAAAAAATGGTGTTAACACGAGAATGCCCATTTTTGAATAAAGATATCACTTGACAGTGATCAACTCCACTTCTCTCCACACTGTTCTATCTATCTTTCCAGCAAGGTTTCTTTTTACCTCTAAGATCATGAGAACTTTATGTCCTAAAGCAAGTTCCTCTAACATAGTATGAAAATGTCTAGAAAATTATGGTTTTTCTGGCAATTAACATACCTGGGAACATCTTCCACAAGCAACACTCTTCCATTTTTTTTGCCTGCATCCAATGACACTTTGCGTTCTTCACTTGTTGAAAGTACATAGTCATCTCCAACATCATACTCGAACTGGTCAGACTGGACTTCTACTAATCTGATGCTCTGTATATTTGAATCATTGGCAGTGGGAGGTAATTCTGAACTCGTACTTCTGGTTTTGGCAGTATCCACACAAGTTGAAGATGATCCAACTCTAGCTTCTTGGTCAGGTTCTATACATGAACTTCTGCCAACCGCAACAGTTGTGATAGTTCTTGCATCTAACCCAAAATTTTGAAGATGACCACTAGGTGCCTCGGCCGGAATGAGAGTGCCAGGAGCACCCATTAGATCAATAATATATTCGCTGCATCAATTCAAGAAATTATGTTAATCATCAGGTGTCTCCATCCCCGTTTAATCACACCCCGAAAAATAGCTGGAGAAACTTTAAAACATATATAACATACTCACAGTAGAAATCGTAATTTGATTTCAGAAGGCAGTTATGTATGAAAAGAATTATACAAAAGGGTAAAAATGGGAGCTTATACAATGAAGCTAGGAAAGTGGAGAACACAATCCCTTCACATTTTTTTGGCATATATTTTACATGAAATTCAAAGTAAGTGCATTAGCTTCTTCATATTTGTGTTAGAGAGAGAGGCCCATTCATATTGATTAATGATAAATATTTCAAGAATATCTTCGGCCACTAAGACTCTTAGCACAAGAGCAAAGCCTATTTCATGAAATGAAAGTTGCAGAGCTAGCAATAAGCAAGCTGTTACCTTCCATTATCCAGTTTTATCAAGTTTACAGCTCCTTCATCAGTGCCGGTATGATAACTCCCTTTGACAAGCTTACAAGGAAGGTTAATCCTATCAGCAAGTACCTAGAAGAGCAAAAAAATTCAGAAAATTATAGTTCAGTTGTAGAAACAATCCAGTGCAGTCACTAAACAGTGAAAATCATTAAAAATCAAGTAACCAAATTCCACAAATAATGCATCCTATCTCTAAAGGGCGAGGGACCGGTTTTGATTAAATATTTGATTTGTACCTCGTAAAAAATATTTGTTTGTTTTGGGAGAGTACCTGCTTGTCGTAGGGTAGGAGCGAGAATAATTTTACAATTATGCAGTAATTTGCCAGAACTACTACTTTACCCATGGAAGTCATTACATCTTAGCTCCTTGTCAAATTGAAGAGGTAAAGTGCAATTTCTTCTCAGTAAAGGAAAAGTTATGAAAACCATTGGTAATTTTATTTATTACATTTGAAAGAGAATATTTAATCAGCATCAGAGTAAGAAATAACTATAAAAGAAAGAAAACCTTTTACAACCTTAAAGAGTAAGGCCCTTTGACGTGAATTTCCAACATCAAGGGAGCCAAGGGGAAGGATGACTGTACTGCAGCGGATTCTTAATTCATGACTTCTTGCTCTCCACCGCTGAAACATTTCCTCAACATCACTTACAGGACCTCCCATTCTTTCAACAATAAGATCAGCAATATTTTGAACCAAAAAACTCATATTCGGGCCTTTGTTTAGAGAATTGTATTCCATAAACATAAGATACACTCTCTCTTCAAGTTCCCGGAGTTCCATATCGACAGCACGATTGACTGAAACCACCTCATAACCAACACCATTCAAAACAGAAATAGCTTCAAGATCGACTAAGGATGGCATTTTGGTTTGGGGCATCGAATTTGTATCAATTCCACAAACATCATAGAACCCATCCATAACTTTCTCATCATAATTTACAACATTACAGCTCTGCATTAAGAAAAATAAAGATTTAGCATTTCATCAATTGTCTGATAAATAAGTGATGTCCAAAAGCATTTATTTTCTTTGATGGGGTTAGACTAGTTTTTAAAAACCTAAATCCATAACATGAAACCCCCATAGAGAGGAGAGGTAACAATGCATAAGCATAAAAGCCTTCCATATTACTACAGATATTTAAGTAGATATCTCAATGTCGATGTCAATTAAGAAGTTTTATTAACCGTGTTGGCTGGAATTTTGTGCACCAATACATATATTCAGGTAACGTAAGATAAGATTGATATTCATATTATACTAATAAACTGAAACACAGGTGCAAGTTTATAAAGGAACGTTCTTAGTAGCAGACGTAAGTTGATTTCAAATTATTCCAGCTAAATAGGGAATGTGAATTCTGCCTTCTCAGTTCTCAGTAGCAGAGAATATTGTATTCACTCCACCACTTACATGAGAAAGAAGCCTATGAGCAATTATTTCAAAATCATGACACCTAATGTGTTCCTACACAACACGTGTATTAAGAATTTTAAAGTAAGAGAAAGGAAGCGGCGCCGCAATGTTGGCGGAGCCACATCGTAAAAGACATTTTAAACACAGTGTGTGATGGCTTAATCTCCACTATTTCTGTTTTTATCAGGACTTTCATTGTCATGTAGCTAAGAGCAGATTCAATGCACCTCTATTTTCTCCACCGCTTGTCGGGTATTCCGCTCAACATGAACCGTTTCTCAAACCTCATACAGCACACAGTAGGACGAATAATCATAAAATAATTTGAGCAGCATTTAATTTACTCAGTAAAAAAAAAAACTGCTTAGACATCATTTGTCAAATTTTGAAGCTGCATACCATCCAAAGGACCAAAATAAAATCTCTTCACATAATATACTATTATACTCAGAAGGAAAATGATTACTATATATGCAATTAACCTATATATGGTAGAAGGTGATAATATCAAAACTAAAAACTACAAAATGGGCAAAAAATATACATAGTGTGTGGTGGCTTAATCCCCACTATTTCTGTTTTTACCAGGACCTTCATTGTCATGTAGCTAAGAGAGCAGATGCAATGCACCTCTTTTCACCACCGCTTGCCGGGTATTCCGCTTATCATTAACCGTTTCTCAAACCTCATACAGCACACAGTAGAACAAATAATCATAAAATAATTTGAGCAGCATTTAATCTACTCAGAAGAAAACTGCCTTAAAATCATTTATCAAAATTTTAAGCTGCATACCATCCAAAGGACCATAACAAAATCTCTGCACATAACTCTCACATATACTCAGAAGGAAAATGATAACTACATATGCAATTAACCTATAAATGGTAGCAGGTAATTATATCAAAACTTGAAAACACAAAATAGGGAAAAAAAAAAAGAATAACTATAGAGTAAATTTTACCCAATATCGGAGCGACAAAAATTCAGCTAGGCTTTGAGAAGGCGAACGTCCAAGGCTAATCTGCTTCACAGCGTTGATTTGAGCTGTTTCCGAGTCAACGCGAGTTTGACCAGGATCCGAAACGCTAATTGCCAACGCCAATTGCATTTGAAACTCCTCCTCCAGAAAATTAAAATTGCTATTCGAGCTCTCGTTCCCGGGCGACGCCGTTTGGGGAAACTCCGCCGACGGCGACGGGGAAGGCGAAGGCGACGATGATGCCGATGGCTGAGCCGTCGCCGTTGCATCCGGCGCGGCAGGCGGCTGCCGTCCCTGATTGTTGTGATCGCCGATGTGAAGCTTCCGCAGGAGGTGTTTCATCTTCGACATGGTTGTAGACTCTCATCTATCGGGAAAATAACCGGTAATTTACAGAGAAAAAGCGGAAATCGAGTCTTCGTTTTGAATCCGATCGATTGGGGAATCGGAAGGGTTTAGGATTTGGGGAATTTGGAATTCAAGGGGGAGAGGGGTGGGTGGATGAACGCGGTTTTAACCTGCGCACTAGAGAAAGAGAAGAGAGGAGTGAGAGTAATGAGTCTTCATCGGCAAGCTACGATTGATATATCAATATGTGATTTATCAGTGGTGGAATAAACAATTAAACAAATAAACTACTGCCCGCTTCCCTCCAACTATGCACTACAGTTTTGCCCTCACTCAGTGTGTAGTGTGTGTTATTTTTTCCTTTATTTATTTATTTTGGGTGTCATTATGCATTTATTTTTCTTTTTTATTCCATTGAAATTTTATTAAATTTTTTTTTGGACTTTAAAAAATTTGTGGATTTAGAAAATCTATAGACTGACTTTTTTATTGATTTACTTGTATTTTCATAGACTTTACAGGATTGTGAAATATATTTTTTTTATTGATTAACATGGGTTTTCATAGACTTCGGCGCTGGAAATGCAAATGTATATGGAACACATTTGTATATAAAAAAATATTATCCAAATTATTTAGAAAAAAAAAATACGTTAGTTAAAAAAAAATATTATTATTCATCATTATTATTCTCATTTTCATTTCCATCACCGTTATACCTCAAGTTAGAAGTCTCTTGTTGTTAGAAGAGATTTTGAAAAGTAAAATTTATTTATATTTTTTGAAGAGTAGACTTGGCAGTGGGACGGGTAATCTTGATCCCCATGGGGATCCGCCCCGAACGGGGCGGGGAATCCCCAAAGTAAACGGGGACGGAGAATTTTTTTGCTCTCTAAGCGAGGACCGGGATAGTATTCTCAGCCCCGGGTCCCCATTTCGTTCCCCGCGGGGTGCCGCGTTATTTTTTATATAATTAATTAATATATTTATATTATAATTTAAATTTAAAAGTAAATTGCAAATAAATATTACATAATTTCCTACTCAATTAATTATTTATTCAAATTACATCTATAATTTATTTAATATTATGCTATTAATTATATAATTTTCACTTTAGTATATATGTTAATTAAAAATATTAGAATTAGAGGTTTTTCAAATTGTTTAAATTAATTTTTTTTAACACCAACTTAAAGTAATTGTTGTGTATGATTTTTTTTATTTAAATATTGTTGATGACCTTTTATGATCAAAAAGATTAGTGGCTGTTTTTGCTAAGAAAGATCATCAAACAAGAACTAAGATCATGGATTTTAGTTAAGTAATGCTCAAGAAATAATTTGTCAAGAGTTTTGCTATTTTTATTGAATTGTTCTCCCCCTTTTCATGTACATGAAGGGAGTATTTATAGACATACAAAGAGACCATGTGTCACCATCTAGGTGGTTTAACCATTGGATTTGTGCCAAGTGTTAGGACACTTGTACAACATCTATACTATTGCTCACTGGATGGGTGCCAAGTGTTAAGACACTTGGACCATATCTGAGCTAGTGACTCTTGGAGTTCCCAATGTTGTACTTGGTCTTTGGCATTACTGAGATGCTCTCGGTGGTGACCGGTTGCTCGTTTGTACGTCTTCGTTAGATGTCATGGTCCTTTGCATTCCGAGCTGTTCGCTCCTTGCTTGGGATTGTTTTACGATGTTGCTCGCTTCATTACAAAGCTGTTTGCCCGAATCGATCTTGGTTTGAACCGCTTGCACAACTGTTCTTTGCAAGGCTGCTCGCCTAAATATCTTACCATATTAGAGCTGTTTTGCAAAGCTGTTCGCTTTACAAAGCTGCTAGTTCCACAAAGCTGTTAGCTTCTTTCACTTATTATCCTGTTATCAAGTTTAATGATAAATGTTTCGTTTATTAATCACTCCATTGTTCGCCCATCAACAATTGCCCCCTAGCTTGGTCTCCTGTTGGGCATGGATTGATCAATTGGGACCAAGCTATAATTTCTTTGAAAACTGGGCGAGCAAAAAGGTGACATGGTTGTTCACACGGGCGAGCATCCGAGCAATTGGGCGAACAAACGAGCATGTGAACTCATGCACGCGACCAGCAGCGAACGCCTCTTCGTATCGCGACGGTTGGGTTCCCGAGGCACAGGATGCGAGGCGTCGCGTCAGTCACGCGCGTTTCCCCATTTTGCATATAGGGGCCTATAGTTTTTTAGGAAAATTGTACTTTCGTCCCATTTTATCCTTATAAATACGTGACTTCTCTTTCATTTCTTCCTTTCTTCTTTCGATTCCCGTACTTCCGCCATTATCAAGCATTTTGAAGCTTTTTTTCTTTGTGATTCTTGCATCCAGATTCCTCTGTATCTGCCCTAGATTTTGATTTCTCGAAGGTAATCTATCTTACATTCCTTTTTCTTCTTTTAATTTTGTAATTTTTTTCTCTTTTTTCGCATTTCTCGCAACCGTGACTATAATTCCGGTCGTGGACCGCCGTTGTGCCGCCGTCCTGTAATATTGTCGCCGCCGTGATTCCGTTGTCGGTGCCATCGTAAAACTTCCCATAATTAGCCAATCTTCTCCGTTATTATTTTGAATGGAGTTTTCCCCCTCAAGTTCTTCTCGATCCGGACCCGGGCGAAACCCGGAAAAACGACCCGTAAATCCGGTTTCTCCGCGCAGATCTGTTCGTCAAGCGTTGGCGATCAACCCGCGCACACTATTGGTGGACGAAGGCACGGACTCAGATGCGAGCTCTGTTGTTCGCTCAGTAGAAATGTACGCTGCTGATCGCTCTGGCGATCAAGGAGAGATTTACCCTTTTGCTCGCGAACCCGAAACGTCTTCTGACATTGGAGAAGATTCTGCGGAAGTGGCCGCAGAGATAGAGGGTTCTATTGACCTTGAGGGCGATCAACCTGACACTGCCGGCGATCAGCGAGTTGCCGAGCAGCGATTTGGCGAGCAGCAAGATCCCACTCTTACTTGGGATTTTTTAAGAGAGATCAATTTTCCAATTCCTCAAACTACACCAGAATCTCGGATCCCGGAAGGAGTTGTTCGTGATAACGAGTGGGCGGACTATTCTGCTCGCTACTCGAAGACCTTTGTCCCGACATCGAGGGTAATTATGAAGACTCAGAGCGGGGACTTTGCAGCGAGCAGAATTGCTAGTGTACTTGTGGAGGAAGATCTGGCGAGCATCTGTGCAACATACAAAATTCCTTATGACATATTCATGTATGCGCCGAAGAAAGAAGAGATTGTTGATCGCCCCCCTCCTGGTTGTACGGCGATCAACTTGGATGTGCTCAATACGGGTTTCCCGCTCCCCGTTCATCCGCTCATTGGCCGTTTCTTGTCCGACATGAACCTGGCGATCACTCAAATTACTCCAAATGGTTGGAGTAGTCTTCTAGCCTTCATGACTCTTTTTGGTCTTGAGGGTTACAAGAATAAAATAACAACTGCAGAGCTTTTTTATGCCTTAACTATTTATGCTCAGCAAGAGGACGGTGTTGGTTGGTATTATGTTAAGGCGAAGACCGGAGTGAAACTTATTGAAGGCGTTCCCAATAAAATCAAGGGTTGGCATTGTCAATTCTTCTATATTGGTGGAGATTGGCGAGCAACCGAGGGGTTCGCTGGCGGGCAGGCGCGCATAATGTCACCTGAAGGCTTTGGAAACATCAAACGTAGGGCTAACTTTGTCTTGCTAATTCATAAGTAGGACTAATTTTAATCCTCTTCGTTGTTTTGCAGGTCCGAGAATCTTGAAGTGGGGGCATCCCGATCTCAGCGACGAATACCTCTTCACGTTAGCCGTCATTTCTCTTCGCGACGCTGCTAGTCGCGATTTGGAATATCTTGCAAAACCCCACTGCCGTAAGCTTGCTGGCTTGATTACAAGTCCCCATCATCTTGAAGCTCAGGCTGCTATCCCCGAAGGTAACTTTCTTGTTCGCCGATTTTTCCTGCTCGCTTTTTTTTCTTGCTCGCCTAACCCTTGTCTTTTTCTTGATAGATCAACGAGTCACCGTTGCTATCCCGGCTGTGCCTGAATCATATTATCTGCTCGCCAGACGAGTTAAACAAATGGCTGAAGCTTCAAGAAGGAAAATGGACCCTCCTCTTGCCATCATGCGCCTCCGAGCAGGGGAGAACCCCTCTGGTCGCCCAGTTGCCGGAGCTGGTCGCCGTAAGCAAGGAGCCAAAGTTTTTTCTTCTCCTCGGGATACAAGGAAGGAGAGAGAGAGTGATCGGGAGAAAGAGAAAAGGAAAGCACCGCGGGGCGATGATGTTCGCGGCACTCGCGGCGATGATCGCGCCTCGAAGCAATCAAAAGCTGCTGGAGAAGCGAGTAACATTGCTCCAAGATCCCCTGCTTCGAGATCCACCTCGCTGGAAGTAGTGGACGAACAGCAGGTGGTCGCCAGTTTGGTGACGACTAAGAAAGGGGACAATCTCAAAGATACTTCTTACTTGGGTTGGGATCCCATTAAAATCAAAGAGTGAGTCAATCGTCCTCGACTTGCTTGTTGTTCACTGCCTAATACCATGTTGCTCGCTTTCTAACACTTGCTTTTTGTTTGTTAGGTGTAACCCAACGCTTTACCCTGGCCGAGGGGCAACACTCCACCATCTCTCCGTTGTTAAAAACGCCCCCTCCTCGCTCCGCGACATCCCCGATCTTCCTGTTCGTCGGGCAACTGAGATGGTCCCAAGGGCCTGGACAAAATCGGTGAACACCCTTGTTGCTAACCAATCTGTTAGTGACAATGTTCGCCTGGTGGCGTACAATGCTAGCCATCAGTTGGTCCAGTCTCAAGTGCTGCTTGACCAAGTCATGGAGCTCGAGCGAACAAACCGCGATCTGGGCCGTCGCGTGGAGAAGATGGACGAAGAGAAGACCTCCGCCATCAAAGAGTGCAAGGCCGAGCATGCTAAGGAGTTGGCTCTGATGGAGGAGAAGATGGAAGCCTCCTTGGCCGGTGAGAAGGATGCCTTGGACAAGGCTGAGAAAATGTTGTTGGAGGTGAAGTCTTCAGATCTAAGAGCCGAAAGGGCTGAAAAAGAGCGAGCAGACTTATCTGCTCACCTGATCGCTACCGAAGAGCATATCAAGAGGTTGGAGGAGAAGCGCAAAGGCATGATCGACTATGAAGTCCACGAGCAAGAGGTGTTGGACAAGACCAACTTTGGGTACATCTGTGCCTTTGCTGAATGCTTGAGGTCTGTCCACTTCGCCTATGATCACAATCAAGATATTCGTGGCGCGGTGAAGGCGGACTTCATCGAGTACGTGAAGAATTATCCTCCTGCTCCTGGTTCAACCTTGTTCGTCTCCGATTTAGCCGCTCTCGGCTTCCCTCTAGACGTCTTCGACGAGGAGGTCGGCATTGCTGCTCCAACCTATGGCGGCCAGCCTGATCCCACCCCAGCGGCGACCAGCGCAGCGGCCACTGATGAAGTTTTTGAGGGGTTGCCTTCGCTTCCCTTAAATCCGATAGATGGAGCTGGTACAAGTGCCCCGGGCGAGCAGACTAGTACTCAGGCGACCAGCGCTGCAGATGTTCCTCCTTCTTGAAGGATTTAGCTTTTTACTTACAATAGGACGTCTCTTTTTGTACTTATCCAATCATTCCTATTGTAAACATATTTTGACAATGAAATGAAAACTTTTGCTAATTTGCTAATTTACGCCTCTTTGTTTGTCTTACTTAGTTGCTCGCCTATTGTTTTTGGCTTATTACTCAGTTTCTAAGTGTTCCTTTTTTCTTAAGGTAAACACTTAGTTAAAACTTTAAGTTGGTCATTTGGTTCTTGTAGAACTTGACCTTTAATTGTTTGGGCCTCTTTGGTCGCTTATGGACTTGGCCTTATGCTAATGTGGGCTATTGGTCCGTTATGGACTTAGCCTTATTTTTGCATTTAATAAGCTCTATTGTTCGTCTTATAACAGACTTGCACTTTTTGGGCGAGCAACTGAGTAATTTGGACTTAAGGCTCAAAATCTTAAAGAAAGTAAGACAAAAGATAAATACAATTCTGCTCGCCTAGTAACTGCACAACTGCTCGTTTTTATATAAACTTGTGCAAAAAAGTTTAAAAATTACAAAAAACTACTTGTAAAACTTCTAAGACTTACAGGACTTTATTGATAGTACTTCTTGAGTAAAGTAGTATTCCAGGAGTATTGGGACGACTTGCCTTCCATGTCTTCAAGGTCGTATGTGCCGTTGTGCCACTTATTCGTCACCTTGTATGGGCCCTCCCAAGTCGGGCCGAATACTCCTGGTGGTGTTAAAACTTTTCGAAGTACCAAGTCCCCAACTTCGAATTCCCTTGCTTTTACTTGAGAATTGTAGTACTTCGCCGCTCTTTGAGAAATGTTTCTTCATTCCCCACTTTTCACAAAAATCTCTGATCTTTTTCCCTTCAAACTGTTTTCCGTTATCCGTCACGATCGCTTGAGGCACCCCGAAACGACAAACAATGTTTCTCCATATGAAGTAAATCATTTTCTCCTGTGTGATTCGCACAAGCGCTTCTGCCTCAGCCCACTTCGTGTAATAGTCTATTGCCACCACTACGAATCGGACATTTCCTTTTCCCGGCGGAAAAGGCCCGATGAGGTCAATTCCCCATTTCGCAAAGGGCCACGGACTATTGACAGAAATTAGTTCGTGTGGGGGCTTGTGGATGCTTGGGGCGAATAACTGACACCTGTGACAAGTTCGGGCAACTTTGATTGCGTCCTGGAGGAGGGTCGGCCAGTAATACCCTTGTCTTATGGTTTTGTGCGCTAATGCCCGTCCTCCAGCGTGATTTCCGCATATGCCTTCATGAATTTCCTTCAATACTGCTTGCCCTTGCCCCCTAGCCAAGCATTTCAGAAGTGGGACCTCTTTTGTACAATTGTCCATCCATCATGGTGTATCTTGCTGCTCTCTTGACCAATTTGTTAGCTTCGAACGGGTTGTCTGGCTTTTTGTCGTTTTGTAAATATTCAGTGATTGGTATCCTCCAGTCGTCCTCTTCGAAATTTTCGTTGACTTGATACATCTTGTAGTCTTCGGTTGACGGCTTGGACATTTTTGTTAGCGTAACTCCTGTCAACTCTGCTGGTCCTGTGCTAGTTGCTAGCCTGGCTAATGCATCTGCTTGAGCATTATTGTCTCTTGGTATCTGTTCGATGTATATTTGTTCGAACAAAGAGGCCAGGTGAGCAACAATCTTTTGATACAAAGCCATGTTCTCGTCCTTTGCCTCGTACTCCCCTCGAACTTGGTTGATAATCAATTGTGAATCCCCGAAAATCTGCATCCTTCTTACTCCAATTGCTAATGCTAGGCGTAATCCAGTGATCACAGCTTCGTACTCTGCTTCGTTATTTGTCGCCCTGAACTCAAATCGGACTGCTGAAGTAAAAACTTGCCTGTCTGGGCTGATCAAGACTATACCTGCCCCCGATGTTGTATTAGTTGACGATCCGTCAACATACATGTGCCAGGGATGGCTATGTCCACCCGATGGTCGAAAAAATATGGACGAAGTTTTCTGATGCTCATCACCAGTGCATAGGCTAGCTTCTCTGTTGGTGAATATCTGAGTTCTGCTTCGTGTAAAGCTTGACTCACATAGTAGATGGGCAGGTGGAACTTTCCTTCTGCTCGAACGAGTACTGAGCTGATTGCTACTTCTGAAGCTGCCAGGTACAAGTATAACTTCTCCCCTGGGATTGGCTTGGCAAGTATTTTCGTATCACTGAGGTATTATTTCAGCTGCTCGAACGCATGTTGACAGACGTCTGTCCATTGGAACTTTTCCTTCTTAATTGCCTCGAAGAACGGCATGCACTTATCTCCGGATCTTGAGACGAACCTGTTCAAAGCTGCTAGGCATCCGGTTAGCCGTTGGACTTCTTTAACTGATCTGGGTGGCTGCATCTCCATGATCGCTTTCACTTTTACGGGATTTGCTTCGATTCCTCTTTGACTGACAAGATGTCCCAAGAACTTCCCGGAATGGACCCCAAAACTGTTTTTCTTAGGGTTCAGTTTCATGTTGTATGTTCGAAGTATCTCAAACGTTTGAGCTAGATGCTGCAAGTGATCTTCCTTTTTGGAACTCTTGACAACAATATCATCTACGTATACTTCCATCGTCTTCCCGATGTGATCATCAAACATCTTATTGACCAATCTCTGATATGTAGCTCCAGCGTTGATTAATCCAAATGGCGTTCTCTTCCAGCACAACAAGTTTTTGTTGGTGTAGAACGTTGTATGCTCTTGATCATCGGGATGCATCGCTATTTGATGATATCCTGCGAATGCATCCATGAACGTGAGAAGCTCATGTCCAGCGGTGTTATCAACCAGTTGATCGATGTGAGGCAATGGGAAATTATCTTTTGGGCAGGCGGCGTTGAGATCTGTGAAGTCGATGCAGAGTCTCCACGCTCCAGTCGCTTTTCTGACCAATACTGGATTCGCCACCCATTACGGGCATAACGCTTGTTTGATTAAGTCGTTATCCAGCAGCTTTTTTACCTCCACGTCGAGCGCCTCGTATTTGTCGGGCCCAAATTTTCTCCACTTCTGATGGATTGGCTTCTTCCTTGGGTCGATGTTGAGTCTGTGGCATGCATGTTCGGGACTGACGCCCACCATGTCTGCATGCGACCATGCGAACACATCGAGGTTTGCTTTAAGAAACTCAATCATGTTGGTCCTGTACGGCTCTGGTAGCTCGGACCCTATGAAGAGTTCTAAGCCCTCTTGGTTCGGGTCGACTCTTACAGTCTCCAACTCTTCAACCGGGGTAGCCCTCCGTTTCTGGCCTTTCCATCTGGGATCAATAATGGGCCCTTCTGTCGTTAACTCATCTTCGATCTCCATCGGTTCTGCTCCCAATCGTGGCTCAACGTCCTCTGCATCAATGTTCATTGCCATTGTTTGTTCTTCCTCGTTGCTGGTTGTAGCAGCTTCTCTACCTCTCGTTTGGACAGACTGTCCATCTTCGCGTCCTTGCTCGTCCTCGTCTAATTGTGCGTCTTTGCATAGCTGTTCGTCAATGCGCGGCTGTTCGTCTGCGCACAGTTGCTCGTCGCTGCGCGGCTGTTCGTCTGTGCATAGCTGCTCATCGACTTCCATTATTTCAGTGTCGATAGAAGTCATGGCCTCGCTATCGCCTCCGTCCTTGTCTGAGTACCCGTCTGTCATGTTGACTTGGTGATCCTTCAATTGTATCTGCAAAAGACATGCACGAGCCTTCTTTTGGTCTCTCTTGACTGTACCTGCACCTTTCTTTGTTGGGAATTTTAAACAATAATAGTACGTTGAAACAGCTGCTTTGAATTCATGCAAGAAAGGACGGCCGAGAAACCCGTTATAGGTGGACCCCTTTCCGGGTCCTCGACCGATACAAGCTCGACTACCAACGTAACCATTCCTAGCGGGGTGGTCACAACATTCCCGAATCCTACAATTTTGTGATCACAGTCCTTGATGTACTCAGCGCAATCTCCTAGCTGGTCCACCGTGCTTTTGAACAGGATGTTCGTATAGGAACCAGTATCGACAAGTAGACGGTGCACTTTTGTCCCCATAATATTGGCACAAATGACCAACGAGTCATTGTGAGGAGTGAGTACCCCGTCTAAGTCTTTTTCTGAGAAAGTCAGGTCCCCTGTTCGTCTGGTCGATGAATTCACACCCACTTCCATCACTTGATCCACTGCTCTCAGTTCCGCTTTCCTCTTTCTTTTTGACATAGGTGGTCTCCCATCAGAACAACCACCTACTGGTCCAGTGGGTTCTAGCATTAAGATCTCCGGGATATGCCTTGCTGGGGCTGCTGGGACCTTCCTTCTTCTCTTACCAGTTTTGCTTGGTTGTTCATCACTGTCTCCATCATCCGAACTGGACGGTTCTGGTGCCCTTGGTCTTTTACCTGGTTCCTTTTTCACAAACTCGGACAACTTTCCTTCCTCATAGAACCTCCACAACTGCTTCAACAAATCTCGACACTCGCTTGTGAAGTGGCCGATGTTCTGATGATATGCGCAGTATTTGTTTGGGTTCAACTTTCCTCTCTCTTGCCTTATCCTCCGTGGCTCTGACAACATTTCCCTGTCTTTAACGTTGTTGTACACAACGTCCACGGACATGGTAAGGACTTGGTTAAGCTTTTCTTTCAACTCAGCTCCCTCATTGGACGACTTCATGTTCTTCGGAGCTTTGTAGTCATTTCCACCAGATTTCTTGCCAAACTTTTTTGGGTCAGCTTTGTCTCCCATTTCTTTGTGTAACGCTTCTTGCATTGACACATAGATTCCTGCTTTGTGTCTGAATTCTGCGTATGTTTTCGGACAAGTCAAGTGCATCTCCTTCTACAAATCAGTTCCTTTCTTTAACCCATCCATCACTGCCACTATCTTCGTGTCTTCACTCACCATCTCACCCTCCAGTAAGACTTTATCAAATCTTTCCAGAAATTGCTTATCAGACTCCTCGTCTCCCTGCCTAATATCTGCCAGGCGGTGTCTGTGGGTCAAGTAGGACCCGGCAGTTGAGAAGTGGGACAAAAACTATTTGCTTAGTTGGGCAAAAGAGTTAATGGAGCCAGGAGCCAGTGCTGAAAACCATCTATGCGGGCCATCTCCAAGGGTGAGTGGAAAATTTAGGCATTGTGTGGCGTCGGTTGCCCCCATTGAGATCATGAAATCCGAATATTTCGTCGCATGAATGCGAGGGTCCGACGTTCCTTCATACAAACTGATGGCCGGAAATTGTATCTTCTTCTGGATTGGTGCATTGAGGATAGACGGAGATAATGGTGAGGATGGGAGAACGGTTGATCCGACACCTCTCTGAGATTCCAACTGTTTCTGCAATTCCTCGATTGCTTTTCTCATTTCCTGCAACTCATCTGGGGGAGTTCTCCCGTTGGAAGGCTGTTCATCGTGATTCAGTTCAACAACTTCTTCACGATGCAGTCCCCTGCCAACAGGACGTTTCTCCTGAGTCGTCTTCCTAGCAGCGTTGCTAGCTCCATTTGGCCCTAGTCGGCCAAAAGCTGACCTCCTGATTCGGTCATGCATCGATGGGCGAGCAGGATGGCGTGATCGCTCCTCGTTCTTTCGGGATGGCTCCCTCTTATTTACGTTCCTTGTACCTAGTCTCTCCAAAGCACTTGTTCGGGAAGTACTTTTGCTTGACTCATCTGCTCGACTTGGTGATGATTCTCCTTTGCTTCCCAAACGCTCGCTCAATGGAGCTTTTCCTTTACTTCTACGGACTTCCTCGCTGTCAGCCTCATCCCGACGTGCATCTTCTCTCATTTTACTTCTTTGTTCGCCCGTTCGCTCCTGCTCGCCTGCTCGATTGGTCATCACAGGTGCTCTTGACGGTCCTGCTGCTTGTCGATTTTGTAATGATTGAAGGACAGCGATCGTCTTTGCTAACTCCTCCGGGTTTTGAGCAAGTGCTTCTACTTCTGGTGGGATTGTATCAATGGTGACCTGAATGTTTCTTTGCGAAGTTGCTCTCACCGTTCGTGCATGTCCTTCGGTGGAAGAAACCCTGGTTCTTGACCCAGGATTCGGAGATGCACTCGAGGTTCGATCTTCTTGTGATCTTATCATTTTGGTTATCAAAGTATGGGTACTAAGCAAATGAGTGGAGTAATCTTGTTCTTGCAAACACCTTTCCCAAGGGTTACTAGCCTTGTGTGTATGAATATGAAGATTCAAAAACCCTAGTTCATGCACACATGCATTAAAACCCTCAAAGTATTGTACATCTTTGTCCTAAGAATGTGCACTCTTGTTTTCCGGCAGCTTCTTCCCAGATTCCGGCGAGATTTTGCAGATTTCCGGTGGGGGTCTTCAAGCTTCCTTCGAATATTTCATAAATCGAAGGTTCGGGCCCCTCCTTCAAGCTTCCTAAGAATGTGCACTCTAGCTCCAATTGTTGATGACCTTTTATGATCAAGAAGATTAGTGGCTGTTTTTGCTAAGAAAGATCATCAAACAAGAACTAAGATCATGGATTTTAGTTAAGTAATGCTCAAGAAATAATTTGGCAAGAGTTTTGCTATTTTTATTGAATTGTTCTCCCCCTTTTCATGTACATGAAGGGAGTATTTATAGACATACAAAGAGGCCATGTGTCACCATCTAGGTGGTTTAACCATTGGATTTGTGCCAAGTGTTAGGACACTTGTACAACATCTATACTATTGCTCATTGGATGGGTGACAAGTGTTAAGACACTTGGACCATATCTGAGCTAGTGACTCTTGGAGTTCCCAATGTTGTACTTGGTCTTTGGCATTACTGAGATGCTCTCGGTGGTGACCGGTTGCTCGTTTGTACGTCTTCGTTAGATGTCATGGTCCTTTGCATTCCGAGCTGTTCGCTCCTTGCTTGGGATTGTTTTACGATGTTGCTCGCTTCATTACAAAGCTGTTCGCCCGAATCGATCTTGGTTTGAACCGCTTGCACAACTGTTCTTTGCAAGGCTGCTCGCCTAAATATCTTATCATATTAGAGCTGTTTTGCAAAGCTGTTCGCTTTACAAAGCTGCTAGTTCCACAAAGCTGTTAGCTTCTTTCACTTATTATCCTGTTATCAAGTTTAATGATAACTGTTTCGTTTATTAATCACTCCATTGTTCGCCCATCAACAAATATTATTTTATATTTTAAAAATAAGATAAAAATAATAATTAGGCGGAGAACGAGGAATCACCGCGAGGCGGGATGGGGGGAATTTTTTCCATTAATTTCGCGGGGACGGGGATAGAGAATGACTCTCCGTCCCCACCCCGTCCCGTTGACATCTCAAGGGAAGAGAATCAAAGAAAGTCCATAAATTATTGAATACCTAAAGATTTTTTTAAAACTTTTTAAAATCCTTATAAATATCTGGTTATTAGAAGAGATTTTGGAGAGTGAAATCTATTTATATTTTGAAAAACAATCAAAGAAAATCCATTGAGTATTAAAATCCATAGACTGTTGAATACCTCAGGATTTTTAAAGACTTTTTAAAATCCGTATTGAATACCTCGTGATTTTTAAAGACTTTTGAAAATTCAGATTGAATACCCCAAACTTTAAAAGTCTAAAAAAATTCTACAAACTCTATAACCAATACACCCCTTTTAGTCACTTGTGCATTTATTTTTCTTGAAAACCAAAAATTCTATTAATTAAATGTAGGAATAATACACTAAGTGAGGAGACCATCCACAAAAATCAGAGGTTCTATTCAATTACGAGGGATGAGATTATAGGACCGTAAATGAGTCGAGTCGAGTCAAATGTACTGGTGCTCAAATTTATTTGAAAAATTATCGAGCTTTGATATTCATGTTTTGAGCTTATTTGATAATTAATTGAGTCGAGCCCGAACGAGCTTTATTTGAGCGAGTGTGAGTTTGAGTTCAGATTCAAATCGAGCTTTACACTATTCCGAACATAAATTTATGTTCAAACTTGTTTGAATTTTATTTCAAACCGATTTCAAACGAGCTTTTGTCGAGCGATCTTGAATCGAATATCGAAAGTTTCAACCCTAGATGGAAAGTCCTCGTAACCCCTGACAAAATATTGAATTATTTCATTGACTAATTGAATGGAAACAAGAAAGCCTCTTCTCTCTTCCTCAAATTTGCATCACCCAATACTGGCATGTATTTGTTCTGTTGAATTAGGAGGAATTAATATTTTAACTTATTTAATTATGTGTTTGGTTTACGTGATACTGGTCCAGAATAAATGGTCATAGAGATAATTGACACATGAATGGAGTTTGACTAATTATTTCATAACCGAAGAATAATTATTTATCAATTATATCCATCAAAACAAACAACTCCTTACAATATTTATGAATATCCATTATCTCTTCTACTTCCATCCGTAAGTAACTCATTCGATCGATTTTATTGAATTTAAATTGAATTGAATAAATCGAATCGTGCATTTATGCTTACACTGGAAATTTGGACGAACCAAATGAAATTGATGTGGACAAAAAACCTTACATATTTTTTTGTTTGCAAAGGTAGTTTCTCAAAAAAAGCCTCAAACAATTCAAATTGATCTAGTATTTGAATAGTGGCGATTCAAATCTAAGACCGAAATGAATAGTGGGGTGGGGTCCAATCAATTTAGACCGTGTTTGCAAACTCTAAGGCTATGTTCTTTTTGGGTTTTAAAAATTTGAATTTTGATTTTGAAATTTAAAACCCATTCTAGTTTGGGTTTTAAAAATAGGTTTTTGAAATCCTAAGTCTATAACCCTATAAATAACCTATACAACACTCCTTTACTTTTACATAATAAAGTTAAAACCTACCCTACTCAAAACCCAAAAAGAACAAAGATTTTAAAAACTCCATGGATTACAAAAACTATTGGTTTTCAAAAACCGATTTTTAAAAACCACTTAAAACCCAAAAAGAACATGACATAAGGCTATGTTCTTTTTGGGTTTTAAAAACTTTTGGTTTTTGAAATCCAAAACCCATTCTAGTTTGGGTTTTAAAATTTGGTTTTTGAAATCCTAATTCTACAACCCTATAATTAACCTATACAACACTCTTTTACTTTTTACATAATAAAGTTAAAACCTACCATATTCAAAACCCAAAAAGAACAAGGATTTTAAAAACCCCATGGATTACAAAAACCATTGGTTTTAAAAAATTTGGTTTTTAAAAACCACTTAAAACCCAAAAAGAAAGATAGCCTAAAGAAATATATGATAATCACTTATTTTGTTATCTTGAATGGGTAACATTTTCCATGGATCCAATACATAAAATCGTAAATACGATCACTTATTTTTTTAGAAAAGAAATTACTAGGATGTTAATAGAAGCACACCTAAATCAAAGTCAGTACCTAGAGTCTTGAGCTCAAGTTTGCCAGTATTATCATGTCTAATGATATTATTTTACATTTAATAACATATTTATTACATACTTATATATGTACTTACAGAAAACACAAATTTGTGTTTTCTGTTTTGCTGTTTTAATGAAGTTGTTTGCCTGGCCAAAAAAATAAAATAAAAATACATATATGTAATCAAGTTGGACTCTTTATAATTGAATTGCTATTTTGATAAGTTTTACTCTACTCATTTCAGTCATACACTAATTAACCAATTCAGGAATGAAGTTAGACAAAAGTTTGAAAAGAAACCCATTCATTAGCACTGCTAAAAGTGATACTAAATTGTGAAATTTAGGACAAGAAAAGTTACAATTACAAACAAGAGAAAGTTGCAATCAGGAGCAATTTTGCTACTACTGATCATATATTTCAATGGTGTGAGAAGGAAGAATGTATGATCAATTACATGAACCTCAATTTATGTACAAACAAGAAGAGGACGAAACGGAAGAATCTTTTCTGCCTTAACCCGATGCTGCTGCAGTCGTTTGCTCGGCCATCTGAGAAACGGGAAGGAGAGTGCAGACGAGGTTGCGATCACCATACACATTGTCCACACGTCCTGACATAAGAACAAGAATTAGTCCATTGAATTTAGATAAAAACGAGCGGACTCATAGCTTTGATCGACTCGCTCCTCAAATCGTTTTCAATTCTATAATATAAAGATTTCGTCGGTTCACCTGTGGTAGGCCAGAACTTGGCAGTCTTGAGCCATGCGGCAGGATAAGCCGCGTATTCCCGAGAATATGGTTTAGTCCATGCATCGGCCATTAGTACCGACGGTGGATGGGGCGCCCCCTGAAATCACATAGATGTCAAAACGATGAATACATAAAAGTTGAGGAAAATTGGGGACTGTAACTTTTTAGATTGACAATTTAAGGACCGTAATTTATAAAGTTTTGCAAATAAAGGCCAAATTCAGCACGAACTAAGGTCAAATTGGCCCGATTTGGACCCGAATTCTAAGCCAAAATCGGGCCAACTAGCCCGATTTGTATTGATTCAAGCTGGCTTGTCCTCAAATTGCCACATTTTAAAGTTATTGTCCTCATTTTGCCAGCCCGAAAAGTTATGATCCTTATTTTACTACCCTACTTAAGTTACGGTCCTGAAAAAATAATTTTCTCATAGAAGTTGAGTCTCTCTCTCTCTCTTCCTACATGATCCTAGTTCTCATACCTTGAGCACATTGTTGTGAATGTCGGCTTTTCCTCTCTCGATTTGGGAGATTTCTTCTCTAATAGAGATAAGAGCGTCACAAAACCGGTCAAGCTCTGCCTGTCAACACGAA
This sequence comes from Ballota nigra, assembly GCA_947034835.1. Classification (NCBI taxonomy): domain Eukaryota; kingdom Viridiplantae; phylum Streptophyta; class Magnoliopsida; order Lamiales; family Lamiaceae; genus Ballota; species Ballota nigra. Next base: position 137,331,134 of record OX344720.1, read on the forward strand.
ACGGACATGATCAGCGTTCATATACTTATACGTTCAATGATGCATATTTCTTTTTTGTATAGACGTACGTACCTTGCTTTCACTTTCAGTTGGTTCGATCATGAGCGTACCAGGAACTGGCCACGACATTGTTGGTCCGTGAAACCCGTAGTCCATCAGACGCTTGGCCACATCTTCAGGCTCGATTCCAGCAGTATTCTACAGCAATCACACTTTTCTAAGAACTGGAAATTAAATCTAATGGGTAGATCAATGAAGATAACAAGAATCACCTTAAAACCTCTCAAATCCACGATGAACTCGTGGGCGACTGTCCCATTGACTCCACGGAAAAGAATCGGGTAGTGCTCCTGTTCATTGAAAGAATACTAAGACGGATATTTCTCCGAGCGAAATGTAAAACTAGAGTAACACTCTTGTACACCAGTTGTTCGGAACAACTGTATACAACTAATATTACATTTAAGTGAAAACGACTAATACTATTTAATACTCCCTCCGTTTCAAAATAAGTGTCGTTCTAAATATTTCATATCAAATTAAGAATTATAAATTTTGACATATATACCCCACCTAAATTTCTAATAAATCTATTATATTTTGGTAATCTCTAACAGGTCTATTATATTTTAATATAACCCTAAAATATCTCTTATATTATGAATTTGAATTCGGGTAAATCAGGAAAAAACGTGAAAAAATAGTTAAAACGACACTTATTTTAAATCGGAGAGAGTAGTAGACTATAGTTGCATGGTGTATACAAGTTTTTATCTCAACTATTAGAGATTCAAGAAAAGAAATGACCTCGAGGCGCTTGGCCATGTAATTTGCATTCAAGATAGCTATCTTTGATGCATCAGTTAAACCCTTTGATCCCATCATGGAAATGTAAGTGTATGATATCGGCAAAATGAGGGCCGAGCCCCAAGGAGCGGCTGAGATTGTACCAAGTGGCTGAGACTGATCGGGAGCTGGTATACCTCCAGTCGGTACCTATAAACGATTCAACAGACTGAGATGGGACAGAATATGGACGGTAATTGACAGGCAGTCCGGTTCTACTTCTACTTACCACGGGATGTGATGGTAAAAATGGAGCTAGGTGCTTTTTTACGCCAATCGGCCCCATACCAGGACCACCCCCACCATGAGGAATGCAGAATGTTTTATGGAGATTGAGATGGCAAACATCAGCACCGATATAACCTGGGCTCGTTAAACCAACCTGCATTGGAAAAACAGGGTTAAAAAGGTCTAAAACATACCTAAACTGGCCTAAAAAGGTAAAAAATATCTCTCAAATGATTCCATATCTGAAAAAATGTCATTAGGCTTCATAAGGTTATATTTTTCATTTTAAGCTCATTTTTCTTATAATTTTTCGAAATTTTGTAGGAAAAGGCCAAGAATGCTAAAATGAGATGCAGAATATGACTAAGAAATCAATTGCTTTATTGTACCTGAGCATTCATGTTAGCTCCATCCATGTAAACTTGGCCACCATTATCATGAATTATTTTGCATATCTCATCGATTCCTTCCTCGTAAACTCCATGAGTCGATGGGTACGTGACCTGGATTTGGGTCGAAATTGCTTTAAAAACAATCATCACATTAGAACTATGACCATAGTATTCATCCGTACCATAAGAGCAGACAATCTGTCCTTATTATCTTCTGCAGCCTTTCTCAATTCTTCGACATTGATGTTACCTTTGGAATCTGTTCCAACTGCAACGATTTTCATTCCACACATGGCCGCACTTGCAGGGTTCGTTCCGTGTGCAGAGACGGGGATGATGCATACGTCGCGGTGGTGGTCTCCTCTCGACTACGTTAAAATAATAAACAGTAAATCCATCCGGTCATGCATACCATTATTATGTATATTACTAATAGACAAAGTATAGAGTGAAAATGGTTCATGCATTAACCGTTGAAGGGTATTAGTTGTTTTCACTAAAAAATATTATTTGTTTTAACTGAAGTGTATTAGTTGTTTTCACTGAAGAGTATAAGTTATTTACTGAAGAAAACAAACTTAGACTCTTCTATGAAAACAACTAATACTCTTTAGTGAAAATAACTAATACTATTTAGTGAAAACGACTAATACCCTTAAGCGATTTATGTATGAACTAATTTCACTCTATACATACTCTTAATAATATCCTATAAAGTTCATACTCTATACCATGTGATACGCACGAATAACCATCAGCCCTGCATACTCTCCAGCCGCACCAGCGTTTGGTTGCAACGAGAACGAATCAAAGCCCGTAATGGTGCACAGCATTTCACCGAGATTCTTGAACATTGCCTGCAAGAATATTCTCTAATTCAAAAGGGTAGCCCTAATACTTGTACAGTACAAAATTCGGGTATTTTTCTTGGACCTGGTAACCGGCAGTTTGTTCAGTGGGAGCAAACGGATGAAGGTTGGCAAAAGCGGGCCATGTAACCGGAATCATTTCAGTCGTGGCGTTCAATTTCATCGTACATGATCCTAATGGAATCATGCTGTGGCACAACGAGAGATCCTTCGATTGAAGCTTGTGAATGTATCTAAGAAGCTCGTGCTCCGTGTGGTGCCTACATAACCCCAGTTAGAGCTATATACCCTATCTCTCTTTAAAGACTATAAATCAAATATCAACTTTTAAATGTTCATACGAGTTGAATATCAAGTGAGTCAGATAAGGGCTCTCCCGTATAAGATTCGAAGGAATCGAATCCTCAACCTCTGGTGCAAGAGAGGCCGAAGTGAACGTCACCTGATAAACATTATACTAACGTTAAATACGTCTACGAGTCGCAAATACATCACTTAAGAGAATCTCGTACATACCGGCTTGCCACCAGCAAAGACTTCGAAGAGCTTGTCCACATCTTCCATCGCGGTCGTTTCATCAAAAGAAACTGTTATCTACGAGACAAATGGTACGGTTATTTCCAAATCATCGATATATTCAATCAAGGTGTACGTGCAATCATGCATGCTTACGGTATTATTGTCCACAATCCGCAGATTTATTCCATTACCATAAGCAACTTCAGCAATCGCCTTTGCATCCCCGCACTTGACCTTCACAGTGTCGAAGAACGGAAGGTTCTGGACTTCTACGGTTCCGAGCTTTTTCAGTCCAGCAGCAAACAGCCCAGCTAGACCGTGAACCCTCTTGGCAATGGTTTTAAGGCCTTCCGGTCCATGATAAACCGCGTACATTGCAGCCATGTTAGCAAGCAATGCCTAACATGATGACAAAACACACCAACTTTTTCAAGAAATATAAACTCCATAATTGCAAGTCATGTTTCATCTACAAAACTTGATAAACGCAATCAAACTCATAATCAGAAGCAATTGGAGCAAAACCGGAAAATAAAACGAAATTTAGAAAAATAGTCAAAGTCTTATGCAAACCAGTTTTACAGTATCAATTGTTTCATGAAAATAGTATTCCCTCCGTCCTACTATAAGGGCTTGTTTGCTTTGATGGATAGGATTGATAAATAATTATCCTTCATTCATGAGACAATTAATGCAACTCCCTCCATGTGTCAATTATCTCTATAACCAATTATCCCGATCGAAGTCACATGAATCAAACGCATGATTGAATGAGATTAATGTATCAATCCCTCCTAATCCAACAAAGCAAACAAGCCTTAAGTTTCCTACTTTCCTTTTTTTGATGTCCCACTATAAGTTTCTTATTCCATAAAAACAACACTTCATATATTAATAAACAAAAATATTTTCTTAAACAACTACTCTTTACTTTTTCACAACTCCCAATTACTTTACACAAAAAAACAACATGTGGTCCACTACATATTAATAAACAATACACTTTCTTAAACAAAACAAAACAAAAAAACAAGAAACTTATAGAGGGACAAAGTGAGTATTAGTTAATTCACTATAAAGTGACAGTTGCGAACTATATAAAATGCAATTAAACTCATAATTAGAAGCAATTGAAGCACAAATTGAAAACAAAACAAATTTAGAAAAATAAACACAAGTATTAGTCAATTCACTATAAAGTGACAGTTGCGAGCCAGTTGCACGATTACCTGAGCCGTGCAAATGTTGCTCGTAGCCTTATCCCGACGAATATGCTGCTCCCTAGTCTGCATCGCCATACGCAAAGCAGGCTTCCCAAACGAGTCGACACTCACACCAATAATCCGTCCAGGCATCATCCGTTTATACTCCTGCGACGTCGCCAAAAAAGCGGCATGTGGGCCCCCATACCCCATAGGCACACCGAACCTCTGAGCTGACCCCACAACAATATCCGCCCCCAATTCCCCGGGCGGCTTTAGAACCGTTAACGCCAACAAATCCGTCGCCATCACAACCTTAACAGCATTCCCGTGAGCATTTTTAATAAACTCCCCAAAGTCCAGAATTTCCCCTTCTGTCCCTGGATACTGAACCAAAACCCCGCAAATGTCCCCCCCTTTGAAATCGACTTCGCTAACGTCGGAAACGACGACGTTTAGGCCGAACCCCAGGGCTCTGGTTTTGCAAATATCGATAGTTTGGGGGTGACAATTGTTGGAAATTATGAATGTTCCTTTTTTGCCCTTTGAGATGTTGTTGCACATTTGCATTGCTTCTGCGGCGGCGGTGCCTTCGTCGAGCAACGAAGCGTTCGACATCGGCAACGCCGTTAGATCTGTGATCATGGTTTGGTAATTTAATAGGGATTCGAGTCTGCCCTGGGAGATTTCTGCCTGGTAAGGGGTATATTGGGTATACCAGCCAGGGTTTTCCAGAACGTTCCGGAGAATTACAGGGGGGGTATATGTGTTGTAGTACCCCATTCCTATATACGATTTGTGAATCTGATTCCTGGAGGCTAAATCGCGCATATGGTTGAGCATTTGTGATTCGGTTAAGCCGGAATCGAAAATTGGTAGTTTCAATTTGTCGATTCGGATGGATTTGGGGACGGTGGCGTCGATTAGGGATTCGAGAGTGTTGAACCCTACGAACGCCGCCATTTTGGACTGCTCCGCCGCCGTGGCGGAGTTGTGGCGGCGGGGGAATGTGTCGCTCGGTTTCAGGGCGTCGATGGAGATGGATCGGGATGTGATAAACACTGCGGGATTTTTTGAATGAAAGGTGTGATTCGTCTTCCTAGTTTGTGAAGATAATGAAGAAACGTACCTTGGAGATTTGTATAATGGCGGATGCTTTGATTCTGAAACGAGGTTTCTGAGAATGGCTGTGTTGGCGAATTTGCGAGCTCGCTCCATGATTTTGTTGAAGGAATACAGAATCGGAGAAAGGGATATGAGAGAGAAATGCAGTGTGGGTTGGTGATTATGGGAATTATAGTATAGTATCGTGCTTGGTGGGTTGGTGGTGATGATGGGAATTATGGTAATGGGATGGTGAAGTCAGTGTGTATTATTCAGTTTCAGTTCTTCATAATAGTTTACTTTAATTATTGATATTTTTTTTTCCCATAATTAAGAGTATAATAAATACTCCCTCCGTCCCAGCATTTTTTTGCATACAAAAATAGGCACACATATTAAGAAAAAATCATTTTTTGAGTAAATTAGGGGTATATGGGTAAATATGTGTATATTATTGTAAGAGTGCACGCAAATCAATGTTTTCCTTTTTAGAGTGTGCAAATAATTTTGGGACGAACAATGCAAATAATGGTGGGACGGAAGCAGTATGTGTTCTAATTAAGGAAATTTTAGAGATTGGCGGTGGTGGGTGAATATAAAACAGCAACTGGAGAAAATGACGTGGGTGTTCACGTGCAAATATAGGAAGCGGGAGCGCCTTTTAAAAAAAAATAAAAATTCAATGTTTGTTTTAAAATATAGAAAAATAAAGAGAAGAATAGAAGAACACAAATTTGTTGACCAATTCGTTATAAATTATTACATTTGGGGCGTATTAAGTCAGGAGATAATTCCAATATTATTTGTGTATGAATACATATAATATAATGAATTGATCATATTGCCTCCATCAATTAATTGTTGATGAAGGCATACAAATACTCTCTCCGTCCCACTATAAGTTTCCTACTTTTCTTTTTTGGATGTCCCATTATAAGTTTTCTATTCCATACAAAACAAAAAACAACACTTCATATATTAATAAATTAATACTTTCTTAAACAACTACTCTTTACTTTTTCATAACTCCCCATTACTTTATACAAAAAGCAAGATATGACCCATCATATATTAATAAACAATACACTTTTTAAACAAATCAACAAAAAGAAACAAGAAACTTATACCGGGATGGAGGGAGTATATTTTTCCTTCAATAATGTTTTAATTTTTTTAAATGACACTCAACTCTCTTCAAATAGTATTGTGCGGATTTTTGGGTGGCATTTAAAAAAATTAAAATAAAAACTTGAAAATGACAATTTTTTATATTTTTCGTTTTAAAATAAAAATTCCTCATCTCCCTATTAAACTTCAATGTAATTGAATACCCTTTTAAAAGAATTTGAAAAATAGCTTTTTAAAATTTTATTGGAATATAAAATAATATTTTGAGGGAATATTGTTTCTATTTTAAGAGTGAAAATTATTGTAGAATGAACGCAAAATAAAAGTATAAAGTTTATTGTAGAAGAGGAGAATAATAAGTTAGAAATATTTTTATCATATAATATTTATTATTAAATTAATATTTTTAGTGAAGTAGTTATATATTTTTAAAACACACATAGGATGTAGATAAGTTTTAGGATGAAATTGATTTACAATATATTTTGTTAATAAAAATATGTGCGAGTAAGAGATGGTAGTATTAGTTTTACATTAATATCAATAATTCTTACAAATAATAATATTAGTGACATACAATGTTCAAAATTATACTTTGTCATATAAAATAGGGAATGTGAAAATGAATTGAAGGGGAAGAGCACGAAGGGATTGAGATTCAATGGATCAAATTTGATAAAATTAGTAAATAAAATGAAATCTTGAATTATACAATGAAAACAAAGTCAAGATAAATGTTGGATTTTGCATTGAAGAAATTGTGAGGTTTAAAGATTCGGTCAAGTTCACAAAATTTCTCTCACGTTTAGCTTATAATAATCAAAGGTGTAATATATTTTAAAAATATTTGACTTCATGAACTATTCAATTGGTACATGTATTACCTTATATGTTAATAGGTACTCCCTCCGTCCACGAGTAAGTTTCCCACTTTTTTTTGTTGAATGGTTTAAGAAAGTGTATTTGTTTATTAATATATGGTGGGCCACATGTTGACTTTTGGGATAAAGTAATGAATAGTGTTGAAAAGTAAAGTGAATGAGTGACATTTTTGTAATATTGTGTGAGTTTGAAGGTTAAAGTTTATATATAATAGAGTGTTGTTATTTCCATTTATGGAATGGGAAACTTACTCGTGGACGGCCCGAAAAGGAAAGTGGGAAGTTTACTCATGGACGGAGGGAGTATTATTTTACATACTAAAAGTTATATTATTTTGAGCCAACATGCACATGCACTAGAAAGTGCGCACAGATTTTTATCAGGGAACTTCTCAAAATTATATTTAGACTGATTCCTATTACATTTTCTTTTGAAATTATCCCAAGAACAAGATTCACAATCCAATTATGCAATTAAACCTTGAACGTTGGATTCTGAAGAGAGAAAAAAAAAAAAACTTATGAAGGGTTAAAGATTCGGTCAAGGTTCGCAAATTTTCTCACGTTTAGCTTACCTTAATTCCACCCCCGAATAAGTAATACTCGAGTAAGTTTCTCATTTCTTTTTGTTGAATAGTTTAAGAAAGTGTATTTGTTTATTAATATATGGTGGGTCATATGTTGACTTTTGGGATAAAGTAATGAATAGTGTTGAAAAGTAAATTGAATGAGTGACATTTTTGGTAATATTGTGTGAGTTTGAAGGTTAAAGTTTATATAGAGTAGAGTGTTGTTTTTTCAATTTATGGAATGGAGAACTTAATGGGGGACGACCCGAAAAGGAAAGTGAAAAGTTTGGTCAGGAACGGAGGGAGCACTTAATAATCAAAGATGTAATATATTTTTAAAATATTTGATTTTATGAACTATTCTCTTAAATTGATAATTGTATTACTCTCTTCATCTCAAAATCAAATGAATTTGCACACTTTCCTTTTTTGGATGTCCCAACCCAATTTGCACAATACCTAAAAAGCAAATATCGATTTGCATGCACACTTACATAAATATACACATATTTATCCATATGCCACTACTTTATCACTTTTCTAAATCCACGTGCAATCCAGGGGTGCAAATTCCATTGGGACGGAGGGAGTAACTTATATGATATATACACTATCTCCGTCCCAGAAACTTCTTCACACTTGGGTATTTTTTTAAGAAAAGAAAAATAGTATTTGAGTGTGGAGTTGAATAAAATATTGACAATTTTATGTTTTATTGACTTTTGGGACGGAAATAGTAATACGGAGTACTTATATGATTTCACTCTAGTGCACGCTCTTTTTTTCACGGAACAACTTATCAGTTTCATCCTAGAAGTATGAGTCTAATTCCTATGACATTTTATTTTCAAATTATTCCAAAGATCAAGATTCAGACTCCTCCAATTATTGGTTCTTTTCCTTTTATAAACTTTTTCTAATTTGGGTGGTGACTGGCAAATCAGTACGGGAGTTGGTGAATCTAACACTATATTAATCATCATATGGGCCTACGGTTCATGCTGATAGAATCCGAATATCCGACGCTATCTGCGCCGTCCGATCAAGAACAGTGTTTGGTGGCCCCAAAATAACGGCTACGATTTTTTACTTTAAGATGCACTCCAATTTGCATTCAAAGCTCCATTTGATTGGCTAATATTTCCCCATATGTGTAGTTTTAGAAATTAAATTTTATTTTAAAATGAATGTCGTTTTAACTATTTTTTTATGTTTATTCTAAATTTACCCCGAATTCAAATTCAAAATATAAAATACTCCCTCCGTCCATGAGTAAACTTCTCACTTTCCTTTTCTGGCCGTCCACGAGTAAGTTTCTCATTCCATAAATGGAAATAACAACACTCTATTATATATAAACTTTAACCTTCAAACTCACACAATATTACAAAAATGTCACTCATTCACTTTACTTTTCAACACTATTCATTACTTTATCCCAAAAGTCAACATGTGGCCCACCATATATTAATAAACAAATACACTTTCTTAAACCATTCAACAAAAAGAAGTGGGAAACTTACTCGTGGACGGAGGGAGTATCTTTTAGGAGTCATACTAAAATATAGTACTTCCTTCGTCTCAGTTTTGTTTTTTTATTTGACTATGCACAGAGTTTAATGCGAGAGTTGAATTGTACTCCTTCCGTCCATGAGCAAGTTTCTCATTTCTTGTTGTTGAATGGTTTAAGAAAGTATATTTGTTTATTAATATATGGTGGATCACATGTTTGACTTTTGAAATAAAGTAATGAATAGTGTTGAAAAGTGGATTGAATGAGAGACATTTTTAGTAAATTGTGTGAATTTGAAGGTTAAAGTTTATATGTAGTAAAATGTTATTTTTGCCATTTATGGAATGAGAAATTTACTGGGGGGACGGCCCGAAAAGGAAAGTGGAAAGTTTACTCGGGGACGGAGGGTGCAGTATTTAAATGAATAAAGTAACCTTGAAAATGGTGAATAAAATAATATTTAAATGAATAAAGTAGTTGAATTGTAGGGTGAAGTTTTAAAAAGTAGATGTACTTTATTTCTATTTGGGGAATGGGAAAACAAAATTAGGACGGACCTTTTTGGCAAATGGGAAAACAAAATTGGGACGGAGGGAGTAATATATATGTCAAAAATTAAAATTTATGTGGGGTATATATGTCAAAATTTATAATTCTTAATTTGATACGAAATTCCTAGAATGACACTTATTTTAAAACAGAGTGAGTAATAATCAGATGAGTTTCAAAATAATTTATAAAGATAGAGAAATACAGTGTAGTTCTTTCCCAACTAAAATACAGCCATCTTTTGACAGGAGAGATTCTCATAACAAAATGGCCATTCAGAGAACATCTGTTCATCATTTAACATAGAGATAAACAAGAGAAGAAAGGAAGAAGATTAATCTAAAGACAAAATATAAGTCTAAAGAACAAAAACATCCTCCATTTTTGCTCCATTAATTTATCAAGCCCAGATTGCTAGTAAAGACATCAAAGCAGCTCCCAAGAAAAGAAGCAAATACGAAATCACTTGAAGCCTCGTGTTGCAGCTCATTCTCTTGCTCAAGAAATCGGCCGCGATTAAATCCACCAGAGCCATGTACACCAAAATCCCCGCAGAAATCGCATCCATAACGCCTTCGATTATAAGAGCTCTCGGGCTATTAGCATTGTAAATCGAAGAAATACCGATCCCAATGCCAATCCCGATTGGGGTTGTTAAGGCGAAAAAGCAAGCCATTATGGTTGACTGAAAGCTCTGAAACCTGGCCTGTGAAATGCACCCTCCGAGAGCGAAACCTTCGAAAAACTGATGGAACGATAATGCTCCAATCAAAGGCCTGATCGTACATGGGCTGTTGGAAACTCCGAGCGACAGTCCTATGATCACAGAGTGCGAAACTATCCCGAGTTCAAGAACCTGGAGCACGGTTAAGAACCATCAGAAAAGATGCAAATTGACCACTCAAGAACTCCATATAAGTTAAGGATCGGTATATGCAAATAGCTGAATTTTAGAAAAAATGACATCATTTATAGGCGATTCCATTAGTTTTGGAGCAAGAAAGATATGACAGAATCCAGAAAATACATTTGTCGAGCACCATCAACATAACAAATGATTTCATAGTAACTAAATCGGGGCAATAGATATAAAGACGTATAGTCTAACTGATTGCCTGCCTAGCTTTGTAATGACGATGCTTAAAATTATGACCGATTCATGACAAGAAAATTACACAAATTGAGCTCCTACTCCAATATCCGATTAGCAAGCTTGCAAGCATCACAAAAACACATATATGCTTGTGAATGAAAGCGTTTTCAGGCATGGATATATGATCATAACGCGCCAATGGCACCAATTGGACATGAATTCTCAGTTCTTGAAATCTATTTACAGTAACTAGTAATTAAAAAAGAATTGAATTTCTGTGAAATAGATATGAGCATGCCTGTGAAACAACGATGTGCCTGACGCTAAATTCCTCGTCCCCGCCATTACTTCCAAACGAGTGCGAATGCGAGTGACCGTGAGAATCCTCCTGGATATGCCCTAAACACGCCCCTTGTTCTTGCGAGTGACTATGCCTATGATGTGCCGCGTGCGCATGCATCCCGACAATGTGCATGGCCCCACCTTCCTCTTCTCCAAACACCTTCTGATTATGCTCCCTCGTTTCTACTGGAACTATCCCCGATTCAGACGCTAAGTCCGAATCAACCTTAACATTACTCTGTTCCCCCTGTTTCTTCTCGTAATACTGCGTGCCGACAAAATCAGCCAGCAACGTGCCTAATGCGGCCATCATCGCAATGAACCCCGAAAACGGGAACTTCGACCAGGGACTTTCCGGAAGACATGAGTTGGTTAACGCTTCCGTAGCATCTGGTAACATGTGGACGAAGCCCGTGGCGAGGATGACACCACCGGCAAAGGCCTTCGCCCCGACAAACAGGTTGGAATCCGTGCGCAAGAAACGACGCTTTTTTCCTACTAAAGGAATCGCGACACCACAAACTCCCGCAATTAGAATTGCGGCAATTGCTATCAGTTTAAGGATGAGAGCGTAGGAGTCGTCCCTACATCCTTCGCTATCTTCACCGGTGGCTCCACATGCATCATTCGACATTGATGCAGAGATATTCTGCATAAACGAGTCTTTATGACCACCAAGATAAGGATACTTAGAGTTAGAGAAGCAGTAATTTAAGTAAAGAATTATGTGTTATATTCATACAAATTCCAAATTTTAAAACATATCATACTATAAATCAACAGTAATTTGGAAGGGAACTGGAAAACTTGCAGAATATCCTGTAAAGAATTATGTGTTATATTCATACAAATTTCAAATTTTAAAACTTATCATAATACAAATCAACAGTAATTTGGAAAGGAACTGGAAAACTTGCAGAATATCCCGTAAAGAATTATGTGTTATATTCATAAAAATTCAAAATTTTAAAACATATCATACTATAAATCAACAGTAATTTGGAAGGGAACTCCAAAACTTGCAAAATATCCTCACTTTATAGGCCAGGGGATGGAGACAAAACAATAAGAAATTCAGAAACTAAAGATCTATAAAACAAAAAAAAAAAAAAAACACTCTTTAAAATAAACTAAACAAATTCAATATACACAACCACTTTTTAACCTGATAAAAAAACTTCATACTACTTCATAGTTGCAGAAAAATAGAAAGTGACTGACTGAAAGTACATAAGAGTCAGAACAAAGTTAAATGAAACTTTTCTAACTAAAACTCCATCAATTATGCATGTAAACATCAGAAACTATTCCATTACTAAGCAAAGCAAATGAAGAACCTAGAAATTAAACATCAATCTCTTTCAGGCATTTCCTCGAACACTAAGTAAGCAACAATGAAAATTACCCGAAAACCCCCGGATTCTCTGCCCAACTTCTCCCGTCCAAACAACGGGCAACAGATCCTGCACCAGAATTAAAAATTCAAACCGAGGGCACGCCAAATCCCGATATTTAAATTAACTATAAAAAATGATAAAAAAAAAGGGGGGGAAATTGACACTCTCGATTGTAACGAAGAAAGACGAACCTCAATAAATGACATCCTGATTTATATATCTGATTTGGTGCTAATTTAATCCTCCCGATACACAAAATCACCAAACACGAATTTCTATACACAGGAATTTATGCGTAGTGTTGTTTTTATATACGGCACCAAACGGAGGGGTTGAAGGATTCCATATACGTGGCGTACGAGGAATTTCGTCAAAGGGAAATAGATGGAGGTTTACATATAGGTAGGGATGGAGTGTAGATACAAAATTGTACAGAGATAGAAGGAGAAGAATAAATGTCGACATTTTTGGGAGGGAAGAGGGAAGAAACATGAGATTTGCGTCTGTTTGTAAAGAGAAAAAATCGATTGTGTCGACACCATTGAGTAATATTTACTCATCCAAAAAAAATTTATTTTCTCATCGCCATTTTCTAAAAATGTCAACATTTTTTTAAAGATATTCTGATTTTATTTTTATTTTTATTTTTTGCATTTTAGTTTAACTTGTATTTATGAAAGTTTTCATTTTCTAGTATTAGTTTTGACTAATATTAGTTTTCTTATTTTAATATTGGTGTTAGTCGATAAATCTTTGATTTAGACATATGATGTGGTTGTTACCCAAATAACAATTAATTGTGGGGGATAGAAGTATTTAATGCTATTGAAGAGACGATAAATACTCTTTTCGATTCAAAATAAGTGTCGTTTTAGAGGTTAAATTTTGTTTTAAAATAAGTATAGTTTTAGCTATTTTTTCATATTTTCTCCTGATTTATCCTGAATTCAAATTCAAAATATAAGAGATATTTTGGAGATTATATTAAAATATAACATAACTATTAAAGATTATTAAAATATTATAGATCTTTTAGAGATTATATGGGGGTGTATATGTCAAAATTTATAATCCTTAAATTATCCTAAAATCTCTAGAACGACAATTATTTTGAAACAGAGGGAGTATTGAAGAAGCACAATAAACTCAAAGCAATAAACGCACAAGGGTTTGACAAGTTTATGTGTAGACTTGGACTTGAATATTTTTTAATCTTTTATTAAATGATATAAAGATTGTATTTATAACTCAAAAGTATACTTTTAGGATGTTTCAAAATCTTGTACAATACATGCATTTAATGCATGAATTGACTCTCTTTTCGAAGTTGGGTCGAATCCCTCTGGCATTAGAGTTCGATCCAATACAAATAAGATAGTTGTAAAACAAGTACAAGATATTCCTAAATCGAGGAATTTAGTTCCGAAACTAGCTTCTTGAGGTTGTGACCTGCGCCGATCTATTGTTCACTTGTCAAAAATAGATTGATCTACAGACGAGATTCCAATCGCCTACATCTCTCCGGATAAGAACAAATATGTGGCATCATCTAGCCGTCGGTTCTCATAAAGGTCGAGATGGCCATACGAGGTGGGCCCTGGACCCAAGAGATACTCTACCTTCTAAGGTTGAGGTCCGCGTTCTAGTATCGGTCTCGATAGTTGAGGTCAACGAAGCCGAGGTACCCAACTAGAGTGGGCACTCTCTGTCAAGATCCGCTGTAAAGACCGTCCAGGACCTGACTATCTGGCGAAATCGATTTTCATTTATCCGAGATCCTATTTGATTGTGCCGGTGTAGATCCTTGTCTAATGCGGATAAATATCATCACAACAAATATGAACTTTGGATTTGTTTATAAATTATGTATATACATATACGTTGAGATCAATTAAGGGGTTCTTGGTTTTAAGGCTTAGGAAGTGAAAAATGGGAATCAAAATTGTAATGTGTATTTGGAATTATTTTACAATGATTTTTATTTTTAATTACAAAATTATTTTGAGTAAGTTTTATATGAACTCGAATTTACGTGGATATGAATAGTGATATTGAATACATATAACAATGATTTTTGAAGAACGCACACCTATTTAAGAAAAAAATAATTATTGTGTGCACTTATATACATAGCATGCAATTTCAAATTAATTTTAATTTTTCAAAATTCAATTTACTCCATGAGAATTTGTGTTATGAAAAAGTGTATGATTTCTATGCTCTTTTCATTTCATATCAATTTTACCAAACACCCATGTGGAAACTCAAAGTTAAACTCGTATTACAAGCAAGTGTGTTGATGACCTTTTCTAACTAAGAAGATTAATGACTGTTTTTCATCTAATGAAGATCATCAAACAAGAATCAAGATCATGGAATTAAGCTAAGTAATGCTTAAGAAATAATTTGGCAAGAGTTTTGCTAGTTTATTGAATTGTTCCCCCTTTTTTCATGTACAAGAAGGGAGTATTTATAGGCATACAAAGAGGTCATGTGTCACCATCTTGGTGGCTTAACCATTGGATCTTTGCCAAGTGTTAGGACACTTGTACAACATCTACACTATTGCTCATTGGATGGGTGCCAAGTGTTAAGACACTTGGACCATGTCTAGGCTAGTGACTCTTGGGATTCCCAATGTTGTACTTGGTCTTTGGCACTACTGATATGCTCTCGACGGTGACCGTTTGCTCGCTTGTACGTCTTCGTTAGTTCATAGTTCTTTGCATTCCGTGATGTTCGCTCCTTGTTTGGGATTGTTTTACAATGCTGCTCGCTTTACTACGAACCTGTTCGCCCAAATTGGTTTTGGCTTGAGCCGCTGGCACAGCTGTTCTTTGCAAGGCTGCTCGCCACAATTCTGCTTGCCGCATTATTGCTTTTCTACAAAGCTGTTCGCCCTACGAATTTGCTAGCTCCGCTACAAAGCTGTTCACTCTACGAAACTGCTAGCTCCTTTGATTTGTTATCCTGTTACTAAGTCTAATAATCTCCTATTTATTAATTACTTAATTGTTCGCCACCCAACAATTGCCCCCTAGCTTGGTCTCATGTTGGGCATGGATTGATCAATTGGGACCAAGCTATAATTTCCTTGAAAATTGGGCGAGCGAGAATGGAACATGGATGTTTACATGGGCGAGCATCTGAGCAGTTGGGCGAACAGACGAGCATGGGAGCTTACGTGCGCGACCAGTAGCGAACGCCTTCTCGTGTCGCGACGGTTGGATTCCCGAGGCACGGAATGCGAGGCGTCGCGTCAGTCACGCGCGATCCCCAATTTGCCCATAGGGGCCTATAGTATTTTGCAAATATTGCATTTGCTCCCCTATTTCAACCTTATAAATAGGCGTCTGTTTTCTTAATCATCTTCTTTTCGAAGACTCACAAGCCATCCGCCATTGATACGCATTTCGGAGCTTTTTGTCTTTCAATCTTTGTGTTCGAATCTCCTTGCGTCTTTTAGATTCTTGTTCTCTGAAGGTAATTTGTCTCGTATTCTCTCTTTCTTCCTTCAATTTTCGTGAATTTTTTCTCTTTTCTGTATTTTCTTTAATCGTCACTGTTACTCCGGCCGTGAACCGTCATTACGCCGCCGTCCCGTAGCAATGTCACCACCTTGATTCCGACATTGGTCCCATCGTACTTAAAACTTTTCCAAAATTAACCAAAATTCTTCCTTCTTATTTTGAATGGAGTTTTCCCCCTCAAGTTCTTCTCAATCCGAACCCGGACGAAACCCGGAAAAACGACCCGTAGATCAGTCTTCTCCGCGCAGATCTGTTCGCCAAGCGTTGGCGAACAATCCGCGCACGTTATTAGTGGATGAAGGCACGAACTCAGACGCGAGCTCCGTTGTTCGCTCGGTAGAGATGTTCGCCGCTGACCGTTCTGGCGATCAAGAAGAGATTCACTCTCTTGCTCGCGAACCTGAAACATCTTCTGATCTTGGAGAAGACTCTGCAGTAGTGGCCGCGGAGATAGAGGGTTCAATTGACCTTGAGGGCGATCATGCTGACACTGCTGGCGAGCAGCGAGGTGGCGAGCAGCGAGGTGGCGAGCAAGGAAGTCACACGCTCACTTGGGAGTTTTTAAGGGAAATAAATTTTCCCATCTCTCAAACTACACCTGAATCTCGAATCCCGGAAGGAGTTGTTCGTGACAACGAGTGGACGGACTACTCTGCTCGCTACTCGAAGACTTTTGTCCCCACATCGAGGGTAATAATGAAGGCTCAGGATGGGGACTATGCAGCGAGCAAGGTTGCCAGTGTTGTTATCGAGGATGATCTGGCGAGCATCCGTGAAACGTACAAAATCCCCTACGATATTTTCATGTATGTGCCGAAGAAAGGAGAGACTGCTGATCGCCCCCCTCCTGGCTGCACGGCGATCGACTTGGATGTGTTGAACACGGGTTTCCCGCTCTCCGTTCATCCGCTCATTGGTCGGTTCTTGCTCGACATGAATCTGGCGATCACTCAAATCACCCCAAACGGTTGGAGTACTCTTCTAGCCTTCATGACACTTTTTGGTCTTGAGGGTTACAAAAATAAAATAACAACCGCAGAGCTTCTTTATGCCTTAACTATCTCGGAGGACGGTGCTGGCTGGTATTACGCTAAGGCGAAGACCGGATTGAAACTTATTGAAGGTGTTCCCAATAAAATTAAGGGTTGGCATTGCCAATTCATTTTTATTGGTGGAGATTGGCGAGCAACTGAGGGATTTGCTGGCGGGCAGACGCGCATCATGTCGCCTGAAGGCTTTGGAAACATCAAACGTAGGGCTAATCTTATCTTGCTAATTCATAAGTAAGACTAATTTTAATCATTTCCGTTGTTTTGCAGGTCCGAGAAATTTGAAGTGGGGGCATCCCGATATCAGCGATGAATTTCTCTTCACCTTAGCCATTATCTCTCTTCGCGACGTTGCTAGTCGCGACATACACCACCTCTCGAAGGCTCATTATCGCAAACTTGCTGGTTTGGTTACAAGTCCTCACCATCTTGAAGCTCAAGCCGCCGTCCCAGAAGGTAACTTTTTCATTCTTGCTCGCCAATCATTCTTGCTCGCTAATCATTCTTGCTCGCCTGACCCTTGTCTCTTTCTTGTTAGATCAATGAGTCACCGTTGCTATCCCGGCTGTGCCCGAATCATATTACTTGCTCGCCAGACGAGTAAAGCAAATGGTCGACGCTTCAAGAAGGAAGATGGATCCTCCCCTTGCCATCATGCACCTCCGGGCAGGGGAGAACCCCACTGGTCGCTCAGCCGCCGGAGCTGGTCGCCGCAAGCCTGCGGCCAAAATTACTTCCTCTCCGCGGGATGCAAGGAAGGAGAAGGAGAGGGAAAGGGAGAGAAGGAAAGAACCGCGAGGTGACGATGCTCGTGGCAGTCGCGGTGATGATCGCGCCTTGAAGCGATCAAAGACTGCTGGAGAAGCGAGCAACATTGCTCCAAGATCCCCTATTTCGAAATCTACCTCGATGGAGGTAGTGGACGAACAGCAGGTGGTCGCCAGTTTGGTGGCGACCAAGACAGGGGACAATCCCAGGGACACTTCTTACTTGGGTTGGGATCCGGTGAAAATCAAGGAGTAAGTTAATCGTCCCCGACTTTCTTATTGTTCGCCGTTTAGTTCCATGCTGCTCGCTCACTAACATTTATTTTTGTTCGTCAGGTATAACCCAACACTCTACCCCGGCCGAGGGACAACACTCCACCACCTCTCTGTGGTTAAAAATGCCCCCTCCTCGCTCTGTGACATCCCGGATCTCCCTGTTCGCCGGGCTGCTGAGATGGTCCCAAGGGCCTGGACGAAATCGGCGAACACCCTTGTTGGTGGCCAATCCGCCAGCGATAATGTTCGCCTGGTGGCGTACAATGCTAGCCACCAGTTGGTCCAGTCTCAGATGTTGCTCGACCAAGTCCTGGATCTTGAGCGAACAAACCGCGATTTGGGCCGTCGCGTGGAGAAAATGGATGAAGAGAGAGCCTCTGCCATCAAAGAGTGCGAGGCCGAGCATGCTAAGGAGCTGGCCTTGATGGAGAGTAAGATGGAGGCCTCCTTGGCCGGCGAGCAGAGTGCCTTGGACAAGGCTCAAAAGATGATGCTTGAGGTGCAGTCCTCAGATTTGAGAGCTGAGAGAGCTGAAAATGAGCGAGCAGACTTATCTGCTCGCCTGCTCGCTGCTGAGGAGCATATTAAGAGGCTGGAGGAGGAACGTAAGGACATGATTGACTACGAGGTCCATGAGCAGGAAGTGTTGGATAAGACCAATTTTGGGTACATCTGTGCATTTGCTGAATGTTTGAGATCTGTCCACTTCGCCCATAATCATAACCAAGATATTCGTGATGCGGTGAAGGCGGACTTCATTGAATATGTCACGAATTACCCCCCTGCTCCTGGCTCTACCTTGTTCGTCTCTGATCTGGCCGATCTTGGCTTCCCCTTGGACATCTTCGGCGAGGAGGTCGACATTGCTGCCCCCACTTATGGCGGCCAGCCTGATCCTGCTCCAGCGACGACCAGCACGGCGGCCACTGATGAGGTCTTCGAAGGGTTGGCGCCTCTTCCCTTAACGCCAATAGACGGGGCTGGCACAAGTGCCCAGGGCGAGCAGCTGGGTGTTTCGGCGACCAGGACTGTAGAGGCTCCTCCTCCACCTCCCTCTTGAAGGCTTAGCTCTTATTTACAATAGGATGTTTTTTCTTTTTGTGCTTATTAGCTCATCCTCATTGTAAACATATTTTTGACTCAATGAACTGAATACTTTTGCTAATCTACAAATTTGTGCCTCTTTGTTTGTCTTATTTAATTGCTCGCCTCTTTCTTTTGCTTATGACTTAGTTTCTAAGTGTTCCTTTTTTCTTAAGGTAAACACTTAGTCAAATTTTAGGTTGGTCATTTGGTTCTTATAGAACTTGACCTTTAGTTGTTTGGGCCATTTTGGTCGCTTGTGGACTTGGCCTTTCATTAGTGTGGGCTATTGGTCCATTAGGGACTTAGCCTTATTTTGCATTCAATATGCTTTATTATTTGTCTTATAACAGACTTGTATTTTGCAAATTTTTGGGCGAGCAACTAAGTAATTTGGACTTAAGGCTCAAAAACTAAAATTCAGCAAGACAAAAGATAAATGCAATTTTGCTCGCCTAGTAAGATAAATGCAAATCTGCTCGCTTAGTAAGATAAATGCAAATCTGCTCGCTTAGTAAGATAAATGCAAATCTGCTCGCTTAGTAAGATAAATGCAAATCTGCTCGCTTAGTAAGATAAATGCAAATCTGCTTACTTATAAACGCGCAAATTTTTTTAAAAATTACAAAGGATCTATTTACAAACTTTCTAAGACTTACAGGACTTCATTGGTAGTACTTTTTGAGTAAAGTTGTATTCCAGGAGTATTGGGACGACTTGCCTTCCATGTCTTCAAGGTCGTATGTGCCGTTGTGCCACTTATTTGTCACCTTGTATGGGCCCTCCCAAGTCGGGCCGAATACTCCTGGTGGTATCAAAACTTTTCGGAGTACCAAGTCCCCAACTTCGAATTCTCTTGCTTTTACTTGAGAATTGTAGTACTTTGCTGCTCTTCTTTTGTAAATTGCATTTTTTAATTCTGCTGTTATTCTTTTTTCTTCAAGCAAGTCCAACTCTACTGCCATTGCAGAGTTGTTTGTCTCTTCGTCGAATGCAGCTGTTCGTTTTGTTGGGACTTTTAGCTCAATCGGTATTACTGCTTCTGTCCCGAACGCCATTGTGAACGGTGTTTCGCCTGTGCTTGTTATGTGGGATACTCGGTATGCCCACAACACCTCTGGTAGCTCTTCTGACCACTTCCCTTGCTTGTCAATCAAACGAATCTTCAGTATATGCTTGATTATTTTATTCACTGCTTCTACTTGACCGTTTGATTGGGGGTGGTACGGTGTCGAGAAATGTTTCCTTATTCCCCATTTTTCGCAAAAATCTCTGATCTCTTTTCCCTCAAACTGTCTCCAGTTGTCCGTCACTATCGCCTGAGGGACCCCGAAACGACAAACAATATTTTTCCATATAAAGTTGATCATTTTCTCCTGTGTGATCCGCCCGAGTGCTTCTGCTTCTGCCCATTTCGTGTAGTAGTCAACAGCCACTACCGCGAATCGAACATTTCCTTGTCTCGGTGGAAAAGGCCCAATGAGGTCAATTCCCCATTTTGCAAACGGCCATGGACTATTGACTGAAATCAGTTCGTGTGGAGGTTTGTGAATGTTCGGGGCAAACAGTTGACATCTATGACAAGTTCGGGCAATCTTGATCGCATCCTGGAGAAGGGTTGGCCAGTAATATCCTTGCCTTATTGTTTTATATGCCAAGGCCCGTCCTCCGGCATGATTTCCGCATACACCCTCATGGATCTCTTTCAGCACTGTTTGTCCTTGCCCCCTAGCCAAGCATTTCAGAAGTGGGAGCGAAATTCCTCTCTTGTACAACTGTCCGTCCATCATGGTGTATCTTGCTGCTCTTTTAACCAACTTGTTAGCTTCAAACGGGTTGTCTGGCTTTTTATCATTTTGCAAATACTCAATGATTGGTATTCTCCAGTCGTCTTCTTCGAAATTTTCGTCGATCTGATAGATTTTGTAATCTTCGGTTGATGGTTTGGACATTCTTGTTAGCGTCACTTCCGACAATTCTGCTGGTCCGGTGCTGGTTGCTAGCCTGGCTAATGCATCTGCTTGAGCGTTATTGTCTCTTGGTATTTGTTCGAACAAGGAGGCCAAGTGAGCAACAATTTTTTGGTACAAAGCCATGTCTTCATCTCTTGCTTCATATTCTCCTCGGACCTGGTTGACGATCAATTGCGAATCTCCAAAGATTTGCAACCTTCGTACTCGAACTGCTAATGCTAGGCGTAACCCAATGATCACAGATTCGTACTCTGCTTCATTGTTCGTCGCCACGAACTCGAATCGAACAGCTGAAGTAAAAACTTGCCTATCTGGGCTTATTAAGACTATACCTGCCCCCGATGCTGCATTAGTTGATGATCCGTCAACATACATGTGCCAGGGATGGCTATGCCCTCTCGTTGGATCTTGGGGGAAAGTCAGTTCGACTATAAAGTCTGCTAAGGCTTGCCCCTTGATCGCTGTTCGAGGAACATATGAAATCCCGAACTGACTGATTTCCAAGGACCACTTTACGAGCCGTCCAGCCGCATCGGGTTTGTGCAGTATTTGCTTGAGTGGGAACGTTGTCAACACTTCCACCTGGTGGTCGAAAAAATATGGACGAAGTTTCCTGACACTCATCACCAGCGCATATGCTAGCTTTTCTGTTGGTGAATATCTGAGTTCTGCTTCGTGCAAGGCATGACTTACATAGTAAATGGGTAGGTGGAACTTTCCTTCCGCCCGAACGAGCACT
This sequence comes from Ballota nigra, assembly GCA_947034835.1. NCBI lineage: Eukaryota > Viridiplantae > Streptophyta > Magnoliopsida > Lamiales > Lamiaceae > Ballota > Ballota nigra. The sequence goes on from OX344720.1 coordinate 137,353,183, forward strand.
GAACTGATTGCTACCTCTGAATCCGCCAAGTACAAGTATAACTTTTCCCCTGGGATTGGCTTGGCAAGAATTTTTGTATCACTGAGGTACTCTTTCAGTTGCTCGAACGCTTGTTGACAGGCGGTTGTCCATTGAAATTTTCCCTTCTTGATTGCTTCGAAGAACGGTCTGCACTTATCTCCGGATCTTGAAACGAACCTGTTCAGAGCTGCCAGGCATCCGGTTAGCCGTTGGACTTCTTTAACTGATCTGGGTGGTTGCATCTCCATGATCGCTTTCACTTTCACCGGATTTGCTTCAATTCCACGCCGACTAACTAGATGTCCCAAGAATTTCCCAGAATGGACTCCGAAACTGCTTTTCTTGGGATTCAGCTTCATATTGTAGGTCCGGAGTATCTCAAATGTTTGAGCCAGGTGCTGCAAGTGATCTTCCTTTTTTGAGCTCTTGACAACGATGTCATCCACATATACCTCCATCGTCTTCCCAATGTGATCATCAAACATCTTGTTAACCAGTCTCTGATATGTAGCTCCAGCGTTGATTAGCCCAAATGGCATTCTCTTCCAGCAAAGCAAGTTTTTGTTGGTGTAGAACGTTGTGTGCTCTTGATCATCGGGATGCATCGCGATTTGATGGTATCCTGCGAATGCATCCATGAACGTTAGCAGCTCATGTCCGGCGGTGTTATCAACTAGCTGGTCAATATGAGGCAACGGGAAGTTGTCTTTTGGGCAAGCGGCGTTAAGATCTGTGAAGTCGATGCAGAGTCTCCATGCTCCAGTCGCTTTTCTAACCAACACTGGATTCGCCACCCATTGCGGGAATAACGCTTGTTTGATTAGGTCATTATCCAGTAGCTTTTTAACCTCCACGTCAAGCGCCTCGTATTTGTCGGGCCCAAATTTTCTCCTTTTCTGATGAACTGGCTTTTTCCTCGGGTCGATGTTGAGTCTGTGGCAGGCATGTTCGGGGCTGATGCCCATCATGTCTGCGTGCGACCATGCGAACACATCGAGGTTTGCTTTAAGAAACTCAATCATGTTGGTCCTGTACGGCTCTGGTAGCTCGGACCCTATGAAGAGTTCTAAGCCCTCTTGGTTCGGGTCGACTCTTACAGTTTCCAACTCTTCAACCGGGGTAGCCCTTCGTTTCTGGTCTTTCCATCTGGGGTCAATAATGGGCCCTTCTACCTTTGGCTCATCTTCGGTCTCCATCGGTTCCGCTCCCAGTCGTGGCTCGATATCCTCTTCATTAAAGTCCGCTGGGCGAGCAGCTTCTCTATCTCTTGTTTGGACAACCTGCTCGTCCTCGCATTTCTGCTCGTCTTCATCCAACTGTGCGCCTACACACAGCTGCTCGTCAATGTGCGGCTGTTCGTTTGCGCACAGTTGCTCGCCGATGCGCGGTTGTTCGTCTGTGCAAAGCTGTTCGTCGACTTCCATTATTTCAGTGTCGATAGAAGTCATGGCCTCGCTATCGTCTCCGTCTTCGTTTGAGCACCTGTCTGTCATGTTGACCTGATGATCCTGCAACTGTATCTGCAAAAGACACGCACGAGCCTTCTTCTGGTCTCCTTTGACTGTACCTGCACCCTTCTTTGTTGGAAATTTTAAACAATAATAGTACGTTGAAACAGCTGCTTTAAATTCATGCAAGAAAGGACGGTCGAGGAACCCGTTATAGGTGGACTGTTGGTCTACAGCCAGGAAGTCTACCATTCTATTCATTTTCCTCTCCGGGTCCTCGACCGATACAAGCTCAACTGCCAACGTAACCATTCCTAGCGGGGTGGTCACAGCATTCCCGAATCCTACAATCTTGTGATCGCAGTCTTTGATGTACTCTGCGCAATCTCCCAGTTGGTCCACCGTGCTCTTGAACAGGATGTTCGTATAGGAACCAGTATCGACAAGTAGACGGTGCACTTTTGTCCCCATGATATTGGCACAAATGACCAACGAGTCATTGTGGGGAGTGAGTACTCCGTCTAAGTCTTTTTCTGAGAAAGTCAGGTCCCCCGTTCGTTTGGTCGATGGATTCGCGCCTACTTCCATCACTTGATCCACTGCTCTCAGTTCCGCTTTCCTCTTTCTCTTTGACATAGGTGGTCTCCCATCAGAACAACCACCTACTGGTCCAGTGGGTTCCAGCATTAAGATTTCCGGGATATGCCTTGCTGGGGCTGCTGGGACCTTCCTTCCTCTCTTACCTGCTTTGCTTGGTTGGTCATCACTATCTTCGTCATCCGAACTGGACGGTTCTGGTGCCCTTGGCCTTTTACCTGGTTCCCTCTTCACGAATTCGGACAGCTTTCCTTCCTCATAGAACCTCCACAACTGCTTCAACAGATCTCGGCACTCGCTCGTGAAGTGGCCGATATTCTGATGATAAGCACAGTATTTGTTCGGGTTCAGCTTTCCTCTCTCTTGCCTTATCTTCCGCGGCTCTGACAACATTTCCCTATCCTTAACGTTGTTGTACACAGCATCCACGGACATAGTAAGGACTTGACTCAACTTTTCTTTCAACTCAGCTCCATCATTGAATGACTTCATGTTCTTTGGAGCTTTGTAATCGCTTCCTCCCGACTTCTTGCTAAACTTCTTTGGATCGGCTTTGTCTCCCATCTCTCGGTGTAGGGCCTCCTGCATTGAAACATGAATTCCCGCTTTATGTCTGAACTCTGTGTATGTTTTCGGGCAAGTCAGATGCATTTCCTTCCACAAATCAGTTCCTTTCTTTAAACCAGCCATCACTGCCACAATCTTCGTGTCCTCACTCACCATCTCGCCCTCCAGTAAGACTTTATCAAATCTTTCCAGAAATTGCTTGTCAGACTCCTCGTCTCCCTGCCTAATATCTGCTAGACGGTGTCTGTGGGTCAAGTAAGACCCGGCAGTTGAGAAGTAGGACAGAAACTCTTTGCTTAGTTGGGCAAAAGAGTTGATGGAGCCAGGAGCCAATGCTGAAAACCATCTGTGCGGGCCATCTCCCAGGGTGAGTGGAAAAATTCGGCATTGTGTGGCGTCGGTTGCCCCCATCGAAATCATAAAATCCGAATATTTTGTCGCATGAATGCGGGGGTCCGACGTTCCCTCGTACAAATTGATGGCTGGGAACTGTATCTTCTTCTGGATTGGTGCATTGAGGACAGATGGAGATAACGGTGAAGAAGGGAGAATAGTCGATCCAACACCTCTCTGAGATTCCAACTGTCTCTGTAATTCCTCGATCGCCTTTCTCATTTCCTGCAATTCATTTGGGGGAGTTCTCCCGATGGAAAGCTGTTCATCGTGATTGGGTTCAGTGACCTCTTCACGATGCAGTCCCTTGCCAACGGGACGTTTCTCCTGAGTCGTCTTCCTAGCGGCATTGCTAGCTCCATTTGGCCCTAGTCGGCCAAAAGCCGACCTCCTGATTCGGTCATGCACCGATGGGCGAGCAGGATGGCGTGATCGCTCCTCGTTCCTTCGGGATGACTCCCTCCTATTTACGTTCCTTGTACCCAGTCTCTCCAAAGCACTTGTTCGGGAAGTACTTTTGCTTGACTCATCTGCTCGACTTGGTGATGATTCTCCTCTGCTTCCTAGACGTTCGCTCACTGGAGCTTTTCCTTTATTTCTACGGACTTCCTCGCTGTCAGCCTCGTCTCGACGTGCATCTTCTCTCAGTTTACTTCTTTGTTCGCCCGTACGCTCCTGCTCGCCTGCTCGTTTGGTCGTCCCAGGTGCTCTTGACGGTCCTGCTGCTTGTCGATTTTGCAAGGATTGAAGGACAGCGATCGTTTTTGCTAGTTCTTCGGGGTTTTGAGCTAGAGCTTCAACTTCTGGTGGAATCGTGTCAATAGTGACTTGTATATTCCTCTGCGAAGTTGCTCTCACTGTCCGTGCATGTCCTTCGGTGGAAGAAACCCTAGTTCTTGGTCTACGACTTGGAGATATACTTGAATGTCGTTCTTCTTGCGATCTAACCATATTGGCTATCGAAATGTGGGTAAATAAGCAAATGGATGAAGTAATCTTATTCTTGCAAACACCTTTTCCAAGGGTTACTAGCCTTGTGTGTGATTATGAAGGTTTGAAAACCCTAGTTCATGCACACATGCATTAAAACCCTCAAAGTGTTGTAAATCTTTGTCCTAAGAATGTGCACTCTTGTTTTCCGGCAGCCTCTCCCCGTATTTCGGCGAAATTATGCAGATTCCGATGGTAGTCTTCAAACTTTCTTCGACTTTTACAAATCGGAGGTTCGTACCCTTCTTCTAGCGCCAATTGTTGATGACCTTTTCTAACTAAGAAGATTAATGGCTGTTTTTCATCTAATGAAGATCATCAAACAAGAATCAAGATCATGGAATTAAGCTAAGTAATGCTTAAGAAATAATTTGGCAAGAGTTTTGCTAGTTTATTGAATTGTTCCCCCTTTTTTCATGTACAAGAAGGGAGTATTTATAGGCATACAAAGAGGCCATGTGTCACCATCTTGGTGGCTTAACCATTGGATCTTTGCCAAGTGTTAGGACACTTGTACAACATCTACACTATTGCTCATTGGATGGGTGCCAAGTGTTAAGACACTTGGACCATATCTAGGCTAGTGACTCTTGGGATTCCCAATGTTGTACTTGGTCTTTGGCACTACTGATATGCTCTCGACGGTGACCGTTTGCTCGCTTGTACGTCTTCGTTAGTTCATAGTTCTTTGCATTCCGTGCTGTTCGCTCCTTGTTTGGGATTGTTTTACAATGCTGCTCGCTTTACTACGAACCTGTTCGCCCAAATTGGTTTTGGCTTGAGCCGCTGGCACAGCTGTTCTTTGCAAGGCTGCTCGCCACAATTCTGCTTGCCGCATTATTGCTTTTCTACAAAGCTGTTCGCCCTACGAATTTGCTAGCTCCGCTACAAAGCTGTTCACTCTACGAAACTGCTAGCTCCTTTGATTTGTTATCCTGTTACTAAGTCTAATAATCTCCTATTTATTAATCACTTAATTGTTCGCCACCCGACAAAGTGTATAATTAAAAAAAAAAAAGTTAGAAAACAAGAGCATATGTATTATTGGTCAAATTCATTAATTTAATTAGGTAACTAGAGGTTCGTTTCACGTCTTCTTAATAAAAATAATTTAATTTATAAAAAAATAAAAATAAAAGAATTAGGAAGAAGTGCAATTATTATTACATGACCTTAGTGAGCAAATGTCAACACTATGAGGAAAATGGTTGGCATTACTTTTCTGAGGTTTGGAAGTAGCAAAAATACTAAACCTCATCAATGTGAAAGGTACCTGCCCAAATAACTGCAATAATTGCATTAATTCATACTATTTGAAATAACAAACTTTTAGTAATTTTTTAGTAATAATTGATCAATAATATTAGTATATCATTCCAAATATATTAATTTTTTATTTTATTTTAGCAGTGATTATCTCTATGCTAACTTTTCTTTTAGGTTGGGTTTTTTTAAATTTAAAAAATCGGATTTGAAATTTGTATTTTTAAATCCATTCTTCCTAATCATACAACATTATAAATAACATATACAACACACCTTTTTTTTTTACATCATAAAGTTAAAACATAGCCTACTCAAAACCCAAAAAGAACACAAATTTTAAAATTCAATGAATTTCAAAAGACACAAGTTTTTAAAAACTAGTTTTAAAAGTCATTAAAAAAAAACATCACCTCATAATAATGAATCAACAAGTTTATTTTTAATTCAAGCAATTATTAAATCTTAAAACCCTATAGTTTATGTTCTTTTTTAGTTTTAAGTGGTTTTTAAAAATTAGTGGTTTCTGTAATTCATTAGGTTTTTAAAACCTGTGTTTTTTTTTTTTTTTTAGTAAGGTAGGTTTTAACTTTATTATGTAAAAGTTAAAGAAATGTTGTATAGATTATTTATAGAGTTGTAGGATTAGAATTTCAAAATTTTAAAATTCAAACTAAATGAATTTTAGATTGTAAAATTTGAATCCGAATTTTCAAAATCCAAAATAACATAGTTTTAGGATTTGGAATGTCCAATTATACTTTCAAAATCCCATATATGAAACCGATTTTTTTTTTTTAAACCAAGAAGCTAAAAACATTGCAAATTAACTAGTTGTTCAAGAAGAATCAAAACATCTTCAAGAATGTGAACAAAATTGGAAGCACAATTAATTTCCTTACGAGTTGCCAAGATCACTAAAAGTGTGTCTCGTGTTTTAAAAACAAGCCGTTGTTATGTCCGAACCATGAAATCATTGGTCATCATGATGTCGATTTTGGTTCCCATTTTTTTCATCTATATTTTTGGGTCATTCTAGTGAATTTTAATACCAAACTAAATTTCTAGAACACCATTTTTCGAACCATATTGTGTTGCTGAATGTTTTAATATATAATATAAATGAAAAAAAAATAGTAAATTAATTTTCTATGACAAGTTTTACACGGCAAAAGATGAGCATACTTACTAAGATGTAAATATTAAAAAAATAATAGAAAATGAATTTTTATTTACACCCTGTAAAATTTTACAACTTTTAAATTTCTTGCAAATGATATCACGCCCTATTCCATTTATACTTAACTCACTCCATCAATGGATGAGTGAAAGATGTTTTTTTTTTTTTAATCTAAAAAGAAAATTCAGTAGAACTCCCAATTTTTTTTAATATATACTAAAAACTACAAAAAATTACCTTAAAATACTTTACTTTTCTTCCTATAATGGGTCATGCTTCTATCTAAACTAGTCCAAAACCATCCTATTGTAATCACTAGGAGGAAAAGAAGGAAGAAAGAAAAAATTGGTGAACAATTAATACAAAGAAATTTGGTAATTTATGGTGGTGTATAGTGTACTAATAATTTCATTAAATTGGATTGATATATTAATAGTGTGGGTGTATTTACTAATTATAGCACTGCATATAACATGGGCCATTTACATGTATGAAACTGTTTGTAATGAGTTACTGGCCCATAGGGTCAAATTACTTATAAGAAAAATGCCCGTATAAATTGGCCAAGTTTATATACAGTTCTATCTTTTTTAATACACCCCCACCGAAAGTGTTCGGAAAAATAATTCGAAAATACAAAAAAAAAAAAAAAAAACACTAAAACACATGAATTTTCGGAATTTTTTTTCGAACATTTTTTGGTGGGATGTATTCACAAAATATGAGACTGTATTTAACCTGGGCCCAAATAATATTTCTATAAACGGGCCATCCCTTATGGCCTGGACCATTAACCAATACTAAGTTACTAGCCCATAGGGTCAAATTGCTTATAAGAAGAAGGCCCATACAAATAATACTACTATAGACGGGTCATCTCAGTGGGGCTCAGTTGTTCAAAATTAAATATAGACCACGGTTATTTGCACTAGCCTCTGTGTTAAATACACTACATGGATAGATACACTACTTATTTTTCCGAAAATTTGCAACATTTTCTGAAAAAAGTTTCGAAAATAAACAAAAAATTCGATTTTTTTTTTCTAAATTTCATTATGTTCGGAAAATATGTTTAAAAAAAAAAAAAATTTGAACATAAAATATTGTATTTATCCAGTTAGTGTCATTAACATAGAGGCTAGTGCAAATAACCTGGGCCTTAAATATAAATAGATAGTAAAAAACAGATAGTGAAACACATCGATTTGAATATATAGCCATACTCGTGAACTTTATTTTTGGGCCATCCCAAAACTATTTTAGTGACTGAGGCTTGGACCATTAACCAACATACTATTGCAGAAACGGCCCAAATCTGTCGTATGTGATTAGGATAGTTGGTGTCTTGGAGATATAGTTTTAGCTTAAATATATATATGGATATCCACATTTAACATATGCATTCAAAGGTTTCCTAAGGCTGTGGTTGGTAAAGAATGACCATCCAAATGGAGATGTGTCATCCTCGGGATATAAATATTTTTAGTCACATAACTTTTCACCTTTTCTAAAATGATCCCAAAAAAGATAAATGTACAAGTTTAGTCCCAAGTTTTTGTAAATTGTACAATTTACATCCCAAATTCGCTGGAAACGACAAAAAATCATCATTTTTTGACATGTGTCGTGCGCGTGAGCATTCAAATTAGACAAACATATTGATTAGGTTATTAATAAATATTTTTAATGTTTTGGAAGATTGTATTTAGGAAGGATTTTAACATTATGGTAAAAAAAAAAAAATTGGGGAATTATTTATAGGGTTATTCAAGTTTGATTTACATTCTTAAAATGAATATTCACCGAAAATCTTCAAATTAAAACATGTATGTGTCGGGCTCATGTCAAAAAACGATGATATTTTATCAATTTGGCGAAATTTGGAATGTAAATTGTACAATGCAAAAAAAATTGGGACTGCATTTGTACATTTATCTTTTTTGGGACCATTTCAAAAAGGTAAAAAGTTATGGGACTAAAAATATTTTTATCCCGGTCATCCTCAGTCTCGTCCAATTTTGGATGAGCATATTTCTTTCTCATTTAAATATTCAATTCACCTTTATAATATATCTACAAACTTATTTTCATCATACTTTATACAATTACATCATTTTTTTTTCACACATTTATTCTCTTTTTTATTTTTCTCTCACTCAATTATTATATCACAAACTAACAATAATAAAATATTACAACATCAATTTAATTTGACATAAAATTTCATTCAATATTATTTCTCCATTTATTATTCATTGAATTACTTTCATCACTTTTTTCCACCACATATTTATTTTCAAACTTAACTTTGAAATTTTACGTTGTGCAGAAAATTAAGAAACACTCTCATAGTACCGATACACACGAGATAGGTCAACTTTTATTAATTAAATCATGAAAAGAAATATGTAAACCAAGGTCATCTTAAAAGAACGTATTGAATATTAATTATACAATAAAATAGGCACTTACAAGATTAACCTTTCCTATCTAATAAAATTCAAACTCAAAGCTCATTACTTGTGTTGCTAATATTACTACACAGTCTACTTAGACTTAAGATCTTAAAAAAAAAAATGTTTATTTACTAACTGTCTTTAAATACTACCACATAAATATCTATATATATTCATCTCTTCAATTATTTTATAATTAACAAAATCGATATAAACCTGCATATATTAAAGGAAAATTTGGAAAAATATCACACTCTAGTTTTCATTTTTAAAAATATCACCTAACAATTTCTTTTACAAAAATACCATCAAAGAGGTCGGACAAGAGTTGCGCAAGGGATCGTATAAGATCCCCGCAAGGGGTATTTTTGTAAAAGAAAAATATTGAGTGACATTTTTTAAAATGAAAATTTGAAAGTGACATTTTACGATATTTTTTACATTAAATGCGAAAGAAAATTACATGAGGAGAGTCTATGACGCATTGACGCTAAAGTCAATACCTAATTTTGTAAATCATTAAATAAAATACGAATAATGAAACTAATCTTACACGTGTAGGGTGTGTGCAGGAAAAAAATGTTTTTTCTAATAGGGTTTCAAACATATTTGACCCGAAACACTACAATAATATAAATTATCATCATCATTAGCGTTTCATGTAATTATGAAAACCAAACTTAAAGTTCATAGTAATGATACTAATGGTCCTGCTTGGAGACTAATCATTTGTAGCAAAATAATATTTTATACCATATCAAAATGGGTGGAATGTAAAGGTGTAAAAAAAAAAATTACCCAAAGAAAAAAAAAATCATAAATTCATGATATAATAATCTACGTCGGCACACTTTCATATGCACCTAGTACACAGTTTATTCAATCAACAATTGAGGTTGTTTACACTGACAAGTAGGTTGATTACACTGAAAAGTGTGATTAAATTACATTGAAAATTTTACACTTAAAACCGATTTTTCAATGTAATCAAATCATACTTTTCAGTGTAAACAATATCGACTGTTGAGTGAGTGCACCATACACCAAGTTTACAAGAGAGTTACTTATCTACATATATGATTCTAGTACTCCTCCGTCCTTCAATAAATTTCTTATCTTTCATTTTTATGCGTCTTTCAATAAACTTTTTATACTCCCTTTGTCCCGCTATAACTTTCTTATTTCTTTTTGTTGATTTGTTTAAGAAGGTGAGTCATATGTCAATTTTTGTGTAAAGTAGTGGAGAGTTGTGAAAAAGTAAAAAGGAGTTGTTTAAAAAAAATATTTGTTTATTAATATACGAAGTATCCCATTTTTGCTTTTTATGGAATAAAAAATTTATAATGGGACATAAAAAAAAGTAAGAAACTTATAGTGGAACGGGATAGTATTATATTTTGAAACTCATTTACCCACTTTTGCTTTTCATTATTCATACACTTGACTTTATTTATTTTTATTCAATTACATCATTTATACTACCACACTTCATTTTGTATTAATAGTCATTAATTTTCGTACAATTTTTTTATGAAAAATTTACCCGAGTTCTGGGTAATATTTTTTCACACTCTCTCCCTTTTATTTAATTCCAATAATGTAATTCTCATGTAGCATTGCCCTACGCTGTCGTTTTGGTCACCGCTGATGTTCTGCTGCGCCGTCTACATCACTTTTGCTTAATTAAAATCGCACATTACATTTTACTTTTCTCTCTCTACATACTTCTGCAGTCTCAAAATCTCACTTGTCCATTTCTGCACAAAGAAAATTAAAAAAATATATATTTTCTTCCCCACGTGTCATCCAATAGGAACACAATTAATAAAAACATGGAAATCCAATAATAATAAAGTTTTTAGTTGATAGAATATATACAGAGTGAAATTGATTTATATATAAATCAATGAAGGGTATTAGTTGTTTTCACTGAAAAGTATTATTTATTTTTATTGAAGAGTATTACTGGTTTACACTGAAGAGTCTTAGTTCATTTTCACCGAACAACTAAGACTCTTAGTGTAAATCAGTAACACTATTCAGTAAAAACAACTAATACTCTTCAGCGAAAACAATTAATACTCTTCGTAGATTTATGTGTAAACTAGTTTCACTCTATACTTTGTCACATATATATATAAAGTGACCTCTTATAACGACACATATCGATAATACTAAATGAAATATTATATATAAATAAAATAAGTTCATCTTGATCTTAACTTTTCGCAATATGATATATAAAAATTAAAATGTCATATGGGAAACAAACCAAAAATTAAGGGTTTTTAAAAAAAATATATAAATTGACCTCTTATAACTACACATATCGAGGATAATAAATGAAAAAATATATTTAAATCAAATAAGTTCATGTTGATCTTAAATTTTCGCTATATAAGATATAGAAATTGTCATATGGGAAACAAACCAAAAAATTAAGGTTTTCTTAATATATATAAATTGACCTCTTATAACGACACATATCGAGAAGAGTATGTATAGAGTGAAATTGGTTTATATATGAATTGTTAAAGGGTATTAGTTGTTTTTACTGAAGAGTATTAGTTGTTTTACTGAAGAATATTACTGGTTTACACTGAAGAGTCTTAGTTTATTTTCACTGAACAACTAAGACTCTTTAGTGTAAATCAGTAATACCCTTCAGTAAATACAACTAATATTCTTTATTGAAAACAATTAATACCCTTCAATCTTTCATGTATAAACCAGTTTCACTCTATACTTTTTCTATCGAAAATAATAAAAGAAAAATTCTATTTAAATAAAATAAGTTCATGTTGATCTTAAATTTTCGCAATAAGATATAGAAAATGTCATATGGGAAACAAACCAAAAATTAGTCAAATCATCAACGAATAACTATAGCTTATGCACATGGTTACCCTATTTGAGTTCACACACATCACGTAAGTATTATTTGTTTTTTTTCAAATGTATTGACTTGTTAAGCAATTTCCAACTCTTAACTTATTCATGCAAAAAAAATTAAATATAATACGTTGTTATCACAATTATTGCGAACCATTTCTGTAAAAAAAATCTTTTTAAATTGTATTATTAGCTTGTTAACGAATTTCAACTTCCCATTTTATAAATTATGGATATTAATGCAAGAGTAAATTTCACATATATTAATTTCATCGTACAACTTATAAGAATATTATTTATTTTAGTACACATTATTACTATCAAATTAATATATTTAATAAAATCATTAATATTGTTAAATAATATAATGAAAAAAAAAGTTTATAGTAAAATTGATTTACATTATATTAAAATAATACAACATCAATCTTTATTAAAAATTAATTTGAAATAAAGCAAAATTTAACCTATAAAAATCTCAAAACAAACACATGTTTTTATTATTTATCAAAGATTTTACATTCTATAAATGTAAAGTTATGACTTCACGCACTCAACTAAAAAATATGAATTATTTTACTTAAAATATTCAAAAGTGATTTGTGTAAGAAAAAGTTTCATACTATACTTACTCATTCACTTAACACAAATACAAACGGCAAAAGATTATGTTCGCTTGTCGTATAAAAAAATTAATCCCTCCGTCTTAAAGTTGTTTGCTACGTTGACAAAAGTTTTGTCTCATACTCCATTGTTAGATCCATTTAAAAAAAATAATAACAGTACTTTTTAATATTATATTTTTCATACACTTTCAACAAAAAATATCTACTTTATCACTTCCGTAAAAAACTTTTTTTTAAACTTATAAAAACAGTAATGTAGAAAAAATTATAAACGGAGGAAATAATATCTATTTATATAAAAGTAAATAACTATTTAATTTAATAATATATTTTTTTCATCCCTTGTTAAACTTCACCTTTGTCCAAACGTCTCATGTTAATTTTTTATTTTTTTATTTGTAAAGCATTTGTTCACACACCTCTCTATTTTGTCCATTTCTATTTTTCTTTCAACACATCCCACACCACACACAACTACAATTTTTTTTGTGTTAAAAGAAAAAACTTAATGATGAAATGGAGAAAGTATAATTTTAGTTTTAGATAAAATATAGTGTGAAATTTGTTCGTATATAACTATTTTATAAAGTATGCATTTTTTTTAACAGAGTATTAATTTTCTTCACTTAAAGATATTAATTCTGAAAAGGTAAAATAATCATAAATGATATGAATTATTTTATTAAAAGATATTATTTATTTTTACTAAAATATATAAATTGATCTTCTAAAATGATTTATGTATGAAAAGTTTGGTGTTATAAATACTTCTAGCTTATATAAATGGAAAATTTGAGATAGTATAAGATACACTACCACCCAACAGCTATTATACCATTGGCCACACCTTTCCATCACTCCCCTCCCTCCTCTTTCCTCCATCATTTCTGACTCTCTGCCCCCATTTTTCCTCATTCACACAAATATCCCACCCCCACCCCTACCCCCTGCCCCCCCACCCACAATCAACCATAGACGCACTCTCTTTAACCTTTATCCTCTCAAAGCAACCCAACAAAAAACTTTAACCACAATGCTTGAAGAATCTGCTTCCGCAATTCCATCTTCAGTATGGGCATCTATGAACTCATGGTTCACTCCCACTGTTTTCTTCGTTCTTCTCAATCTAATGATTGGCACCATTTTTTTCACCTCCAGTTTCTCCAACAAAAAGCACCCACACAAACAGTCGCAGAGTGATTTTCACCATCCGAATCAGAATCAGAATCACCTCGTCAGATCGCCCTCCGTTCTCCAGCGGTTGAAATCGATAAATTTCTACTCTCACTTCAGATCTCAGGAACCGCTCCACGATTCGTCGCTGAATCAGAAGCAAAATCCGGATTCCGACGCCGACCACGCCTTCCAATCGCAGGAGCACTACTTTTTCCAGCACAATTCGCATATCGAAAGCGGCGAAACCGTTCTTCACCAATCGGAGACGCAGACGCACTACGCCTTCGAGCAAAGTCCCCAGGAGAGCCAAATCCACTACGATTTCGGGGAAAAGGAATCGACCGTCGACGAATTCCAGATTTCTCCAGAAGAGGAGGAAGAAGCGAAGGATGAGGTAATCGAGCAGGACATGGATGAGGTCTACAGTAAGCTATCGGGAAATCACGTCACCAGGACGAACTCCGATACGAAGCCGTCCGCCGGCGAGATGCCGGCCAAACTCCCGAAGAAAATGCGAAAATCAGCGACGATGAAGTCCAGTTTCGGCCATTTCGAAGAGGAGGAAATCGTGGAGGCGCGGCGGCCGGCGACGGTGAAGGAGAAAGGCAGCGCTAAAGCCGCCGACGCCGACGAAGGCGTGGATGCTAAAGCCGATGATTTCATCAACAGGTTTAAGCAGCAGCTGAAGCTTCAGAGGCTCGACTCCATTATCAGGTACAAGGACATGATAGGGAGGAGTGGGTAAAATGCCAATTTTCTCGTTTTCAGGGGTTCGTTTTGTAATTCATGTTCTCTTTAGGGGTTGTTTTGTAATATCGGTAAAAAAAAACAGTAGGTTCTGGATGGGAATGTGGATCTGAAGCGGTATCTATCTATCTACCCATGTGGTTGGTTCGGTTGGGACCTTTTTGGTAATGCTTTGGTTCAGCATGGGCATTTTGGTCATCTTACTGGCGTTTCATGAATTATAGTGATATGGTTAGATCTTTGAAGTACTACTAATTCTTCTTCATAATATAGTTATCAAAGATTGCTTCTTGTAAATCCCCATTGATTTCATTTCATAAATTTGGACATTTACAGTAATTTCATTAAAATATTAAAATGTTCTTTCCATATCTGGAAGGGTATTCTGGAAAACGAAATGGATTGCTGTTTCATGAAAATTTGACACTTAGCTCACTATTTATAATTTCATTTGTTAACAATATGATTGTGCTTCTTCAATTTCCAAATGTGATGTCGGGAGGGGTATTTTGGTAAATTCAGTATATGTGTGGTGATATTTAAGGCATGTGCTCATAAATGTGGTGGCTATTAATGTCATTACACGTCTTTATCCCTGTGAAGTGTGAATTGCCAGCACCCACCCCACCCCACCCACCCACCCACCGTACTGCAGAAACAGTGGTGTGAATGTGTGATTCAAGGCAGATAAAAAAGGTGGAGACAATTACAAAGACATGCTTTTTATAAAGTTGCTCAAGACCAAAACCCTGTTGGATATAAAAATGCTAATGAATAGCAAAAACTATTTAATCGTTTTAGGGTGTGCTTGTAGAATGGATAAGAAGAGAATTATAATTCTTTTACACTTTTATATTATGATGTTTGGTAGGCCATATTTGTTTACACTTAGCAATTCAAGGCTTATATAAAAATAATAATACATATAATCCATAAATTTTAAATTTAAAGGGCCCTCTCCGTCTCAATTAAGAAAAAGACAATTTTTTTAATAAAGTAGAGATATATGATAAATATGTGTATATTTTTATACGGTTAACACGAATCAATGTTTTACTTTTGAAAATGTGCAAAGTAGTGTGAGACGTACAAATAAACTAGTATGCAAATTTCGTAGGAACGGAGAAAGTATACACTTCTCTTTTTTTAAGATTGGTCAATCTATACAGAACTTTGTGAAGTGGGTCTTACCATTAGTAGATAGCGGATTATGAGTCTCCTAAATTAGTCAGTCATTGGATCGAATACTAAGTATGTAAAAAAAAAAAATCTCATTTCCTTTTTGGCAACATATATTTTACTTGGCATTCTCGTTATTTTTGTATTAATACCTAACTTTTTCTCTCTTCATATCAATATTTTTATTACCATTATTGTTTTAACACTTGTATTAGTTCATGTGCCCCAAATTTATAATAAAGTATATAGTGGGACAAAGAGAGTAGATGTGATTCGAGTCGAGTGTATGAAGTTTCAACTTGTTCGAACATTTGTTCAGGAGAGTTCGAGCTCGTTCTATTACATTAAAGAGTTGAAAATAGAGCAACATTTAACTCACAAATGTGTTTAACGGTCTTAAGTATCGAGTTTTGCAAGACTATGTATCAATTTACAATGAATTGACAAAAAATTCTTTATATATCGAATCTAACCATCTCATTAGTAATCACGTATTTCACAAATTTAAGCTATGCTCATTTATTAATATAAACGAACCGAGTTTGAGCTTTTACAGGGTAACTTGATCTCTCAAGTTATCATATTTTTATTAATTATATCAAACCCAATCATACTTTACATGAAAGTATGCCAAATATAAAGATAGAGATATTTCTCAAACAAAACTCTCACTTGAAGCATTATTATCCATTGCTATAATGGGGAAGTATACCCATTTTCATAAGAAAAAAAAAATATTTTTACTCACTTATTTAAAATATAATTTAATTTTTAATTATTATTTTATTGTATTCCTTAAATACCCTCAAACTCCATCTTCCAATTCCTCCATGCCACTCCCTGTGCATTCTCTCTAGAAACTCTCATCACATTTATTATTAGTGTTGGTGTTTTTTTCTTACCATTAATTAGTTTAAAATTTAAAAAAAATCAACATTAACTAAATTTTTTTTTAAAAACAAATAACACTAATTTTATAATTACTATGTAAATATTAAATAATTTAATTTAAATTAGTTATATGTATTTAGATAACAATTATTTGGGAGGTGGATTTTTGGATATTTTGGGGTAGGTGTAGGGCACATGGGTAAAAATTACATTATTTTTAAAAAAAAAGGCAATTTATTTAATTTACTTCAAAAAGGATAAAAATAACATTTTATGTTAAGTGGGTGGGTATAAAATATTTTATTTTTATAAAAATGAGTTTTTTTTTTTTTTTTTTCTTGTCCCCTTATTATTATATGGTTCGAACTATCCTTTCCTTTTCATTTCATTTCATTTCATTCTATTTCTCATCAAAATCATCCAATTAAGCACCTGAGGCGTAATTTTTTTTTAAATAAAAGAGAATGAAAACTGGTGAAGTGCACTAGGGATTATATGTATTTTATATATGTACACAGAAATGCTAACATTTTTTAATTGAAACTAACCAGTTGAGTTTCAAGATCAGTTTGCCCTCTTTTAATTGTATGTTTAGTAATTTTTTTTTGTTTTTTTTAATGGAATACTAGTGGTGGTGTGTACTATTTTTTAGTGGAAAATAATGTGTTAGTTTGTCTTTTGATCCCATTTATTGGGCGTTATTCAGTTTGGCTTTGTTCAAAAGGTCATATCTGTATTGCATATGTGACAAATTTGGTCACTTTTGATTGGGCCCTCAAATATCTTAGATAATCTGATAAAATGCTAATTTTATATTGTTACTTTTATTTATAACTTATACATTGATTATATTTTTTTACTTAATGTTATGTTATGATTTATGTGTGTATATATATATGTGTGTTTTATATACTCTTTATATTGAGTTTTTTCTTAGTTTTGAATATTTGGATTTGAGTTTTGAAATTTAAATAACTGTGATTCTATTTTTCCTTCATGAATACCAATTTTTTATCACATTTTTCACTCTTTCATCTTTAAAACAATGTCAATAATCTAATAATTACAATCACACTCAATTAAGTAATATAAAAATAAATTACTTACATCATGAAATTAGATTCTACCATACTCAATAACTTAAAAAAAAAATTAAAATCTTCTAAATTTTATAAATTGATTTTTAAAATTCACTTAAACCCCAAAAATCCCCTATATTTACGATAGTGATTGTATGAAGTTTAACTGAAATACAAATGGAAAAGTTAAGAGTTGGTAGCTCAGTTGGTTGAGTTCATAACCTAAGACCCTAAAGTTATTGGGTTCGAGACATGGAGAGAAA
This sequence comes from Ballota nigra, assembly GCA_947034835.1. Classification (NCBI taxonomy): domain Eukaryota; kingdom Viridiplantae; phylum Streptophyta; class Magnoliopsida; order Lamiales; family Lamiaceae; genus Ballota; species Ballota nigra. The sequence continues at coordinate 137,370,951 of OX344720.1, forward strand.
ATTTATTCCCTCTTGTGGTGGGGTGGTGTTCCCCTCGTGTGTTGGTTGGGGTTCCGGCTGCAGTGTGGTTGTGGTTTCGAGTTGCGGGTTCGGGTGGTCCCCCTTTTGTGGTTATAGCGGTTCCGGTCTACAGCGAGATGAAAAGATGTTGTCATGTATCCAGTGGTCGAATGAACTCAAATCTGCTTTTTTTTTCCTTCCGCATGTTCCTCATATCCTCATCATACACAGGGTTGAGCCACGACCTTATTAACATGCAAAGTTATTTGGGCCAAACCAATATTGAAATAAATGGGCTGTTGGGTTAATTACATTGTTCTTGAACGTTGTCAAGATTATATACAATCCCAAGTTTAGTTAATACCCTTCACCCAAAATTGTTCGGAATTTCTTTTCAAAAAATAACAATTTTCGGATTTTTTTTCTTTTCGAAATGCATATGTTTAGTGTTTTTTGGAAAAAAAATCCGACAATTGTCAAAATTTATGGATAATTTTGAACTTTTTTATTGGAGTGTACTAACAAAAGTTTAGGATGTATCTAACCTTGGCTCTGTTGTTTGATCATTTCTGCAAGCTTTTTAACGTGCAGCCCAAAACTCTCATATAGCTTCCGTTCCATTTATTATAAGTAGAGCCGATAATTTAGATCCGGCCCGCCCCACCTGACATACGGGCCAGGTTGGGCTAAAAAAATATAGGCCTGAAAAAATTGGGTCGTTTTTGGCCCGACACGACCAGCCCGATGGGTCAAATGGGCCGGGCTGTTTTGACCCGACGGGCCAAGGGCGACCAAAATTATTGTTGTTATTTGTTATGAACTAAAGTAAATTAAGATATAAAATATATGTGGATTGTGAGAGTGTAATGAGTTACTATGTTTTATAGGACTTTCCTCCGTCCACCAACTTTTTACATATTTTTCTTTTTGGGTTATCCACCAATTCTTTACTCATTCTGTTTTTTTAAATAAATACTACGAATAAATAAATAAATAAATTAGTCCCAAAATATCTCTATAATACCCTTATTTTATCTACTTTTTCAATAAAATATTATTTTTTATTAAATTTTGTGCCCAGCGGGAAAAAATTTTTTGGACGGAAGGAGTATAATTTTTAATAAAAATTATAAAAAATGGGCTGGGCCGGTCCTTCAGCCGGCAGGCTAGGGTTGGGCCGGGCTGGGTTTTTATAGGCCCGACTTGCAAACGGCTTGGCCCGATCCGTGAACAGTGTTTTGGCCCGAGCGGCCCGTTTTGCCAGCTCTAATTATAAGTGAGTAGCATATATAAATAAACATATACTTAACTTCAATTACATATAATGACTCATTTTTAAAGAGAACTGAGCTGTAAAAAAAAAGAAAAAGAAAAAGAAAAAGAAAAAAGAAAAGAGTATACACAAAAACGATTCGAATTTAAATTCAATAACATTAGTATATTTTCGAATGTCTTTTTTCACTCACAAAATTAACTCCTCTTTAACTGTGGGCGTGGAATCTATCTGCACAAAATATTTATGGTCATATCCATGCATCAAAAGGTTCCCAAGATGTTAAAGTTTATCTGAACTAATTTTTATTTAAAAAAAACTTTTAAGTAATAGTATTTTTGTTTTCATTACACTCCTGAACTACTTTTTTATTTTAGAAAATTTTAAAGTAGTTTTTATTTCATAAGATTTTTTTTTTTTTTACAATTCGTTAAAAAATAAATTTTTGTTGGAATTTGGTCTTTATAGCATTAGAATTGATTAATTCGTCATACTTTAATGATAAATATTAAACTGAATAATAAAATCTGTAAATTTTCATTACTCGGGGCCTTGTAAAACAATAATTAATAATTTAAGATTTTTTTACAACAAAAAAGAATTTAAGAGTCTTTTAAAACAAAACTTGATAGTTTAATGATATTTTAATCCATTATGCCGTACATATTTTCTTGCAATTTTCGTAGGCCACAAAAATAACGTGACAAAGTATACAGTGAACCACTTTTAACAGTGAATTTTTTTTACTGGTATTTTTGTAAAACAAATCATTAACATGTGTATCAAATTTTAATGTTTATATATATAATTTTTTCAATCAAACCGGCCCAACCTGCACATGACTTTGTTATTCGATTCCATATAATAAATTAAAATGATTACCAATTTTCGTAAATTCAGAAAAATATTGACGAAGTTTGCTTTAAATTAAATGAAAACAAAAATACATGCGCCGTCGAGTTCACATGTATTACTGTCATCACATGCATGTGCTACTCCATTATTGTAATTTTCTTGTCTTTTTAATTTGGGTTGTTTATAATACACATTATCATGACCGTTGTCCTACTTTTGAATATATTTTGACCCTTGATTTTCATACAACTTTGGATTAAAATTTCCTAAAGATCACGAAAGCAGATTAGTCAACCTAAAAATCATTAATTAATGTATGATTAGGACGTAATATGTGATCACTTGGGCATATAATTTTTAATTGGAAAATTTCAAAAGGTACATAATTCATATGTGAATGTGACGCAGCAAGGGACACGATACAATACGTATATAAATATTGAAAGAACAACAAAAAAATAACGTAGAAAAGGATAAAATCCAATATATTTTAATTTATCAAACAACTGCATTACAATGATACTAGGACTCTTATTATAAATGATAAATAGGGCTTTAAGCGTGTATATATATATATTTTTTCATCTATCCCAAAATTATTTGCACACTCTAAAAAAAGAAATATTGATTTGCATGCACACTCACAACAATATACACATATTTATCTATCATTACTTTACTCAAAAAATAAATTTTTCTTAAATGTGTACTATTTTAAGTGTGCAGATAATATTGGGATGGAGAGAGTATATAATAACGCTAACGGTACTTGGTAATATTTTTAAGATAAATAATTACAAAATAAAAACACTAATTAAATATTCTTTTTGGAAGTTATATTAAAATTCAACTGACGACATGCATGTTACAACTTTTAAAACCATAGCTAGTTTGCTAGCAAGTATGGGGGGTGTTCTATAACACTAAAAAAACCACTCTCTGTTTTTTTTTTTTTTTTTCAAATTAAAATTGTGTAAGGCAGCGGTTAAAAATAAATTTGTAGAAGTAGTTTGTAATGATTTAAAACAAGCTCTAAGTCGGCAAGTCTCCATATTCCCTAGCAATCACATTTTCTATAGCTCAGAATATTTTTTTAATTATATTTTTTTACAAATATTCGATTTTAGCAGATACAATTTTTTTTATATGAAATTTAAAAATGCAAGTTTATATATAAAGTGAATATACATGGTGAAGTCCATCTACAAATAAAATAATTATTTTTTAATAAAGTCAATGCATATTAAAATTGAAACGACAAAATATATATTCCCTCCGTTTGTATTAATCTTCACATGTAATTGGATACACAAAATAACTCTTTTGAGAGTTTTATTTGAATATAAAATGACATTATGAAAAAGGCAAACTCTCATATGCATCAAGTGCACGGTGCACTCACTTAACGGTTGGTCATGTTTATACTGAAAAAATTGTTTTAATTATACTGAAAAGTGTGGTTGGATTACACTGAAAAGTTTACAATTAAAACTGATTTTCAGTGTAATCCAACCACACTTTTAGGTGTAATTGGAACAAACTTTTCAGTGTAAATAAGATCAACTTTTGAGTAAGTGTATGACTAGTGTGATTATTGCTCGAAATTCATGCATTTTATTTGCCGATTTAATTGAATTTCGTGTGATTATTTACATTAATTTTCTCATTGTGCTTACTAGTCGAGAAAAGGGTGTTTTGCTTTGCATGAAAAAGTGTGATTTTTAAAAACAAACACGTGCACCTAATTGTGTGAAGATAATCGAGAAAAGAATGAATCGAGAAGAAAATTAAAAAGATCAAGAGATGGGCCAAATTCTGAAAAATAGAGAAGTAATTGCGCTCATTTTTGTTCCAACAATTTGGGCCCAAGTGAAAATTGCAGCAGCCCAAATATCCAAGCCCATTTGGCATTATTTTGATAATCACGTGAACTCCTAAGAATAGATGGTGCTGCTATTTGAGCAGCTGGGGCCCACGCCTTTTGGAAACATGTTGACCAAGAGAAAGTTAGGAAACCCATGTTCATTTTTGTCGAAGAGAGAGAAAAGCTTGCGATTGGAAATTGCAGAGCAAACTCGCCGGAATCCAACGCTCATCACCGGAAAAGCCCACGCCAAAAATGGCACTAAAGTTTGAAGTAGTTTGTGGAAATTAAATTGGTCGGAAAACAAAGTTACAGAAGCTTGCCGGAATCGCCATTAATGGAAGCTTAAAGACAACGCCTGGGAAGATTGCCGCCGGAGTAGAACGAAGCTCCATTCATGCCCACCACCACCTCTCGCCGGAATTTAAAGCTTCGCAGTTGTGCACCGGAAATTACACCGGAAGCCGCTGTTCGTTGCATCGAAGCCGCCTCAATCCTCCGGAAAAGGAAAAGAGTGCGGGGCCCATTCTTTAGCTGAGAGAGAAAAAGCATATGGTCCCACGAAGAAGTGAAGAACAATGAAAGCAAATATTTCAGCGACTTTATTAATTATTTGAGAAAGCGCATTTCCATCTTTGCTCGTGCAATCCGAGCTCGACCTCATATCCCAAGTCGTGCAGCCTTGGAAATTCTTGGCTACGCCTAATTCCTGAAGCAACACGGTCGTGCAGATGTGCACGACCACACCCGGTCGTGCACAGTTCTAATTCAGCCCATTTTCGGTATTTTCAACCCATTTTCGACCCACTCGTCTCAAGCCTCATTTCACACTATAAATACCCACATTCTCAGATTTTTCAGGCATGCAACACATTCCACACACCCCTTTGGGGAGAGCCCCTCTCCCCACACATACTCCTTCACCCATTAGATAATTTTTAATGTTTTCTTAGATTAGAATTAGTGGTAATTTCAATTTCTTGTAAGGATTTATGCTTTTGAAGATCATTTGAGGTGACTTCTTTCCATTTTAATGCAATTTTATTTTTATTTAGCTATGTCTTTAATATTTTGTTCTTGTTTAGCTATGATTTTTGCTTTCAAAATCATGAGCTAATTGTTTTGATGCTTGGGATGTTAGATACCATGTGAAATCTTGAGTTGGGATTGCTCTTTGTCTATTCTATGTTGATATTTGGATTTTGCTTCTATTGATGGATTTGTATTGAGCTTTGATTGTTGATCTCTTGTAGCTTATTTTTCGAGGCATGTTTAGCGTAGACGAGAGTTACATGAACATGATTAGATGAATGAGTGTGAGATTTATGATTGAATGCGTTTATTTTGCGTTTGATTCGTCGAGAGAGAGTTAATCGCAAAGAACCCCATCATTAGACATCAATTGCTTGGATGGTTGTTTAGGTAATTGGTGAGGTCTCCTAGTAAATCCAAATTGATGCATAGAATTGGCTTGACAATCCTACTTGAGTTTCACTAGGTTGAAGATATCCTAAGCATCACAACTTTCTTATGCCTTGAATAGTGGAAGTTATGTGAGAATTAGGTTTGGGTTGTTGATTTATGCCTAATTTTGATTGTTTGTGGAATTATTTCCTTATTGATTGGAATTTAGTTTTGCTCTAAGCATGAATTGTTCATATTGATGTGTGAATTCACTTTAGTGTAGACGAGAGTTACATTGATTTGATGAAACCTTCGTGTATGAGCAAAGAGTGCTTAGATGCGTGTATCTCGTCGAGAGAGAGTTAGAACGTAGGATACCGTCAATAAGCCTTAAATGTTTGATAGTCTGTTGAATGTTTAGGTGAAGTGTCACTTGTTATAATCCATGAATAATTGAGATTTTGGCATAATTCAATGTTTGAACCTAAGGATCATATAACGGAAACCATTTAGGGCATATCAACCCCCTTGCACTTCTCTCGAAGTTAGTTAGATTTCTTTTGTTGCTCGTTTTTAATTTTCTTGTTTAGTAGCATAGTTAACCCCGAGCTTGTCTTTTAATTTCCTTGCATATCAACGTGAATCGACTTAGTTAACCACTTGCTTCCCTTGGGTTCGATAATTTTTATTACTTGGTCATTTGCCTTACTATAACAACGATCTCGTACACTTGCGAGTGAGTTCGAATTTGTGCTTTAACGAATTTGGCAATCAGTGTATCATACACTAAATGCACAAAATAGTTATTCTATAAGAAAACATTATTTTTATTTTAGAAATGTAAATATTATTGGAAAAAAATACGACGTTTATTGTGAGATGTAAAGAGTAACATATGTATATATTTTTTTTTTTTTGACAGGAAGTAACATATGTATATTAGGTTTGTGAAGCAATCAATAGGTAAGATTTTGTGAGTACAAATTGTGGAATTGAGAGGTCAACAACGGGACCGGCAATGCCCAGTTGCCGGTTGTTTCAACTGAGCTCATTTGTACCATGTACCTTCATGGGTCCAATTTTGTGTATATAAGATTTTAAATAATTGTGCACGTACATAATATCACTAGTATTAAATAGATGGCTACCTTACTTGATTAAATGATAATATTAAATTTATTATTAATCCATGTTGACTTATCCCTTTGAAAAATGAACCATGGCACAAAATTAATGGACGTCCTAATTTGAAATCGAACTCGATAATTTTGATCACTCTCCCCAAAAAAAAAATGTTAAAATTAATATTTTTATCTAGTTTTTTTTTTTTAGGTAAAAGATCCATTGAAACATTGAGTAATTATATGATGATTGATGAGTAACTTCTATATTGAAATGGTTTATGATAAGTTTATCATGAAATTATTTTAAAGTATTTTCTCCGTTTCAAAATAAGTGTTGTTCTAGTGATTTTAGAACAAATTAAAAATTATAAATTTTGACATATAAATCTATTATATTTTGATAATCTCTAATAGATATGTTATATTTTAATATAATCTCTAAAATATCTCTTATATTTTGAATTCGAATTCAGAGTAAATCAGAAAAAAAACATGAAAAATAGCTAAAACGACACTTATTTTGAATCGGAGGGAGTATTAAATATTCGAGGAGTATCGATAATCTCACCAGGAATATTATTAATCTGGGTTCAATTTTTTTACAACAATTACAATATAATATCACCACCGATCCAGATTAATGAACAGCTAGAGCTCCTATTAAAGAAAGACCTGATCGTGTTACTCCTAGTGAGATTGTTGATATTCCTCGTAAAATAAATCTGATATAGTAATATAGTTTAATGTTATGCTTATCATAACCTATTTTCATATAATACTTTGTTATATATGTTTTGCTTGACATATACTCCTTTATGATTTCTTTGTATACTTGTTTTTTTTTTTTCAATTATCAATTCAATTTTAGTGCATCTTGTTACATACGATATTTCACTACCCGATCCATCGGGTATCGGATACAGGCCCCTCGCTGTAGCGGGCTCGGAGGAGAACAGTCTTTCGACCGGTCAGACAGACGGGCGGGGACCCAGAGGCTGCCCGACATAAGACTGTGATCGGCCGGGAAGGATACTTAATCCACATGCCCAGATACCGGGCGGCCAGCGACGAGCCCCTATGGATGTACTCTACCCGCCTGCCCGCAAATGGCCAACCGGGGCATTTTCGTCCGGGCTGGATTCTCGGTACCCGAGTACCCGTCTACCCGACCCCAGGCCACGCCAGCTGTGAGAGGACGTCGAGTGCCATCAATCTAGAGGATGTGACAGGGTCAAAGAGGGCAGTTGAGGCCAAGTCCAATCACCTCAGGGGTGACAGTGCCACGTGGCGTCTCCTCATTGGCTCATAGGGGAGGCTGTAGCCACTCATTACCTTCCAGCTAGGAGCAGGAGGGGCCCACGAGTCCACCTACCAAGCTTGGGGAACCCCCACCTTGTACATTATAAATAGGGCTTTGAATGCCAATTTGTAGGACACATCACATTTATTGCAAAAACATACCTGAGAGCTCATTTACACTCACATTTATTACTACCTGTCATCATTAATATCAAAATCCTACCCGTTAGGAACCCGGCAGCGAGACCAATCATAAATCGCTGTCAACATTTTGGCGCTAGAAGGAGGGTGACTAATATCGAAGTACACTCGGTTTCGTTTATCTAGTCACCTCGAACGAAATCCCATCCACTATCTCTAAAAAATGACCACTTCGAAGGCCACACGAACCCAGCAACAAGTCGAGGACATCGGTGAAACCGCCACTCCGGCTCCGGCCACGGCGGAGACCCTTCAGGGTCCTTTCGAGTTCTTGTCGGCCATAAGAACTCCGGAGGACCTCCAGGCCGCAAGGGCCATGATCGAGCGCCGTCAGGCCGAGATCGACGCCGCTCCTATCCGCACTCACCGACCTGGAAAGGAGCCAGCCCGGAGCAGGGCCACCTGCCAGCCCCGGCAGGAGCAAGAGGCGGCCAGGAGGGCCGCCAGCAACCCTCGGCCTCAGAATCTAAAGAGGCGCCTCGACCAGGAGGCCGACTCGCAACGGGTTTCTCGCCGACCTGCAGGATCGGTCTTCTCCCGGTTGGGAACCCAGGCTCGGGGAGCTGCCCGACCTTGCGAATCCAACGCCAGCTCCAGGCCCCGGGAGCGAGAACAGGCACGATCTCCTAGGCGTCACAACGACACGGCCCCGAGGCCGTCGGTCCGTGACCGCTTGGGGGACAACCCTCGTCCCCGTTCTCCCCCCGCGGCCGACAACGCCATGGCCGCCATCCTAAAAAAGGTCTCGGACCTCGAGGCCAAGCTCGAGAGGCGGGACGGGCAACATCATGTCCCCTACATGCCCAACTCGCCCCTCGCAGACATCCATGGGGGCAACAAATGCCACCCAGTGCAGGATGTTCCCGCTAACCTTGGGGGACAGGGCTCACCGGTGGTACTCCTCGCTTCCCGCGGGGAAGGTGGTTTCGTTCCACCAGCTAGGGGAACTGTTCTTGGAGCACTTCTCCTCGATGGCGCCACGAATGGCCGGCGCCAACCGCATGGCCAACTTGGCCCAGGGGAAAGACGAGACTGACCGGGCGTACATCGACCGGGTAGATCGCATCATCATGGAGGGCGAGCCCGTAGGGGACGAGGTCAAGCTCGTCGGGATCATAGGCGGGCTCCGCCTAAAAACCAAGCTATGGAAGTCAATGAACAAGGACTACCCCAAGTCCTACGCGGAGTTCCGGCAGCGGGCCGGAAAAATCATCTACAATGCGGACATCCTGGCACAGCGGCTGGGTGAGAGCACCCCTGCCGAGAAGGAGAAACCACGCGCCTCGGCAGGCACCACATCAAGCCGGAGGAACTTTTCCTACCGGGCTCCCCAGCCTTTCAAGCCCTTCGACTCCGTCGAAGTGAAGCTGGCCGAAAAATTGTCGGCCACCCCGGAGTACGTCTATGTGCAGATCCGGGACAAAAATATGATGCCCAAGGCGCGGCCGTGGGTCCACAAACCGGGGGTGCAGCTCAACCCCAACAAGTACTGCCACTACCATCAAACCGTCGGGCACAACACGGGTGAGTGTCGCGACCTCCTAAAGTAACTCTGGCGACTCTTCGAGGAGGGGAAGCTGGAGGAGTTCGTGAAGAGGCCAGCGGCTAGACCGGAGGCTCAGGCCGCTGCCCATCCCGTGGAGCCAAACCGGGAGGCGACCCTTATATGCCCACCGATGCCGGAACATCAGGCCCGACGGGCGGTCAACATGCTCTCCCCGGTGGGAGGCTTCGCACCTACCACCTCGCTCTCCAACCGCAGACAGAAGAGCGAGCTGCGAGCGATGGACAATGTCCATCAAATCGCCCTGCCGGTCAACACGACGGCAAAGGAATCAAACCTCCTCGCCTTCAAGGAGGAGGATCGCACCGGGGTCATCTACCCGAACCACGACGCCCTAGTCGTATCCGCCAACATCATGGGCGTCACCGTCCATCGCATGCTCGTCGACAACGGGGCCTACTGCAACATCCTCTTCAAAGCCGCATTCGACCAGCTGGACAGCTCCTTTGAGAGGTATGTGGAGCCATGCGACCAGGTTATCAAAGGCTTCGGCGACGCCACAGTGAAACCCTACGGGATAGTTAGGCTAGCCGTAGAATTAGTTTCTAGTATAGACGCTGAGGTTAAGGCTTCGAAACAGCTCGATTTTATCATTGTCGACCAGCCGTCAACCTATAACGGGTTTCTCGGCAGGCCATTCGAGCACGAGTTCGAAGCCGCCGCCTCAGCATTCTATTATTGTATCAAGTTCCCAACCCCCTCCGGGAAGGTTAGAACTCTTAAAGGAAATCAGAAAATGGCACGCGGATGTTTGGCGTATATCGATGTTATTTCAAATTTTGCAAATCTAGATTATATCTGCACAATCGGGGAAGGAGACATGGAAATAGACGAAGAAATCCCACCTGATGCCCACCCAATGGAAGAAGATTCGCAAACTTTTGAGAACATCCAAGTCGACCTGGAGCCAAGGCTCGGGTACGAACCCATGGAGATTGACAAAACCCTAACGGGGCAGATCGACGATCCACGCTACGGCGAACGTGGAGTCAGTCCGATCGAAGAATTAATTTCGGTCACAATGAAGAGTCGGCCAGAAGTAAGTGTCCAACTCGGTTCGTCAATGTCCGGCGAGTTGCGGGCAAAGATGACCGCATTTTTAGAAGAGAACTTAGACGTGTTTGCCTGGTCCCATGAGGACATGGTCGGGATCGATCCAGCCGTATGTTCACACCAACTGCACATCGATCCATCCCGCAAGCCGATCTCACAGAAAAGAAGGAAATTCGGCCCAGACAAATACGCGATCATTGCCACCGAAGTCAAAAAGCTACTCGACAACAAACTCATCGGGATGGTCGACCCCGACGACAAGCCTCAATGGGTATCCAACGCCGTACTCGTCAAGAAGAGCAACAACACATGGCGACTGTGCATCGATTTCACGGACCTAAACAAAGCTTGCCCAAAAGATCACTTCCCGATGCCACACATCGACCACCTGGTGGACAGCACGGCTGGGCACGAGATGCTCACTTTCATGGACGCATTTGCCGGCTATCACCAGATCCCGATGGCCGCAGACGACCAGAAACACACAACTTTCCTCACCGAGAAAAACATGTATTTTTGGAAGCGGATGCCATTCGGGCTCATGAACGCTGGGGCAACCTACCAGAGGCTGGTCAACCACATATTCCACGATCAAATCGGGGCGACCATGGAGGTATATATCGACGACATCGTCGTCAAGAGCGAGAAGAAAGAAGACCACCTCACACACCTAGCCGAAACATTCGAGATCTTGAGAAAGTATCGGATGAGACTCAACCCGAAAAAGTGCAGTTTCGGCGTCGAATCGGGCAAGTTCTTGGGGCACATGGTCAGCCAGCGGGGAATCGAGGCAAACCCGACCAAGGTACAGGCGATCCTCGACATGAGCCCTCCCCGCACGGTGAAGGAGGTGCAGAGGGTGACGGGCAGCTTGGCCGCTCTCAGCCGTTTCATCTCCTGCATGGGGGACCGATGTAAGCCTTTATTCGACAGCATACGGAAGGGGAAACTAAACTGGACTCCCCAGAGTCAGCTCGCTTTCAATAACTTGAAAGCGTACCTATCAAACGCCCAGGTGTTGGCCAAACCCGTCCCCGGCGAGAAGCTTTTCTTATACTTGGCGGCGTCGGACTCAGCTCTCAGCGCCGTGCTAGTGCGGGCTGAGGGGCAGGCACATCTGCCAATCTACTATGTCAGCCAGACACTTCACGACGCCGAGCTACGGTACCCACCCCTGGAAAAGTTAGCATACACCCTAGTAACGAGCGTACGCAAGTTACGCCCATACTTTTTTTATCACCAAGTAGAAGTACTGACAACAATGCCACTTCGCCAAGTACTACATCGACCAGACACGGTGGGCAGGTGCCTCAAGTGGGCTATTGAGATCGGGCAATTCGGAGTCACATACGCTCCCCGAACATCCATCAAAGGCCAAGCCATGGCCGACTTCATAGTCGAGCTCACTTACCCGGAGGCGATGTCCAAGATCGAGCAGCCACCTTGGAAAATGTACGTTGACGGATCCTCCACAACTACGCGGGCAGGCGCGGGAATTGTCCTCCTGAGCCCATCCGGCCAGTCATTCACGACAGCCATAAGATTCGGTTTCCACGCGACCAACAATGAGGCCGAGTACGAAGCATTAATTAACGGCCTGGAAATGGCCATGGCCATGGGAGTGAAAAGACTCCAGGTCTACAGCGACTCACAGCTCGTTACATGTCAAATATCAGGAGAATACGAGGCGCGCAGCGATAGGATGTTGGCCTACCAGGGATTAGCCAAGAACCTGCTCGAAAAGTTCGATCAAGTATGCATAGAGGTGGTACCCCGACTCGACAATACTCAAGCGGACGCACTTGCCCGCCTCGCAACATCCGAAGGGGCAGCCGACATGTCCCAGATCACAGTTACTTACCTGACCGCCCCTACGAGTTCGAACCAGCGGGTGAGTAGCCTGGGGCAGGCGGAAGACAGCTGGATGACCCCCATCCTGAAATACCTCCGTGACGGCCAACTCCCAGTCGACCGGGTGGCGGCAAGACAGTTGCAGCTCCGGGCGGCCCGGTACACGATCATCGGGGACCACTTGTACAAAAGAGGCTTCGCCCTGCCCCTCCTAAAATGCGTAACACAGGAGCAGGGAAGAAAGATCTTGGTAGATGTTGATAGGCGAACATAAGTCAATAAATGGCGAACAAGGATTAAAGCTACATCAAGGATTATGAAGAACCAACCTCAAATCAAGGGTAATCAACAAAGAAAATCAAGTTGGGGTGCATCTACCAATTTTAGAGGTGTAAAAAGTGACGAACAACTCCCCGACGAACAACTAATGGACGAACAGGAATTCATGCCCGAGACCAAGAATGAGTCAACTGTGAAGTCATCAATGACGAACAACTTGGTCAAACCATGATACAACAAATAGCCAAGGAGGTGTGTACAAGTGAACAAAGGACAAAGATCCCAAAGCCAAGCTGAACAAAGCCATAAGGCGAGCAACTTCCAAAGTACAACCTCAAGAGGCGAACAACTTTCAGTTGGAGAGAACAAGATCAATTAAGCCGACCTAGACGAACAACAGTGAGTCCGAGATAAGGACCAAAGAAGACTTTGTAGCTAAGGTTCAGCTTAGATAAGATCAAAGGGACACATGTCAAGCATGCAGGCTAGGGAGACCAAGAGTCTTGGACACCTCATGCTTGCTAGTCTCTATAAATAGTTGTTCTCCAGCTTACTTGAATAATTTTCAAATTTCAGACTAAAAATACACACAAATACACCCAAACTCACACATACACGAAATAAGTCCAATTTCGACTACCGAATTTACAAATTCGATAAATCCAAACCCCGATTTACCATTTACGGTGGTAATCAATCACACGTTATTGATTGGTGACGTAAAAACGGATTAAAACAGCCACTAATCCTTACGATTAAATTCGTTCACCAACAATTTGGCGCTAGAAGAAGGGTTCGAACCTTCGGTTTAGTGTGATTACTCAAGAACTTCAAGTTGAAAACTTGAAGATTCAAAGGAAATCTCAAGAAATATTTGAAGATACAAACAAAAGTGTTCTTGGTGTTCTTGGTGTTCTTCAATTTATAAATTTAGAAGTAATTTAAATTGAAATGCCTCAATCAAAAGAGACCCAAGGATCACGTTTGTCGAAAAGAGCATCTCAGACCCGAGCCACGTCGGCCGACCACCAGGACCGTGACCCGAGACATGCGAACAGGTCACAGCATACGGCCATAACACATAACCTCCCCCCTGAGATGGAGGCTTTGGCGAACAACCCCAACGAGTTGGCCAAAACCATTGCTGCTCTCCAGGCCCTCCAGAGGCAACAAGAGCAGGTTAGGCCAACACAAGCAAGGCTAAGGGACAAGTCCCTAGAAGTTGTTAGACCCAGGACCACTAGGGGCGAGCAGCGAGAGGTTGATAGTGCCCAAGTCAGACGGAACAAGGGAAAGGCCAAGGTGGTCGACCAACAAGAAGTACAGGCTGAGTCTGGTCGCGGACGAACAACTATGTCTAGCCATGGGACAACACGTTCCAGTGCCCAAGACAGACTTAGCCAACCCCAACCGGAAGCTGCTCGCCGGGGAACAACACGTTCCAGTGCCCAAGACAGACTTAGCCAACCCCAACCGGAAGCTGCTCGCCGGAGAACAAGTATAGTCAAATACTTGAAAAGTGGGGAAAAACCAAACAATCCTTTTGAAGCTGCCAAGCTAATAAAGCGAGCCGCCAGATATACTCTGGTAGGCGAGCAACTCTTCAAAAGGGGAATATCAATCCCACTTCTCAAATGTTTGCCTAGGGGGCAAGGGCAAGCGGTACTCGAAGAGATACATGCTGGAGTATGTGGAAATCATACTGGGGGGCAAGCTTTGGCATACAAGACAATCAGACAAGGCTATTATTGGCCGACTTTACGTCAAGACGCAATCAAAAAAGCCAAGACTTGCCATCAATGTCAGATTTTTGCCCCAGGTATCCATACCCCGGCTCAAGAACTTGTGTCAGTATACAGCCCATGGCCTTTTGCAAGATGGGGGATGGATATCATTGGTCCTTTCCCGGCTGGAGTTGGAAATGTTCGATTCGCCGTCGTGGCAGTCGATTATTACACAAAATGGGCGGAAGCAGAGGCCATGGTGAATATCACACAGCAGAAGATGATCAACTTTATTTGGAAGAATATTGTCTGTCGTTTTGGAGTTCCACAGGCAATTGTGACAGACAATGGTCCACAATTTGATGGACAAGAGTTGAGAGAATTCTGTACGAAGTGGGGGATCAAGAAACATTACTCCACACCTTATCACCCCCAGTCGAATGGACAAGTTGAAGCTGTGAATAAAATCATAAAGCATACATTAAAAGTGCGACTGGCGGAGAGTAAAAGCAGTTGGTCTACAGAACTTCCGGAAGTCTTATGGGCATACAGAGTTTCTCCCAGGTCTAGCACCGGAGAAACACCCTTTGCGATGGCTTTCGGGACAGAGGCTGTAATACCAATTGAGTTAAAGGCCACTACATTTAGGACGACCAACTTTGATGAACAGGCGAACAACTCTGCTCTAAATGCTGAATGGGATTTGCTCGAAGAAAAAAGGTTGAATGCCGAGCTAAAAAATGCCACATACAAGCAGCGAGCAGAACGTTACTATAATTCCCATGTAAAAGTTAGGGAATTCAGAGTTGGAGATTTGGTTCTAAGAAAGTTGCTCGCCCAATCTCCAGGTGTATTGGGACCAACTTGGGAGGGCCCGTATCGTATAACAGAAAGATACATCAATGGCGTATACGATATTGAGGACATGGAAGGCAAGCCGACCCAATACTCCTAGAATGCTGTACATCTAAAGAAGTACTATCAATAAAGTTGGGCGAACAAATGTCTTGGGGGGCAAGGGATGCGTATGAGCTGAAGGAAGGCTAAGAAGGCTAAAAAACTTGCCTAATTTTTTAAATTTTCTTAAGTATAGATTCAAAAGTTGCTCGGCACATTGTATAGTCTGGTGCTAGTGCTTTTGGTTTTATAAATAGTGTTGCTCGGCAAAAAATATTATAAGCGAGCAAGTTTTAGTTTGTGTTTAAAGCTGTTCGTCAGATTGTATATGATAGTGATGGACAGTCTTACAACACTTGAAATTACTTTGCAATGTAAATATAATAGTTGTTCGTCAAAAAAGGAAAAGTCCAAAAGCTCGAGGTACAAGTCCATTCAAAGGTTGTTCGTTTTACAAATGGACAGAACCTAAGGACCAAAGCCACTTAAAGGTTGTTCGTTTTTTAAAATGAACAGAACCTAAGGCTGAACCCTGATTCCACTGAAGGCAGGTTCAATTCGAACAAAAGCCCAACATTATATGTTATAATTGTAAAGGCATTGACAGAAATGTAAAGGCAATTAACATATATAAGAAAATGAGCGAACATGAGAAAGACATTTTCCATTAAAGAAAGGCATTAAGCCTCAAAAATAGTACAAGCTGGAAGCAGCCATTACAAGTACTACAAAAAGGGACGAGCAACTACTACAAAAGAGATGAAGAAAAAGCTAAGTCCTAAAAACTACTGCTGTTCGGCGGGAGGAGGATCTTGAGGTTGCTCGGCAGAGGGGTCGACAATCAAGTCCCGAGCAAGGTCTTCAGCCGCCTTATCCTCCGCTTCTTTAGCACTTTGCTCGTCCGCGGCAGCCGGTTCATCTTCTTGCTCGCCATCATCAACAATTGGTGGAGGATGAGTGATGGTGATGCTGGGGTCGAGTTTATCCAGTTTAACCCCCAGCACGGCCAAATCCGCCAATTGGATTTTGACGTTGTTCGGCGGAGGATAGTTCTCGAGGAACTCATTCAAATCCTTAGCCATCTCCTCCACCATCTCCTTGTAGTCATAGGCATCAGCCGTACGGATGCTGTCCGCGTAGGCGCAAATATATCCAAGGTTGGAGATGGGGACGGTGCGAGTTTGAACCTCCTCTTCAAGTTGCTCGCGGGTGAAGAGGTTGGCTTCTGCTTCCCGGAGGCGAGCATTCTCCGCCTCAAGCTCAGCAATTCTTTGTTCGGCCGAAGTCAATCTCTTCTCTCCCTCGCCGAGCAAATTCTCCTTATCCATTAGCTCTTTGGACATGGCCTGAATCTCTTCAAGGCGCTTGTGCTCAGCATCAATGTAAACATTGATCTGGTTGTTAAGGCGAGCAATCTTGGCCTCGTATTGGCTCACCAGGCCATCTTTTTCTTCAGAAAGCTGCCGAGCAGTACTCGCATATTGGCGGGCAGACTTTTCTTGCTCGGCGACTTGGGTGATTGCCCTCTGTGCAGTAACAAGGCCGTTGGCGACGAGCATCATCGAGAGATGGAGATTGTCCATCTGCCCCTGCTGAAGGATGGCCTTGTCCAGAGGACGCGTCCAGGCCCGGGCGACCAACTCCGTCGCCTTGCGAACATGTTCGCCAGGAATCTCCCTTATGTTTACGGGAGTCTTCGAGCAAGCGTACTGGTGTACAACACTTGCTCGGCCGGGATAATCATCGGCACGGTATCTGCAAACAAAAAAGCAATTGATACTTAGAAAAATAAAAAAAATGGATGAAAGTTGTTCGGCAAGAGAGGATAGATACTTACTCGGCAAACTTCCGATCATCCCATCCTAGGAATGTAAGGTCTTCTGGGCCACGGGGTGAGCCTACATCTTTGCTCGCTTTCCCCAACCTTTCCGTGGGCTCCCCAGAAGAACGCCTTATAGCATCCTCTTCGTGGCGAGCATGACCTTCGCCCACCTTTTCTTTCCCCTTGTCGGGGACATCTCCGGCCAGTGGGGTCCCATCTGCCTTCTTAAGGCGCTTACCACCGCGAGGTGGGGAGACGGGAGGAGACCGAATTTGAACTGGGGGGGCAGCCGGACGTGGAACTTTAGCCCCCTCAGGCTTGTTCGACATGGCGAGCACAGTTTGTGGAGGGTCCCCTCTCCTTTTCTTCCCTCTTGGTGGCCCCATTTCAAGGACCTTCTGCTCAAGAAGAGCGTAGCTTGGGGGAACGGCGACTGTTACTTGCTCGGCTAAAAAAAAAAAAAAAAAAAATTAAAAAAAAAAAAAAGACGAGCAAGTTAAACATGTTAACGACGAACAAGACTTGAGCAGGGAGTTAGGAATTTCCATACCAGGGGGCACCTCAGCTTGAGCCTCCAAATGATGTGGGTAAGTCAAAAGGCGAGCAGCTTTTTGACACCTTGATCGGCAGAGATAGTCTATAGTTCTATCTGCTTTATTGCGGAGGCCGACCAAGCACGAAGTAAACAGGAACTCGGAGTTCAACTCCTCCTCTTTCGAATCCCACTTGGGTAGACGAGGGCCTGCAAACAAACAAAAAAAGTTAAATTAGAACAACTGTCCAAAGGCGAGCAAGAATTGAACTTACGTTTCAGTTTTCCATAGGCTGCTGGAGAATTTATTCGTCCAGGGCCGCCGTGTGGACCGGAAGATGCTCGCCAGTCACCCCCAATCCAGAAGAAGTGTTGCTTCCAGTCACGAATCTTGTTCGGCACTTCTTCTACCATTTTCAACCCAGTCCTGGCCTTGAGATAGTAATAGCCTTCTTCTCCCAAGGGGCAGCTTGTAATTGTCATCAAATAATTGATCTCTTCCGCAGTAATCCGATCAACATAACCCTCCAGGGCGAACAAACACATGGAGCCCAGAAGGTTCATCCACCCAATTGGAGTAATTTGGGTGATGGCCAAGTTGGTCGCCTCCAAGAATCGACCAACAATGGGTGGAAGAGGCAGCTTTAGCCCGGCGATTAAAGTGTGAATGTTGATCGCCGTGCATCCTGGAGGTGGACGATCAGCTCTTTCCCTCCTCTGAGGAGCCCACATGTGAATATCAAATGGGATCTTATATTCCTTTCGGATGGAGTCCAGTTCATCTTCGCGAACAACACTTTTTATCTTGCTCGCCTGGAATCCAGTTTTCACCTTATCCATTATTTGTCTCTGGGGACGGGAAAAGCTGTTCGCATATCGTTCAGCGTATGCTCGCCATTCAAATAGACGAGCAACCCCAGCTGGGATCTCACTTTCTCGCATCTTTGGGGATGGAAAATTGATGCTCTCCAAGAACTCGCGAGTGAGTTCGTTAAGGTCTGGATCTCTAGATTCGGCAGAAGACGAAGAGCTAACGTCCAAATTGTTGTTCGCCGCAACTACTAATTCCCTCCCAGATGGGCCCGCACCGGTGTCCTCCACAGAGCGAACAACTGAATCCACGTGATGATCCGACGCCGAAGAGATTTCGAGGGGAGGTTGATCGATGGGGACCGCAACGGGAAAAAGGGGATCTAGAGTCTCCTCAGTTTTATTGCTCGATTGCGAAGACATAGAAGAGGAAGAAAAATCCAAACGATGGTAGAAAGAGTTGCAGACGGCGGCGCTATCCCGGAGAAGACGGTGGAACTCGAACCCACACGGCGGCGGCGATGGCGTTTCCGAGAGAAAAAGTAAAGAAGAAGATAGGAGAAGAAGAGTAACTACCTTGGAGTTGAATTTTGAGGCCAAATACGGTGGAACGGACGCCGGAAAGCTCGAAATCGCCGGAGGAAGGAAGGATTCGCCGGAGCACTGTTGCAAGAGGGGGAAAAGTGGGAAAAATTTCAGTTTTCCCACTATTTATACCCCAAGCAAAAGCGGGGTCCCAGACGAAATTTCCCAAAAGCCCTGGGGCCAAATTGAGAGATAACGGGGTAATTTCCATACAAGTTCAAAAATTTAGGGACCTATATGTAATTATAGAGGCGCGTGGCCTCGGGATTGCTCGCGCATGGGCGGCGCACAGCCATGCCGCCCACGTCATCTTCGTACAACTCCCAGACCTTGGGAAGACGAAACGACAGATCATATGTTGCTCGCCCAAGCCAATGATGTTCGCCCCAACCCTCATCATTTTGATATCCTAACTATAGTTGCTCGCCACAAAATTGCTCGTCTGGGGCAACATATAGCCAGGATAGGGGGCAATTGTTGATAGGCGAACATAAGTCAATAAATGGCGAACAAGGATTAAAGCTACATCAAGGATTATGAAGAACCAACCTCAAATCAAGGGTAATCAACAAAGAAAATCAAGTTGGGGTGCATCTACCAATTTTAGAGGTGTAAAAAGTGACGAACAACTCCCCGACGAACAACTAATGGACGAACAGGAATTCATGCCCGAGACCAAGAATGAGTCAACTGTGAAGTCATCAATGACGAACAACTTGGTCAAACCATGATACAACAAATAGCCAAGGAGGTGTGTACAAGTGAACAAAGGACAAAGATCCCAAAGCCAAGCTGAACAAAGCCATAAGGCGAGCAACTTCCAAAGTACAACCTCAAGAGGCGAACAACTTTCAGTTGGAGAGAACAAGATCAATTAAGCCGACCTAGACGAACAACAGTGAGTCCGAGATAAGGACCAAAGAAGACTTTGTAGCTAAGGTTCAGCTTAGATAAGATCAAAGGGACACATGTCAAGCATGCAGGCTAGGGAGACCAAGAGTCTTGGACACCTCATGCTTGCTAGTCTCTATAAATAGTTGTTCTCCAGCTTACTTGAATAATTTTCAAATTTCAGACTAAAAATACACACAAATACACCCAAACTCACACATACACGAAATAAGTCCAATTTCGACTACCGAATTTACAAATTCGATAAATCCAAACCCCGATTTACCATTTACGGTGGTAATCAATCACACGTTATTGATTGGTGACGTAAAAACGGATTAAAACAGCCACTAATCCTTACGATTAAATTCGTTCACCAACAATTTGGCGCTGTGATGGCCGGATTGAAAAAAGGGTCGAAGTTATGGAAGGAGGTACGTCTGAAGTGCCCAAAGACTTATGCCGAGTTTAGAAACCAAGCTGGCATTTTCGTTTCCATGCACGAGGCCCTACAAACAAATTTAGGGGAGAACAAAGTTGATCCTAAGGAGAATAACAAAAAGCCCGTCGGGACAAGCTACAGGGTCCCGAAAAACATGAAAGCATTCACCGAAGGATCGGATTTGAAAGAAAAATTGAACCAAGTATTGACAGTACCAGTTGATACTGTGTATGAGAGTGTAAAGGAGAGAGAGTTGCTTTCCCCACCACGTAAAATCCGTCAGGATACTGGCAAACTCAACCCGAACAAGTATTGTGCCTACCATCAAAGTGTGGGGCATTTTACAAGTGAGTGTAGAGATTTGCTTAAGCAACTCTGGCGATTTTATGAGGAAGGGAAGCTCTCCGATTTCGTTAAAAGGCAACCTGGGAAAAGAGCCCGGGAGAACAACTCAGAAGACGAAGAGGATGGTCAATCCCAGAGAAACAACAGACCCGGGCGACCAGTTCCCAATATGCCAGCTCAACCTTTAGAAGATCTGTTCATGATGGAACCCGCAGGTCCCGCGGGAGGGTGTTTTGATGGACAACCACCTGAATCTAACCGGAAGAGGAAAGCGGAGCTACGAGCGATTGGCCAAGTACAAGAGATGGGAGTTAAGCCGTCTATCATGCAAACGGCAGAATTAACTTTCGCCGAAAAAGACCTTGAAGGCGTCTTAACTCCGCACAATGATTCACTCGTAATCTGCGCCAAGATTATGGGGACCAGAGTCCATAGACTGTTGGTGGACACCGGAGCTTACACGAACATCTTATTCAAGAAGACCCTCGATAATCTGGGAGATTATTCGGGTTATGTTCGGAATACAACACATAGAATCGTAGGCTTCGGAAATGCTGTGACAACACCGTTGGGAATTGTAACATTAGCTGTACAACTTGTAACGGCCGATGAACCCGAAAGAAATATAACGAGAATGGTAGATTTCTTGGTTGTAGACCAGGAGTCGACTTATAACGGGTTTCTTGGCCGACCTTTTCTTAATGAATTTAAAGCTGCGTGTTCCACTTACCACTATTGTTTGAAATTTCCAACAGCTAGTGGAACAGGCACAATTAAAGGAGACCAACGGAGAGCACGAGAATGCGTTCAACAGCTACGAGCAAAATTTGTACAAATATCCATGATGGAAGCAACAAGTTGTCCCATCGACGAACCATCAATACTAAACAATATGATGGACATAGACGACCACATGGATGCGGACGAACAACACTTGGACGAGCAAGTGTTGGATGAACAACTCGTCACCACCCGCGAGGAACCTCCATCTGACGAACAACAAAGAGGTGGTGACGAACAACCTTCAGTGGAGGACTTGGAGGGCCAAGTACAAATGAACAACAATGGGACGGAGCCAAATGATGATCTTGAACCCCGCCTGGGGGCAGAACCCATGGACATCGAAAATGATTCCAACCCTGAGGAACCCATACTTGATCCCCGTTGGAAGGGACAAAAACGACGAGCGACTCCAGTCGAAGAGCTGGAGGCGTTCAAAGTTAATCCCAACAGCGAAGATCTTGAATTATTCATAGGATCTGAGCTCCCAGAGCCTTACAGATCCCGAATGAAAGAGTTCCTCACCAAGAATCTAGATGTCTTTGCTTGGTCTCATGCAGATATGGTGGGGATAGATCCAAAACATGCTTGTCACAAGCTGAATATAAACCAAGCCAGAAAGCCCGTCCATCAAAAGCGGAGGAAGTACGGCCCAGACAAATATCAAGCTTTAAATGAAGAAGTTAAAAAGTTGCTAGACAACGATCTCATCCGACAAGCACTCTGTCCACAATGGGTAGCAAACCCAGTACTCGTGAGGAAACCAAACGGGACCTGGAGGCTATGCATAGATTTCACGGATCTGAATGCAGCTTGCCCGAAGGACAATTTTCCTCTCCCACATATCGATCAATTGGTGGACAGCACTGCGGGTCACGAGATGCTAACATTCATGGATGCTTTTGCAGGGTATCATCAAATCCCAATGCATCCTGACGATCAAGAAAGCACAGCTTTTTATACTAACAAAAACTTGCTGTGTTGGAAGAGAATGCCATTTGGCCTCATAAATGCCGGAGCAACATACCAAAGGCTGGTGAACAAGATGTTCGATCAACAAATTGGAGACACGGTTGAAGTCTATGTAGACGATATCGTGGTCAAAAGTCCCAGGAAGGAGGACCATCTTCAACATCTGACTCAAGTGTTCGAAATTCTTCGACACTATAACATGAAGTTGAATCCAAAGAAAAGCAGCTTTGGAGTCCACTCAGGGAAATTCTTGGGTCATCTTGTTAGCCAGCGGGGAATTGAGGCCAACCCTTCAAAAGTTAAAGCCATCCTGGATATGCTACCACCACGTTCGGTGAAAGAGGTGCAAAGACTCACCGGGTGCCTAGCAGCATTAAACCGGTTCATATCCAGGTCAGGGGATAAGTGCCGTCCATTCTTCGAGGCCGTCAAAAAAGGGAAGTTTGCATGGACTAACAACTGTCAAGCGGCCTTCGATCAACTTAAAGACTACCTGGGAGATGTCAAAATCCTATCAAAACCAATCCCAGGAGAAAAGCTCTTTCTATACTTAGCCGCATCAGAAGTTGCCATCAGTTCTGTTTTGGTGCGAGAGGACGGCAAATTCCATCAACCAATCTATTACGTCAGCCAAGCTTTACACGAAGCAGAGATCAAATATGCCCCGACCGAAAAGCTGGCATATGCTTTGGTTATGAGCGTGAGAAAGTTACGACCATATTTCTTTGACCATCAAGTCGAAGTTCTAACAACTTTCCCGCTCAGGCAAATTCTCCATCGTCCCGACACTGCAGGTCGTCTCTTAAGATGGTCACTAGAGATTAGCCAATTCGGAGTGACCTATGCTCCTCGAACAACGATCAAAGGGCAAGCATTAGCCGACTTTATAGTCGAACTAACTTTCCCACCAGATCCGACGAGAGGACTTGATCATCCTTGGCATCTCTATGTGGACGGATCATCAACCAACATAGCCTCGGGGGCAGGAGTAGTATTAATAAGTCCAGACAGACAAGTATTCACCTCGGCGATCAGATTTGGTTTCATGGCAACCAACAACGAAGCTGAGTATGAAGCTCTTATTGCTGGTCTCCACCTATCACTCGCAGTTGGTGTCAGACGCTTACAAATATTTGGCGACTCACAATTGATCGTGAACCAAGTCCGAGGTGAATACGAAGTAAAAGATGATCACATGATCGAATATCAGCGGATTGTTGCTCACCTGATGTCCATGTTGCAGCAAGTTTTCATACAGCAAATTCCAAGGACGAGCAACACTCAAGCAGACGCGCTTGCTCGACTAGCAACAAGTGAAGGCCCCGTAGAGTTGGCAGATATTATAGTTACAAAGATGAAAGATCCATCAACAGTAAGCTATAATGTCAATCAACTCGACGATCAAACCAGTGAAAAAGAAGACTGGAGAACAAGTATAGTCAAATACTTGAAAAGTGGGGAAAAACCAAACAATCCTTTTGAAGCTGCCAAGCTAATAAAGCGAGCCGCCAGATATACTCTGGTAGGCGAGCAACTCTTCAAAAGGGGAATATCAATCCCACTTCTCAAATGTTTGCCTAGGGGGCAAGGGCAAGCGGTACTCGAAGAGATACATGCTGGAGTATGTGGAAATCATACTGGGGGGCAAGCTTTGGCATACAAGACAATCAGACAAGGCTATTATTGGCCGACTTTACGTCAAGACGCAATCAAAAAAGCCAAGACTTGCCATCAATGTCAGATTTTTGCCCCAGGTATCCATACCCCGGCTCAAGAACTTGTGTCAGTATACAGCCCATGGCCTTTTGCAAGATGGGGGATGGATATCATTGGTCCTTTCCCGGCTGGAGTTGGAAATGTTCGATTCGCCGTCGTGGCAGTCGATTATTACACAAAATGGGCGGAAGCAGAGGCCATGGTGAATATCACACAGCAGAAGATGATCAACTTTATTTGGAAGAATATTGTCTGTCGTTTTGGAGTTCCACAGGCAATTGTGACAGACAATGGTCCACAATTTGATGGACAAGAGTTGAGAGAATTCTGTACGAAGTGGGGGATCAAGAAACATTACTCCACACCTTATCACCCCCAGTCGAATGGACAAGTTGAAGCTGTGAATAAAATCATAAAGCATACATTAAAAGTGCGACTGGCGGAGAGTAAAAGCAGTTGGTCTACAGAACTTCCGGAAGTCTTATGGGCATACAGAGTTTCTCCCAGGTCTAGCACCGGAGAAACACCCTTTGCGATGGCTTTCGGGACAGAGGCTGTAATACCAATTGAGTTAAAGGCCACTACATTTAGGACGACCAACTTTGATGAACAGGCGAACAACTCTGCTCTAAATGCTGAATGGGATTTGCTCGAAGAAAAAAGGTTGAATGCCGAGCTAAAAAATGCCACATACAAGCAGCGAGCAGAACGTTACTATAATTCCCATGTAAAAGTTAGGGAATTCAGAGTTGGAGATTTGGTTCTAAGAAAGTTGCTCGCCCAATCTCCAGGTGTATTGGGACCAACTTGGGAGGGCCCGTATCGTATAACAGAAAGATACATCAATGGCGTATACGATATTGAGGACATGGAAGGCAAGCCGACCCAATACTCCTGGAATGCTGTACATCTAAAGAAGTACTATCAATAAAGTTGGGCGAACAAATGTCTTGGGGGGCAAGGGATGCGTATGAGCTGAAGGAAGGCTAAGAAGGCTAAAAAACCTGCCTAATTTTTTAAATTTTCTTAAGTATAGATTCAAAAGTTGCTCGGCATATTGTATAGTCTGGTGCTAGTGCTTTTGGTTTTATAAATAGTGTTGCTCGGCAAAAAATATTATAAGCGAGCAAGTTTTAGTTTGTGTTTAAAGCTGTTCGTCAGATTGTATATGATAGTGATGGACAGTCTTACAACACTTGAAATTACTTTGCAATGTAAATATAATAGTTGTTCGTCAAAAAAAGGAAAAGTCCAAAAGCTCGAGGTACAAGTCCATTCAAAGGTTGTTCGTTTTACAAATGGACAGAACCTAAGGACCAAAGCCACTTAAAGGTTGTTCGTTTTTTAAAATGAACAGAACCTAAGGCTGAACCCTGATTCCACTGAAGGCAGGTTCAATTCGAACAAAAGCCCAACATTATATGTTATAATTGTAAAGGCATTGACAGAAATGTAAAGGCAATTAACATATATAAGAAAATGAGCGAACATGAGAAAGACATTTTCCATTAAAGAAAGGCATTAAGCCTAAAAAATAGTACAAGCTGGAAGCAGCCATTACAAGTACTACAAAAAGGGACGAGCAACTACTACAAAAGAGATGAAGAAAAAGCTAAGTCCTAAAAACTACTGCTGTTCGGCGGGAGGAGGATCTTGAGGTTGCTCGGCAGAGGGGTCGACAATCAAGTCCCGAGCAAGGTCTTCAGCCGCCTTATCCTCCGCTTCTTTAGCACTTTGCTCGTCCGCGGCAGCCGGTTCATCTTCTTGCTCGCCATCATCAACAATTGGTGGAGGATGAGTGATGGTGATGCTGGGGTCGAGTTTATCCAGTTTAACCCCCAGCACGGCCAAATCCGCCAATTGGATTTTGACGTTGTTCGGCGGAGGATAGTTCTCGAGGAACTCATTCAAATCCTTAGCCATCTCCTCCACCATCTCCTTGTAGTCATAGGCATCAGCCGTACGGATGCTGTCCGCGTAGGCGCAAATATATCCAAGGTTGGAGATGGGGACGGTGCGAGTTTGAACCTCCTCTTCAAGTTGCTCGCGGGTGAAGAGGTTGGCTTCTGCTTCCCGGAGGCGAGCATTCTCCGCCTCAAGCTCAGCAATTCTTTGTTCGGCCGAAGTCAATCTCTTCTCTCCCTCGCCGAGCAAATTCTCCTTATCCATTAGCTCTTTGGACATGGCCTGAATCTCTTCAAGGCGCTTGTGCTCAGCATCAATGTAAACATTGATCTGGTTGTTAAGGCGAGCAATCTTGGCCTCGTATTGGCTCACCAGGCCATCTTTTTCTTCAGAAAGCTGCCGAGCAGTACTCGCATATTGGCGGGCAGACTTTTCTTGCTCGGCGACTTGGGTGATTGCCCTCTGTGCAGTAACAAGGCCGTTGGCGACGAGCATCATCGAGAGATGGAGATTGTCCATCTGCCCCTGCTGAAGGATGGCCTTGTCCAGAGGACGCGTCCAGGCCCGGGCGACCAACTCCGTCGCCTTGCGAACATGTTCGCCAGGAATCTCCCTTATGTTTACGGGAGTCTTCGAGCAAGCGTACTGGTGTACAACACTTGCTCGGCCGGGATAATCATCGGCACGGTATCTGCAAACAAAAAAGCAATTGATACTTAGAAAAATAAAAAAAATGGATGAAAGTTGTTCGGCAAGAGAGGATAGATACTTACTCGGCAAACTTCCGATCATCCCATCCTAGGAATGTAAGGTCTTCTGGGCCACGGGGTGAGCCTACATCTTTGCTCGCTTTCCCCAACCTTTCCGTGGGCTCCCCAGAAGAACGCCTTATAGCATCCTCTTCGTGGCGAGCATGACCTTCGCCCACCTTTTCTTTCCCCTTGTCGGGGACATCTCCGGCCAGTGGGGTCCCATCTGCCTTCTTAAGGCGCTTACCACCGCGAGGTGGGGAGACGGGAGGAGACCGAATTTGAACTGGGGGGGCAGCCGGACGTGGAACTTTAGCCCCCTCAGGCTTGTTCGACATGGCGAGCACAGTTTGTGGAGGGTCCCCTCTCCTTTTCTTCCCTCTTGGTGGCCCCATTTCAAGGACCTTCTGCTCAAGAAGAGCGTAGCTTGGGGGAACGGCGACTGTTACTTGCTCGGCTAAAAAAAAAAAAAAAAAAAATTAAAAAAAAAAAAAAGACGAGCAAGTTAAACATGTTAACGACGAACAAGACTTGAGCAGGGAGTTAGGAATTTCCATACCAGGGGGCACCTCAGCTTGAGCCTCCAAATGATGTGGGTAAGTCAAAAGGCGAGCAGCTTTTTGACACCTTGATCGGCAGAGATAGTCTATAGTTCTATCTGCTTTATTGCGGAGGCCGACCAAGCACGAAGTAAACAGGAACTCGGAGTTCAACTCCTCCTCTTTCGAATCCCACTTGGGTAGACGAGGGCCTGCAAACAAACAAAAAAAGTTAAATTAGAACAACTGTCCAAAGGCGAGCAAGAATTGAACTTACGTTTCAGTTTTCCATAGGCTGCTGGAGAATTTATTCGTCCAGGGCCGCCGTGTGGATCGGAAGATGCTCGCCAGTCACCCCCAATCCAGAAGAAGTGTTGCTTCCAGTCACGAATCTTGTTCGGCACTTCTTCTACCATTTTCAACCCAGTCCTGGCCTTGAGATAGTAATAGCCTTCTTCTCCCAAGGGGCAGCTTGTAATTGTCATCAAATAATTGATCTCTTCCGCAGTAATCCGATCAACATAACCCTCCAGGGCGAACAAACACATGGAGCCCAGAAGGTTCATCCACCCAATTGGAGTAATTTGGGTGATGGCCAAGTTGGTCGCCTCCAAGAATCGACCAACAATGGGTGGAAGAGGCAGCTTTAGCCCGGCGATTAAAGTGTGAATGTTGATCGCCGTGCATCCTGGAGGTGGACGATCAGCTCTTTCCCTCCTCTGAGGAGCCCACATGTGAATATCAAATGGGATCTTATATTCCTTTCGGATGGAGTCCAGTTCATCTTCGCGAACAACACTTTTTATCTTGCTCGCCTGGAATCCAGTTTTCACCTTATCCATTATTTGTCTCTGGGGACGGGAAAAGCTGTTCGCATATCGTTCAGCGTATGCTCGCCATTCAAATAGACGAGCAACCCCAGCTGGGATCTCACTTTCTCGCATCTTTGGGGATGGAAAATTGATGCTCTCCAAGAACTCGCGAGTGAGTTCGTTAAGGTCTGGATCTCTAGATTCGGCAGAAGACGAAGAGCTAACGTCCAAATTGTTGTTCGCCGCAACTACTAATTCCCTCCCAGATGGGCCCGCACCGGTGTCCTCCACAGAGCGAACAACTGAATCCACGTGATGATCCGACGCCGAAGAGATTTCGAGGGGAGGTTGATCGATGGGGACCGCAACGGGAAAAAGGGGATCTAGAGTCTCCTCAGTTTTATTGCTCGATTGCGAAGACATAGAAGAGGAAGAAAAATCCAAACGATGGTAGAAAGAGTTGCAGACGGCGGCGCTATCCCGGAGAAGACGGTGGAACTCGAACCCACACGGCGGCGGCGATGGCGTTTCCGAGAGAAAAAGTAAAGAAGAAGATAGGAGAAGAAGAGTAACTACCTTGGAGTTGAATTTTGAGGCCAAATACGGTGGAACGGACGCCGGAAAGCTCGAAATCGCCGGAGGAAGGAAGGATTCGCCGGAGCACTGTTGCAAGAGGGGGAAAAGTGGGAAAAATTTCAGTTTTCCCACTATTTATACCCCAAGCAAAAGCGGGGTCCCAGACGAAATTTCCCAAAAGCCCTGGGGCCAAATTGAGAGATAACGGGGTAATTTCCATACAAGTTCAAAAATTTAGGGACCTATATGTAATTATAGAGGCGCGTGGCCTCGGGATTGCTCGCGCGTGGGCGGCGCACAGCCATGCCGCCCACGTCATCTTCGTACAACTCCCAGACCTTGGGAAGACGAAACGACAGATCATATGTTGCTCGCCCAAGCCAATGATGTTCGCCCCAACCCTCATCATTTTGATATCCTAACTATAGTTGCTCGCCACAAAATTGCTCGTCTGGGGCAACATATAGCCAGGATAGGGGGCAATTGTTGATAGGCGAACATAAGTCAATAAATGGCGAACAAGGATTAAAGCTACATCAAGGATTATGAAGAACCAACCTCAAATCAAGGGTAATCAACAAAGAAAATCAAGTTGGGGTGCATCTACCAATTTTAGAGGTGTAAAAAGTGACGAACAACTCCCCGACAAACAACTAATGGACGAACAGGAATTCATGCCCGAGACCAAGAATGAGTCAACTGTGAAGTCATCAATGACGAACAACTTGGTCAAACCATGATACAACAAATAGCCAAGGAGGTGTGTACAAGTGAACAAAGGACAAAGATCCCAAAGCCAAGCTGAACAAAGCCATAAGGCGAGCAACTTCCAAAGTACAACCTCAAGAGGCGAACAACTTTCAGTTGGAGAGAACAAGATCAATTAAGCCGACCTAGACGAACAACAGTGAGTCCGAGATAAGGACCAAAGAAGACTTTGTAGCTAAGGTTCAGCTTAGATAAGATCAAAGGGACACATGTCAAGCATGCAGGCTAGGGAGACCAAGAGTCTTGGACACCTCATGCTTGCTAGTCTCTATAAATAGTTGTTCTCCAGCTTACTTGAATAATTTTTAAATTTCAGACTAAAAAATACACACAAATACACCCAAACTCACACATACACGAAATAAGTCCAATTTCGACTACCGAATTTACAAATTCGATAAATCCAAACCCCGATTTACCATTTACGGTGGTAATCAATCACACGTTATTGATTGGTGACGTAAAAACGGATTAAAACAGCCACTAATCCTTACGATTAAATTCGTTCACCAACAGTAGAGGTCCACGAAGGACGCTGCGGGAACCACGCCGGCGGCCAGGTGGTCGCCCAGAAGGTTATCCGACAAGGATATTTCTGGCCCACCCTAAAGAAGGACGCAATCAACTACGCACGGGCATGCCACAAGTGTCAAATCTATTCACCGGCAATCCATCAGGCCCCAACCGAGCTCACCTCAATTCTGAGCCCGTGGCCGTTCGCAAAGTGGGGGATCGATCTCATTGGCCCTTTGCCTACGGCCCCGGGCAGCGTCAAGTACGCAATTGTCGCCGTGGATTACTTCACCAAATGGGCGGAGGCGGAATCACTGAAAACGATCGATCAGGAACAGGTTATCAGGTTTATCTGGCGCAACATAATCTGTCGGTTCGGCCTCCCACAGATAATCATTTCGGACAACGGGAAACAATTCGACGGACTAGAGATAGAAAGATTCTGCCAAAAGCACAAGATCAAGAGGTTGTTCTCGTCACCCTACCACCCCCAGTCAAACGGACAGGTCGAGGCGGTAAACAAGATAATCAAACATACATTGAAGACGAGGTTGGAGGAGAGCAAGGGAACATGGGCGAGCAAGCTACCCGAAGTGTTATGGTCATTTAGAACGACATGTCGTACCGCAACCGGGGAGACCCCTTTTGCTCTAGCCTTCGGAACAGAGGCAGTCATCCCGGCCGAAGTCATCATCCCGAGCCTCCGCACCTCACAACCCGTGGGGACCGAGAACGACCAGGCTATGCTAAACGAGTTGGACCTGCTGGAGGAGAGAAGGCTGTCCGCAGAACAAAGAAACATAGCTTACAAACGCCGGGCTGAAAAATACTTCAACTCGAAGATCAAGATCAGGGAGTTCGAAACCGGGGACCTGGTACTCCGACGGACGGTCGGGCAGCCCAAGGGGGCATTTGGTCCGAATTGGGAGGGACCCCTAAAGGTCTCCAGCCGCCTCGCCAATTGAGCCTACGAGCTGGAAAGCCTTGAGGGCAACCCGGCCCAATACCCTTGGAACGCCTCCCTACTCAAAAAATACTACCAGTAGGAGCTCATTGTAATCGCTACTCGAAGCGCAAATTTGTAAAAATTAATAAGCGGTTGTTGAATCAATCCCATCTTCGTGAAGTCGCTGCCCGATATTCGGCTATAGCACTTCATTAATTAATCTGTTGGTTAATTCTTTAAGCGGTTGGTAAAACAATCCCATCTTCGTGAAGTCGCTGCCCGATATTCGGCTATAGCACTTCATTAATTAATCTGTTGGTTAATTCTTTAAGCGGTTGGTAAAACAATCCCATCTTCGTGAAGTCGCTGCCCGATATTCGGCTATAGCACTTCATTAATTAATCTGTTGGTTAATTCTTTAAAGCGGTCGTTAAATCAATCCCATCTTCGTGAAGTCGCTGCCCGACATTCGGCTATAGCACTTCATTAATTAATTCGTTGGTAAATTCTTTTGGGCAATCGGTAAAAGTCACTACCCGACATTCGGCCAGAACACTACCCTTTATTATTTATTATCCGATTACGTTATTTACGTTATTTACCCGGCTGGGAAACTAAAAGTTCGAGGAGACAAAGCGAAATGAAGGGCAACGTAATTTCATTGAGGAAAAGAGAAAATACAAGACGGCCAGCGGCCAGCAAACTTAACAAAACAAAAGAAAAGAAAAAATCATGGATGCGCCTCGTCCACCGCCCCCAGGTCCCCATTCGCCTCCTCGTCGGCAAGCGGGTAAAGGAAGGTCGCCGGGTCGCCAAGGAACGACAGATCCAGCCCGCGATCGACCAAGTCCTTAAGCGTGATATCATAGTCCGGGGATGGAGGATTGGACTCGACATAACTCTTCAAATCGGCCAGAGGCCCGGAGTAATCGGCCTGGGGATTCTGGCGGAGTAGGGAGCGAATCGAGTCGGCGTAAGCATTGATGTACACCATGGACCCAGCCGACTCGCCCTCATCGGCCAATCGGGCACGCTCGGACTCCAGGCGCCTCTCCGCCTCCGCCGCGAGAGCCTCCTTGGCTTGGCGGACTTCTTCAGCCGTCCTCGCCTCGGCCTCGGCGCGCTTCCTCCTCTCCTCCTCGATGACCCCCTCTAGTTCAGCCCGACTCGCTCGGCCGGCCTCCAGCTCTTCCCGGAGCTTCTTGTTCTCCTCTTCCAGGCGGGTAGCTTCGTCCCGCTTCGTCTAGAAGACTGCCCTGTAGGAGGAGGCAGTCCGCATCTCCCTCTCGTATTCGAGCATAATGCCCTCCATGGCAATGGCGTTGCGGGAGGTACGGATGGCCGCCGCCCTCATCCGATCGGCGAGCGAGACGGTCCTCGCGGCCTTCTGGCAGTTGAGGGTCCAGGACCGGGGAAGATTCAGCACGGCGCGGCGTAGTTCCTCCGGCCAAGACTCGGGCACGGCCTCCGAGTACGGAGGTTCCTGCGAGCGCAGGAATTGAAGAACCTCGGGCGGGGGCAGAGGCTCAGGCCTGCGTGAACACGGGAAGAGAAGACATGTTAAAAATCCTACATCACAAAAACGACTAGAAAACTTAGAGAAGAAAGCGCAATACTTACGTGAGGTTATTGCCCCAGCCCAAGAATGAGAAGTCGCTGCGATCGCGGGCAGGGGAGGCCAGGCCCCCTAAAGTCGCCTCGACGGTGCCGGCCACGAGCCCGCCAGTCGCCGGGTCCAGGTTGACCGTCACCATGGCCGGGTCGACAGATGTCTGGCCTTCGACCCGGGCCTGCTTGTGTGGGCGCTGCCCGTCTGCCGGGGAGGAGGATGTCGGGGGCACCGGGGCCGCGGGCGGGCTGCGGATCACCACCCCGGCGGCACGGACGGCTCCCCGCTTCGCCAGCTTGGCCAAGGCATTCTTCTTGGGCGCCATGTCGACGGTCTCCTCGGACGACTCGACGTTTACGATCGGGATAGCTGCCTGGCCGGCCTCGGCTGCGGTCCTTGGGGAAACTGCCGGGGAGGTCGATGGCGTGGAGGATTCAGCCGGGAAGCGTTGCTCTGCGAGAAGAGTGACAAGATTAGAAATCGAGAAGCGAGAACGAGTATAAGGAGAGTCGGGTAGGAAAGAGTCTTACCACCGAAATCCAAATGGCGCGGGAAAGTCTGGAGTCCGGAGAGCCTTCTGTACTCGTCGTCGTTGAGAAGTTCGACGTCGCGGTTGTCCACGCTCTCGGATCTCACCAAGGCAAGCGCCTGCCTGAAGTCGTCGGTCAGGTCGGCTTGATTTGGTACCGCGCAACCTGCACAATGAAAGAAGAATTAGATCAGTACTAAGAAACGAAGAAAAAATCAGTATTTACCTCGACGGTTGCACTCCCGATATTCTCGTGGAACCGGGATGGTGTGCCCGTCTATGCCAACGCTCTCCCAGGCGCCGCCGACCCACCACCACCTTTCCTGCCAGTGCGTCACCTTCGTCGCGATGCCGAAGACAATGGCATCTCCACCCCGGGGCTTCACGGAGTAATACCCATGGTTCATCCGCCCGACCGAGGCCACGGTGTAATATAGGTAGTTGAGCTCGGACGGAGTGGGCATACGGTGCAGCCCGCGCCGACCAAGAGCGACCATTGCCCCCAGGATGTAGCTCCACCCATTCGGGGTGATCTGGGTGATCGACAGATTCCAGGCCGCGAGTAGCTTGGAGATGGCCGGGTGAAGCGGGAAACGGAGCCCGACATGAAGGGTGTCCGCATTTATGGCGATAAGGCCTTCCGGAGGCTGGTCGGCCCGTTCATTCTCCCGGGGAGCGTAGAAAAAGACGTCGGAAGGCGCCTGGAAGGTCCAGTACAACTCCTTCACGTCGGCGTCCGGGGGAAGGCAGCTGGGGCGGCGAGAGGCCCCAAAATCAGTATCCTGGGCCTCGAGATATGCGCGGGGAGGGCGCTTTCGCACGAACCGGCTCATATACTTCGAGTGGTCGAACCCGATTAGCCGGCTGTCCGCGTAGTCTATTTGGTCGGGCACGGCTTCCCGCTCGAACAAGAAATCTTCCGCCCGGGGCGGGTAGGCGGAGACCGGGGAAACGCTTAGGGCTTCCCCCTCTCGTTGGGGGCTCATCCCCTCCAAATCGTCCGCGAAGGCATCCACATCCGTGGAATTTCCCTCGCCCTCTCTGGCGGCGGCGCGGGACGTTCCTTCCCCGGCCGGTTGGAAAGGCCTCTCGGCATCAGCGGCGGCACGGCGGCGGAAATGATAAGCATCGGCGGCGCCGAGGTTCTCGACGGAGTCGCTCATGACGAAAATAAAGTAAGAAGGAGTGTCGATGAAAGAAGCAAGAAATTACCTTGGGACTCAGGAAAGACCGCCGGAATCTGGGGAGTTTGCCGTAATCTGAGGAATTCGCCGGAAAACTTAAAAATCCTTAAGGGGGGCACGAGTTTGCAAGAGAGGGAAAATGAGAAAATGGGCTGGGAGCCCCTATTTATAGAAGAAAAAGGAGGGACTAAACAGCAAAAAGACGGGGTCGGAAATGGAATAAAACAAAGGTCTGGGGGGCGCGTGGGGGTCACGCGCGCAACGGTTGGGGAGCAGGTTCGGCGGACGTGACCCCTGGATTTCTGCGCATCAGTCACGCCATCCCGTGACGTCAGCAGGCGCGGCAGACGAGGCGTCGTCTCGGAAATCGAAACGTCGCCCCCAAAATTCAAATTCGAAATCGAAATGGTCTGCAATTCGACCAGCCTGCCACCCGATGACTGCGGCCCCCCGATGTCGGGCTGGTGGGGCAATTGTTACATACGATATTTCACTACCCGATCCATCGGGTATCGGATACAGGCCCCTCGCTGTAGCGGGCTCGGAGGAGAACAGTCTTTCGACCGGTCAGACAGACGGGCGGGAACCCAGAGGCTGCCCGACATAAGACTGTGATCGGCCGGGAAGGATACTTAATCCACATGCCCAGATACCGGGCGGCCAGCGACGAGCCCCTGTGGATGTACTCTACCCGCCTGCCCGCAAATGGCCAACCGGGGCATTTTCGCCCGGGCTGGATTCTCGGTACCCAAGTACCCGTCTACCCGACCCCAGGCCACGCCAGCTGTGAGAGGACGTCGAGTGCCATCAATCCAGAGGATGTGACAGGGTCAAAGAGGGCAGTTGAGGTCAAGTCCAATCACCTCAGGGGTGACAGTGCCACGTGGCGTCTCCTCATTGGCTCATAGGGGAGGCTGTAGCCACTCATTACCTTCCAGCTAGGAGCAGGAGGAGTCCACCTACCAAGCTTGGGGAACCTCCACCTTGTACATTATAAATAGGGCTTTGAATGCCAATTTGTAGGACAC
The DNA here is from genome assembly GCA_947034835.1 of Ballota nigra. NCBI lineage: Eukaryota > Viridiplantae > Streptophyta > Magnoliopsida > Lamiales > Lamiaceae > Ballota > Ballota nigra. The sequence goes on from OX344720.1 coordinate 137,406,392, forward strand.
ATCACATTTATTGCAAAAACATACTTGAGAGCTCATTTACTCTCACATTTATTACTACCTGTCATCATTAATATCAAAATCCTACCCGTTAGGAACCCGGCAGCGAGACCAATCATAAATCGCTGTCAACACATATGTTCTAAATAGAATTTAACATGTTATCTACACTCTCCAAACATCTATTTAATTACCCAATTTTTCGTTGATTTATTCATAAAAGAAAATATTTTATTTAAAGACGAACCTCATAATATCTCATAATTGAAATGAATTCTTTTCTACTTATACAAGAGGTGTTTGCTTGCATAGGACTTTTGAACTTCTTTTCTTTTTGCTAAATAAGTTCCTAAAGAAAAATTTCGTACTTTTTTTTTTTCAGCACGTCCAAAAAAAATTCACATCCTTAAAATTGAAAATTCTCCATAAACTTTACTTCACAATATCTACAAATTTACACTTAGATGTCATTATATTTTGATCCACAAATACACAAAATTTAATCGATGTTTTTATATTAAGGTATAAAAATTTATAAAATCATCCCTCAAAATCTCAATCATTAATCATTTTTCTTATTTTGTATGTTGGCACCTATAAAAATTTTATGGGATAGAGGAACTAAAACATATATAATGGAAAAAAAAAACTCACTTCAATAAAAAAATAAATTTTTCTACCCGTTACCATAAGAATTTTTTTCATACCCATCACTCTTTGTCATCCTAAAATCCAACACTTATTTAGAATTATGTCTTATTACATACTATTTCATAAAATTATTAAGTATCTAATTCTTTTTGTTCATTTAATAATTAATCGGGTATATACAAATTTTTGTATTAAAATGGAAAAAAAAGGTGAGGAAAAATAATTTCTTTTATAAAATGAGTATTTTGTTTTTTTTTTTTTTTATCGTTTATAATTTCCTGTAACAAAATAACCAGAGACATGTGTAGGACAGTAGAGTCAACTTCCAAAAGTAAATAAATATTTGAAATAATAGTATTATTATTATAATTAAAAAGTGTGTCGGTGGCAACTGGCACGAGTGCAGGATTAACCAGACCACCAACTAATTAATGAAACATGATCATATAATATTACTTAATTTAGCTCTTTAATTACCATCATTATGCTGTAAAATATTAGTAAATTAAACGCTTGTTTATTGACTTCTCAGTTAAGTAATTTCCCAGTACGTTATAAGTGTCAGTCGATAATGATCTAATTATACTTTTTGTACTTTTCTATTAGCGTAATAATTACCATACTTTATACGATGCAATAAAACTCTTACACTTGGGCATAGGAATTTTGATGGGTCCCATATTTTCAAGGTCCTCAAATCTCAAAATATCTAAAATATTTATTATATATTGATAATCTTTAATATATATATTATATTTTAATATAATCCCTAAAATATCTCTTATATTTTGAATTCGGGGTAAAACAGGACACTTAATTTGAAACAAAATTTAAACTCTTAAACGACACTTATTTTGAATAGGAGGAAGTATTATACATTATTTTGTGTGTACAAACATAATCATATTTATTCATATATTTACATAAAAAAAATTCTTATTTTTAATTTGTATGCACAATAAGGTGTATAAATTTCTCCTTTTTCAGAAATTTTTAATTCGATTCGACCTGTGAGAAATGTGGGAATTTTTTGTATTTTTTAAAAATATACTAATACAATTACATGTGAAAAAATTTGTAGGAGTATAACTCATCTTATATATAATAAATCAAATAAAATCAATTAAAGCTGATCTTAAATTTTTTCTTATTAATTTGAGCAGATTATATTTTAGTCGACAGCCTACTTCTTTTTCATTTATATAAAATTGACATATGTTATCAATAAGAGGATGTAACAAGATTAAATATTTGTTCTTTAATCTTTATGACTAATTTATTGTTGATTAAAGGAAACGCTTAGCAGCAGTGAATTTTGGACTACTCAGCTGTTCAATAATTAAAGTAGGCCCAAGTTAATTTGAAGTGGGCTGATACTGCAGACCCATGTTATTCAATATTAAAATTAATTTAATCAAAGTAAAAAATAATTATTTTCTCTTGTTTGGAAGGATATATTTTATCGAATAAATACCAACCGATTATGTATGTGTGTGTCAATATAGTTGAATAAATATAGTTACATTTTTAATATAGATGAATAAATGTATATTTTTAATTATTCGTAAAATTTACTCCATTTGTTCATGAATCTTATTCTTCTTCGCTGTTAGCCACGGGAATTAATAAAACCTAATATTTTATTAAAAAGGTAGATAAATTTGGATATTGTGAAAGTATTATGAGATAATAAATTTGGATATTGTGAAAGTATTATGTGATAATAAATTTGGATATTGGATAAATTTGGATATTTTAAAAGTATTTATTTATAAGTGTTGTTTCATTAAAAAAATGAGAATAATTTGATGGACAATCTGATACTCCCTCTGTTTCAAAATAAGTGTCGTTCTAGAGATTTTAGGACAAATTAAAAATTATAAAATTTGACACATATACCCCCATATAATCTCTAAAAGATCTATTATATTTCGAATTTGAATCCAGGGTAGATCAGGAAAAAATAGTTAAAATGACATTTATTTTGAAAGAAACTTTAACATCTTAAACGACACTTATTTTAAATCGAAGGGAGTGATAAATTTGGTGGACGGAATGAGTAACCGTTACAAAATTATTTACCACTCGGTAACTCAATGAATTAAATAAATGTTATAAGTCTGGAAAAAGTTCGGTGCATGATTAAATACGAGGAGGTAAATGGAGTAATAGACAGACCATTATTCTACTTTTATTACCCCTATAATTTATAAAAATAGCAAAGCTCATTTATATCCCAACCAAAAAGATGTTTGCAATAATGAAATTCAGAGAGATTTATCATCTATAAGTAGAGGTTACTTATTTATTACTATTAGGAATAAGTGCAGGATAATTCAATACCAAACAACTTTTTACAAATTAATACAAAATAATTGAACAGAAGAACAAAAAAAGTACTACTATTACATTACATGCGAAATTGCAGGGAGAGACTAATTACATATAGGGAAAATGATTTTTTTTGTCCTATAACTTTACCCCTTTGTTATTTTCATCCTGTTGGCTTTTAAATTTTGATTTTAGTCCTATAATTTTTTCTTTTTTTTATTTCCGTCCTCCTGACTTTCAAATTTTGATTTTAGTCCTGTAACTTTACCTCTATTTTATTTTAGTCCTATAAGGGTTAGTAGGTTGTGGGACCAAAATAAAAAAAATATAAGTTACAGGACGAAAATCAAAATTTAAAAGTCTGCTAGGATGAAAATCAAAAGGAGGTAAAGTTACAGGACTAAAATCAAAATTTAAAAGTCAGCAGGACGAAAATAAAAAAGAGGTAAAGTTATAGGACAAAAAAATAATTTTCCCTTACATATATAATTGGATTAAGCACTCCAAGAACTCAAAATTTGGGTTTGAGTTTTTCATTAATTAGTCATGAGTTTTAAAGGAAGCCATTTGTTCCAAAAATGAACACGAATCCCCTATTTTACCTTAATTTTCATTTGCTGTTTTATAATTGTTAATTAATAGTATCAGTATGACATGACAAATTCATTAATAAACGGAATAAAATATGTGAAACGTTCTTACGCAAAACAATTCTTATGATCTCGGTCACTTTTTAGGTTCTACATTATGTTAGCTCAGTTGATTCTTGGGTGACAGATTGCTACAAGGACGCAGAATCGAGCCCTGACAGCTGCAGTGTGGGAGTTTTATCCCTCCAATGTGGGGGATAGCTCCTTGTGGGCATCAGACACTGGTCCTCCCACCTAATGGGCCGCTGAGTTACCATGATTTACCCCTCCACCCAATCCTGTCGGGCCAGGGAGTGAGAGCGAGGGCTTCGCTTTTTGCTACAAGACTTAGTCCCTGCCTCAGTAAATCAAGCCTAGATTTATCAACGTAATATATAATATAATTGTTACTTTTATTAATTATCACTTTTGAAATTTTATATATAATTAAAAAATATAAAATTTTGACGAATTTACCCTTAAAAATGAAACAAATGAGAAAGTGTGTGAGGAATTTTTTGGGAATACAATAGGTATAGGAATAAATTAGAGAAAACGTAATAATTAAATAAAAACAAATAATTTATTTAAAATAAAATTTAACTCCAAAAACAACAATTAATACAAAATGAAAGGAGTTTTAATGATCCAAAAGATACAACACACAATTAAGGTTATTATTATTATTATGCAGTTAATACGTTATACCTAATTTACAAGCTACAAGACCCATTCAAACTAATATGACTATTGTAAAAATTGCTAATAAAAAATTAATATTACTCTTTTTGTCCCGCTATAAATTTCTCATTTTTCTTTTTTGAATGTCCACGATGAGTTTATCATTCTTTAAACAACAAAAAACAATACGTACTTCATAAATTAATAACACTTTATTTTTTCACAATTCCCATTACTTTTATACAAAAGTTAACATATGATTCATCATATATTAATAAACAATAATTTTTTAAACAAAATGAAACTTATAGCGGGATGGAGGGAGTATTATTTAATTCATAAATTATACTCCCTCTGATTCATTTTTTATTATCCGTATTACCATAAAAGGAAGATTTTTTTTTTCCACTTATCTAAAATAACAAAAGACAAACACTACTCCTTTTAACTTACCCCTTATAAACATCATTTATTTACCCTTATGCCACTACTTTATCAACTTTATACCCACAAATACTAATAAACAACTCTTACACCTTTTAAAAATCTACTTTATACCCACAAATACTAATAAACAATTCTTTTTATTAAAACTCGTGTCATTTTCTTATGGAAAATCAAAATCGAATTAGAGGGAGTAACATACTAACATGCACTTAAATGCATATTATACACTTGGATTTTAAGCTTAATTTTCATTTCAATTTTGATTTTTTTTCAAAAAAAAAAAAAAAACACAATAAATTGTATATGTATATTTTTTTTCAGTTGAGAATTTAGTGATTAGTTCTTGAGTTATCACTTATTAGTATTTTTTTTTTCCAAAATTTAAATATATATCATGTAATCCATGCACAGTCATAATCAAACTGGATTACAACTTACAGGATATGCGCCACCTCTTCGACCTCATAATCAGGGATCAGTGGATCACCACCACCCCCTCTCTCTCTCTCTCTCTCTCTCATACATATACTTACAAAATATATGTGTATATATACATAAATAACCAGCCACGCAGCAGACAAAAACCAAATACAGTACCAAATTACACCTCCCACTCTTCTTCTCTCTCTTCCCCACTTTCCATTTCCCCTCTTCCTTTCCCTCACTAGAAAAAAAAAAAAAACTCTTTTCTTTATCCTCACTTCACACTTACTTTCTTTAATTTTCAAACCATTGTGGACTAATTCTCTACATTATCTTCTCTCTTTCTCGCTCTTGATCCTAGATTTCAGCTCTCTCTCTCTCACATACACACACTGAGTTTTTCTCGAAATGACTGACAGAGTATACCCATCAACCAAGCCAAACGGCGCCGCCACCCACCCCACCCCCGCCGCGGCGGCGGCGCCCACCGTCAATCCCGCATCGACCAAAACCCATCCCTACAACCCCAATCGCCACCCCTACCGCCCTAACCCCGGATCCCGCCGCCGCCAGAAGCACCGACAATTCAGCTGCCGCCGCTGCTGTTGCCTAACCTGCTTCTGGTCAATTCTCATCCTGATTTTAGTCCTCCTCCTCGCCGTCATCGCCGCCGCCGCTTTCTACGCCCTGTACCACCCCCACAACCCTGTATTCTCCGTCACATCCCTCAAAATCGCCGCCTTCAATCTCACCACCACCCCCTCCGACGACTCCACACACCTCACCACCAGAATCAACATCACCCTCTCCGCCAAAAACCCCAACAAAAAGATCATATTCACCTACGATCCGATGTCGATTGCCGTGAAATCTCAGTCAGTCATTTTGTCGAACGGCTGGTGTGCAAACTTCACAAACTCCCCCGGAAACATTTCCGTGATCCACACGGTAACAACGATGAGCTCGCAAGTACTCGATGCCGACTCGCTTAACTCGCTGAACTCGGATCTGAAGCGGAAAAAGGGCTTGCCGATGGAAATCGTTTTGGACACAATGGTGGGGGTGAAAATGGAGAAGCTGAAGATGAAGAAAATTGGGATCAGGGTAAAATGTGAGGGCATTCATGGGTTTGTGCCCAAGGGTAAAAAGGTCATTCCGGCTGTGGCCAACACCGCCAATGCAAAATGTAAGGCGGATCTCAGAATCAAGATCTGGAAATGGACCTTTTGATTTTTTTTTTAATTGATTTGGGTTTTCATTTTTTATTATATTTTTCTTTTAGCTAGGGCATTGGTATTATACTATTTTTTTTATCTGCATTTTCTTTTGGTTATTTTTGCAATTTGGAAAATTATTCTGGGGTGTTTGTTGAAGAACCCTGAATATTTAGTGGAAATTCATGGAGAAGTTCTTTTATTATAACTTATAAGTGAGAAATAGAGGGGTTAGTATGTAATTTGCATTGTTATTGTTTTCTGTTTTCCTTATTTTTTTATTGAGAGAGTATTAATCTCAACAATTTTTTAAATTTTACTAGAGATAATTAATAGGGATAGAGTATTATATTGTTTCTATTCTATTTATGCATAGAAATGTAATCTTGATTAAAATTTAAGGAAAAAAAATCACTATTCTCGTTCGTCACTAAATATTTATAGTTAAGTCTTATGATGAATGGCTTCATAGGAATATCAATACTTGACTTTTTAAATGAATGGGAGAAAAGCAAAATTGCCCAAAATTTAAAGGGCACTTGATTTTTGTCCTACTTTTTAAAAAAGATGTTTTTTGCCCAAAACATTTTGGCAAAAAGCCAACCTTTTGCCAATATTTTTTGGGCAATATACATCTTTTGTAAAAAAAGGGGTCAAAAATCAAGTGCCCCCTTAAATTTCTAATTGCATGGTTTTTTTATATTTGTAAATTACAAATGTCATTTTATAATTAATTATTTGTTGCAAGTTAATGAGCATTAATCCAGCATAACTAAGGATAACATTAATGAAAAAGTCAAAACATAGTAATTTTTTATGCTATTAACCCCACTATGATTTTATATCTTGGTTACAAATTATATAGCGTCGTTAATAACAATTTATTAATTTTTTCTTAATTAAGCAAAACAATTTGTAATATATAAAATCGAATTGATGTAGTTACAAAAGTTGCAACAACCAACTCCCATCATTCACATGGAGTAGAGGGGAAAATAAAATAATTTTTTTTTAAGAAAATAAAACCTAATAGTAAATTCAAGAAATCTTGTTCCACCGAAAGGAAATTGATTTTTTTAATTAAATATTATAAAATAAAGCAAGAAACTAGGATGAAGGAAGGAATAAGAAGGCCTGTACTGGTTATTAAATTCGACGAGAAGAAGATCTCGTTACTTTGCCATAAGAAAAATGTGTATACATAATAATATAATTATATTCAGCTAATTTTCTATCAAAGAATTTGTAGATATTATTAAAATTTTCGAATTAGGTAAATAAATTAAGCATTCATTATTAATACTTTGTTTGTGTCATCTGTGGACAACATAACGGTAAGTAAAGGGGGTCAAATTAAATTAAATAATTTCTGATTACAAATAATGATCATATCTAGTTGTTTCTTTTAATCTAAGTCTGTCTTGAGGTGATAGATGAGTACATCAAATTATAATTTTACTATTTAAAAGTAAGATTGGATTCTATTTTTAATTGAATAAATGAGTTTAATAAATGTTATGTATGATAAAATGTGATCTGTAAGATGATGGGACTTAAACAAGGACTGCCCAGCGATTTTTTTAAGTATATTATATAAATTAAAAATATTATTTATTAGAAAATAAATAAAATTATTTTAATCTTTTTTTAATAATTATTTATTAATTTTATTAATTATCAATGATGCAAATGTTATGTGATGTTAAAAGTAATTCAACAATTTTATTTTCTTCATCATTCAATCATCACTTAATTATTTTATATGTCATTAATTTTACACTCACAAACAACCACTTAATTTGTAAATGAATCATATCATACTCTAAAATATTTTTATTTTATCTATTTAATTTTTTAAAAATCTATCAAACAAACCGCTATACTTTTTTTTAAGGACGATGGGAGTACTAACTTCCATTTGATCGATTTTTATTAATAAATTATATATTTTGATAATATTAATATGAGATGAATATCTCCCAAGTCCCAAGTGCATACCGGCACATTCAAGATAAATGTTCAAATATTTATATTACTTTATTTTATATTATAAAATAAAATCAAAAGAACTTCTTAAAGAAAAAAATGGATTGTTTTGGAAAATAATACGAGATAATTCAGTATGATCGTGGATTTAAATCACATGAAAAACTGGTGATTAGTTGTGGTTATTTTTCTACAAATGTCAGTTTGATAATGAGTTCGGCCCACTTGGAAAATTGAGGACGAATTGGAAAAATATTTAAAATAAGGAATAATTATAAAATGGTTTAAAAATGAATTATAATTATTAATTGGTTCAAAAAATATAACATATTTTTTTTATAAATATGTATCCATCCAATTTTTTAAAATCAATTTGTAACCACTATATAAATGTCCCTTAAAAAATATGGGTACCACATAGAATTGTGGCAGGAATAGTAAAAAAAAATAAAAATAAATACTCTCTCCGTCTTTATTAATATTCACACTTGTGTAAGCACATGTTTTAAGAAAAACTGTTTTATTACCAATGAATGAAGAGTGTTTTGAATTAAAGTAAGTAGTGTGAGAGTGTTTTATTTTTGGGGCTTGAATATAATTGTGAGACATCTCATATAGCAAAGTGTGAATATTAAGAGAGAAAGGAGGAAGTACTATTTAAACTAGTAAAATGAATTTTTTTATAAAAAAAAAATTGATTTTGTAATAATAATAATAATTATTATTATTTTAAGAAAAGAGTTGAATCTGAGGAGAAAAAAGAAATGGGAAGGATAAAAAACATGAAATAATGGGAAATCGATTTCTGTGTTTCACGTGGCTGTAATGGTTTCCTAGATCTGTCGAGGAAAGGGAGTTGGTATATGTCGGTTTGTTTATACCTTTTTTTTTTTTCCTTTCCTTTTAAGCTAATTAATTTGCTTATACTGCATTAATTTGTTGTACAAATCCTTTTTTTTTTTTTTAACATCAGTATAGTATAGTGATGTTCAATTAGACCAACGCATCTAATGTGAATGGGCTAACAAATGCATAACAAAATAATTAAAAAGACTTTTTCTAAAAAAAAAATTATGAAAAAGACAAATGTCTCATTTAAGATAGTTAAAAATCAGAAAAAAATACGTAAAAATTAAAAAAATAGATTAATTTCATATAAATTCACAACCTCTATGTTTAGTATCAATTTAATCACTAACTTTTAGATTTTTATATAAAAACTCAACATTTGACATTGTTGCAATTTAATACACATTTTTTTTCTTTCGGCCGACAACCGATGACGTGGCTTGCCGGAACGCGTGTCATCTTGCCACATAGGATTACACATGTTTACTTTATTTATTTTTTAAATCCACATGACAAGTAATACTTACAATTTAAATAACACATTTCTACTTAAAATTAAAATATCAACCAAATAAATTGAACAACAACCAACATAAACTGTATGTAATAATTGTCCTTACATTTTTAGTTTTTGAGATTTATTTGGTTGCTATTTTAATTTTAAGTAGAACGATGTTATTTAAATGGTAAGTGTTAATTATGATGTGGATTTAAAATATAAATAAAATAAACATGTATAATCCTACATGGCAAGATGACACGCGCTCCGGCGAGCCACGTCATCGGTTGCCGGCCAGAAGAAAAAAAAACGTGTATTAAATTGCAACAGTGTCAAAGGTTGGGTTTTTTTTACAAAAATTTAAAAGTTCGTGATTAAATTGATACTAAGCATAAAGATCGTGAATTTATATGAAATTAACCCTAAAAAAAAGGCCAGTGAATAAATGTGTAAAATTACCCATAATTTAGTTCTGTTCATCAAAGTAATAGTTAGTGATTGTTCAATGTTGTTGAAAAATATTTTCATATGGATCTATTTGTGGTGGCCGTTAAAATCAATATCTATCAAATATAAAATCAATGAACAAGAATGAAGAACTCATGAGTTTTGAATTTTTGTATGAATGTGGTGATAAAAAAAAATGAAAATTCTCTATAATGGAGGTGGTGAGTCTGATGACCCTCTATTTATAAAAGTTGATCCTTAAATGACAAAAATGATCACAAGCTTAACTCAACCCTTTATTTTAAGATTTATTACAAATGTTGGTCTAATTATTAATACTAGATTTATTTTACATTAAATGCTCTTGTCTTGTCGCGTAAAATTAATGGTATTTCAATATTTTCTCTGATGTCGACTCTTGATTTTGTTGAATTTGCGTATTTTCGTCAATCTGATCTTCTGTTGGGTGAGGTCGTTTCGAGCTTAAGTGGACCCTACTAACGGTCTTACTTTTTCCTAACAGTAACTTAGAATTTGTCAAGCAGATAGCGAGCTTTCATGTGATTTATACAATGGGTCTTTAATCTGTCATGTTATGCAATTTTTTTTATATTTTAGCAATTTCATTAATCCACATTTTCCTCCACATTAAGATAGTTTAATAAAAACTATCTAGATGGATTATAATTTTTTTATTATAATTTTTAAGATCCTCATTAAATTAATATACTACATCTAAAATCGTAAATTAATATTGAATTAATCTAATAATAATAAAATATTATAATATAAAATTGACAAAATTTAGGTGTTTTGTTGGGCCTAAGCTAAGATAGCCCCGTGCACACTCCATTGCTAGAGAACTGTTGTAATAGCGTATTGATTTTTCCAAGGTTGTGTTTGGACGGAGAAATTTGGGTTATGAATTTTAAATTCAAAACTTATATCCACTTCATTATATTTGCTTGGGTAAGATATTTAAATTTGATGAATTTTAAATTCTTATCTTTGATCCTAGTTCAAATTGGAGAAATTTTAAATACTTAGCAAAATCATGAATGTCATTTGCTAGGCAATTATTTTTTTGCCCTAAAAAAAATATTTTAACTAATTTTTTTCATTCGTTCCACAATATTATTCATACTTCTAAAATGGAAAATAAAACTTAATTATAACACTCTTATAATATCATTTATATTCAAATAAAACTTTTAAAGTGTCTTCTTTTTGGATTTTAAAAATCCGGATATATTTTTTACATTTTAAAACTCATTCTAGTTTGAATTTTAAAATTTAAAATTAAGAAATCTCAATTCTACAATCATATAAATAACCTATATTACAATATTTTTTACTTTTACATTATAAAGTTAAAAGTACCCTACTCAAAATCTAAAAATAGCACAAATTTCAAAAATTAATTTTTAAAAGTCACTTAAAATCCAAAAAGAATATAATCTTAAAAAAAAAGTGTGACATTAGGTAAAACGTGATTTTTTTTTATTGTGGATCTCCCTAGCATTTCTCTAGCTAGTGTGATATTTTTTGTAAGCAAATTCAAATTCAGGACAATTTGATTATGTGATTTCACTAGTATTTTAATTAAAGTGTGTGCATAGTTTATCATGTAGTTTATTTCTAATGCGAGTCTAGAACTTGTGTGAAAATGAATTAAAATTAATAATTGAAATTGAGGAAAAAAAATACTGAAAAGTATTCATTCTACTAATATAAATCAAATGTATAACATAAATGCTTAAATTGGTTTGTACACGATAGACTTCACCGCGTCTTCTTGATAGTTTGAGGGAATTTTCTTAAGCAAGTTAACAACGTTGTGAATCCCAAATAAATTGTGTACATTTCGAAAGTATTTGTCCTCTGTTATCTTGAGCAAGAAACAATGATTTATTTTTACTCAAACATGAGTCATATTGACTCGGAGGAGCATAAATAAAATTTAGAAGTGAACAAATATGTGTCTCTTAAATTAATTATGTCAAAACGCTATCCTATCACTTTGGAGTTGGAAATTCATTGTAAAAAATGTGATTGTAATGCAAATTCATTGTAACTTAGAATTTTCTAAGTGGATACCGAGTTGTCGTGTGATTTATACAATGGACCTTTAATATATCATGTTATGCTATATCTTTGATATTTTTGCAATGTTGCTACATTAATCCTCATTTTCATATACATTAAGATAATTTACTAGCTTGATTGCAACAATATTCAATGTTGAATTCTGTTGTAAAACTAATGAAAATATATAGATAAAAGAAGACAATTTAGAGAGAACTATATTATATTCAACTTTCATACATTCAAAGGAGGTGACATACCGCCTATTTATACAAATGCATGGAGGTTTCTAGAATTCTTTGGAGTTCAAGTGAATACTATACATTTATTTTGTGAAAATAAAATGACACCCCATTGTTCTTATAATTATATGAGAAAAACAAAAGGCCATCCACTAACTATTTCAGAACACTCGCCCTTGAATGTCCGATGTTACACTACTAATAGCCTCGTTAAAAACTTACTAGGAAAATAGACCCAGTGGGACAAAAAAACTCAAGTAAGGAAAAATAGTACATATTACTTAGTTTATTAAGCCTCCCCTGATTCAAATTTCATTTAAAATTCTTTAATCGACGCATTTCAATACGCTTCACCACTTTTTCAAAGGTAGCAGTTGGTAATGTCTTAGTAAATAAATCTGCTAAATTTTCACTTGATCGAATTTGGTGCACATCGATTACCACGAAAGTAACTGTATTCGAAATTTTATAATTCGAATTCGAGTACCACTTTTTTTATTCGATTAGTTATCAAAGACAAATTCAAAACTTATGATATTTGATTCGATATTTGTAAATATTCGGTTAAATATATATTATAATAATAGTAATAATGAATATATTTATTTATAAATTTAAGCCCATTATAAGTATATCAAGTTATTAATCCTTATGACTTTATTAAAAAAATGGGCTTGAGTTACAAACTCGATGAAAGATTTGATGCTCATCATTTGTTTATTAAAGTTTTCTTTTCATGAATTTAATAGTTAACATTTATTTATTTATTTACGTACTTGATTATATAATGAAACTTTTAAGTTTATAGTAATTTTTTTAACATGTTTGAGAAATTTCGATTCAAATATTCGTTTCAAGTATTCATATATTTCCTAATGAGTATGTATAGAGTGAAATAAGTTTATATATGAATCATCAAAGAGTACTGATTGTTATCACTAAAGAGCATCATGTGTTTTCACTTAAGGGTATTAGTTGTTTTCACTTAAAAGTCTTACTTTGTTTTCACTAAACAACTAAAACTCTTCAGTGTAAATTAATAATACTCTTCAATGGAAACAATTAATACTGTTTAGAGAATCAACTAATACCCTCTCATGATTCATGTATGAACCATTTTCACTCTATACTTTGTCTTTCCTAATAATTCGATATGAGTTTCAAATCAAATATATATAAATTGCATTTATTATTCGAAAAATATTCAATTCAAATTCGATATTCGAAATAATTTCACAAATACGAATTCAAAATAAGTGGTATTCGATTCAATTCATTTATAATCTAAGGCTCAGTGGTCCATGAATATAATATTTGCTTATTAATTTGTTGTACAAATCCTTTTAATGATTTATTCTATTCTTTTTCAACTTCACATTAAAATTAGTATAGTATAGTGATCGTTGAATTAGACCAACACAACTAATCTGAATGGGCTTCAGATATTTTTTTGTTAGGAATGTATATAGAATATAAGATTAAAATCTATTGTTTCTTTTGCACATAATTTACTATGGTTGATCTTCCTGATGTTAAAATTTGTGTGAAAATGAACTAAAAAGAATAGTTGAGCTTCTAAAATTAGAAACACTAAAACATATTCATATTCCTAATATAAATCAAATATATAATATAAATGAATAAAGGTTCATTATAAAAACATTGGAACTAAAATCAAATAAATAATTGAACTTCAGAAATAAAATTTTCATCCTCCTAATATAAATCAAACATATAACATAAAACCATCGCAAAGACAAAGAAGCAAAATTAAATTATAAACATGATGATTATTTAACTAGATAATTTTCTATTAAATATATATAACTGCAGTAATTGAAGACCAACTCATTTGCAAAATTGAAGAGCCACTTCAATTCATACGCACCCAATACCTCTCGCTCTACCTAATACCAAAGACAAATATTTTTGTGCAGCAGTTATACCTTGTCATTATTTAGTTGCGTATTTAAATAATATTAGTTATTTTATTAAAAAATATTACCCCCTCCATCTAATATAACTAGGCCTATTTGATTTTGCATAAGTTTTAAGAAAGTAGATATATTATAGGTAAAAGCAAAGTGAATTGTAAAGAGTGTAAAATATTTCCTTTTTAGGAAACATAACTGGAATATTTGGACAAAAAAAAAAAAAGCTTAGTAAAATTGAACGGAAAGAATAATTTATTTTATTTAACAATATTAGTTAGGGAAATTTTTGTATAGCATGAGGAAATTTTTGTGTGTAACAGTTTTATACATGAAACAAAACTCCACTATAGTATTTGAGTTATATATATATATATATATTTTTTTTTTTTTGGTAAATTGCACTTTTGGTCCCATAAGAATAAGTGGTTTGTAAAAAATATCATTTTTTATGACATTTTTGGTCCTATAGTCTTTTTTCGATATTTTTGATCCTAAGATAATTGCAATTTTTTCAAAAAAATTAAGGGAATAGACCAAATTTGAAAAAAAAAAAAGACCAAAGAGAACGTATGACAAAAATTGTTATTGAAAAATTCTCATGAGATCAAATTTATAAATTTTTTTAAGCATAAGG
Source organism: Ballota nigra (assembly GCA_947034835.1). NCBI lineage: Eukaryota > Viridiplantae > Streptophyta > Magnoliopsida > Lamiales > Lamiaceae > Ballota > Ballota nigra. The sequence continues at coordinate 137,421,441 of OX344720.1, forward strand.
ATTTCTTTAAAACACTAGGACTGAGGCTCCATGGATTCATAAGTCATAAAATATATTAATTGTAAGAGTTAATTGCAAATAAAATCACAATATTTTAACAAATTATAATCTAATCTAAGAATTTGAATCTCTGCAAACAAAACTCCAACACATTTGGTTGCAATCCTAAGCAAAAGACAAGTTTCAATCAACTCGAAAATGATGATTAATTATGCATCTTTACTCGAACCAATCTATAATCTTATTAATACAATTAATTATTAGTTGTCTGGTAAGTAAAACATTATTTTTTGACAATAAAATATTTGTTTGTTGGTTCAAATAGATACTCATCATATATCTGTCACTTTTGTTGTCATCTGACATGATATATAAGAGTTTGTGTCCATCGATGGACATGTGATCGATCATTTTCTATGTCATGTATGAGGTCATCAAATACAAAAAAAAATCTATTTTCTTTTATTTTGTTCAGCCGTTCAACTTTATTTTTAACGGGGCTATTAGTAATGTAACAACGGACATCCAAGGGCGAGTGTTCCGAAATAATCAGTGGATGACCTTTTTTTTTTCTCATATAATTACAATAATAGTAGAATGTTCTTTTGTTTTCACAAAATAAATGCATAACATCATTTGAACTCCAAATAATTCTAGAAACCTCCATGCATGTGTATAAATAGGTTGTATGTTACCTCCTTTGAATGTATAGAAGTTGAATATAATATAGTATTTCTCTCTACAATATTTCTATCTCCATATTGTCTTCCTTCCTCTACATATTTTCAAAATTTAGTATTGTTGCAATCAAGCTAGATAGTATTTATTAAATTATCTTAATGTAATATGAAAATATGGATTAATGTAGTATAACATTGCGAAAATATTACAGAAAATTGCATAACATGATAGATTAAAGGCACATCGTATAAATCAAATGACATGCGATATGAATTGCTGGAAAACTATTAGAATAACTCCTCACTTGGATTTTTCTGAGGTTGTTTTTGGATTTAGGAATTTGGAATATGAATTTTAAATTTTAAATTTAAATTCATTTTACTAGATAAGATATTTAAATTTATATTTAACTTTTTTTAAAATTTACCCCACAATATTATTCACACTATTAAAACTTAATTATAATTATCACACTTATAATTGAAAAAAATTTATATGAGATCTTCCAATACAAACACCCATATTTGGTTTTCACCTCCGTGCCTTATTCAATTTATTCGCGTGAAGGTGAAGACACGAGTTGGAGATTGAATTCTCTTCCTTATGGTTAAAACTTATGTGAAAATGAATTAAAAGAATTAGGTGAGCTTCTAAAATTAGAAACAGTAGAAAATATTCACATTCCTAATGAAATGTATAATATAAATGCTTAAATTGACCAAAAATAAAGGTTCATTGCAAAAACATTGGAACTAAATCAAATATGAAATGATCAATAATGAGAATAAGTTATAAACATAAAATTTTCATTCCCCTAATATAAATTAAATTTATAACATAGCAAAGACATAGGAAGAAAAGTTAAGTACAAAATGATTGAGAAAAGATTATACACACGAAATGAATTTAATAACAAATTAAATCTAATCATCAAATACTACCACTAGATCCTTCACCCAAATTCTTGAAAGATATCCGTTTCTCCGCTTCCCTGATCGTCATAATCATATCAAGATTTCTCTAGCGTGAGATTTTTTTGCAAGTAATTATTTGATCTCATTAGCATTTTAATGGAAGTGTGCACATAGCTTATTATGGTCGATCATATCGTGTGAAAATGAATTAAAAAGAACATTTGAGCTTCTAAAATTGGAAAGACTAAAAAATATTTCTTCCTAGTATAAATCAAATGTATAACATAGATGCTTAAATCTACAAAAGTTCCTAATATTAATCAATAATGAGAAGAAGTTATAAACATGAAATTAATTAAAATCAAATAAAATTTTCATTCTCCTAATATAAATTAAATATATAACACAAATGCATCGCAAAGATATAGGAAGCAAAATGATGAAATAATGAGAATAGATTATAAACGCGAATTTAATAACAAATCAAATCAAACCATCAAATACTACCACTAGATCCTTCACCACCCTAATTCTTAAAAAACATTTTCTCCCAATCCTGGTCCGTCTCCACCGTACCCGTACCCTGATCGTCACACCTATACAACGACAGACATTTATTCACTCGTTCCAACTCATCGTACACTGAATTATCTGCCTCATCAGTTCCTGTATCACCCCATAGCACCCGCCCACAAGGTAACTGTTGGAGTTATACGTGAAAGTATGCTTTTACTTTGTATAACTCGTGTATCAAACACTCGTTTTATGAGAATAATTCTTTTATCGCATTTGCTTTAGTTATGATTGAATGTTGAATTTCTATTGCAAATCGCTCAATATATAGTACGTGTTACATAGTAGTTAATGTGGTGATACCCGATCACGGAAGACGACATTAACAGTTTACTTGTAACTAAACGTACATTTTCACGACCTAGGTGGAATTGAACAATCCGCCGTGAAAGGTCGATGTGTAAGGCTCAGATTGGTCTGTCTTGACTAAGAGATTGCACTAGCACATTTAGTATGTGTTGAAGAGGTCCTACAGCGAGGAGAAATTCTTCTGTTCTGAAAGGTGAAGAATTAGACCTCAGTGGTTGTTGATTTCTTAATCTCCGTCACTTAAATAGGACCGTGTGTGCTTAATAGTTACTGCTTTGATTCATATTGGGTGAGAATCATTGCGACTTCGAACTTTGTGTCTTGGGCAGTAATATTAATCATACGACGGTTGCTAAGATTTAATACGGAGAAACGCGTGCGAGTACGGCTCGTGTGATTAGTCCCCTTGGTGGGCTCAGAAGTTTTATTGTACCAAATCTTGCAAGTGAAGAATTAGTTTCTTCGGTACGAATAATAATGTTGAGCTGTCTTTACTCCAAGGTGAAAGATGTTAATTAATTTAGAGCTATTCGGAAGCTTGATTAATTAATGGACTTGATAATCTTAAACGCGGGAAATAATAACCGGGAGCCCATATTATCGTAATATGGATTAAGATGGATAGTGCAATATTAATTTATTAGTGGTAATAATTAATATTAATGGATTGAATTATATTGGGGCTCAATATTGAAATTTAGAAGTTCATTAGGAGGTCCAATCTTAATTCTCCTTAAGGCCTGATTAGGCGTGAAATTGTTATGTTTTGGTGCCCAATTTACTCATGTTTTGAGTGTTTTCGATTAGTGCTTGGAGTCAAATGAGTATCATTTTCATAAAATTATAAATTTGTCTCTTTGATGCTAATAGGTGAATAGAGGGCGAAAAGAGGAGTTCGTAGGACTTTGAATCGACTCAAACGGATGCCCGTATGAGAAGATATTGAAGAAATACAATTGGTATTAGTGCGGACGAGGAAAAGTATCATTTGGAAGGATTAGAGATCACTCGAGCGCATTGCTCGAGCGCCACCGCTCGAGCGCCTTGCTCGAGCGCCCAAAACATACAGAGAAGATTCAGCGCTCGAGCAGCTCGAGCGCGACCGCTCGAGCGAATGCATCATTCGAGCTACACTGCTCGAGCGGGACCGCTCGAGCGTTTTGCTCGAGCGCCCATATACTTTTGCCTCCGGATGCGTATTTTCGGCCCATTAACTCCCGTTTCGACCCGTGCCTATATATACCTCGTCCAAACACGTTTTGAAGGATCCCCAACTTTTAGAAATACTTTTAGACTTAGTTTTTGGAGAGGAAGAAGGAGAGCAAGCTTTATTTTACGTTTTGTTGAGGTTTTGCATACGAATTCTTAGTTTCTTTTCATTAGTTCGTTACTTTAAACGCTTTTAATTTCGTTTTAGTTAATTCAATTTCAGTTCTTCGTATTTATTTTCTTTCTAAAACCCTAGTTTATGTTTATTATTTTCTTCGTTCAATTCATTATGTTTATGTTCGTTGTTTCTTCTATTGCTTTTATTTTTGTTAAAACCATGTCCGGCTAAAACCCTTGCGTGCTTAGGTTAGGATGAACTCGTAGAAGTAGGATGTGGGTACGTAATTAGGGTAATTCGTGACGTTAGTTTTAATTCTCTTAGTTAATGAATTCTTATAATTAATCTGAACTTTACCTTTGAATTTAGTACGAAAGTGTTAGAGAGAGGACGACCGCATCACTCAATAACAATTAGTAGTCTTAACGAGAAGGTTTAGGAAAGGTTAATTCATCTACCGGTTTAGCGACGGAGGACGACCGCATCACCTTAGTTAAATTAGGGTCTCATTAATTAAGCACAATCTAATAACTTGTTAGTGGATTAGTGAAGTCGATTGCTAGGATAAAGTATTAGGGTGAGAAATCTTGAGCTTTCATTCTACGATCTTTTACTTAGGTTAATTCTTGTTTGTCACGATTACTTTGATTATGTACCTGCTCCGTTAGTATACGTAGGGATTTCTATCCTAAGCATCACCATCTCCCTTTAGAAAACAACCTTAGTTAATTCGTCTCTTACGTTCTTTAGTTTAATTAGTTTACTTTAGTCTTTTAATTAATCTTTCAAAAACCCAAAAAAACATCACACTCATATTAACTACGACGCGTAGATCTTCAGGGATCTATTCGCATATACACCATTCCTTCGGTTCGATAATACTTGGTCCCTATACTTGCCCATACTACAGTGAACCCGTACTCTTGCGGGGTAGCTACTAGTAGAAGCTAGTGTAGTTTGCTTCAAGTCAATGGCGCCGTTGCCGGGGATCGCGTTGTATGCTTTTGAATAGGACTTGTAGATAGCTTAGTAGTTAGTAGTGGGTGATTTAGTTTCTATTTTTATTTTTATTTTTTTTATTCATTCGGCAGTTGCGTTTTGACCTTTCTGCTAGTGTGTCAGGTTTATGAAAACACGCTCACAAGGGAATACGAGCGAAGAGAGAATACCGTTGGACCCTGAGACAATAGCCAGAAGGAACCGAGCTTACTTGAGAAGAATGAACGCAGCCGACTTAGGGAAGGGACCAATGGACCTCAATAATGAGTTGGACGATGCTGCCAACGATTTCAATCAGGCAGTAGACCGGGTTGATGGCTCTGGAGGGAGTGGTGGTCAGAATCAAGACCAGTTCGTAGATAGTAGCAGCCAGAACCCGGGTGCACAAAATGTAAACAATCCAGCTCAGAACCTAGTCCCAAATCCTCTGAACAATCCTGCTTACCCACAAAACCCAAATAACCCTTTCCACAACCCAGCATACCAACATTACCCATACCCACCTTATCCTTATCCACCATATCCATATCATCCACCACCAGTCTATAACCAACCACCTGTTTACCCACCACCACCCCAACAAGTACCAGTACCTGCTGCTAATCCTCAACACGTTCCTCAAAACGTAGATCACAATATGGCTATTCGAGGGAGGTTTGCAGCGCAGCCGCAGAGGTACTATGATGGAGTGGCTTTGCCTCCTGTTGAGGCGAACAACTTCTCGATATCACCGGGGATTTTAAAGCTGCTGACCGAGAATCAGTTCAAGGGGGTGATCGGGAAGGAGAATCCTCATACACACTTGAGGAGCTTTCTCATGATAGCCTCAACATTTAATTATAATGGCATGTCTGAAGATGCCAAGAGGCTAAGGCTGTTCCCATTCTCACTGACGGGAATAGCCAAGGAGTGGTACGATAATACGCTCCCGCGGGGAGGTATTACCACTTGGGCCGAGCTCGAGCGTCTGTTCCTCGAGCGATTCTACCCTCCATCTAGGACGATCAAGGCTAGAATTGAGATCTCGTCCTTTCGCCAGAAGTCTGGAGAGGATTTACGCCAAGCGTGGGAGAGATACTCAAACATGCTGATTGAGTGCCCGCAGCACGGGTACAATGAGGGGGATATTATGGCATTCTTCTACAGTGGTGCCAACAAGACGGGGCAAGACCATTTAGACGCCTGTGCGGGTGGAGCATTCCTCAATCAAGGCATAGAGAGGTGTAGAGAGATCGTTGACAACATTGTCACGAATGTCGGTGCTTGGGGTGCGGATGCAGATTTGCAAAGAGTGCATCAGGTTGAGGAGGGAGAAGGAACGAGAAGGCTGCTGATGGCCATGATGGAGAAGATCAACAACCTTGAGTTGGGGAAGAGTTTGGGTGGAGAGCATGCAGTGGAGAATGAGAGAGTAGACCAGCCCAGTGGACAGCAAGAGGTAGCCAATTACACGGGAGGTCCATATTACAATCAGAATGGCTACCAAGGTGGTAATCAGTATGGAAGGCCTTCTTATGGCCAACCATTTGTGCCTCCAGGCCCTCAGCCACTTCAAAATCAGTGGAGGAACACACAAGGAGTTCAAGGAAGCCAGCAGCCTCCTCAAAACACATGGAGGAAGAATGATAATTTTTCTTATGCTAACCCAAAAGCTGGTGTTACTGTTCCTGCAGGTGTTGATCCGGGGTCTAAACCTCCTGGTGGAGAAGGCGGTGCATCAACCGAGGAGATGTTGAGAGCGATCCTTCAGAAGGTGGAGGAAGGGAGCAAGCAGTTGTCATCCTTGGAATACGATGTGAAGGAGTTGCATAAGAAGGGTGATCAACGAGATCAAGAGCTCCAGAAGATGAATGTTGAGTGGACTAGAACTCAACAAGAGAACAATCGAAGGTTCACTTCGTTAGAGCTCCAGATGAGCCAGATTGCAAAATCAGTGAATAGAATGCCGGAGGGGAACCCGAAAGAGCAGTGCAAGGCGATCCAGCTAAGAAGTGGAGCCAACTACGAAGGTCCTCAGATGCCTGCTGATTCTGAGACGCCCCAAGAAGAGATTGAGCCTAAAGGAGATGAAGTTGAGAAGGGGATTGAAAGTAAAGGGATTGAGAAGCATGAATATAAGGATGAGTCCCAGAAGGGCAAGGAAAGTGAGGAGATGGAGAGAGTTCCTAAGTGGAAAAAGGCAAAGGAAGCAAGGGATAAAGTGAAAGAAACAGAAAGAGATGAGTGGGGGGTACCGAAATCTGTGATACCCGTCCCATATCCACAGCGCTTCATGAAAAAGAAGCTTGATGAAAAATTTGCAAAATTTCTTGATGTTTTTAAACAACTTCATATTAACATTCCTTTTTATGATGCTTTGGAACAGATGCCGCACTATGCGAAGTTTCTGAAGGACTTGATCGCGAAAAGACGGCGAGTGGATGAGCCGAAGTTGGTGCAGTTGAACCACGAGGTGAGTGCATTAGTGCACAAGGCGCTTCCACCTAAGCTGAAGGATCCCGGGAGCTTCACGATCCTATGTGATATTGGGAACGGGATCAAGAAGGGAGCGTTGTGCGACCTCGGGGCGAGCATTAATTTGATGCCACTATCGCTTTTCAAGAAGTTGGAAGGTGGTGAACTTCAACCCACAATGATGACGCTTCAACTTGCCGATCGGTCTATTACTCGACCTCAAGGTGTGGTTGAAGACGTCCTAGTGAGAGTTGGAGATCACATCTTTCCAGCCGACTTTGTAGTGCTAGAGATGGAGGAAGATGAGCACTGACTTGAAGCGACTACACTAGCTTCTACTAGTAGCTACCCCGCAAGAGAACGGGTTCACTGTAGCATGGGCAAGTATAGGGACCAAGTATTATCGAACCCAAGGGATGGTATGTATGCGAATAGATCCCTGAAGATCTACGCGTCGTAGTTAATATGAGTGTAATGTTTTTTGGTTTTTTTGAAAAATTAATTAAAAGACTAAAATAGATTAATTAACTAAAGAATGAAAAAGAACGAATTAACTACGGGTTGTTTACTAATGAGAGATGGTGATGCTTAGGATAGGAATCCCTACGTATACTAACGGAGCAGGTACATAATCAAAGTAATTGTGACAACCAAGAATTAACCTAAGTAAAAGATCGTAGAATGAAAGCTCAAGATTTCTCACCCTAATACTTTATCCTATCAATCGACTTCACTAATCCACTAACAAGTTAATAGATAGTGCTTAATTAAAGAGACCCTAATTTAACTAAGGTGATGCGGTCGTCCTCCTTCGCTAAACCGGTAGATGAATTAACCTTTCCTAAACCCTCTCGTTAAGACTACTAATTGTTATCGAGTGATGCGGTCGTCCTCTCTCTAACACTTTCGTACGAAATTTAAAGGTAAAGTTAAGATTAATTATAAGAATTCATTAATTAAGAGAATTAAAACTAACGTCACGAATTACTCTAATTACGTACCCACATCCTACTTCTACGAGTTCATCCTAACCCAAGCATGCAAGGGTTTTAGCCGGACATGGTTATAACAAAAACAAAAGCGATAAACGAAACAACGAACATAAACATGATGAATTGAATAAAGAAAATAGTAAACTTAAACTAGGGTTTAACAAGAAAATAAATACGAAGAACTCAAATTGAATTAACTAAAACGAAATTAAAAGCGTTTAAAGTACGAACTAATAAGAAACTAAGAATTCGAATGTAAAACCTCAACAAAACGTAAAAGTAAAGCTTGCTCTCCTTCTTCCTCTCCAAAAACTAAGTCTAAAATTATTTCTAAAAGTTGGGGATTTCATGTTTCGTGTTTGGAAGAGGTATATATAGGCACCGGGTCGAAACGGGAGTTAACGGGCCGAAAATACGAATCCGGAGGCAAAAGTATAGGGGCGCTCGAGCAAAACGCTCGAGCGGTCCCGCTCGAGCAGTGTAGCTCGAATGGTGCATTCGCTCGAGCGGTCGCGCTCGAGCTGCTCGAGCGCTGGAATTACACTGTTACTTTTGGGCGCTCGAGCGATTCGCTCGAGCGGTGGCGCTCGAGCTGCTCGAGCGCAAGAATGGTTCTGTATGTTTGCGCGCTCGAGTGATTCGCTCGAGCGGTTGCGCTCGAGTGATGCGCTCGAGTGATCTCTAACCCTTCCAAATGATACTTTTCCTCGTCCGCACTAATACCGATCGTATTTCTTCAATATCTTCTCATCCGGGCATCCGTTTGAGTCGATTCAAAGTCCTACGAACTCCTCTTTTCGCCCTCTATTCACCTATGAACATCAAAGAGACAAATTTATCAATGTATAGAAATAATGCTCATTTGACTCTAAATATTCATCGAAAACACTCAAAACATGAGTAAATCGGGCATCAAAACATAACAATTTCACGCCTAATCAACCCCCCCAAACTTACCATGTTGCTTGTCCTCAAGCAACGAAATAATAAGTCAAGTGAAATTGTTAGGAATGAATCAAGAATCAAATCATGCAAGTAATTGAACTCGAGCTTCAAAGATCAATCACCCGTATACTCACTCAATTTCTTTTATCGTACTCATGCAACAATAACAAGAAACACCAAGATCAAACATGGATGTGCACTCAACGGTGTGTTTCACTCCCTCACAAGTGTATAAAAGTGATTAAGGGACTCACTCAATCAATCAATCACACATATTGGCAGCCATAGGCTTGTAAATGCTCTCAACTTCGACCATACTCTAGCAATCCATGCCGAATCAAAAAGGACTTTCAAAAGGTTGTAATGTAGGCTCTTTGGACAGGTGGGATAACAATATGGGGTAAGTGACTCAAGTGAATGGAGAATAGAAAAATCAACTTTGGCACTTTGAGATTAGGAGCAGAATCACTTCAACATTTGCAATCAATACACTTTAATTCCACTACTCTCAACACTTCAATTTTTTTTTTCTCACTCTTTCACTTTTTTTTTCAATCACTTTTTTTTTTTCTTTTTTTTTTCGCACAAACACATGAGCTCAATTTTTCTTTTGCTCATTCTCAATTTTTTGTTTTCTTTCCCACAACTCAAATCTCATTCACACCCTTCTTCTCATATTCACTCAACAAACAACCTTTTCCTTTTTCAACTCAATTCACTCCCTTCACATTCACACTTTCCTATTCTCCACTCAAATTGGGACAAAAAGGCTTAGGAATTGGAATAGTGTTCATATGTGCTAGCAAATAAAATAGGCTCTAGGCTCAAAGGGGCTAACAAGGGATCAATGTCATTGGTAAGGAAAATTTTGGCTAAGTGACTCAATTAAATCAAAGATGGCCTAAGATCACATTCGGCATATCAAACTAGACACAATCAAGAAGCAAGAGCACATGCAAGTTCTAGCATCCTCTAAGGTGACGATTCACTCACAAACGAAGAGATTAATTCATGCATTTAAATCTCGTAAGGCACAACTCTCACGACTTTCACATCCATGCTAGTCCTAGTGAATTCTCACTCTCATCACACAAGCACTCAAAAGAAAAATTTACAAGCATACAAGTTCTTTCTCAAATCAACTCTAACTCAAACACTCACACAAGAAAACTCCTAACTCAGCCTCACAATTCACCCTACTCGTCAAATCATACTCAAAGATAGCAATCAACAAGCATAAGGTGATTGATAGGCATAAAATGTTGAGTAACAAAACAAATTAATAATAGCCCAAGGAGCATCTCAAGGCACCAAATAACTAACTCAACTCAAAGATAAGGGGTGCTCCGGTGCAATGTAACAAGAAAACATATAAAACTCCACCCCCCCAAACTTCGACCTTGCTAGAGGTCTAAGTTTGGGGTTGTGGGTTACCTCAACCGAACAATTCAATTTCTCTCAGTAGCTTTGCACATTCCCTTGTCTCAAGTTGGTTCCTTCAATCTCCACTTCTTTGGTTCCTTTACTCCTTTAGAGACAAGCCTACAAAATAAAGCTCTCGAGTACGAGGTTAGACATACGACTCTAAACACCCTAATAATATAAAAAGACACTAAAAATAAATGAAAGCAAATAAAAATGGGTTGCCTCCCATTCAGCGCTATTTTTAAGGTCCTCATGCCGGACCGTGCTCAAAGGAGCTTATGGGACATCATACTCAAATTTACCTCCCTTACTCTCATAAGAGTGGTGTTTGAACTCCTTTCCTTGATGCCCCACCATCATGAGTACCTTTGCTTTCTTCCCATCCCCAAGTGTTATGGGTCTCAACTCCTTCTTGCCTCTATCTGGAGGAGTCTTACCAAACAATTTCTTGAGTTTGGACTTTTTCTTCTTAACTCCTCCTTTCCCGTCTAACTGGACCACGTCCACTTTCTTCACCTCTTCATCCTTCAACTTCTTCACTTCATCCCTATCAAAATAATCAAGAACATAATGTTCATGGGTTAACTCAACAGGTGGAGGACTAACAAAATCATGAGTATGAGAGGAATTCGGGAGAGAATGTGTGTCTTCAACACGAGGATCAATGGCATCCATGCAATACAAGCTCTCATCCTCCTTCGGGTGCTTCATGGCTTCATATAGGGAGATCTTCACTTCTTGATCATCAACCTTCAACGTGATCTTCCCATTCGCCACGTCTAGCACCATCCCCGCCGTAGCTAAGAACGGTCTTCCCAAGATTAGGGGCACGTGCTCATCTTCCTCCATCTCTAGCACTACAAAGTCGGCTGGAAAGATGTGATCTCCAACTCTCACTAGGACGTCTTCAACCACACCTTGAGGTCTAGTAATAGACCGATCGGCGAGTTGAAGCGTCATCATTGTGGGTTGAAGTTCACCACCTTCCAACTTCTTGAAAAGCGACAACGGCATGAGATTAATGCTCGCCCCAAGGTCGCACAACGCTCCCTTCTTGATCCCGTTCCCAATATCACATAGGATCGTGAAGCTCCCGGGATCCTTCAGCTTTGGTGGAAGCGCCTTGTGCACTAGTGCACTCACCTCGTGGTTCAGCTGCACCAACTTCGGCTCATCCACTCGCCGTCTTTTTGCGATCAAGTCCTTCAGAAACTTCGCATAATTTGGCATCTGTTCCAAAGCATCATAAAAAGGAATATTAATATGCAATTGTTTAAAAACGTCAAGGAACTTAGCGAATTTCTCATCGAGCGTTTTCTTCATAAAGCGTTGTGGATACGGGACGGGTATCACAGATTTGGGTACCCCCCATTCATCTCGCTCGGTCACTTTCACTTTCTCCCTTGCTTCCTTTGCCTTTTTCCACTTAGGAACTCTCTCACTCTTCTCAATTCCTTCACTTTCAATCCCCTTCTCAACTTCATCTCCTTTAGGCTCAATCTCTTCTTGGGGCGTCTCAGAATCAGCAGGCATCTGAGGACCTTCGTAGTTGGTTCCACTTCTCAGCTGGATCGCCTTGCAATGCTCTTTCGAGTTCCCCTCCGGCATTCTATTCACGGACTTTGCAATCTGGCTCATCTGGAGCTCTAAAGAGGTGAACCTTCGATTGTTCTCTTGTTGAGTTCTTGTCCACTCAACGTTCATCTTCTGGAGCTCTTGATCACGATGATCACCCTTCTTATGCAACTCCTTCACATCGTGCTCCAAGGATGACAATCGCTTGCTCCCTTCCTCCACCTTCTGAAGGATCGCTCTCAACATCTCTTCGGTTGATGCACCGCCTTCTCCACCAGGAGGTTTAGACCCCGGATCAACACCTGCAGGAACAGTAACACCAGCTTTTGGGTTAGCATAAGAAAAATTATCATTCCTCCTCCATGTGTTTTGAGGAGGCTGCTGGCTTCCTTGAACTCCTTGTGTGTTCCTCCATTGATTTTGAAGTGGCTGAGGGCCTGGAGGCACAAATGGTTGGCCATAAGAAGGCCTTCCATACTGATTTCCACCTTGGTAGCCATTCTGATTGTAATATGGACCTCCCATGTAATTGGCTACCTCTTGCTGTCCACTGGGTTGGTCTACTCTCTCATTCTCCACTGCATGCTCTCCACCCAAACTCTTCCCCAACTCGAGGTTGTTGATCTTTTCCATCATGGCCATCAGCAGCCTTCTCGTTCCTTCTCCCTCTTCCACCTGATGCACTCTTTGAAAATCTGCATCCACACCCCAAGCACCGGCATTCGTGACAATGTTGTCCACGATCTCCCTACACCTCTCTATGCCTTGGTTGAGGAATGCTCCACCCGCACAGGCGTCTAAATGGGCTTGACCATCCTTGCTGGCACCACTATAGAAGAATGCCATAATATCCCCCTCATTGTACCCGTGCTGCGGGCACTCTATCAGCATGTTTGAGTATCTCTCCCACGCTTGGCGTAAATCCTCTCCAGACTTCTGGCGAAAGGACGAGATCTCAATTCTAGCCTTGATCGTCCTAGATGGAGGGTAGAATCGCTCGAGGAACAGACGCTCGAGCTCGGCCCAAGTGGTAATACCTCCCCGCGGGAGCGTATTATCGTACCACTCCTTGGCTATTCCCGTCAATGAGAATGGGAACAGCCTAAGCCTCTTGGCATCTTCAGACATGCCATTGTAATTGAATGTTGAGGCTATCATGAGAAAGCTCCTCAAATGTGTGTGAGGATTCTCCTTCCCGATCACCCCTTTGAACTGATTCTCGGTCAGCAGCTTTAAAATCCCCGGTGATATCGAGAAGTTGTTCGCCTCAACAGGAGGCAAAGCCACTCCATCATAGTACCGCTGTGGCTGCGCTGCAAACCTCCCTCTAATCGCCATATTGTGATCTACGTTCATAGGAACGTGTTGAGGATTAGCAGCAGGTACTGGTACTTGTTGGGGTGGTGGTTGGTAAATAGGTGGTTGGTTGTAGACTGGTGGTGGATGGTATGGGTATGGTGGGTAAGGATAAGGTGGATATGGGTAATGTTGGTATGCTGGGTTGTTAAAAGGGTTATTTGGGTTTTGTGGGTAAGTAGGGTTTTGGTTCTGAGCATTTGGGACAAGATTCTGAGCTGGATTGTTTACATTTTGTGCACCCGGGTTCTGGCTACTACTATCTATGAACTGGTCTTGATTCTGACCACCACTCCCTCCAGAGCCATCAACCCGGTCTACTGCCTGATTGAACTCGTTAGCAGCATTGTCCAACTCATTATTGAGGTCCATTGGTCCCTTCCCTAAGTCGGCAGCGTTCATCCTTCTCAAGAAGGCTCGGTTCTTTCTGGCTATTGTCTCAGGGTCTGCAGGTAATCTCTCTTCACTCGTATTCCCTTGTGAGCGTGTTTTCATAAACCTGACACACTAGCAGAAAGGTCAAAACGCAACTGCCGAATGAATACAAAAAATAAAAATAAAAACAGAAATTAAATCACCCACTACTAACTACTAAGCTATCTACAAGTCCTATTCAAACATACAACGCCATCCCCGGCAACGGCGCCATTGACTTGAAGCGACTACACTAGCTTCTACTAGTAGCTACCCCGCAAGAGAACGGGTTCACTGTAGCATGGGCAAGTATAGGGACCAAGTATTATCGAACCCAAGGGATGGTATGTATGCGAATAGATCCCTGAAGATCTACGCGTCGTAGTTAATATGAGTGTAATGTTTTTTGGTTTTTTTGAAAAATTAATTAAAAGACTAAAATAGATTAATTAACTAAAGAATGAAAAAGAACGAATTAACTACGGGTTGTTTACTAATGAGAGATGGTGATGCTTAGGATAGGAATCCCTACGTATACTAACGGAGCAGGTACATAATCAAAGTAATTGTGACAACCAAGAATTAACCTAAGTAAAAGATCGTAGAATGAAAGCTCAAGATTTCTCACCCTAATACTTTATCCTATCAATCGACTTCACTAATCCACTAACAAGTTAATAGATAGTGCTTAATTAAAGAGACCCTAATTTAACTAAGGTGATGCGGTCGTCCTCCTTCGCTAAACCGGTAGATGAATTAACCTTTCCTAAACCCTCTCGTTAAGACTACTAATTGTTATCGAGTGATGCGGTCGTCCTCTCTCTAACACTTTCGTACGAAATTTAAAGGTAAAGTTAAGATTAATTATAAGAATTCATTAATTAAGAGAATTAAAACTAACGTCACGAATTACTCTAATTACGTACCCACATCCTACTTCTACGAGTTCATCCTAACCCAAGCATGCAAGGGTTTTAGCCGGACATGGTTATAACAAAAACAAAAGCGATAAACGAAACAACGAACATAAACATGATGAATTGAATAAAGAAAATAGTAAACTTAAACTAGGGTTTAACAAGAAAATAAATACGAAGAACTCAAATTGAATTAACTAAAACGAAATTAAAAGCGTTTAAAGTACGAACTAATAAGAAACTAAGAATTCGAATGTAAAACCTCAACAAAACGTAAAAGTAAAGCTTGCTCTCCTTCTTCCTCTCCAAAAACCAAGTCTAAAATTATTTCTAAAAGTTGGGGATTTCATGTTTCGTGTTTGGAAGAGGTATATATAGGCACCGGGTCGAAACGGGAGTTAACGGGCCGAAAATACGAATCCGGAGGCAAAAGTATAGGGGCGCTCGAGCAAAACGCTCGAGCGGTCCCGCTCGAGCAGTGTAGCTCGAATGGTGCATTCGCTCGAGCGGTCGCGCTCGAGCTGCTCGAGCGCTGGAATTACACTGTTACTTTTGGGCGCTCGAGCGATTCGCTCGAGCGGTGGCGCTCGAGCTGCTCGAGCGCAAGAATGGTTCTGTATGTTTGCGCGCTCGAGTGATTCGCTCGAGCGGTTGCGCTCGAGTGATGCGCTCGAGTGATCTCTAACCCTTCCAAATGATACTTTTCCTCGTCCGCACTAATACCGATCGTATTTCTTCAATATCTTCTCATCCGGGCATCCGTTTGAGTCGATTCAAAGTCCTACGAACTCCTCTTTTCGCCCTCTATTCACCTATGAACATCAAAGAGACAAATTTATCAATGTATAGAAATAATGCTCATTTGACTCTAAATATTCATCGAAAACACTCAAAACATGAGTAAATCGGGCATCAAAACATAACAATTTCACGCCTAATCAAGCACGTACCCCTGATCTTGGGAAGACCGTTCTTAGCTACGGCGGGGATGGTGCTAGACGTGGCGAATGGGAAGATCACGTTGAAGGTTGATGATCAAGAAGTGAAGATCTCCCTATATGAAGCCATGAAGCACCCGAAGGAGGATGAGAGCTTGTATTGCATGGATGCCATTGATCCTCGTGTTGAAGACACACATTCTCTCCCGAATTCCTCTCATACTCATGATTTTGTTAGTCCTTCACTTGATTATTTAACCCATGAGCGTTATGTTCTTGATTATTTTGATAGGGATGAAGTGAAGAAGTTGAAGGATGAAGAGGTGAAGAAAGTGGACGTGGTCCAGTTAGAAGGGAAAGGAGGAGTTAAGAAGAAAAAGTCCAAACTCAAGAAATTGTTTAGTAAGACTCCTCCAGATAGAGGCAAGAAGGAGTTGAGACCCATAACACTTGGGGATGAGAAGAAAGCAAAAGTACTCATGATGGTGGGGCATCAAGGAAAGGAGTTCAAACACCACTCTTATGAGAGTAAGGGAGGTAAATTTGAGTATGATGTCCCATAAGCTCCTTTGAGCACGGTCCGGCATGAGGACCTTAAAAATAGCGCTGAATGGGAGGCAACCCATTTTTATTTGCTTTCATTTATTTTTAGTGTCTTTTTATATTATTAGGGTGTTTAGAGTCGTATGTCTAACCTCGTACTCGAGAGCTTTATTTTGTAGGCTTGTCTCTAAAGGAGTAAAGGAACCAAAGAAGTGGAGATTGAAGGAACCAACTTGAGACAAGGGAATGTGCAAAGCTACTGAGAGAAATTGAATTATTTGGTTGAGGTAACCCATAACCCCAAACTTAGACCTCTAGCAAGGTCGAAGTTTGGGGGGGTGGAGTTTCTTTTTATGATTACATTGCACATGCATGCACGCCCTTATCTTTGAGTTGAGTTTGATTATTGGTGCCTTGAGATGCTCCTTGGGCTATTATTAATTTGTTTTGTTACTCAATATTTTATGCCTATCAATCACCTTATGCTTGTTGATTGCTATCTTTGAGTATGATTTGATGAGTAGGGTGAATTGTGAGGCTGAGTTAGGAGTTTTCTTGTGTGAGTGTTTGAGTTAGAGTTGATTTGAGAAAGAACTTGTATGCTTGTAAATTTTTCTTTTGAGTGCTTGTGTGATGAGAGTGAGAATTCACTAGGACTAGCATGGATGTGAAAGCCGTGAGAGTTGTGCCTTACGAGATTTAAATGCACGATTTAATCTCTTCGTTTGTGAGTGGATCGTCACCTTAGAGGATGCTAGAACTTGCATGTGCTCTTGCTTCTTGATTGTGTCTAGTTTGATATGCCGAATGTGATCTTAGGCCATCTTTGATTTTATTGAGTCACTTAGCCAAAATTTTCCTTACCATTGATATTTGTCCCTTGTTAGCCCCTTTGAGCCTAGAGCCTATTTTATTTGCTAGCACATATGAACACTATTCCAATTCCTAAGCCTTTTTGTCCCAATTTGAGTGGAGAATAGGAAAGTGTGAATGTGAAGGGAGTGAATTGAGTTGAAAAAGGAAAAGGTTGTTTGTTGAGTGAATATGAGAAGAAGGGTGTGAATGAGATTTGAGATGTGGAAAGAAAACAAAAAAATTGAGAATGAGCAAAAGAAAAAAATGAGCTCATGTGTTTGTGTGAAAAAAGAAAAAAAAAAAGTGAAAGAGTGAGAAAGAAAAAAAATTGAAGTGTTGAGAGTAGTGGAATTAAAGTGTATTGATTGCAAATGTTGAAGCGATTCTGCTCCTAATTTCAAAGTGCCAAAGTTGATTTTTCTATTCTCCATTCACTTGAGTCACTTACCCCATATTGTTATCCCACCTGTCCAAAGAGCCTACATTACAACCTTTTGAAAGTCCTTTTTGATTCGGCATTGATTTCTAGAGTATGGTCGAAGTTGAGAGCATTTACAAGCCTATGGCTGCCAATATGTGTGATTGATTGATTGAGTGAGTCCCTTAAACACTGTTATACACTTGTGAGGGAGTGAAACACATCGTTGAGTGCACATCCATGCTTGATCTTGGTGTTTCTTGTTGTTGTTGCATGAGTACGATAAAAGAAAGTGAGTGAGTATACGGGTGATTGATCTTTGAAACTCGAGTTCAATTACTTGCATGATTTGATCCTTGATTCATTCCTAACAATTTCACTTGACTTATTATTTCGTTGCTTGAGGACAAGCAACATGGTAAGTTTGGGGGGGTTGATTAGGCGTGAAATTGTTATGTTTTGGTGCCCAATTTACTCATGTTTTGAGTGTTTTCGATTAGTGCTTGGAGTCAAATGAGTATCATTTTCATAAAATTATAAATTTGTCTCTTTGATGCTAATAGGTGAATAGAGGGCGAAAAGAGGAGTTCGTAGGACTTTGAATCGACTCAAACGGATGCCCGTATGAGAAGATATTGAAGAAATACGATTGGTATTAGTGCGGACGAGGAAAAGTATCATTTGGAAGGATTAGAGATCACTCGAGCGCATTGCTCGAGCGCCACCGCTCGAGCGCCTTGCTCGAGCGCCCAAAACATACAGAGAAGATTCAGCGCTCGAGCAGCTCGAGCGCGACCGCTCGAGCGAATGCATCATTCGAGCTACACCGCTCGAGCGGGACCGCTCGAGCGTTTTGCTCGAGCGCCCATATACTTTTGCCTCCGGATGCGTATTTTCGGCCCATTAACTCCCGTTTCGACCCGTGCCTATATATACCTCGTCCAAACACGTTTTGAAGGATCCCCAACTTTTAGAAATACTTTTAGACTTAGTTTTTGGAGAGGAAGAAGGAGAGCAAGCTTTATTTTACGTTTTGTTGAGGTTTTGCATACGAATTCTTAGTTTCTTTTCATTAGTTCGTTACTTTAAACGCTTTTAATTTCATTTTAGTTAATTCAATTTCAGTTCTTCGTATTTATTTTCTTTCTAAAACCCTAGTTTATGTTTATTATTTTCTTCGTTCAATTCATTATGTTTATGTTCGTTGTTTCTTCTATTGCTTTTATTTTTGTTAAAACCATGTCCGGCTAAAACCCTTGCGTGCTTAGGTTAGGATGAACTCGTAGAAGTAGGATGCGGGTACGTAATTAGGGTAATTCGTGACGTTAGTTTTAATTCTCTTAGTTAATGAATTCTTATAATTAATCTGAACTTTACCTTTGAATTTAGTACGAAAGTGTTGGAGAGAGGACGACCGCATCACTCAATAACAATTAGTAGTCTTAACGAGAAGGTTTAGGAAAAGTTAATTCATCTACCGGTTTAGCGACGGAGGACGACCGCATCACCTTAGTTAAATTAGGGTCTCATTAATTAAGCACAATCTAATAACTTGTTAGTGGATTAGTGAAGTCGATTGCTAGGATAAAGTATTAGGGTGAGAAATCTTGAGCTTTCATTCTACGATCTTTTACTTAGGTTAATTCTTGTTTGTCACGATTACTTTGATTATGTACCTGCTCCGTTAGTATACGTAGGGATTTCTATCCTAAGCATCACCATCTCCCTTTAGAAAACAACCTTAGTTAATTCGTCTCTTACGTTCTTTAGTTTAATTAGTTTACTTTAGTCTTTTAATTAATCTTTCAAAAACCCAAAAAAACATCACACTCATATTAACTACGACGTGTAGATCTTCAGGGATCTATTCGCATATACACCATTCCTTGGGTTCGATAATACTTGGTCCCTATACTTGCCCATACTACAGTGAACCCGTACTCTTGCGGGGTAGCTACTAGTAGAAGCTAGTGTAGTTTGCTTCAAGTCAAGGCCCCTCAAGTAGCCCATTAAGTAGCCCAATAATGATAAGGTGATTAAAATAAAAAGAAAACAATTATGCTGATTTTTCAAGTATAATTTTCGAAAATTGCATGATAATGGAGGAAAAAGATTTTGTTGATTTTCTTGGAAAGATATTATGCAAGATATGTATTCTAGGAATACAAGAATATCTCATATATTCAAGAAGATCCAAATCTTGAATTTCTTCTATGAAATTTTCGAAAACTTCATATTTATTTAGAGGTGTGAGATTTTTGTGGAATATTTTATTTGGAGAAAAGAATATATGAGATATATTCAAGATTTCTTAGAGTCTAAGAAAAGATTTTCTCCAAGGCCCAATAACACTTAAATTTTCGGCCACCCCTTGTTATAAATAGGGGATGATTTTTTCATCCCCAAGTACATAATTCCATGTGTTGGAAAAATCAAGAAGCATATATATTTTTTCTTTTTCCTTAGTTTATTAAATTGCTTGAAAGCGTCTCCCACCGGCGATCAAGTGAGGTGAAAAGGGAAATACTTGAGAAGGCTTTGGGTTGATAGTGCGAGATTACAAGTGTCCCGTATATCCAAAGGCCATTACTACGAGAGGTACGTTAATCGCATATTTACTGTTGGGAAAATAGGGGTGCCCGGAATCTATTCGGGATGAAATTTAAATACAAATTTAAATACAATTATTACTAGCATGAATTAATCCTAATTAATTCAAATAATAATTCCAACAATAATTTTTATCATCATGCATGTTGAATTAATTCACATAAAATCTATGGCGGAATAAACAAGAAATTATGTGACTTACGTACCTCTCGTAGAACTGGCCTTTGAATAAAACGGGACAAACACGAACACGCTTTATCAACCCAAAAGCCTTCTCAAGTATTTCCCTTTCGCCTTACTTGATCACCGGTGGGAGATGCTTTCAAGTAATTTAAATAACTAAGGAAAAAGAAAAATATTGTTGCTGATTTTTTTTTCAACACTGTGAAACTGTAAACTGGAGATGAAATAATCATCCCCTACTTATAGGACAAGAGATTTTCGAAATTTTCATATATTTTAGAGGTGGAGAAAATCTTTTCTTAGCCTCTAAGAAATCTTGAATATATCCCATATATTCTTTTCTCCATAATAAAATATTCCACAAAAATCTCAACCTCCTCCTAATAAGCATATTTTCGAAAATATTAATGAAAGAATCCAAGATTTGGATCTTCTTGAATATAAGAGATAATCTTGTATTCCAAGAATACTTATCTTCCATAATATCTTTCCAAGAAAATCAACAAGATCTTTTCTTTCTCCTAATATATCTTTTTCAAAATATCATGAAAAAATCAGCAAATATATTTTCTTTTATTTTAATCACCTTATCATTATTGGGCTACTTAATTGGGCTACTTGAGGGGCCTTAAGGAGAATTAAGATTGGACCTCCTAATGAACTTCTAAATTTCAATATTGAGCCCCAATATAATTCAATCCATTAATATTAATTATTATCACTAATAAATTAATATTGCACTATCCATCTTAATCCATATTACGATAATATGGGCTCCCGGTTATTTTTTCCCGCGTTTAAGATTATCAAGTCCATTAATTAATTAAGCTTCTGAATAGCTCTAAATTAATTAATATATTTCACCTTGGAGTAAAGACAGCTCAACATTATTATTCGTACCGAAGAAACTAATTCTTCACTTGCAAGATTTGGTACAATAAAACTTCTGAGCCCACCAAGGGGACTAATCACACGAGCCGTACTCGCACGCGTTTCTCCGTATTAAATCTTAGCAACCGTCGTATGATTAATATTACTGCCCAAGACACAAAGTTCGAAGTCGCAATGATTCTCACCCAACATGAATCAAAGCAGTAACCATTAAGCACACACGGTCCTATTTAAGTGACGGAGATTAAGAAATCAACAACCATTGAGGTCTAATTCTTCACCTTTCAGAACAGAAGAATTTATCCTTGTTGTAGGTCCTCTTCAACACATACTAAATATGTTAGTGCAATCTCTTAGTCAAGACAGGCCAATCTGAGCCTTACACATCGACCTTTCACGGCGGATTGTTCAATTCCACCTAGGTCGTGAAAATGTACGTTTAGTTACAAGTAAATTGTTAATGTTGTCTTCCGTGATCGGGTATCACCACATTAACTACATTGTAACATGTACTATATATTGAACGGTTTGCAATAGAAATTCAACATTCAATCATAACTAAAGCAAATGCGATAAAAGAATTATTCTCATAAAACGAGTGTTTGATACACGAGTTATACAAAGTAAAAGCATATGTGACTGCGGAAATAATAATTCAAATAAATAAAAATGAAAAATTACAACTCGATATAACTGGTTACACAGAAAGGAAAAGAAAAGCAGCAGCAAGTGACGAGTCGAGAAAGACCTCTTCCCGCAAGGCAAAAATTCTTTGGTAGTGCTCTTCGGTCTCGGAAGTTTGCCCCCAAAGGTAAAACGCCACTGTCATCTCCAAGAGTGTAGCACCACAGGTCTTGGAGCTCCGGCGAACAGAATGAGCGCTTCGAACTAGACTGTCCTTAAGACTCTATATGCAGAGACATGAGGGAGAAGAGAATTTTTTCTGAATGTATGGCCAGGCAAATGCATGAGGATGCTATTTATAGGCGAACCTCCACTCAATGCAGAAGGAAAACCGCGTGGGCTATGCAGACGCGTTTCGTTGGTGGCAAGTCTGTAACAGAAGTTGACCCAGAACGCGTTTCCTTAAATCACGCTGGTAACGTCTCACGAATTTAACACACATGATTTATGTGCTTTTATGAAGTATCTGTCGATCCGGTTGACCTCTCTAACCGGGTGGATCTCTGAACCGAATCGACCCAAACTCTGTGGACCTGATATCCTAATTTTTGTTCTCCAAAAAATTAGATACCCACTGGGCCCAAAATCCACCCAAAGTCCAATTGTCAAGAACCAAGACCAAGTCCATGGCCGCGACGCGGCTCGGCGCGCGCGCGCACTTGTGGCAACTTTGATTGACTAACAATCAACTATAATTTATTATACATCATTATTCCCATACTAATATCATTTATATTAGTATTCTAAAATTCCAATGTGAGATGAATTAAATGACTCATTTAATCCCAAAAATAGGTGTTGAACCTTTTCGACTTCCGATTCAATTTCTCACTCACCGAAATTCGGTTTTGTGAGTATGAATACACCATTCTCATCTACTCCGAGAGTAGAACGCATTTGTAACAATTAATTTCCGAGAAATTAATTTCAACACCCACAATTAATTGATCAACTATTAAAGTCTCAAATAAACTTTAATACCAATTAATTATAAATTAATACCACCAACCAATTTCTCTAACAAACTCGCCCTCAAATTCGCTTCATAGACGAGCGACTTCACCACGTCCTCTTTGTAATTCGGGGCGATTTTCTTGAGCAAGTTAACGATGTTGTGAATGCCGAAAAGTTTGTGCACGTTTCGGAATTCGACGATCCTCTCGGGCTGGAAGTACGCGGCGAGCGGGCATTCGGACGAGCAACGACGGCGCTGCTGCTTGCAGGCGCAACATGCGGGTCTGAGACTGATTTTATAGTTGAGAAGCAATTGTCTTTGGTTTATTCTTAGCTTATAATAAAGGGTTCTTCTGCTTTTTCTATAATTCACCTCATGTAATCATATATCCATACTAATCCTGCTTAAGAGGGAAAACAGAGGTATTAATATTAGTGAATTTTTTTTTTTTTATTTTTTTTAAAAACAGGATGAGCCAAAAACTGTGATATAATAAAAAAATCTCATCTAAAAAATTTAGGGAAAAAACTTGTATAAGTCTATTAAAAGATAAAAGAGTTGAATCTGAGAAGAAAAAAGGAAATGGGAGGGCTGAGGAGAGGGATAGAAAACATGAAATAATGGGAAATCGATTTCTGTGTTTCACGTGGACAAAGTATAGAGCGAAACTGGTTTATACATGAATTATCGAAGGGTATTAGTTGTTTTCATTTAAGAGTATTAGTTGTATTTACTGAAGAGTATTACTAATTTACACTAAAGAGTCTTAGTTGTTTATTGAAAATAAACTAAGACTCTTCAGAGTAAACCAGTAATACTTTTCAGTAAAAAAAACTAATACCCTTAAATAATTCATATATAAATCAATTTCACTCTATACATACTCGTTTCACGTGGCTGTTAATGGTTGCCGAGGAAAGGGATTTGGTATATGTCGGTTTGTTTTACCTTTTATTTTTCCTTTCCTTTAAAGAATGTGATAGATTAATTATTTTATGTAACATTTTGTTACTGATTGATATATTTAGAAATTCAGATGGTTATGATTTGGAAAATTTAGTAAAGATCATGCCTCATTAATTACTTTTATAGTCCCTCGTTCCCCAAAATTTAATTATGTTATCTTTTACACTATTATAAAAAACTAGTCCGTACCCCCGCGAATTTCGCGGATTAAAAAAAAATTGTTATTATTATTTTAAATTATAAATAATAATATTTTTAAATATCTTGTAATATTGATAAAATATTAAATTCTAATTATAATTCAACGAACAATAGAAAATATTAAAAATAAATAGAAAATTTGCAAAATATTAACTAATTCACACATTCAATCTCAAATTAATATAATACAATATTACTTAAACTTACATTTACTGTATAGTTGCATGTCCAGTTTTCCCCCATGACATGAAGATACAATAACAATCGAACTCAAATGTTTAATTCTAAAGATAAAATCACACATTTCACATCTAAAAATAATATTTGACAAAAAAAAGACATAATTAAAATGAAATATTGTGTAGATGTTTGTTGGGAATGATTGATTAATGTGTTGATATTTATAATACATAATTCAACAATAAGAATTGACGTTTAAGCACCAATTTTTTTTTTAAAAAAAATCAATTTTCCTCCTAGACATTTCATATGTACAGATATTTTGCAAAAAAAAAAAAAAAAAGTTAAAAAAATCGAAATTCTACTTTATAAAACAATATCTATATTTACAGTTTCAAATTCTATGGTAAGATATTATATTTGATGGCAATATTTTTTGGGAATCTTATCTCAGTGACAATATCCTTTTCGAAATATTTCAATTTTGCCCGATAAATTTCACACCTATCAATATTTTGTAAAAATAAATTTAAAAAATATCTAAGAAAAGAAATTGTTCAACCATGAAAAAGATTTATTTGCATTAATTTAATGTGAAATAATAATTCATCTTATATGTGAATATTTTGTTTTCATTGATTAAAATATAGTCAGATTTATTGTATTTTAGAGTAAGATAGTTTTTTAAAGTTATAATACTTAAATTGCTAGTAAAAAAACTTAATTTCATTTTCTTTTCATTTTTCTTTTTGGCCAACACCATAAGTTTTTAACCATGAAAAATTTATTCCATGTATTTAAAAAAATATATATATATATATACACATTAATTATATAACATATAACAACGTTTTACTTAATTATCATTTACAATATTATTTTAATAATTGTATGTTAAAATAATATAAAAGAAAATTTGAAATCCTAGTTAAGAAAAAATTATGTGTACTTTACAGTTAATAGTTTATTTTGGTGACGTAATTTTATCCAAAAATAAACTTTTGTATTACAACCTATTATTGAATGCAAGATTTTTTTTGGTATCATACAATATTTCAGTGACAATATATTTTTCTGAAATATTTTAATTCCATCCTACAAATTTCACATCTATCAATTTATTGCAAAAATAACTTCCGAAAATAACTACGAAGAGAAACAGTTGATATGCTTGCATTATTATTATGTTTAAAATAATATTCTATATTTTACGTAAATATTTTATTTATTGAAGGCAAGAATTATATTTGGTGTGAATATTTTTTTGGTATCATACACTATTTCGGTGACAATATCTTCTCCGAAATATTTCAATTCTTTCCTACAAAAAATTCATATCTATCAATAATTTTCAAAAAAAACTTCAAAAATATTTAAGAAGAGAAATTGTTCAACCGTGAAAAAGGATTTGCTTGCAATAATATAATGTTTAAAATAATATTTCATATTAGATGTAAATATTTTGTTTCTATTGATTAAAATATATTTAGATTTATTGTATTTTAGAGTAAGATACTTTTTAAAGTTATAGTAACATAATGTCATTTTTTTTTCTTTTTTGGCAAACACTATAAGTTATAACTCATAAAAAATTATTCCACATATTTTAAGGAAGAATATTTACATTAATTATATAAGATATAACAACAATTTAACTTATTTATGAATTACTACAATATTCTTTTAATATTTGTATGTTAAAAAATATAAAAGAAAAATTGAAATCCTAGTCTAGAAAATAATATATTGCATTTTGCAATTTAATAGTTTAGTTTGGCCGCATAATTTATCAAAAAATAAACTCTTATTTTAAAATCTATTATTGAAGGCAAAATATTTTATTTGGTTGCAAGATTTTTTTGGTATTATACATTATTTCTATGAAAATATCTTTTCCAAAATATTCCAAATTCTTTCCTATATATATTAAATATATCAATGTGTTGCAAAAATAAAAAATAAAAAATCCTAAAATAAAATCATTCAACAACAACTTAGTAATAACAACTTTATATTTTACAAATATATAGTTTTTATAAAATTAAAGAAAAAATCTTCATCTATCTATTTCCGAATTATCCCGAGAAATTGGGTATTGAGACCGATTCTGTTACGATGGTGCTTCGGATTGGGATCACCGAGGATTTATCCATATCTATTCAAGAAAAAAAAAATGATTCAATTAGATTTAAAAAATTAATCTCTTACCCTATGTGGCGGCATGCAGTGTTCCGATGCGGTTCGAGGCTGTGGTGGTTCGATGCGGTTCGAGCGAGGAGATCCATGAGGAGGCGGTGGTTCGTGAATAACCTGAAAGAAGAGGGACAATGGCGTGAGAAAAAAAAAGAGTGGAGAAAAAAATCAGTATTATAACTATAAAAAAATTAAGGAGCGGTGGTCCGATACGATAGACAACGAATATGATAATGAAGAGAGAAGATGATTAGGGTTGTGAATTAAAATGAAAACTAAAGTGAGATTTGACATTTATAAAAAAATATAAAATGAAATGTATGGTTGAGATTAAAAGTATAAAATATATGGTGTAGATTAAGTCTTAATTTGATTTAAAACATGCCTAAAATAACTTTTAAGGAGAATGCATGATTTTGAAATAAAATGATTTGAGGGGTGCCACATCATCTTAAGAGAAATGTGGTGTTGACACATCATTTTGGAGAAGTTTGGAAATATAGTATAATAAGATGTTAGGACAAAGTATAGAGTGAAACTGGTTTATACATGAATCATTGAAGGGTATTAGTTGTTTTCATTGAAGATTATTAGTGTATTTATTGAAAAGTATTACTGATTTACACTAAAGAGTTTTAGTTGTTCAGTGAAAATGAACTAAGACTCTTCAGTGTAAACCAGTAATACTCTTCAGTAAAAACAACTAATACTCTTCAATGAAAATAACTAATACCCTTCAGTGATTCATATATAAACCAATTTCACTATATACATACTCAAAAGTTAATATAATATTTAAAAGTAAGAATATTGTGTTACATTAAATACAAATTAAATTATTTTAAGAATATTATTTGTGTATGTTGAAAAGTGTAGATAAAGTTTATTATTTTCATTTTAGACAACAAAATTATTTTTTGGGGACGACCTAATAAGACAACTATGATCATTTTTTGGGAACGACCAATAACTAATAAGACAATCAAAATCATTTTTTAGGGACGGAGGGATTACTATACTATTTGCACAAATTTTACGAAAATAATTGTTAATTAGTATTTAAAGTGATAAAATAGATATTTTTTGTTAGGGGTGCATATAGAATATAAGATTAAAATCTATTGTTTATTTTGTAAAAAATGGATGTAACAAACAAGTATAAGACAAACATTTTTAACTATGTAACAAACAAGTATGGAGAGGGTATACTATTTTGTAAACGAATCAAACTATTTTGGTTCGATTTTGATGATATTTGTATTTGAAATTTGGTATTCGTATTTGAAATTTTATAATTCGAATTTGAGTACAATTTTTTTTTATTCGATTAGTTATCAAATAAAAATTCAAAACTTATGATATTCAATATTCGTAAATAATCGATTAAATATTCCGGTTAAATATATATTATATAATAATAGTAATAATAAATATATTTATTTATAAATTTAAGCCAATTATAAGTTTATCAAATTATTAACCCTTATGACTTTATTCAAAAAATGGGCTTGAGTTGCAAACTCGATGGAAGATTTGATGCTCGTCATTTGTTTATTAAAGTTTTCTTTTCATGAATTTAATAGTTAACATTTATTTATTTATTTAGGTACTTAATTATATTATGGAACTTTTAAGTTTATAGTATTTTTTTTTAACATGTTTGAGAAAAAATTCGACTCGAATATTCATTTCAAGTATTCGTATATTTTCAAATAATTCGATATGAGTTTCAAATCAAATATAAATCGCATTTATTATTCGAAAAATATTCTATTCGAATTCGATATTCAAAATAATTTCATAAATACGAATTCAAAATAAGTGATATTCGATTCGATTCATTTACAACCTAAGACTCAGTAGTCCATGAATATAATATTTGCTCATTAATTTGTTGTACAAATCCTTTTAATGATTAATTCTAGTCTTTTTCCACTTCACATTAAAATTGGTATAGTATAATGATCGTTCAATTAGACCAACGCATCTAATCTGAATGGGCTAACAAATGCATAACAAAATAATGAAAAAGACATCGGTCTCATTTAAGAAACTTAAAAATAAGTAAAGAATATGTAACAAATAACCAGGAATAAATGTGTAAAATTACCCATGATTTAATTCTGTTCATCGAAGTAATAGTTAGTAACTGTTCAACGGCCACATTTATTTCACCTCCTTTTTTTATTTTTAGTAGTTCATTTCTCGATTTAGTTCACTGTCCACAAATTATATAAACAATTGAATTTAAAAAAAAAAAAAGGATATTTATTCGGAAATTTTTATCAAATAAAAATTAATAGGAGTGAACTACTAAATTAACAATACCATTTAACCGTGGCCTTGTTCAATTAGGGCAAGACCATGAAACACCGGCCCATTATCCAGATTTGAAACAATAATAGCTTGAGGGCCAAATCATCATATCACTTTAATGCCTTCAATTGTCCATGGACAAAAATGACAAAATGAAATTTTCAAAAAGTAAAAATTGATACTCTTCAATTTGGTCTCTTTTTAATAGGGATAGAAAGGGGGGTTTAAATTAGAAACTGCATTGATCCCACCTCGTGAATTCATCTTGAAATTCGTCTCATATTAATAATATGTATATATATGGATTTTTTTATAAGATTATATTCATATTATTGTATTTATACTTGAGTGTATATTTTTAATTATTAGATGTATATTAAATGTCGGAATTGATGATATGCCCACCGGTGGACACAAGATTATATACTCACCGCGAATGTGTTAATGACACATAAGCAAGTATAATAGTGACCCCCCCTGCTTATGTGTCATTAATATATTTACGGTGAGTTTATAATACTGTGTCCAACGGTGGATATGTGATCATTTACGTATTAAATGTTATTTCAAATAATTATATGTATGTATACGCATTGGAAAGTGCCGATTAAAAGATTTTAAAGGAGGTTTGAATCAGGGGAGACTTAATAAACTAAGTAATATGTACTATTTTCCCTTACTTGAGTTTTTCTGTCCCACTGAGTTTGTTTTTCCTAGTAAGTTTTTAACGGGGTTATTAGTAGTGCAACAACGGACATTCAAGGGCGAGTGTTCCGAAATAATTAGGATGATCTTTTGTTTTTCTCAAATAATTACAAGAATAGTGGAATGTTATTTTGTTTTCACAAAATAAATGCATAACAATCTGAACTCCAAAAAATTCTAGAAACCTCCATGCATATGTATAAATAGGTGGTATGTCACCTCCTTTGCATGTATGGAAGTTGAATATAATATATTTTTCTCTACAATATTTCTCTCTCTATATTGTCTTCCTTTCTCTACATATTTTCATTAGTTTTACAATAAAATTCAACATTTAATATTGTTGCAATCAAGCTAAATTATGAAAATGTGGATTAATGTAGTATGACATTGCGAAAATATTATAGAAATTGCATAACATGATAGACCAAAGGCCCATCGTATAAATCACATGACATATGCGATATGAATTGTTGGAGAACTATTAGAATATCTCCTCACTTGGATTTTTCTAAGGTTTTATT
The DNA here is from genome assembly GCA_947034835.1 of Ballota nigra. NCBI lineage: Eukaryota > Viridiplantae > Streptophyta > Magnoliopsida > Lamiales > Lamiaceae > Ballota > Ballota nigra. Next base: position 137,451,484 of record OX344720.1, read on the forward strand.
TGGATTAAGAAATTTGGAATATGAATTTTAAATTTTAAATTTAAATCCATTTTACTAGATAAGATATTTAAATTCATATTTGACTTTTTAAAAAATTTGTCCCACAATATTATTCACTCTTAAAATAAAATAAAACTTAATTATAATTATTACTCTTATAGTTGACAAAAAATATATAAGATTGTCACTATCCTCTTAAATAACTCTCACATTTGGAAGGATTATTTATATTCTCAATTAAATATAACTCACATTATACCTCTCACATTTGGAAGGATTATTTATATTCTCAATTAAATATAAATCACATTTGGAAGGATTGTTGCGCACCACCACCATAACCTGTCGTCACTCAATTGTGACCGTCACTCAATTGTGACCATCGTTATTATCAAAATCGCGATCACCACTACAACGGGTCAAGGCGGTTCTCCACCCATCAGCAGGTCGTGACCACTGCTATTACCCCTTTAAAGCATGGATTTTCATTGTTGCAAGCTTTAATAAAATTTGGAATTCACCAATATAAAATATATAAATTGATAGAAGTCTCTGAGGGCGGGATTTCTCTAGTGTTGAATTTTTTGTAAGCAATATTTCAAATTCAGAATAAATTAATTATGTGATCACATCAGTATTTTTAATGGAAGTGTGCACATAGTTTATTATGGTGTATTAATTGATTGCATAGTTTACACTACAAAAAAGATGGAGATTAGCGACGGGAATTTTGCGACGGCAAGAATTTCCGTCGCAAATTCCTGAATTTGCGACGGATTTTTGTAAGCCGTCGCAAAAAATAACAATTTGCGACGGCTTAGGAAGTCCGTCGCAAAATATAGTAATTTGCGACGGATAAGCCGTCGCAAAATCTAGGGCCCACCGACTTCGTCTTGAACCAGCTACATTTGCGACGGAAAGGTCGTCGCAAATTTCAATTTTGAGTTTGCGACGGTCAATTCCGTCGCAAAATATACCCGTTTAAAGGTGACCGTTCAGGAAGCGACCCGTTTGACTGATTTGCAACGGAAGAGGCCGTCGTAATTTAAACTTTATAATTGCGACGGACTAAAGCCGTCGCAAATGTGAGCGGTTGAAATTTGTCAGGCGGGTTGGTGGCCAATAATTGACCCGTGTCGTCGCAAAAGAGCTCTGCGACGGAATAGCCGTCGCAAATAATGCAATTTGCGACGGAAATTTAGCCCAATTTTTTACAACTCATGTGATATTTATTTTTAATTTGTAACAGATGCAATTTCCAGATCGTGGTTGGATGTACTCAATACCTAGAATGATAGGAGGAGGCATTAACTCTGTCTTTTGCAATAAAATTGATGAGTTTATTGAGTTTGCACTACAACATCCATGCAATATGGATTATATGGGTAATATTAGGTGTCCGTGTAAAGACAAAAGATGCAGAAATATGAGATTCTTGAGTGTTGATGAGGTTAGAACTCATCTTGTGATTTCCGGTTTTGTTCCCCGTTATTACAATTGGACCAGTCACGGTGAACAACGGTGGAATGTTGACATCGAAACCGTAGAATACTGGTATACTGGGTGGAGCGGTGGTGGAAGTTCTGATGTTGGTGGTTCAAGTTATGTTCCGTATACTCAATTTGAACCACAAATAGAGGATGAACCTGATAGATATCAGATGATGATTGCAGAATCTGTTTTGGGTGGTCAACCACAATTCAATGAAACACCTATGGAGGAGGAACCAAATCATCGGTCAAAGAAGTTTTTTGATATGCTTAAAACCGTTGATCAAAAGTTGTTTCCTGGTTGTGAGACTGAGATACAATTATCATTCAATGCTCAAATGTTGAACATCAAAACTGAAGGCAAGGTCAGTCAAAAAGTGTTCAATCAATTTGTTAAATTGTTCAAACGAGCTCTACCTGAAGACAACACGGCGCCTGATAATTTCTATCAGAGCAAGAGGCTCTTGAAACATATGGGTCTACCCTTTGAGAAGGTTGATTGTTGTACAAACGGTTGCATGTTGTTTTGGGATGAGGATGAGGATCAGGATCATTGCAAGATGTGTGGTCACCCACGGTACAAACCATCTGGTCGTACAAAAAGTAAGAAGAAAGTGCAGTTGAAGGCTTATAAGGCAATGTATTACCTTCCCATCACTCCTCGTCTAGAGAAGTTGTATCAGTCCAGTGCCACGGCTAAAGACATGACATGGCATGCTGAGGAGTGTTCTGGTGAGAATTCTGGAGAGATGCGGCATCCTGCAGACTCGGAGGCATGGAAACATATTGATAGGGAGTTCCCAGATTTTGCAAGGGAGACGAGAAATGTGAGGTTAGGCTTGTGCACGGATGGTTTTGCCCCATTTGGAATGCACGGAAAAAAGTATTCATTATGGCCTGTGCTGTTGACCCCGTACAATCTACCTCCTTGGTTGTGCATGAAGCCTCAACATATATTTCTTAGTATCTTGGTGCCTGGACCACACAACCCCAAGCATAAATTGGATGTATATCTCCAGCCATTGATTAAAGAGTTGAAATCTTTGTGGTCTACGGGGGTGGAGGCCTACGACGTTCATAGGAAGCAGAACTTCACGATGCGAGCTGCACTTTTGTGGGCCATTAGTGACTTTCCAGCATTTTCTATGTTGTCTGGGTGGTCAACAGCAGGAAAACTAGCATGCCCGTATTGCATGGACGGTTCTGGTGCATTCTATCTTCCGTTGAGTAGAAAAGTGTCATGGTTCGACAACCATCGCAAGTTTCTTCCTCCTGATCATCCCTTTCGGAGGAACAAAACAGACTTTCTAAAGGGTAAAAATGCAGTAGGCCGCCCAAGACCACGGATTCGATCAGGTATGTGTCTGGGTACTGAATCACTACTGATGTCTATGTGTCTCATATATATAAGTTAACCATATATAAATTAATTATTTCAGGTGATTCGTTGTTGTATGAGGTTACAGTCACTGATTTGATGAAGACAACTGAGGCGGGTGCAATGGAGCACAATAAACGTATCCAGGGTGGTTGGAAGAAGAGAAGTATCTTTTGGGACTTACCTTATTGGAGCAAGTTGTTGATTCGACACAATTTGGATGTGATGCATATAGAGAAGAATATTTTTGACAACTTGTTTCATACGGTCGTGTGTACTGAAGGGAAGACCAAAGACACTTCAAAATCCAGAGATGAGTTGAGGCTCTTCTGTTCTCGTGCTTCCCTACACAAGGATGAGCAGATAAGAACATATCCCCAGGCCTCTTACACAATTAGTAAAGCAGAAAGGAAGAATTTGTGTAAGTGGGTGAAAGAGTTGAGCTTCCCTGACAATTATGTGTCGAATTTGGGAGACAGAGTTGACACGGAAACCGGAAAGGTGTCTGGAATGAAGAGTCATGATTGTCACGTGTTCATGCAACGACTCTTACCTATTGCATTTCGGAACTCACTTCCCAAGAATGTATGGAGTGTCATCACGGAATTAAGTCTCTTTTTCAGACACTTAACGACATCAACGATTACAGTTGAGGACATGAGGCGTTTGGATGAGGAGATCCCTGTTATTCTATGCAAACTTGAGCGGATTTTTCCACCCAGCTTCTTCGACTCGATGGAGCACTTACCCGTACACTTAGCGTATGAAGCCTCAATTGCTGGTCCCGTACAGTATCGATGGATGTACCCTTTTGAGAGGTAATTCTATACCATTTTTTAAATCGACTTTTAAGATCAATATTGAATAAATTTTCTAACACAAGAATGTTTTAGGTATTTGCACAATTTAAAGCTCAATATTGGAAATGCGGCCCACATCGAAGCATCAATTGTTAATGCATACCTTACTGAAGAGGTTGGAGCATTTTGTTCTTACTACTTCGGCGATCAAGTTCAAACCAGAATCAGAAATGTGCCTCGCAACTACGATGGTCGTGGAGTAGACCATCCCCTTCGTGATGTTGAAGGTATGTTATCTGTATTTTTGTATCCGGGTCGACCAATGGGTAAGGGCACCAAACGACCGTTCAGGGGCAGTATTGAAGAGGAAACAATACATTCATATGTTTTGATGAATTGTCCTGAAGTCCAACCGTATATAGAGTAAGTAATTTAATTTTATAGTTGAGTTTTTTACAATATGTATACTGTTGATATCTGAAAAGTAATTAATTTCTTTTTTCTGATATATAAGCATGTTTTGTGAGTATAAGCGTCAAGTAGAACCAGACATCACAGATGCAACAGTTTTTCAATCCATCCGCAATGATTTTATGTTTTGGTTCCAACGTTACGTGAGTACCACATAATTATATAATTTTTACCTTATAACAAATATGTTATTATTTTTATACATGATAATTTAATATTTACAGGGACAAAATGGCCTACTTAATAACAACCCACATCTTGAAGCTCTGAGCAAAAGACCACTACGTAGTGTGGTATCATACCACGGATATTACGCAAATGGATACAAATTTCATACTGAAGCGTATGCTTCAACGAAATCGACTACAAACAGTGGTGTTTGCGTTATCGGTGCAAACTACAACGAAGAACCCATCGATTACTATGGAGTGCTGCAAGAAGTAGTTGAAATAGAATATCCGGGTTGGCCGAGCAGGACGATAGTGTTGTGCTTGTGTGAATGGTATGATCCAGGAAACCAAGGAACAAGAGTCGACAAAAACTACAAGATTGTTGATATCAACACCGGAAAGAAGTTTCAGGCGGCATACGATCCTTATATTTTTGCAACGCAAGCATCTCAGATATATTATTGCAAATACCCCGGATCAAGTAGGTCCAACTTGAGGACAGTTTGCAAAGTAAAGGTAAGATCATTGGTTGAAGTTTCTAATCCGTCAAACAAAGACGGTGTAGAACCAACAGATCCATTTCAAACAGAGATACAAGAGGCTCAAACAGAGGTTGATACAGCAGGTGTGAATATTTTTGTCGACTTACTTGCTGCAAATCCAGAAATGATAATGATTGAAAGTGATCATGAGGGTGATGGACAAGAGCGCGGTGGGGAGGAAGAAGAAGAGGAAGAGGAAGAGGAAGAGGAAGAAGATGAGGAAGAGGATGAAGATGATGATGAGGATGACGAGGAAGAAGACGACGATCAGAATTACTAAATTATTGTATATATAACAAGTGAAAAACGAAAATGAATTAATTTGGTGAATTATGAAAAAAAAAACGAGTCAATTTGGATACATACACAATTAATTGCGTACAAATGAACGAATTATAAATTTAAGTGGGAGTCGAAATAAATAAATTTACAGAAATAATAAAAATTAAATGGCCCCAATATTTATAAAAACAAGTTAGAAACGAAAATGAATTAATTTGGTGAATTGTAGAAAAAAAAAAGAGTAAATTTAGATACATACACAATTAATTGCGTACAAATGAACGAATTATAAATTTAAGCGGGAGTCGAAATAAATAAATTTACAGAAATAATAAAAATTAAATGGCCCCAATATTTATAAAAACAAGTTAGAAACGAAAATGAATTAATTTGGTGAATTGTAGAAAAAAAATGAGTCAATTTAGATACATACACAATTAATTGCGTACAAATGAACGAATTATAAATTTAAGCGGGAGTCGAAATAAATAAATTTACAGAAATAATAAAAATTAAATGGCCCCAATATTTATAAAAACAAGTTAGAAACGAAAATGAATTAATTTGGTGAATTGTAGAAAAAAAAATGAGTCAATTTAGATACATACACAATTAATTGCGTACAAATGAACGAATTATAAATTTAAGCGGGAGTCGAAATAAATAAATTTACAGAAATAATAAAAATTAAATGGCCCCAATATTTATAAAAACAAGTTAGAAACGAAAATGAATTAATTTGGTGAATTGTAGAAAAAAAATGAGTCAATTTAGATACATACACAATTAATTGCGTACAAATGAACGAATTATAAATTTAAGCGGGAGTCGAAATAAATAAATTTACAGAAATAATAAAAATTAAATGGCCCCAATATTTATAAAAACAAGTTAGAAACGAAAATGAATTAATTTGGTGAATTGTAGAAAAAAAATGAGTCAATTTAGATACATACACAATTAATTGCGTACAAATGAACGAATTATAAATTTAAGCGGGAGTCGAAATAAATAAATTTACAGAAATAATAAAAATTAAATGGCCCCAATATTTATAAAAACAAGTTAGAAACGAAAATGAATTAATTTGGTGAATTGTAGAAAAAAAAAAGAGTCAATTTAGATACATACACAATTAATTGCGTACAAATGAACGAATTATAAATTTAAGCGGGAGTCGAAATAAATAGTTTTACAGAAATAATAAAAATTAAATGACCCCAATATTTATAAAAACAAGTTATAAACGAAAATGAATTAATTTGGTGAATTGTAGAAAAAAAATGAGTCAATTTGGATACATATACAATTAATTGCGTACAAATGAACGAATTATAAATTTAAGCGGGAGTCGAAATAAATAGTTTTACAGAAATAATAAAAATTAAATGGCCCCAATATTTATAAAAACAAGTTAGAAACGAAAATGAATTAATTTGGTGAATTGTAGAAAAAAAAGAGTCAATTTGGATACATATACAATTAATTGCGTACAAATGAACGAATTATAAATTTAAGCGGGAGTCAAAATAAATAATTTTACAAAATAAAAAAAATAGTTGGGCAAAATATTTTAATAAACAACTTAGATACGAAAAGAAATTAATTTGGTGAATTATAAAAAAAAATGACTTAATTTGAATACATATACAATTAATTGCAAAAAAAAATAAACGAAAGTAGCTTGTGCCCTAGTGGCGCGCGCCCTCTCCTCTTGCACAAAAGGTCCCGTGTTCGATTCCCCTTGGACGCAAACAATGGATTAATTGTTACAGGCCTAATAAGACTAATATAGAAGGTTGGTTGCATATAATAAGGAATGGGCCGGTTGGCCTAGTGGTCCGCGCCCGCCCCGGCCACCTCGGGTGCCCGGGCTCGAACCACGCGAGCCACTTTTTTTTGTATAGGTTCGGTAATTTGCGACGGCCATATTCCGTCGCAAATATTGAATTTTGCGACGGAAAACAACCCGTCGCAAATTATAACACAAAAAAGTATAAAAAATATATAAAAACATTTGCGACGGAATTTAGCCGTCGCAAATGTTGTTGACCCGATCGGGTCTGACCCGAAAAGTTTGCGACGGACTACTGTCCGTCGCAAATTCTGTGTGATCCGGCCGGATCTGACCCGCCGATTTTGCGACGGATTTTTCCGTCGTTAATTTGCAACGGATGGCCGAATCCGTCGCAAAAATTTGCTACGGCTGTTTTAGATACGGATACGTGTCCGTCGCAGATCCTGTCGCAAAACACTGTTTGCGACGGATTTTCCGTCGCTAATTCCGTCGCAAAATAGTGTTTTTTTTGTAGTGTTATTTCTAGTACTGATCTTCCCTAAGGTTAAAAACTTATATGAAAATGTATTAAAAAGAATAATAGAGCTCCAAAAATTAAAAACACTAGAAAATATTCATATTCCTAATATAAATCAAATTGTATAACTTGCAAAGACATTGGAAGTAAAATCAAATACGAAATGATCAATATTGAGCTTCAGAAATAAAATTTTTATTCTCCTAATATAAATCAAATATATAACATAAATGCATAACAAAGACATGGGAAGCAAATTTAAGTACTAAATGATGAAGTAATGAAAAGAAATTAAACAAGAAATGAATTTAATAACAAATTAGATCTTGCACATAGTTTATTATGGTTGATCTCATAGTGTTTCAATTTGTATAGTTATTTAGCTATGATCTTCCTTATATGAATCTTATAAGAATAAACTAGAAACACTAGAAAATATGCATATTCCTAGTATAAATCAAATTGTATAACTTGCAAAGACATTGGAAGTAAAATCAACTAACATATAACATAAATGCATCTACGAAATGAGAAGAAATTATAAATACGAAATGAATTTAATAACAAATCAAATCAAACCATCAAATACTACCACTAGATCCTTCACCACCCGAATTCTTGAAAAACATTTTCTCCCAATCCGGATCCGTCTCCACCGTACCCGTACCCGTACCCTGATCGTCACACCTATACAACGACAAACATTTATTTACTCGTTCCAATTCATCCGTACACTGAACTATCTGCCTCATCAGTTCCTGTATCACCCCATAGCACCCTCCCACGGGGTAGGTCGCCCTCAAGTTCGCTTCGTAGACGAGCGACTTCACCGCGTCTTCTTTGTAATCCGGGGCGATTTTCTTGAGTAAGTTAACGACGTTGTGAATGCCGAACAGCTTGTGCACGTTTCGAAACTCGACGATCCTCTCGGGCGGGAAGTACGCGGCGAGCGGGCATTCGGACGAGCAGCGACGGCGCTGGTGCTTGCAGGCGCAACACGCGGGTTTGGTGCGGGCGGAGCGGTACGTGGCGGGTTCGGGTTGGGTCGGAGTGGGTGGGGTGGGAGGGGGTGGGGGTGTGGATGATGGAGTCATGAGAAAGAATGTTGTGCATGAGTTGAGTAAGGGAGGGAAGGAACGTTGAGAAGAGAGAATGATGGCTATAAAGAAGGGGATGGGGGATAGGGGATAGGGATGTTAGTGACTGGTGAGAGGTTTTTGGGAACGTGGGATTTTTTTTTTTTTTTTGGAAGATTTGGTTTTTTTAATCTTTTAGTGTAACTTAAACTAACGATGTAATCTCATTGTGTTTGGATTACTACGAAAAAAAGATTAAATCTATTCGGGATTAAATTAGATTGTCTGTGGATTTTATCAACAAAAAGATGGAATTTAAATAATTTGTCTACAAAATTTTCTAATCACGTAGATACTAATTTCATTCCTCAAAGTAATTTGCCTACTAAATGAATAGTAACAATATGCCTACAAAAATATATTAAAAAATAAACAAAAATTTTGTAGACAAATTCTATATAGTTAAGGAATGAAAATGTATATATAAGTAGAAAGTTTTTTAGAAATTTTCCTCTACGGAATTTTTTGTTGGGAATTTTGTAACCATATCACTATAAGAAAAAAAAATTCAATATGGCTACGAAATTTCCAATAATATGGCTATAGAAATTGTCAATATGGCTTCGAAATTTTCAACACAAAAAATTTGTAGTGGAGATTACCTACAAATTGCCTACAAAAAATTCTAATTGTATTGACATTTTCCTTCCCTACCTATAAAAAAATTGTCTACAGAATTCAAATTGTGATGTAGATAATTTTTTGTAGGCAAATGAGTTATAGGTAATCACCGTGTATTTTAATTATATTTTAAAACCGTTACAGTTGTTTTAAATGAACAACTAAGACTGTTTACATTGAATAATTACAATAATTGAGAGGATATTGTTGCATTCACATTTTGATATGAAATTTTGAAATTTAAATTTGAATACAATTTTTTGTTTTGATTTGACATAGTCATGTTATTCAATTCGATATTATCATTTATTCGAATAACTTTTTTTTAAAAAAAATATAATAATAAAGTTGTATCACCCAAAAAAAAAAAATGCCTAAGTTGCTAGCAGTTTAACCCACTTGGCCAATGGTTTCCTCACTTTGGTGAGTGACTTGAGTTCGATTTCTTTTAAGTGACTTATAAAGTGGCTTGAGAATTCTTGGAGTACTTGGACTTGATGAACTATAGTACAAATTTGTTGTTATGAAGTCAAAATTACGTGAATTCTTTTCTTCAAAATGTTACTATTTAGTGATTTTGATATGTAATGTGCTAAAATGTAATAATTGAAAAAGAAGAAGTGGGTGATGGAGTCATGAGAAGGAGAAGTGTTTGTGCATGAGGGAGGGAGGGAGGGAGGGAACGTTGAGAAGATAAAATGATGGCTATAAAGAAGGGGGTGGGGAATAGGGGATAGGGATGTGAGTGACTGGTGAGAGGTTTTTAGGAACGTGGGTTTTTTTTTTTTTTTTTTTTGAATATTTGTTTTTCTGATATTTTAGTGTAACTTAAACTAACAATATAATCTCAATTGTGTTTGGATTACTACGAAGGAGAAGATTAAATCTATTCTGGATATCAAATGCACTAAAAAAAAAAAAAAAATTGTCTATATTTTTTTTTTTATAAAAAAATTCATACTGGAATTGCAACAACTTACTTTCATTCCTCAACCTAAGCAACAATAAACCTATAAATATATACCCACATATAATTTGCCTTAGGCAAATTTTTTATAGGTAAGAAATGAAAATGCCTATAAAATTAGAATATTTTGTTGAGAATTTTGTAGGCAATTTTATATTTTCCTATAGTGGTGCACCATGTTATTCAATGATATTTTTAAACCGTTGTAGTTGTTTTAAATAAACAACTAATTAAGACTGTTTACATTGAATAACTATAGTAACTGTTTAGTGTAATCAACCTTCACCATTCAGTGAAAACGATTCTAATGGTAAAAAAATACTCTTGAATTTCACAGTTCACTCAATGCATATAAAACTTTGTAGCAAAAGGTGAAGCTCTCGCCCCCAAGGCCCCCACCCCTCTGCCCGACAGGAATGCATATAAAACTTTGGCAAATGATATTGTTGTATTCACACTTTGATATGAAATATTGAAATTTAAATTTGAATACAACCTTTTGTTTTGATTTGATAAGTATTCACATAAAAATACAAAGTCATGTTATTCAATTCGATATTAGCATATATCCGGATAAGTCAATTTTGTTTTTAAATGTGCACAAGTAGTTGGGACAATATCGTTTAAGTGCATTCTTGATGAGTCATCTAATTATGTTAACATTTCTAACAATTTTTAGAACGGTATCATGATATTCTGCCCAACTTTGATTATATGATTTTGACTTGCAGGAGTTGTCATTGCTTGAGGTTTCCAATTCTTAAATATAAATATATAATGATTTATGAAGAACATGAAACTAGTTTTTCATTTGTACAGTAATTTAAATTGCAAATCTGTTATCTCTTATTATACTAATAGGGAGTTTCTTATGTTTATGTGTCATCACGAGGTTTATTTCGCCTATGTGTCATCGTGTGATTCATTTCGCTTATGTGTCGTTCTGAGGTTAACTTTATGGAAGCCTATATGCCAATTTTATGAATCATATGTGTCGTCACAAGGTTCGTTTTGCTTATGTGTCATTTGAGGTTAACTTTGTGGAAGTCATACGTGTCAATTTTATGAATCATATGTGTCATCTACATGTCTTATTATACAATAAGGAATCTAACAAAAAAAATTGTATTTACAAGGATTTGAACCCTAAACCTCATAAATAATATTCATGATATTTACCAATTAATTAAGCTATGTTAAGAACATGTTTAAAGTTTGAATACTATTATATATAATTTGAGTTTAGAAAAGTATATTATAAATTTTACTATTATTTACATTTTACTTAACTATATTTAGGATATCCTATATATAATTTTTTTTATTGTGTTAGTAATGCAACTAAGTAACTTAAGTATATTTAATTTTACATACTATTATTAATTTGATTAAATAAATTTTAAAAATTCTAAATATGTGAAATTTTAATGTTTAATTGTGTTATTTTTATTGTTTCACTATATTTGAGGATTTTTTTTTTCGAAAATTTTAATAATTTCAAATAATTTTATGAATATTCACTAGATCTTTAGTTGTTTCAATCTGATATTTTGACTTGCACTTTTAGAAGAAGAAAAAAAATAAACGCATGAGAGTGAATTAATGCTTGAATTGAAAATCTCCCTACATTGAGGAAAACGTCTTAAGAGACAAAGATAAGTATCTGACGCGTAGTTGAGAAAATTATGTCATAATTTAAAAGTTTATAGTAAATAAAAACAAAATATTACGTGAATTTTTATAATAATATTGAAAATCGTAACTACATTGAGATCAAGTGTCGTGAATTAAAATGTTATCCCATAATTTTATGAATACATATTATTTGAATATATTTATTATATAATATAAATTATATTATTTTATGATGAACAAATTTATTTAAATATATATAACATTTATATAATTAATTTTTACAAAAATCCCGCGTGATACGCGGGCACTCATCTAGTTTTGAATATTTAAATTGCAAATCTGTTATTTTGAAATATTATTTTACAGATTTCCTCCTTGAAATTTCGAATTGAATAGTTTTAAATTGAATAATAAATCAATTTCAAACAGAATTCTCTAGTTTAAAATATTGCTCCAAAAGACTTTAAATTGAATACTCAATTAGTTTTGAATAATTAAATGCCAATCACGAATAAATTATAATAATATTCTAATAACAATCGAACATGAATATAAATATTTGAATAGTTTCATGAATATAAATAAAATACAATAATGTTAGCTTCGTTTCGTCTATATTTCCTACCACTTGACTTAATTTGACAATAAATTTGAGTCAACAATAAAATTATCTCCAACCATAATTCAAATTTTGAGTCAATAGAAATATCTTTTAGAATATTTCTAATGTTTTCTTTTTTGTTTTCTATTTTATCATTTATATAGAGATATGTAATTACATATTTACATTTAAATAAAACAAAATAAAAAAATTACTTCTTCAATTCAAAATAAGTATCGTTTTAGCTATTTTTTCACGGTTTTTCCCGATTTACTCCGAATTCGAATTCAAAATATAAGAGATATTTTAGGGATTATATTAAAATACAACATATCTATTAGAGATTATCAAAATATAATAGAACTTTATGTGGGGTATATATGTCAAAATTTATGATTCTTAATTTGTCCTAAAATCTCTAGAACGACACTTATTTTGAATAGGATGGAGTAATATATTTAATAAAAAATTAAAAAAACATTTAATCAATTATATAAAACACTAAAATTCAATCACATAATATATCACAATTACATATAATTACAATTTTTTTTTTTTTTTGCATATTAATGTAATATAATACTAGAGAACACTTGTTCGGAAATGATCAATTATGAGACAGATTTTGAAACTCTTTACAAAGCTCTCATGGGAGGACATATGAAGCATGGCCTACTCTCTTTTAAGTCATAAAAATCTTTATATTTCCTGTAAAATAAAAATAAAAAATGGCAATGCAATACCTAGAGGAAAAATAAATTACATTGCTAGTCATTAACTATTTAAATTCGATAAAATAAAATTGTGACAATTTGAGTAAGAGTTAAAGTCTATGTTGATGGAGATTTTGGTTGCAAACTGCATTTTCTTTTCTTTTTTCCAATGATTGTATAATTTTGAAACAATTAGTTTTGTTGATGAAGGAAGTTTATATTTTTGTTTAATGATGGTGTAGATTAATTTTCATGGGTGAAAATGTGATCACGCAATACACATGAGATTTGTAAAATTTAGGCTAAAATTGTGTCCTATTGGTGTACAAAGAGACGAAAAAATAATTACCTAGCATCAATTGACCTAAAACCAAATTACATGCAACACACGTGAAAATATTCAAAATTGGTTTATTTTTGCCTAAATTAACAAAATTAAAAGAATTGTCCTAGTTTTAAAGGCCCACAAATACTATAAAATCAAGGCACATGTTATTTGCACTAGTCTCTCTGGTAAATACACTACTAGGATGAATACACGATTTGATGTTCGGTTTTTTTTTAGTTTTCTCACTTTTTCGAAGAAAAAAAAAATCGAACACAATAAAATTGGAAAATAAAGTCGACGATAGTGTATTTAACAAAAAGGCTAGTGCAAATAACTTTGACCAAAAATCAATTCCAAACTTCATGAAAACATAGTAACGCCCATATACACAGTTCCATGTTTTATTAATACACTCCACCAAAATAATATTCCGATTTTTTTTTCTAAAAACATAATAATTTTCGGAATTTCTAAAGACACGACATGTTTGGTAGGGAGTATTAGAGAGTGATAGATACACTAACCTATCTAATATGATATTTGATTATCTATATTTATTAACACTTTGACCCGGTATTAAATTAGGATCCAGTTTCTTGTATACTAATTTCACTTGTTTATGTAACCCATCTCAATAGGTGGTATTGTTAAACAATAGATAATTATTAAAAAAAATCCCCACTTTCTACCCCAAATATATCAACTTCCCCTTATTTTAAGGAACAAAACCAAAATTCTCTCTCCTATAACCTCCATTTTCAGTTCATGAAGTAGAACAAAGATCAATTAATTAACGCCTAAACTTCCAAAATTTCAAGATAAAATAAATGAACTTGTGCTCTAATGACAAAGAGAAGACGCTGCAAGGGGTGCCCAATGATGATAAATGTATTTTAAGAAATGTGCTTTTAATTATTGTTTTGCAAAATAATTTATGAATCTGCATTACTTCTGGTTACAAATTTTGTATTTTTTTTCGTCGTAGTTTGCGTTTCATGACAAATTCTTTTATCTTCTTATGCCTTTGTCTTTACTTATGCAATTATCTTCTTATTCTCTGCAACCGATTGAAGAATAATTCTTGAAGATGATAAAACTATATATATATTGTCCTAGAATTTTAAGGGTAAAAATAATTTTTTATATAATTATCAATAAATTTACATAAGCTAGCAAATGAACTATAAAATTTACCACTTTGTATACCAAACAACAGATATATACATAAAACTTGTATAATGAACCAAAGTTTAAATTATCTTAACGTATCATATACATGCTACTAAACGGGTCCTTAGTGTTAAGTTTTTCGGACTTATTATTTATTTTTTTCAAATATTTTTTTGATGGACTATATTAACAAAATATGGGACTGTATATAACTTGGGCCGAATTTCATGGTCCATTGGTTAGGCTTCAGTTGGGCTTTCAATCTTTTAGTCCTCTCCAGTTTGGATTTTATGGGCTAGTGGCCACTACTTTCAAAGCCCATTTACTTTCAACGGCTTCCCAGAGTTTGTTTTCTTATATACTCAAATGCCATCCCAAGATGCTCTGTTTTCTTGTAATTTAGTACTCTATCTTCTTAGATTCCCCATAACCTAATTATGACTCGTTTGTCTTGTGTACGATATTTTTTCACATAACCTCCAAAATAATTTAGCTCAATTTTTCACATCTTCATTTCCATTTGTAAAAGGGATAGAATTTTTGGAAAAAAAAAAAACCCATAATTCATCAAAGAGTCCCACTACTCAAACCCCAAAATCCTCTAAACAAACCCCATAATTTTAAAGACAAAAATAGACCTAAATAAAATGACCAAGTTATCCTTATATATATATATATATATGGAATGAATTATACTCTAAATTTATGTTGATTTTGACTTTAGTCCTTTAAGTTATTTAATTTTAAAATTAGTATTTTAACTTTTAATTGATCAATTTTTTTCTTAAATTTTTTAAAACAAAAAATTTAAAAATATGTTTAAAAATGTATTAAATATTTAAATAATCAAATTAAATGAAATTAAAAAATCCTTAAAAATTTGCAAAACAAAAGAAAATAAATCAACTAAATCTTCAAAATAATTTAATTAAAACAAACCCAATTTTTTAAAATAAATAAACTAAAAAATAGTTAAAAAAGATCAATTAAATCTTAAAAAAATAACTAAATTAAGAAAATTATTTAAAAAAATCTGAAAAATTCAATCGAAGATAAATAAAAATAAAATTTTAATTAATTATTTAGTTTAATTATTTACGACAATTTAATTAACATTTAAAAAATATTTTTCTGATTTTATTTATCTTTAGCCTTTTCCCTTTTGAATATTTTTTTTAATTCTTTTTTAAATTTAATTTGTTTAGATTTAGATTTTTTTTATATTTATGTAGTTATTTTATTTTTCAAATTTTCATTTTAATTGATTTTTTATTTAATTTTTTTCAAATTTTATTTAGGTTTAAATGATTTAAAAAAAATTAACTAATTTTTTTTTAAAATTATTTTATTTTCTGAATTATTTAAAATAATTGTCAAATTTACTTTTAGTTTTTTTATTTAAATATATTATACAATTTAATTGATTATTAAAATTTTCTTTATATTTTTTTTATATTTTTGAAGATATTTATTTTGATAAATTTATAAAAAAAATTCAAAATATATTTAATTTTTAATGCAATTTTTTTTATTTTGATTAAAACCAAAGAATATGAAAAAAATCAAAAAATTAAAAGAAAGATTCTAATGAGAATATGGAATGGTGAAAATTTTTAGTAAGTGATGTGAATTTAATGGAATTGTGGAAATGTTAATGGATGAAGGATATTTTAGGAATAAAATGGGGTATGGTTAGTAATAAATGTTGATTTTTAAATTTTAATGGGGTATGTTTAGTAGGTGGGGTAGATTTAGAGGATTTTGGGGTTTGAATAGTGGTACTCTTCATCAAAAGGCTGGACTATTAATTTTTTTATATTTTTGTTTCGAAAGATCCCTAAATTATTTTTTATTTTAATAAGTTCCTAAACTATCAATTTTTCTTTCAAAAAGTCCTCGAACTATTCTTTTTGTGTTAAAAGCCCTTAAAATATTCCGTATCATATCTCCAACACTAATATTTTTTGTATCATGAGACCCTTTTTTGACAATTCAGAGCAAATTTTTAATTGGAATTCGATCTTATCAACATCAAATTGATTGATTCATCATATTCTAGTGAAATGCATTAAACTATCTCAGTAAAATCTATGAATTTTTGTTATCAGGGGCCTCATGAACGAAAGAACTAATTGTGAATTATGAATAGTTTAAGCGTCTTTTAAAATAAAAAAATAGTTTAAAAACTTTTTAAAACAAAAATGAATAGTTTAAGGAACTTGCATCAAACATTGTAAAGTAGCCATGAATGAAATTGCAAATGTATGAGAAAGAACTAATTGTGAACCAAATAAAGTTTATTAATAAAACATGAAGAAATTAACAATGATCTGAATACCATCCAATCCAAGCCTACAAAACACTGAAACAAAGAAGCAATACAAAACCACCCCATCTCAAACTTCAACCATAGGTGTTGATGGCTTCCCAAACCAAATTCTTCGGGACGGGATTCGAGAGATCCCTAGCCTGCATCGCCGCCGTCTTCAACGTCCTAATTGTCCTCACATTCGCCCCCCAAAACGAGGCGCAGTTATAAGTCAAGCCGTGCTTCTTGCAAAGCTCCTTAACAAAAGGCGAAATCCGACGTAGCTGGTTTCGGGGCAAACGGGGAAACAAATGGTGCTCAATCTGAAACTGCAATCCGCCATGGAACCAATCCATCCATGATACGGACTCTATGTTTAAACTACCGCTCGTTTGCTTCTCGAACCAATCGTTCCCAATTGGATGGCCTATGTAAGTGTTGGTGGAGAAATGATTCAAGCAGAATTGGAGATGCTGAATGCTGGTTACCACGAAGCTAGCTAGAACGAACATTGTTTTTTCTCTCCAATTGGGCAGAAATGATACCAACAGAGGGTACCAGATCCAGAAAATTAGTAACCCTAGAAGCTCCTGGGTTCTACAAGGTACTCTGGTTTTGGTGTTGAGTAAAAGCATGAACGATTGCGCGAATAGATTCAATCTAGCGATACACATGAAAGGGTAAAACACATAATGCTGATTGCTAATCAGAAACCTAGAAGGCGAATCGAAATTCATTTTCCGATCGTAATAGTGAGAAGTTAACGAATTGAAGAATTTCGGAGATACCGCGAAGAACGGCATGTGCTGGATATCCGGATCGTGGTCGAGGCTATTGCAGGCGATGTGGTGAGCATTGTGGTTCCGTTTCCACCAGCCGATGCTTATTCCGGCGAGGCAATTACCGGAGAGGATCTGGATAAATCGATTGAGATTCGGCGTGAGCATAATCTGGTAATGGCCGGAATCGTGACCTAGCCAGCCGCTCTGGATCCAGAGGAATCCCATCAGACCGCCGCAGAGGAAGTGGAGAATCGCGCCGTCGCAGAAAACGACGCCGTATACGCTCACGGCGAACATAATCGCGATTAGGATGAGTAGAATCAGGACGCCGTGGCCTTTTTTGTCGTACAGCCCTAATTTGGTGAACTCGTAGACGAGTTTTCTGTAGTCCTTTGAAATTTCTGAAACGGAGTAGTCTTTCAGGTAATAGCCGTTGAAGAATTTGTCGAGGAATTGCCAGGCGGTGCCTGGGTGGTAAGCGACGAAGGCGTCGGTGGCGTCTTCTCCGGCGAGGTTTACGAGCGGTAGATCGCCGCCGGGGTGGTGGTTAACCCAGTCGGAAACGTCGTACACTTTGCCCTGGATTGAGATCCATAGATCTCCTTGTTTGTTGTGCGTTTTGAGCTCCTCTGCTGTAATGTACCTCTTCTCCGACGCCATTTTTGATGAAAGAAGGTTGAAATGTGTTAGAGAGAGAGAAAGGGAGAGATTTTTGGTTATCTGGTCATGCTAAAAGTGTGGGTTTATGAGATTTTGATCTGAAAATGAGTGTGTGATGTGGATGATTTATTAAAGAAAGTGCATGATGAATGAATACTATAATGATGAGATTTTTTTTAATTTTGTCTTTCCATAATTAGCATCTTCAGTTACATTTGTAAATTAACTTAATTGGGAGATTAGTGTAATTATTATATTTGGAGTATAGTAACATATATACTCTCTCTTTCCCTAGTAGCATCCCTACTAATAAAATATGAAATGCCACCTCCGTCCTTGAAAAATAACAATATTTATTTGCACGTAGTTTAATACAATATGTCGGAGA